>JAQFVV010006255.1:0-652500 GCA_028023455.1 Epiperipatus broadwayi
TATGTGGCTCTAGGCTGTCTTTGAGTATTTTTTTCACTTATTTTAATCATAAGTGGCCCCATTGAGATTGGTCATAGGTTGGATAGTGTTGATACTTGGACTTTTTTCTTGTTGAAGTGGACTATTGCTATTGGTTACAAACCTTGGATGTCATGCAACTTCTGTGATAGATGATTTGCAAGGTCACATAAATATTGGCTAGTGAACTGACTGAGATGTGCAAGAACAAATTTGGGGATTCCATGTGCTCCTGGGTGACATGCATTAGGTACTGTTGCCAGTTTAGTAGCAAATTATGTGATGTTATATGGGGTATTTGTTTCTCTTTTTCCAAAGATGTTAGGATTATATTTGACTGGGTGGTATGCTTACAGCTTTTGTTTGAAATGCTGATAGATCAGTTTTAACATATTATTTCCTGAATATGTGTGCCCCTGCTCTATGAGTGCCATTGGCACTCTGACAGTGGATTGGTATCCCAAGGCCCAGCGAATGTATTTTCTTGTCCATGTGTGTTGTTGGCTGAGGCAGACTTTACTCTTTTTTATTGCTAGGTAGTTTTTCAGGTGGTTACAGATGTTATTGTATGTTTGTGTAAGTCTGCGTATATGTTGTTGACTGGTGTGTGTTGGGTTTATCATTGTAATCCGTTTATGTATTTCATCAGCCAGTGCTAGCAGTCTTGAGGGTGGGGGGGGATTTGCGTGTAATGTGATCTATATTAAATGATAAAATGTTTATGAATGCTAAGTATCTTTGAATGGGGTTAAGTTGCATATTTTTGATTTTGTGAAGCATTATATATGTTTCTGAAAAAATAAATTCTGGGGTAGAAGTTGGAAGTAGAATTCTGATTGTTTTACCATGTGTAAGTGCAGTTGTTTGAATTCCTGTCAGATTAATTAGTATGGTTTGTGCAGAGTGATCAGAGAAGGGAGATGGGTTGATGTTTAGGCTGATTTGATGGTGTAACATAGGTGAATAAAAGCACAGATCAATTCTTGATGTATGACGTCCATTGTGAAAGGTAACTGCCTCATTTGACAGAAAACCCTCTGCACTCATAAGTGGAATTGATATTTGATGCAGCCACTTTAAAATGAACTCTTGATATTTCATGTTGAAATCCCCAATTAGTATGGTTGGATATGAATTAGAGCCAAGTAAGGAGTTTATGTTTAATATAATATTTGAGACAATTGTAGGGCTAGGTGGAATATACACAAATATAATGTTTAGTGTGATGATTTGATGATTGAAAGTTACTATTAGTAAATTTGCATCTATATATATATGATTTTGAATGAGTCAAATGGACAACTTTGTGTTATGAGCAGTCCAGTACCCCCTGAGGGAGATGATGTGTCTCTAGAGCATGCACAGTAGCCTTCTCTGCTTAGATGTACTGTGGGGTCAATTTGTGAGCCACTATATATTTTAGTTTCTAGAAGTCCTAGTATATGAGGTTGTGTAATCTTTATCCATTGTTGTAGCTGATGTATTTTGTTGACTGAGTTGAGCCCTCTGATATTAAATGCTGTTATTTTTAGCTTCATTATCGTGATTGGCTGTGAGTTGGTTTCACAGTGTGTTGAAGTTTGCGTGAAGCTTTTGCATATTCTCTAGTGTTTTGTGAGCAGTTATTAGTGGTTTGATTACTATCCAGCTCCATAGGTATTAAGTTTTCTGCCAAGTGTTCAATCATTTCTGTTAGAGTATTGTTTTCATCTGTTTTGGCTCTTTTTGATTTATTTCTCCTTGGCCGACCAGATTTTTGGACTTCTGTTGGTGTTGCTTCTATGGGGGGGAGGCATGGGGTTAGTGACTCTAGAATATCTGTAGATGTTTTGTTTATAATTATATGTGGCATGCTTGTTTTTGGGGAGTTGTATGTATCATTCGATATGTCTGGATTTGAGTCTGACGTGTTATTGATTGATATGCCTGGTGTTTGTGATACTTCAGGTATGATTTGTGCTTGATTTTGATCCATTTGATCAGTGCTTTCATTTAATTTATTTGAGCTATCTGTTGTAGTTTCAAGTATATTTGTGTTTTCTTCTGCATGTTTGTTTTTAGTAGCTTCATTTGTACTGTGATTGTTTTCATATTGATTGTTGTTTGAGTTGCTGGTGTTATTTTGTGTATTGTTGCTCTCTTCATGTTGGGATTGGATGTGCTGATTATTTGGTGTCTGGCCCTGTATGAGTTGGCTATCCATGCACTGTGTGGCTAGGTGACCACACTTGCCACAGGCATAGCATTGTGGTTTTAAACCTCTTATATATAGGCTCAGCATAGCTTCCTGATCTGCAATTTGTGTTGGTATAGATTCTGGGTCAATGTCTTTGTGTAATTTTAACTTAAAATCATAGCTATTGCTGTATATTGGTATTGGTGTGTCTTTGAGGTATATTGGTTGAAATGCTATAACCTTGCCAAATGGATCCATCATTTTTTGAAAGTCTTGTTTCGTGTATCCAAAATATGTATTTTTTATTATTCCTGTAATCTGGTTCTGTCGATCTTGATCGACTATAACAATCGCATAATTGTCTAATGTTTTAATTTGGTTTAGAAATCGGTTCTTTTGACTACTGTCAAGAAATTCGATTGCGAGGTATCTGGGATTTGGATGATCTGCGATTCTTACGATCATTTCCCACAGTTCGTTTTCAGTTATTGCTTGATATAATAACGTGCGTGGAAACCGATACAACGATATATTTGCGTCTGTGGCAGATATTACTATCGAGTTTGGTGAAAAAAATCTTTTGAACGATGTATAGAGTCCCCGTGGAATCGTGTTGTTAAAGTGTTCATTAATTCGTTCTAGCATATTATCGGTCCAGTGTGCAAGGGGGGGAGGATCTTGGTTTACCTGTATCTTTAAATCTAACTGTTTTATATCGTTCGGATTTGTTTTTCTAAATCTCGGAACTATTTTATTATTTATTGTAGTCGCGAAATTCTTTGAACTTGTTGCTTGCATGTTAGTTTTTGCGACCGTGGCATACGATTTGACGGTGTCTAAATTTTTACGCACTTCAGTGGCCATATTGATGCCAAATGCTCGATCATGCATAGCTGTGGTCTCCATTTTTTTTTTTTATAAAAACAAAGAAATTTTTGGTAACGTAAGGGTTTTTTTATATATTCTTGAGATAGTTTATGATTTTCATTAACTATAGTTTCAAAAAGATTTATTTTTATTTTGTGAAATTATCTATATTGGTTTGATTTTAAATTGTGGCGTTATTATTAGATTTTTTGGGGTTTGAAACCCAACTACTTTACTATTACTTACCGGCACTATCAGGATTTTCTGCGGTATTATTATTATTATTGTTGTTGTTGTTATTATTATTATTATTATAATATTCTGTTATATTATTCAGTACTTTTTAGAATAATCATCAAGAAACACATTCTCTAAACCAAGTAGTCGATATTTGTTTTATTATCGGTTTTTATTTAATGATTGTTTTACAATTAAAGAACACTAAAACTACTTAGATCAGTGAAATGTTTGTCTGATTATGATAAATAAATTGCCAGTCTAAGATCACTTGCGTAATTAACAGAATTTACACTGCATAAAAAAAAACAATATTTTTTTTATATATAGTTTTTTGTTATTTGACTGATTTGTAGATAAATTTATTTAGAATTCCTTAGATAAAAAAAAACTTTTATCAGGAAAAGCAATTACATCGTATTTAAAAGAGAAAGTAAGTATTTTGAGAAGATAGAATTATGATAAAGTGAAAATGATTTAAAAGTGCAATAATTTAATTCAGCTTTAAGTTAAAATCTTTGTAATGATTATGCTTATTTAATGATAATATGTGGAATGCTTCAGGAAGTCTTTTAATATAATTATTTTTAGGTATTAAAAGTCTAAAAAGTTTATACTAAAAAAGATCAGGTAATGAATATTGCTCCACAGTATGTAATGAGTAAGAAGGAGCTCACATTAATTATACTGAGAGAAGGTTTGATAAGTAATATTGCTGTAGAATATGCTAAGAATATAAAGAAGCTCAAGTTAATTGTACTAAAAGAAGATTTTATAGGAAGTGTTGCTTAAGAATATGTATAACAAGTAAATAGAATGCAGGTTAATTATATTAAGAGAATATTTTCATAAGTGTCATAGTATGCAATAAATATGACAAGAACTCAATTATTCTAAGAAAAGGTTTAGTAAGCAATGTTCCTTTATAGCATGTAATGAATAAGAAGGAATTCAGACTAATTATACAAAAAAGAATAAAGAATACATGTTCCAAAAAGAAACAAAGTATCTTCAAAGTTTTATAAAATGGGAGTCAATATGATATTAAAATTACAATAATTCATTATTTGCTGTTATAAGCTAAAATCTAAGTGATGGCCATGTAAATCTGGTAATAAGGTGTCATATTTCATTAATAAGTTATTAATATCAATTAAGCAAAAAATAAAATGATAGAGTTATTTTATATATATATTAAATGCTTTAATTTACTGTTTACTAATTTTTTTATATTAAATGCTTTAATTTATTATGCACTAAAAAAAAAAGATAATTGTTTCATCAATCATAATTGAAGTTTTTAGATTCAATGTGAAATGAAAGCATGGGAATGGGTCCAGAAATTAATTAAATCAATCTTTTGTTATAAAAAATAGTGATTGACTTAATTAATTTCTGAGCTCCCATGTTTTTATTTTGAGTTTCTTCAACTTCTGATGGCTTCAAATTCATTATATTATAGTTTAGTATCTGTAATGATCTTTTAGAAATGTTATTGTCATTGTATCAAAAAATGTTATCTAGTTATCTAATGACTCACATTATGAACCCCAAAAAATTTCATCAGATATGGATTGAGTGAATCAATATCCTTTTTCAGTTTTTGTGTTCTAAATTGTTTGAGAATTTATACAAAAATGATTACATCTCTTAACATCAAGAGGGATTTAAACTATAGACAAGTTTTTTTTATCAAATTATGACATAAACTGTATATAAGTTTCTCCCAAAATGTTTACAGATGCTAGCTAGCTGCTATTTGTACCCATGCCATTCTCTTTTTTAATGCCATCAAGCAATTAAAATAAAGGTTACTATTTATCTTGTTATATCTTAATTTTTTTTAACATAAAAGGAAAAGATCAAAATGTATAATCATTAGCCAAAACTATATGAAAATGTTCTAAATGATAACTTGAAGAAGTGTATATTACTAAAACTGGGTTTTAAAATTTCTACCCAAAATTATTTTTTTACTTGGTTAGTATTTATCTTTAAATCCAAAACAAAACACCAAATGATATTCTGATTTGGCACTACATAATATAACTATTCTTATCAAATAGCTACAATTATTTATTATTCAAAAAACTGTACCTTTTATGTTACTATCTTGCAAATCAATTTTATTTATCATTGTGTTCTTTATATCAGTTTATATATATAAATTTAACTATTGCATATAAATTTGTTTTGTCAGGGTAGATGTTATGCATGTTAGAAAATACATATGGTCTCTTATCTCAATTCCTATAATGGAAATGTTTTTAATCGTAAATATAATTGTCATAAAAACCAAATAAGGAAAGTTTATAGTAAATTGATAAACTTTGAATACAATAATCTAAATAGTAAGTTGATGGTCTTTATCATTTTCTTAGGGAAATTTATATATGCAAAATCTTACAATGATTTTTAAAAAATATCAAGAAAAAATATTCAGATCAATATCTGTCTTATAGAAACACTGGATATTAGATTTATTTATTTTCTGATGCTTGTGATTTAAAGTATAAGCCAAATTAAAGAACACTTTTACTTCTTGTGCCTGGTCATTTCAGTCTAATTGAATCTGACATTACATTGATGAATACACATTTTTTATTATTTTAGCTAATCTTAAATGAATGAAATACAAGACTTGTGATAACTCATTTAAGGTAAATTTAAATCAGTCCATAGCTTTCATGTATCAGTTCTCAGACTAATTAGTTTGCAGTCTAGACATAATCTTTAAAATATTGCCATTATTTTTAATCACATGATTACCATTTCATATGCTTACATGTGCTGTTAATAAGAATACCAAACTCTTCATACAGTAGTGTCACCAAGTGCATGTCTTCATAATCAATTGATGCATGAATGTTTGTGCATAAAATCCCTATCTAGTGCATATTTCATCCCCAGATTATTTTCTATCTCGTGACTTTCATCACTGAGAAGGTTCAAATTTAAGAGCATTGCACCTAGATCTTAGTATCTAATACAGCTCTCTTGCAGCCACCTTTTACCTATTTGGTTAATTATAAAAATAAGAGCCCAGGATGAAAACACCATAATGTTTTCAACCTAAGTTCATTTGCTTGTATAGTCATATAGATCTGGCCATAGGATAATGGGGATTGTGATTTTTAATATCAAAGACACCAAAATGTATAGATGCTGAACTGAGTTCAGATCTATATAATTTATACAAGTGAATGAGCTTCAGTTAAAAACATTATGGTGTTTTCATCTTGGGCTTCTAGTTTTATAGTTAACCAAAGAAATAAAAGGTAGTTGATGGTGGGTTGCATTTTAGATCCTAAGATATAGGTGCAGTACTATCATATCCAAGGCTCCTCACTGATGAAAGCCACAAGTTAGAAACTACTCTGGGGATATTGGATGAGTAGGCATTAGACAGAGATTTTATGCACAAACCTTCAAAGGCTTGCACTTGATGGCACTACTGTATGGAGTTTTTTGTTATACTTATTAACAGCATGTGTAAGTATATGAAATGGTGATCATGTGATGTTTTGATGATTTTATACCTATTCTGCCCATAGAATAATGGTGACTATGATTTTTTGAAAGAACAAAGGCAAAAAAAATGTATAAGATTCTGAACTGAGTTCAGATCTATATGACTATACAAGTGAATGAGCTTAGTTGGAAACATTATAATCTTTTTATTTTGGGCTTCTAGCTTTATAGTTAACAAAATATATAAAAGGTGACTACTAGTGGGTCACATTAGATACTAAAATCTATTGCAGTGCTCTCAGATCCAAGGTTCCTCTCTGATGAAAGACAGAAGCTAGAATCTAGTCTGGGAATTGTGGTTGAGTAGGCACTAGATAGGGATTTTATGCATAAACTTTCCTGCATCCATTGATTAGAGATTTGCACTTGGTGACACTAGTGTATGGAGAGTTTGGTACTTTTATTTTTTTTTATTTTCATGCATTAATGTTTTTCTAATTGAGTACTGCTTTACTGATTAAAAACAAGTGATCTTTAAAAGCAACATTGTACACAAGTATTATATCTAGAAATACACTAATTCTTAAGTTGTCACATTAACCAGAAAGAATTAAATTCTTCAGTATTCATTAACTGTATCTTCAACATTCTAACACTTTATCCCGACTATATTGACTTTAATGTATCTTGTAACTCAATTTATTTTGACCCTTAACTACATTTATATTTCCCTTGTATAAGCCCTCTTTAGTATTCATTTATTAATTAAAGAATAATATATTCTAATAATAGATGTAGTCATTATAATCTATTTTTTTTATTTCAAAATTATCCTTTGCAGTTAAATGCAGTATTACAGCTAAAAGTCTTGGTTCACAGCTCAGTCGGTCATTTCCAGTGACATGACCTCCTGAGCAATACATTGTTGGATTTAATTAATTATAAAGCTGTGAAATCTTAAAAGCAATCAATGGAAATAATGTTAATCTTCTGCATCTGTTATTTTTTTAGTCAAAACTAAATGATTTTCAAACTTTTTTAGCAAACTGTAAAACTTTATAATTAGCATATGACCAAAGACATGTGAAAAAGATGTATGATCCTGAAGATGCACATTTCATACTGAACCAGCACTCATCAGTAGGCCAAGATCACTCAAACATATCTTCACCATTGTTCACTGACAGTTTAATTGATGTGTCAAATTTATCATCTTCACAACTTTGACACAAATCACTTGCTGGAAGTATATTAATAATTTTATTAGTTATTCATTAGATTAGATATTATTCATTTAATGAATAATATTTCTGTAATGTAATTTTCACTGAACCACCCTCACACCAGATAGCAACTAGTTTCTATATGCTTTTGACATCTTAATGACAATGACGTAGTGAAGATTACACTGCAGAAATATTATTCATTAAGTGGATTAAATGGATCATCTCTAGTATAATGAATGACTAATAAAAAATATTAATGTAAAAATGTATCTTTTAAAAAGCTTAAACTGATTTCTAAAAAAGCATATTAATAAAAAAATTTAATTTTCTTTTTAAATACAGTAGTACCTCACTTAAATGATTTCTAGCTTGACTCATGGTAATAGCAATTGCTGTATAATATGCATGTTTGACATATGCATATCAATAAAAATAATTAGCAAAAAAATAGAATCATGCAAATACGAAAAAACAGCATAGTAACAAATATGAACGAGTGCATAGGATAAGGAAATAAAAGATTAAGATATAATTAATGATGACCCACAAATAGTTAGGCATGTGTATAAAATTTAGAAATTTTAATTTACAAATTTTTTATTTAATAATCTCTAAACTTACTAAAACCATGCAATTAAACTGAAAATAATTATAAGTACTATAGTTTTTTTTTACTTCATAACTTTTTAAGTTGCTTACAATTTATACAAACATTTTTCAAAATTTGTCAATATCATGCTAGTCTTTTCTAATGAAAGTCTCTCATATTCTAATAGTTTAAATAAGAACTATCACGTAAAAAAATAGTATTTTTAAATAGTTTTTTATCTTAGTGTCTAATGTGAGCATTTGTTTTTTCCCAGAGATTGCGATTTTCTTCATTTCAAGTTTTTCAAGAAATCTAACATTTATAAATACTGTGATAATATGTTGAACTATTTCCATCATCTATCATTAAATGTTGAATGTCTAGAAAATTTTAAACTTATTTAAACTTTTCTAAATATAAACAACTATTAGTAATAACACACAAAGATAACACAGATTAGTAGATTGCACAACATTTCGAGTGGTATTATTCTCCGCTTTTCTTCATGTGTTGCTAGTTTATTCTAGTAACCTGTGTTGTCTTTGTGCGTTATTATTAACAATTGTTTGTAATTGGGAAAGTTTAAATAAAGTTCAAAATTTTCTGGCATTCAACAATAAATGAAGGACGATGGAAAAGTTTCAACATATTATTACATCTAAAATACCATAATCACAAATCTTCAGGAAAACAATTTATAAATCCTGTTTTAAATATTATTGGAAAGTTCCTGACATGTCTTGAGTTTACAACAGGACTGGACAATATTTAAGATTTCTTTCAGATCAGCTGATCGTAATTAGCATAGACATCGGATTATGATTATAAACCCGTTTTTACAAACTTTTAGCGAAAAAATAAACTACAACAAAAAATTGATCCTCACCAAATAGTAATTATTATTCTGCTGAGTAATGCTTTCTTTTTAACGAGAGTTGTCTTTGTCTTGAAGAGGATGTTTAAATTTTATTTAATTCAATAAAAAGAATTTTGATATTTTTATTACTTTAGCTCTACTTTCATTTTATTAGAGCTACTTTTTTTTCCCCATATGTCATAGCATCGGCCGGGACGCGAACCCACACCCGTCTGCAACCGACTACTTGCTTGCAAGGCGAGTGCGATAACCTCTTGGCTAACAACGCTTGACTATTAGAGCTACTTCTCTTTAAAAAAAAAAAAAACCGCAAGTTAAAGAACAAAAAAGTCGATACATTCTTATAAGTTGTATCGATTTCTGATATTAATTGTATTTATTGAATAACATTGTATGTTACCCCCCCCCCCAATAAAATAAAGTATATGACATATAACTATGACTAATTATTAACTACTTTACAAAGTTGTTTTTATAATTGATTCTTTTAATCTACTGATTATAAGATAATCACTGGGGTTTTTTTTTTTACTGTAAATTAAAGTTATATCATTAGAAAAGATTTGAACTCAATCTTTCAAACTCTCTACATCTATCCACTCCATCTTATACAAGCAATACACATGACCACATACATGTAAAAAGACAAATGATGTTCATATTTTGTGCTGAACCAATACTCTTCATTCGGTGCAGATCAGTATCTCCCATACATACGTACGTAATTAGTGCTCAGTTTATATTAAGATAGTAAATCTTTAACATTTTAATGGATAGGCTTCAATCTTCTCTGCCCTTTAATTCTTCAGCCATCCACATCACTGAATATCTGTTGATGGAATACTCAAGGCTCTTGTTGATGCCAATATTATAATGTCTTATACAATATTATAATGTCTTATTCTTTACAACTATTATTTGTATTATTTAGAATAGCTATTTTTTTTAATATTTCAACAATTAACAAAATATTATAAAGGAATGTTTAATGATTCCGTTAAGAAGACAGGTTCACTAGTGATCTTATTAAGACATTCTATTTGATTACTATAGTTATAAATTCAACAGGTCTAACTATGTGTTTCATGATTGCATTTGTTCATTATCTACATAGATCAATAGTTTGTAAATGCATATATGAAGCAGATAAGCACAATAATCAAGGATTATACTGAATTTATTGATAATTTTTTATTTTACTCATATTCAAGCTGTAGAAGCTTCCCAATACTTAAGTAGCAAATCTTCATTATAATTATTATTATTTCAGCAACATTATCTTAAAATTAACATTATTTTTTAACTAGCAATTATGAATGATGACTTTTTCATAAGTGAGTTTAGAATGTATAATAATCTTTAGCTACTAATGTTATAAATGATTTTTTTTCCCATAATATTTATATTTTTCAGTTTCAGCACTTTACTTTTGGAGAAATTATTAATGGCAGCTGTATTGATTCTGTGCGGGTTATTACAAATGGACCTGAACATTCTACATCAGGAGAAAATCTTTGTGGTCATAAAAGTGGAATAATGCTTAAGCATCTTAGTTACAATTCTACAACCAATATTTTAATTTTGAAAATACATTTTGGAAGTGAAAAGGAATCATTTAATCATTTTTTTAAAGCAGTTTATTATAGTTTGGATTCAGAAAAAGGTACAGTATGTATTTTTTTTATTAATAATTACAAAATTATTACAAACATACTACTACTAATAACAATAGCAAATTATTTATAATTTTTGGACCCTATCAAAGATTTCTAATAAGTATATGAGCATTTAAAGTGTTATTAAGATCTTAAATCAGTGTAAATTGGTCAAATAAATGTCAATGTACTGAATATAAAAGCAAATAATACGAATGTAAATATAATGCAGTATTCATTATTGGAAGGGTCACAAGCCTATAAATGCTGATGAGTAAAAACAACTACAAGTGAATAAGGGACATAGAAATAATATATTGTAAAAGAAAGGTAACTTCTATTCATTTTGTAATCAGATATATATATATATACATTTATGATACTCAAATGTTATCTGATATTGCATCATTAGTAAAATTTATTGTGAGCTGATATTATAAAAAACTTTTTTTGTAATATAGAAATTTCTAAGCCATTTTACTCTTATTATTTATGGAGGTTTTTTTTTCAAACTTACAAAGATTTTAAGGCTACACTTATTTATTTTATTATTATTATTTAATATCAATAATTATGCACTTTTAACGCTTGTTAGAAAAGTTATATTTATTAATAATAGTGCTTTCAAAGCTCCATGGCTTCATACTCATAGCTGTGTGCAGTTGCAGTTGTTATCATCATCATCATCATTATTATTATTATTATTATTATTATTATTATCATCATCATCATCATCATCATTGTCATTGGTTCTTCCCATCATTGAACATTTTTCAATCATTTGGAATCCTAACTCTAAAGAATAATGTGATTTATTACAATCAGTATTTAATAAGTTCACCAACTCCATTTCTCTGGAAAACAGAATTGTTCTTTATCTTCTTCTACATGGAAATATAGTGATCTTAAAAATCTTCACAAAATCATTAATCAAAAGTGATTGTATTTGATATAATTTCAACTATTATAATTGCCTCTTATGATTATGATGCTCTGTCTACTTTTGTCTGTTATATTCAAGCTTGGCATTCCAATGTCTTTAATTTTTTTTTATTCAGGCTACCCTTTTTATACAATCAGATTTTTAGTAATATTAATTACTTTAATTTAGATCATAAGCAATTTTACAATATTCATTGTTGATTGATTTAAATTTATTTTATTTGTATATTTTTTGTAGTTCTTTGTTACTTCTTTTTTTTATTATGTTATATGCATTATGTTTTATTCCATTTAGTATTTTAATATGTGACCTGTAATTGGTTATATGCTATTGTTTAGCACTTAAACAAATGAATTATTATTATTACTATTATTATTACTATCATTATTATTATTATTATTGAAATGATTGTATGTGAATCTGTTTAAACTTAATTGAAGGCATTTCCAGAATTACAGCATAGGTTTATAATAAACAAATCTATTACTACAAACATGGTGCATTTTACAGAGGTAGTGTCACATTCTATTGGTAATCAAATTGATACTTTTTTTTTTAATTTGACTAAGACATTCACTTTATAGCTTATGTTACTTTTTCAGATTTCTTAAAACTTTCTTAACATTTAAATTAAATATATCTAAATACCTCTTTAATGATCATTATTAGTTGTTAAGCTTTATTTTTAGAATATTTAAAATACTTCAAAAGTGAGCATAAGAATGTGGAAAAAAGAAAATTGGAATCTGATTTGAGATTGAAAAAGCTCAAGATGAAATGATTCAATGTCATTAATTGCATTTATCACAAATTTCATAGATCAAAGAAAGTGCAAAGGAATATCAACTGTGAAACAATACTATATAAATTAAGATATGCAATCATTTATAGAAATGAAAAAACATTTTACATTAATAATATATAATAAAGAAGCAAAAAGATATGATTTCTAGATAACCATGGCTAAAATAAATAGAATGGTTCTTGTGAAAGAAAATGAAGAGATACAACTAATAATCTTGATTATAAACAGAAAATAAATTTAAGAATAATCAAGTCACAAACTTATTTACAGACCATAGACAGAATTTAAAAAAACAAAGATTTCAGATTGAAAAACAAATAACATGAAGTGAATGCATGAATATCATTAAAATATTACATGGGTATGAAGTATAAAATACAATAAAACATTCACTAAAAGAAATATTGGCATTTGGAAAAACTTGCTATTGAATATTAAGGAGAATTTGATGGATAAAAAGTAGTTTCCAATGAAGAATTGTACTAAGTAAATTGGAAGAAAAAATTGTTTAAGTTTTTTATATTGTTTAGCCATTTATATAGAATAAAAGATCACAGAAATTAAAAATTCTAATTCTTATATTACACAAGACACAAAACAAAGAGAAAAATTCATAGAAAATGAACAGCTGACATTAAAGAATGATGTGGAGCTAATTTGTGTTTGCTTAGAGCTCTTGCAAAAGACTAAACCAAATTAAAAAAAGTTAGTGAAAAAAATATCAAATCCTAAAGTTGTTGCTGATAATGATGATGTTTCATTAATCTATAGCCTAGATATCAATCAAAACTCTGAATGTGTTTTTGGAATTTTTAGTTACTTAAAAATCTTCCAAGCTGAGTTTGAACACTGTATTATGAAAGTCTAGCATACTGATCACTGTGCTATAGATTTTATTGCATACTTAATGACAACTGATGTTGCCAAATGTGTTCATGTCGATGTAATATTTCATTTGATAAAAAAAATTATAATGAAGTTGTAAGTAATATTTACTGAGGCTATAACCTCGAGAATATTCGTGTAAAATGCGATAGTAGGGATCTCAACAGGTGTAAATATTACTTACCTAATCAATGTGCGTTTAATAAATTTATAATTACAACTTTAAATGAAGTTATAACTAACTGTTGCCTCAAAACTAATAAATTAGCAATTGTTTATTTTTAAAAATTAATATATAAATGAATGATGAAAATCATCGGCCAAACTAATCTTAATTAAGAACAAATCATAAAGAAGTCTTTGAGTTTATTATATATCACTGTGATGCAGTAATAATTTTTAAATTGATTAATTTATATTATTGTAAATAAGTTGTTTTCTTATCACTCATTATTAATACAGTAAACAACATTATATTATAATGATAAAAGGATAATTAAAATATTAACAGGGATTATCAGAAGTTAATGATTTGAAGTTGGCATTCTATTTTCTAGACATTGATAATTTCTTTGATAAAAACTTTAACATAAATATATATTTAGGAATAGTTATAATAAATATTTATAAAATAAAAGAACACTAAATAAATAAATAAAAATTTGATAGGATTACATCAATATATATAAACATGGGGTAATTTTGATTATAAATATATAAATATTGATTTTTTAATTATAGAGCAGGTTAATTCTGGGCAATACTTGCAAGGGTGCAACTTCTTTCCGAATCAGCATTGAAGGTCATATTATAATTTAATCATTTTTTTTATTTTTAGATTCATTGCACTGATAGTCATGTAACCAACTCATATTAAAACATTCTTCAAGATAGATAAATATTTGCCAATAACAATTGGATTATTGGTGCATAAATAAAGTTGATATTAATAGAAAGAAGAACAAAAAAAAATAATGTTTAACTTTATATGATTTTGTCATTGTAATTGTTATTATTACATTATTTTTCATATGATAAAAGAACATATATGAGCTTCTTACCAACATATACCTGTTGGCATATTAAGTTTGGTGGTTTTTATATCTGAGTTTAAGACTAATTAACATCAGATAATTTTTCTTTCAGTTTTTAACAGAATCATTAGTCCGGTTTATTAGGAGAAATGAATGGGTACACATAAGTATAAATGATTAATTTTTTTTATATTATCATTATGATAAAAAAAATTAAATAATATTGTCAGTTAAAGCAACAATTAATAATTGAAGATAGAGGATACTAAGAATTCCTTGATTGCAGATCTATGTTGCCATTCAGTGATGACCTTTTATTTATCTATCTCCAACTGTAGATCACTCTCATGCAAAAAAGATTTTAATGCGATTTAAACATGTTCACCATGTCTGTTAAGAAAATAATTATTTCATCCATAAATAATATGCTTAGCATGTTTTTAACTATCCAACAGTCTTATAGCCTATTATTTATGGATAAAAATAATTATTTTTTTAATAGACATGGTAAACGTGCTTACATTGAATTACAAATGATGAAAGAAAAGAAATTAAGTACGTATTAAATTCCAAAGAAAGATTTTATGAACTGGAAAAATCACTGAATATTAAATAGAACTGCAAATAAAAAATAGAAGAATAACCTAGAAATTGATATTTCAAATAAAATAGCAAGATTAGTTATTTAAATTAATAAAAGACATCAAATTGCATAGAATTCAGGTTTATAAAATAAAAATTGAAATAAAGAATAATAAGTTATTACCATAGATAGCGAGAGTGTTTAGAAATGAAAATAGCAAAACAGTAAGATGTATTTCATATTAAGATCTCATTTGTATTAATAGAAAGATAATATTAAGTTGAATTGATAAGAACTCTGGAAGAAAAGTTTGTTGATATTTGTGAGTTAGAAGAATGACCATAAGATTTCTTTATATAATGTTTTTTTTATTAAAAAAATTTCCATAAATAGTACAAAAATGCAACAAAAAACTTGTTCAGAGCAGAGAATAGATATATTTAATACTGGTTAGACAAGATGTTAATAATTTTTATTAGTCATTAATTAGACTAGAGATTATCAATTTAGTAAATAATATTTGTGTAGTGTAATTTTCACTATATCACTTTTATGCAAAATAGGAACTGGTTTCTATCCACTTTTAACATCTTGTGGAGGGATGTAATTATAAATATATGACCAAAGAAACCAGTCTCTATCTTATATGAGAGTGGTATAGTGAAAATTACACTACAGAATTATTATTCACTAAGTAGATAAAATGCTGTCCAAAAAGAATAGAGGGTTTAAAGATTCAACTAAAGATATGGAGCCTATTTTTAAAAGATATAAAGAGATTGGGAAGTAAGTCTTTATTTCATTGATCTTTTAAAAGTATTTAATAGAATTTTATTTATTTTTGAATATTTTGATTGCAAAAGGTATGGATTGGAGAGAGAATATTAGAAAATATGTATACCAATCAATTCAAATATGTTTATCTTTTGTTTTGTTTAATATTTATTTTAAGGAATTGCTCTAATGAACTGTTTAGGAAAGATTGAATTAGCATAAGTATAAAAGGTTCATTGAATTACATTTACTGATGATAGCAAAATTAAGGAAATTTGTAAACAAGTTTAGAATAAGATTAAATACATATAAGCAGTGGTTATGTAAATAGTAGTTAAAAAATTAAGATTTGTAGTTAAATGATAAAATGTAGAGCAAATTAATGTTTTTAAGTATTGTTTAACTGATATTGAAAATGATGATTAAGCACATTTTGAGCATTAACAGAAAGTTATCATGTGATCAAACTTCGCGTAAAAATAAGATTTATTATACATTTTTGTTTTGCTTACTATAAGCGGAAAGTTGGGTAAAGGCTATTAATGATAAAAGTTTTGTTGATAACTATAGATTATTTTGGGGTCTATTCAAATTAAAATAAGACCTATTAATACTTTAGTTTACTTGTTTTATACCAAACAAAGATTTGAATAATCAAAAAAGAAGAAAGATAGTCCAATTTTGAGTTTTGAATTTGGAGAAAAAATAAAAAATTGATAGGAAGAGAAAAAAAATACTTATTTCTGAAATGACAAAGGTAAAAAAAAATTGATTTGAAAATATACTTAAAGATACATATATTACAAATTTCTAACATGATTCAGATTTGAATGAAATCATTAAAAAGATAACTGATACCTTTTAAAACTAAAACAAAGATAGCTGGTACAAAAAACCAGCAATTGGCCAGTAAAATTTATTTTGAGACAAGACAATTTATGAGGGAAAAAAGGAGTATGAAAATATATAAAAATGATGCATTAAGAAGGATTGAATATCTCAAAACTTGTTCAGTGGTTCAAAAAAGAGTTGTTAATGATATAAGAAAGTATAATTGTAAACTAGCAAGAAAAGCTATAGAAGAGAATAAAAGTCTTAAGAGTGTAAAACAACATCTTAGTATTGATGTCAAACTCATTTATGCAATAAAAAAAGATGGGACTATTACCAAAAAGAGAGATAACAACATAATATGTGTAGAAGAATTGTATCAAAAATTATATAGCAATAAAGAACAAGGAAAAATATCTCCTACAACTATATTTTCTGAATTGTCCAAGATTTTAAATGAAGAATTGAGACATGAAATTAAATTTATAAAGAAGGGGAAAGCTTCAAATAATGATGAAATTATATCTTAAAAGAAGCAAATGAAGAAATCAAAAGTTTTTTTGGCAAAGTTATATACCAAATATCTAAATAATAAAGATATACCAGATGATTGGAAGAATGCAGTATTAATACTAATATTTAAAAAAGGTGATAAAAAGATATCAGAAATAACAGACCTATCAGTCTTTTATTAGTTCTATACAAAATTTTGTCAAAATAATTACAACTTGTCTATAGTGAACTTTGGATTTTAACTAAACAACAGAACAAGCTAGTACAATCGATCATATTCAAGTATTGAGAGAAGTTATAGAAAAGATCAATGAATATGAGTTGCCATTATGCTTTGGATTTGTAGATTGTGAAAAGGCATTTATTTCTATAAGCATTTCTTCAGTGATTAAAGTATTGAATCAAGATATAGACCCAGGATATTGTCATATTCTGAAGAGTATTTATAAAAATGCAACAGCAACAAGTAGAAAAAAATTAACATTGAGAAGGGTGTATAACAGAATGATTTCACATCTCCAAAACTTTTTACAGGAATTTTTCAAGAAGTATTTTGTGGATTAAAATGGGAAACTAAGGGAGTAAACATAAATGAAAACTATTTAAGTCATCTAGATTTTGCAGATGATGTAGTTATTTTTGCAAATAATGCTCCAGAGCTTCAGTGAATGTTGTAAATGTTATCAGATGAAAGTAAGAAAGCAAGATTAAAAATAAATGTTAAAAAGATTAAAGTAATGTTCAATGGATTTTCTCAAAAGATGAAAATAAAGATTGATAATGATGAGTTAGAAGAAGCTAACAACTACAAATACCTTGTTTGATTACTACTGATGGAAACATAATGGATGAGATTAATTATAGAATTAAACTTGTTTGGAGCACTTTTGATAGAAATAACTTAATATTAAAAGGAAATATGCTATGTGTTTGAAAAGGATGGTTTTTAATAAATGTGTTTTACCATTTCTTGCTTATGGATCTGAGACTTGGACATGTAAGAGAAGAGATCACTCAATGAAGTATGAAAGGTGCATGTTAGGAATAAGAAGAACAGATCAAAAACTGAATATGTGGGTGAGAAAACAAACAAGTGTTATAACTTCATTGAAAGAATTAAGAGACTGAAGTGGAGTTGGGATGAATATATCACTAGAAGAGATGATAATAAAGACAGTTGAAATCTTAAACTGGATTCCAAGAGATTGTAAAAGTCTTAGAAAAAGACCACTTGTGATATGGCTGGATAAAATAAGGAAGTGTGCTAAAGTGATGTGGAAAAGAAATACTAGAGATTGGAGAAGATGGACTGAGCTTGAGGAGACCTTCATCCTGAAGTGGATTGATAATGGTTAACAATGATGATGATGATATATTATGAAGGGTTGGAAGTGTCTTCTAAGTAAACATTAAGAGAAGAAAAGAATGAAAATGGCTAATAATCTAAAGAAAAAACTAAGTGATTCTAAAAAAGAAAGGCAAAATGTATCAAGTCTTAAAGAATATTAAATAACTGGTGTGATGATTTTATAATAAGGCAATAATAAATAAAATTGGAATTTACCTTATATAATGCAAATTATACAAAAATATTCATTTAGATAAATATATGTGATAAGGCTGGCTAACAAAACTGCAAGTAAGTGTATGTGGTTATTTCTTTATAATAGTCACACATGTCAATGCTAAGAAATATATTGATCACAATATATTTTTATTAAACAAAAAAAAAATTAAGGTATCTTGAAGATCAATGTAATATTCCAGCCAATTAACAGATATATTTTTTTACTTTTAATTCAAATCAAATATTCATAATTTAAATATTATATGTCTTTATATCTGATTAAATAGGTATTGATGTTTCATCTTTGAATACCTGAATAATTATCTGTTATGGGATAGAATATGTTTAGCATCGAGTTAGTGGTCAATGTCTTTTTTTTTTTATTGATATAGGTGATTATTATAAATTCATTTATTTACGTAGTTAACTATGGCTTAATTAAACATTATTACATATATGGGTGTTTATCCTTAATTTTTCTGATTAATTAGTAAATAAGAGTATTTTATTTTACGATTTTAATGACAATAGAAAAAGAAAAATTGAAAACAAAGCGTGGTAATTAATAAAAATTTAGCTTTGTTAATTACAATGTAATTCAGTTAATGATATTTGGAAAAGTGACGAAAAAATTATCTGAAAAATTGTAATAAGGAAAAATTGTTAAAATACAATATTTTAAAATTCATTTTATCAGAAGTCTTTCAGTAGTAAAACATATTCAAAGATTCGATCACTTCTAAAGAATAGTTACTTTCATTATAACATAAATGAGTTAAATATCATATTAAAAATAGATTTTATTGATGGTTGCATTTATCTAGAAAAGCTCTGCTAGTCATTGATTTACAGGTAGCTAAATATCTAACATCAAGGTGAACTTGGAGTGCTTTTATACTTCTTAATGTATTTAAGGCTAAATGCTTTTTTTCCACCTGCTTTCAATATGCGTAAAGAAAAGAAAAAGTGGTTCCCTAAAGTGTAATGATGTCCTTTCTTAAAACCTACTCTATAATTTACATTCTAGCCAAGTAATAAATTCAGATATAATCTTTTTTGTCATAAATGCCAACATTTTATTACTTTATTTTGCTATAAAGAAATGCATTAATATTGGAAATTGAAATTTTAAAAATATATTTAATATTAATCATATGGCAAAATTAATGCTAAAATATAATAATGTCTTAGGCTTAAGTATAACTTTAAAAAAAAAAAAATGTATGAGATATAAAACAGCAGATTTTTTTTAAAAAAAAAAAAATAAGGATTTTCAAATGCAGAATTGTATTTTTTAAATATGTTCAAGACAAAAAACATTGGTGGTCGAGAAGTCAGTTGTCCCGGGTTTGCGGATTCGCTTCCCGGCTGATGCTATGACACATGAGAAGAAAAAAAAGTCTAGAAAATATAACAATATATATATATTTTAAAAAAAGAAAAAGTCTTATGATTTAATTTTGACTATAAATAGACTTCTATTACTTTTTTTTTTCATAACATCAGTTTGTATAATAAAAATATTACAGTACTAGGTTTAAAATAAAGAAATAAGCACGGTAGGGTCCTAAAAAAATATTAATATTAGCTTTTTAAAAAGACTTCATAAGAGAAATAGAAAGTCATGCTTAGAACGTGAATATGGTGATAGCAAATAAAGTAATTAAAGCGAGATAATAGGAACATGATTTTCAAAAAAAAGTTAAGCATGTCAGGTGGCCCAATACAATTTTAAAAAGTAGAATAGAACAAAATAGTTTAATGGGTCTTAAGAAATAAAGAAGTAATAAAGTGTTTATGAAAGTTTATAGAAAAAGTGGGTTAAATATGTATAAAAATAGTATGTTGAGAGATTAGAATACTTTCATAAATAAAAAAATTTAAAATTAATGAGATGGAGAGCAATTATTAAAAGCAAAAGTTTTTTAATATATACAGAAATAAAACATATCAAAAAACAGTCATCCTATGGCTTTAGGAAGAAAAGTTATTTACTTTATAAAGATCAAACAGGGATTCTTATACCAAGAGAATATTTTTATAAGTGGAATAATTTAAAATATTTGTTTTATAAACTTTGTAATAAAAATGTGGAAAGGTTAGTCATTCATAGAATGTAGACACAATTAAAAAAAGATATAAATATTAAATTTATGAGAGGGAAATGTAGATTATATATAAATAGATTTTTTTTTAATAATGATGATTTTAAAACTAATGTTATTAAACTGAGAAAAATAATACTATGGAAAAGAAATTATAATGGAAATAGATTTTAAGTTGTATAATGGTGAATATTTTGGACTGAGTTTGATAAAAGAGCAGTTATACATTAATGCTTCCCATTATATCAATTAATAATTTAACAATTTTTGCCTCAATAGGTTGCATACTTATACACTATGTAAAAGAACTGTTTCATCTTGACAAAATAAATTATTTAGATGTCCATTATTTAAAACATAAAGAGTATTTCACAGATTTATTCTATCCCATCCTTTTGCTCCACAATCTAAATTAGTTTTTTGCTGCATTAATTACTCTATTTCAAAAGTGTTCAGTTCATCCATAAGAATAAAACTCTCTGCTCCTTATGTTAATAAAACATGTCATAATTACCAGAAGCATCATCATTTTATTTTGTAAACCAAAGAAACTTTAAACAACTTATTAAAATCAAGTGATATTTTTTATGTATATTAACAAATTTGCAATGTAGAATTATTTTTGGGAATACTCATATCTGTTTTTTTTTTTAAAAACAAATCATCTACATTTTTTAGTATATCAATATGAAACTCCTTCAATAAAATAAGTTCTAAATATATAATATCTTTAAATTATTAACACCATAAATCCATATAATCTCTACTTGTTAAAAATCATAATCTACATTATAAAAGCTTTATTTTTTGTAAAGTAAGCAAATTTAACAAGGCTGTACTGATATGAAATGGTCTGATCTCTTTTTTATGAGTTTTTATTCTCTGACAAAACACTATGAAATTGGTCTTATTGATCCGAATTATTTACTCAGTAAATTATCAAGCCATCAAAATAATTTTTAAAAATACTAGATAAAATGTTTCAACACTAGAAATTTTTACCATGAACAGAGTTTGAAGAGTAAAATCATTTTTTCTCCTGAGATGATTTCCTCCTTATGCAATAAAAAGAATCAAATATTTTATTGCTCAGAAGTTCATAAGAAGTTCAAGAATAAGAAATAACAGAACTGAACTATGATTCATGGACATGAGAATCTGTCACTATACCACCACACAGATAACAGAGTAGAGCAAAATACTAGCATAATGAAATACATGTTTCTGGATTGACACATATTTAAATTACCATAAATATTGGGTATTCAGCAAAGAGTTTAATCTTTGTCTGTCAAATGAAAAAAAAATCATGTAATAGATGAATACTTATTTCTATAAAATATTGAAACACATTAATTCCATCTGAATAACCATAACTTTCAGATTTCTTTATGTGAAAAGTCTTATATATAATTATTGAAGCTGGAAATATATTCTACATATTTGTGCTTCACCTAGTACCTACTATATAAGCACTAGAATGGGTTTAAACCCAAGTTATTGGTAATGGACACCTGCCTCAAGTGTTAGGCAGTCATATAGCTATATAGATGTATGGGTACATGACTCTAAATGGATCTCTATTAACCGCTGTTTTGCTGATTATTTTATTGGCTGAGTGAGGTAAAAGTCTAAACTTTTAATTGGTCAATTCACAAACTCAAGTGTCAATTCACAAACTCAAGCATCAGAATATATTCATCTTTTAATATTATATTCACTTTAGTTTCATTTGTAAAAAGTATATTAATAATTTGTCAGGTTATAAAAGTGAACAAAAGTTTTTTCAAAAATAAATTTTTATTTATAATTATAAAAATATTCAATAATGGCAAATCTAAAATGAACATTACTCACCAACCAAAAAGTTTTGCTGATGTCAGCGATTTCTTTCCCAATTTTACATTGCGGATAAGTAAATAATTTTTCTAAAGTTTTAACTATTTTTCTAAAATAATTTTATTTTTAGCATATTTTATCAAAATAATTTATAATTTGTCAAAAAATATTTTTTAAATGGTGAATTACTTGCAGGAAATTTGTAACTGATTTTTTTTTTCCAAAACAAAAATCTGACTTCGCAATTGACTGAATTTTGGATTTTGAAACTCTGTGCTGACAATGTTGGCGGTAAGTATCTGGTCATGTGATTACTTTGTCTCCATATTGTTTTTCAAAATTATCGTTGGGTAATTTGATTTTAATTAAATTTTTGAAGGTTTAAACTTTGAGTACCTTTGGAACATGGACAACTAGAACATGCTGACTTGGTTGTGAACAAATGGACCTTTGCTGTTTTTTTTTTTTTATTATTATTATTATTATTATTATTATTATTATTATTATTATTATTATTATTATTATTATTATTATTATTATTATTATTATTATTATTATTATTATTATTATTATTATTATTATTATTATTATTATTATTATTATTATTATTATATCTATCTATCTATCTTTCTAATCTGTGGTCATGGTTATTTTATAATTTTATATATTGTTAGTTTATCTATCTATGTTTTGCCTTCATTCAGAGCAGAGATTGATAATATTAATAATTTTGGAGAGTTGATTAGAAATCCTCACGTAGCCAATTTATATTGCTTTTTAGCATACCTTCTCTGATCTAAAAACCTATTCTTTTATATATATTAGTTAAGCTTATTATAATTGCAGGTTTGCATATTAGATGTCCATTTAATTAAATAAGAGTGAAAATGATATTTTACAGCATATTATAAGTAATTAGTTAATTTTAAGTCTCAATTATGCTTTACCCCTCCTTAGTTTATTCTTATAAACTATACAGATTACTGAGTAAAGTAGGTCAGTTATATTTATTCCCTTTTAGCATGATTTAAGTATGCTAATTTATGAACAGGTGTATAGTACTTTTGCAGATTGAAACTATAGATTTAATGCTTTAATAATTTTAATATTTATATTTTAGAAAGCATTGGGAATGTGTCTTTATAAAGCACACAGATTCTAAAAGGGGGTAAATATAAGTGACCTAGTTTATCCAGTAATCCATATAATTTAGAGTGAAATCCAAGAATAATGACTCTAACTTGAGTGAGATTGATTTTTTTAAGTGGGATTTTTTTTTTTTTTTTTGCAATTTTATTTGAATATCATTAAATTTAGAATGCCATTAAATTTAATAAATCATTTATTTTTTAAATTTTCATTAATCTTGTTAATGAAACTCATCAATTATATAAAGAAATTTTATGACTGCATCAAAAACCTCAACTAAATATTGCAATCTACTACCTTTTAGATACCATTGGATTTTCATGTGTCGTTTTAATTTCATTGTTTTGAGGAAAATTGTGCAAAATGATTATTTAAGACTATGTACTTCATAATTTTAATTGCTCTAATGCATAGTTTTTAAATGTTACAAAGTTTTTAATTATATGTTTTTGCAATTTAATGCTTCTTGTGTAAAGCATAATGTATCAGTTGAACATTAAAGATTTCTGCTTCAGAAAAGTGGAAAAAAACCTTGATATTTTTCTATCATCAGGATTCTCCATTATAAAAAATAATGCTGTCTTATCATGACTAGATTTTTTTTTAAATTGAGATAGTTAAACATAGCTTCCTAGGATCAAAGTTTTCAATTGTTTTGACAAAATAATTTCTCACTTCTGAAATATCAAAATAAATATAGACTATAAACTCTGCAAAAGGTTTGCTTCTTCCAACCAATTAAAAAATTTGCTTTATAATAATTTCAATACTAAACATTAATATCTCCATTCATTTTTATTAAGATGTTGTTGAACTTTGTTGTCATTTAGTGAAAATTACTTTTTTAATAATGAATCAAGATCTATTTTAATTACAGTAGTTATTATCTCACATACTGATAATAACATGTTTCTACAGACTGGATGGAACATTTTACTTTCTCACATGATCAAACTCACCTGGAAATATTGGATGAAAAGACACTGGATAGGGAATAAAATGCACAACCTTCTAGAATCTATTAATTATTATAGCTTGTGTTAGATGCAAACTATTAAATATGGAGAAATTTGCTATTGTTTTAACACCTTTTATAATTAGAAATGCTGTTATAAAAAGTTTCTTGTTTTTCTTTGATATTTTTAAATGTTGGTAATTGGATTTTTGAAATAATCCAAATTCTTTAATTAAGTAAAAAAGAATGCACTTTTTCTATATTTACTTCTTATTTATAGGATACTTCATTTTTGCTTTTTTTATATATCATTGTAATGTTTATTAAATCATTATCCAGTGAAATAATAAAATACAGTTTTAAAAATTGATTAAAATAATTAACAAAGAAACAATCATGATTCAAATATTGGAGTCATGATTTAAATATTGTATTTTAATCATAAGTAGATAATATGCAAAGTAGTTATTACTAATTGGGTTTTAGTGCTTTATCAATCTATCAATTCAGTGATAATCATAAAATATACATTGATATCTTAAACAATAAGCATGTACATATATCTTGATGGAAAGTTTAGACTATAAATAGCAGCCTTACTTGTGCAATTGTATTGCCAATTCTTAAAACCATTGAGTATATTTTCTTCATTATTTATACTAGCAAATTAAAAAATTATTAAACTATATTTCTCTTTTTTTAATTTTAAATTATTTAAATAAATAAAAAACATCTAAAAATAATTTTAATGATGAGTATATAAACTAATTGCTGAACCACATATAGATCCAAATATAGATTATGCTGTTTGATATTTTGCAATGCTGTCTTCTAATTTCTTCATTAAAACTGGTTTTCTGATATACTTCAAAGCTATGTTTAGTTGTAGCTCTCCAATGTAATATAATCTCTGCCATATCTTCTTAATGAAAATGATTATCTTTGTATATCTTCTGAATATCTTTGAGATAATCCTTATAGTGCAGATGGCATCTACTTTTCCACAACCATGCTTAAGTTTACCAAAAAACTCACTTCTAGGAAATCTTAAACTATTATTCATTTTACATATTTTATACAATAAAGGTGTTGATTTTATGATTGTGGGCTTTATAGTATAACATCCATCAAATTGAAGAATATATTGATTAGTTTTGAAATCTGACTAGTATATTTTTAGAATTTTACAGAGCATCATTAAATGAAATATTTTAATGCCTTTATATGGTATTGATAGGGTGCATTTTGTTTGGACTATATATATATTTAGTAAAGTATACTATCCAACTTACATTAATATTTGATAATTATTTCACATGTTTTATCTATTAATGTTTTAAAATATATTTTTTGTTACTTAAATATAATTCAACATTATGTTTTTGTTTAAATGCATATTCCATCTTTAAATTTTTTTATGTTTTTTTTTTTAAATTCCACAACTCTATGATCTTTATCACTTTTGTCTCCTTTTTTAAGTTTACTCATAGCAATTTTATTATTCAAAGACTAAAATTATAACATTATTTTTTTCATCACAATTCTAAGTACAAGTTGCTTCACACAAAAATTATGTACATCTCTATAAAAGTCTTTCATTTTTCATCAGAATAAAACACATGAAATAACTGTATTTGATAATTTCTAATAAGCTGATTATGTAATCTCAATTTTCTATTTAATTTACATAAATTATAATATTCTAGGTTCATTTTTATTCATAAGGAATCTCACTCTATGCATTTTGGGAATATTATCAATATATGTTGCTGCATTTAATTTTTTTTCTCTTATTAGAAAGTCTGATGCTATCTCATTTACTAAATAATTAATTTGTTTTATAATTCATCTTTTTCTTTTATTAGATTATTTACATCTTGTAATTGGCCAGAAAGTTGTTTTAAATAATGCATTCTAAATCTGAAATTCAAAAATTCTTAATGTTCTTTGCTTTTGGTATTATGACTTATTGAAATGTCAATAATACTGTGATGCTTTTAAGCACAACACAATATTACACAATATCTCACAAATTAATACCAAATAGAATCACCCCAGATAAATAATATTCACATAGTTAAAAATACCCTTAAATATATACATTCATTCTTTTTTAAAAAACTCAACTGACATCTTCCTCAAGAATTATTAAATTTTTGAAAAAAAAACATCACATACTTTCTTGGACCTAAAAACAAAGACAAAATCATAGTTATCACCTTAGTCATCCTGCTGGCAAGTTTGTTTCTTATATGAATATGTATATGATTTTTAACAACCACAATCATACGATCATAGAAATGGATATTAAAATTTTTGATTATTTTAATCCCTCATAGATAACATAAAAATATATATTCTGTTAATTAACAAACTTCTTTTGCTACTATAGGCACATACCCATAAAATTACATTGTGTGTGTGTGTGTGTGTGTAACGCTTCTTATTATCACTTATGCTATTATTAAAATTTGTTTTTTATGAAAACTTGGTTTTATAGTTTAATAAGAGCTGCGAATTACTGATAGCATGGAATTTAATGATGTGAAAACAATACTTTTGTTGAGAAAAGTTATTTGCTGAAGTTTTTGAATATTTTTTCCTGAAATCATGTTGGCAAAATTATTGATTCTACGACTAATTGACAGTACACTGATAATCTTTTAAAAGAATAAAGTTCTACCAATTTTTATCTTAATGTGTACTGAAAGTCTAGATAAACAGTTTTTAAAGCTTTAGCTTTATAAAATATATTAATCACAATGATCACTTTCTGTTAAAGTAGTTTTCCTGTTTGTATCATGTTTTATATCACTTGCTATGCAATCTATTCACTTTAACAACATGGCTAAAATTACTGTGACTACTATCAATAGACCGAATATAAGTTATAGAAAACTAATGCTTTTGTTACGTGAAAGCTATATTACAAATTCCATAATTTGGGTAGTTTTCTCATTTTTCTGAACAATTTCTATAATTATATTTTCATTAAATTTATCATTTATCCTTTTAATAATATCTCCGTGTATATATAAATTTGTACCTGAAAATATTATTGCTTTTATTTATGTCTGTGTCTATTTATATGTAAGTAAAATAAATTGTCTATTTACTTTTTATAGAAGAATTTATATTATATTTTTTATTCAAAGTTGTAACTTTATATTTCATTATAAACAAAAAAAAAAAAAAGAATTGAGATATCAATAACAAACGCAACTTAATTTTGCACTATTAAAAAGGCAAACATCATTTGAAAAGTTTTATTTAACCAAAGCTTTTCACAATAGAATGGAGATTGTTTAAAGCTGTAATGAGAATAGAAAAACTGCTATATTTAGCTGTTAATTATTATAAGAAAGCATACGACTTTGATGTATAATTTAGCTGTTAATTATTATAAGAAAGCATACGACTTTGATGTATAAAGCAATAACTGAAGCCTTACAAATTCAAAGTATAATGATATCAATAAAGAACAAATATCAGATAAACTAAGCCAAACAGTTGGGAATATCGAGAAAAATAAGACAATAGTTTATCTTCGTTGCATTATGCGTACGATGCATGTCTAAAAAAAATAAAAAATAAATTATTTGTAAGCAATTTATTAAAATAGCTTTTGATAAACTTTGTTAAGTTATTAGATCTAAATCTCAGAAAAATTTGGAATGTAAAGTTTTCTTTATAATAACTTTTTTTTCATGTGTTATAGCATCGGCCGGGAAGCGAACCCGGGATAACTGCTTATAAGGCGGTTGTGCTGACCATCAACGCTTGACAGTAATAGCTTTTTATTTTTTGTTTCTAACAACTACCTAATGTTAGTCACGCACAAATATTCTAACAAAAAAAACAACATAATATACACACATATTAGTTTTTTTAATGTTTTGTTCGTTTATTACAATGTAATGTGAATGTAAATGATTATGTAAATATGTGTGCACAAATTCATACATCTATATATATTAAAATCTCGATTCTGTTTTTCAAGAGTCGACGAACAAAACCTATATTTGCAAAATAACGATAACAACAGAAAATCGTTTACATATATATGCAGTTCAGTAAACTACAATTTTATAACTAATATTCCACATCTATTACTTGTAAAATGTATGTCCTATATATATAACAACCGCTTAATGGATTGAAACCTCTATTAGTGGGGGGAAGGGAGATCTTTTTTAGTAAGGAGTAATTGTCAAGTTTATTTTGGAAATGTATATCTCGCACCTATGACATAATTGTTGTAAATTTGTTTTATATTTTTAAGCATATATATGAGGCATGTACCTAAAACGTACTTTTAAAAATAATTCATTAATATAAATAAAAAGTAACATTTTAATTAAGCAAATTTTTTTTCGTATTATCTTAAACTCTCAGCGTATTGGTGTTTGTATGCGTATATATATATGTGTGTGTGTACTTTTAATATTTGAACAAATATAGAATATTTAACAAACTGAATTTAATAAAAAGTATAATGATTAAATTTTTGTAGATCTTTTATATTTTATTAATAACAATCTTGATTTAATTTTACAAATAAGAAAACTTAAGTAAAAAAAATATTGAAATCATCCTCAAGATTTTATACATTCTAAAAGAAAATTTAAATCGCTACTTTCTAGAATATAAAAAAAAAATTAGCAGCAATTGCTTTATGCAAAATTTGTGCTTCAGTTGAGAATATTATATTTTAATACCCAGATTATTTTCATGATTACTGATAATGTGTTATGGTTATGACATGAACATACAATATCATTCCACAATTAAATATATTCTTTGAAAGCTTTTTCTTCCAAAAACAATGTTTCATCAATTTCAAGTTTGTCATCTTCTTTTATTAATAAATAAATATTTCACAGTAACAGAACAGAAATATTAGCAGGAATAAAAAAAAATAAAGAGAAATGGATGAAGCTGCAATGCATATGACTCATTTCGATCCATAATAAAATAATGTTCTTACCAATAAAATAATTCCAAATTTCATTAAGTCAAAATAAAAGATAGAGAACAAGAACATTTTTTCAGCTTTTCCAAAAACCTTATTTATGTATAAAATTGTTCTATCAGGGTCATGGTTTATCAGTGGACAATGTGGCAAAATAACAGCTTTAAAAAATGAGGGCGCAGGGAAAATGCCAGTTTCAAAAATGAGTTTTCATTGTATTATACAAATTTATTTTATAAAGAATGTTTCTCTCTCTATATATATAAAGTAGTTTTTGGATTAAATTGTGTGTTATTATTGATTAATTTCCAATGTTTTGATGAAATAGTATCTGACATTGCCAAGGTTAACTTCTGAAAGAAAAACTGTTAGATTTCACATAGTATGCCATCGAGTCCCTATTATCCCTATTATGATTCCAAAAACTAGTTAAGAAATAATGGTATTTGCAATCTCTAAGCATGAGTGTAAGTGTATTGATGTCTAAATCATTCTCAGCAAAATTATTTGGATTATGCTAATATCATAGGCATGATCTTTAAAATCCAAATATTTCACTTTATTTTATAGATTTTATGATGATAACTAGTTTCTTGGTGACTAGCTTATTGGGGGCCATTATACTCAAATTATCAGATGACCCAGAGCATTGATAATGGGTAGCATAAATATAATGATCCTAGCATTCTTTATATGGTTATTACTATAATTTTAGCACTTAAGTATTTTCATGCAAATGAAATATTAATTGCTTTTGTAATATTATGTCTCAAGTTTGAAATTATCTAGATGACAATTAGCCTAAGATTTTGTATTATGTCACATTTAAATCTAGTCACATGGTCTGACTGTTTAATTTTGGTGATTGCTGATGATACAATATACATAACTTAGATATTACTTATACTGGATACAGATGCTCATTCTTTGCTCGTTGTCTATGTTCAATGAAAGAGATGATGCTTTTGTAGATGACTTTTCATTTTTTTTGACAATAATGATTTGTCCCATCTCTGCTATTCTCCCCATTGCATACCTAAGAAGTGTAAACCAATCTTCCTCAAGTGATGAATAAATAACTCTTAGCATGTTAGCAGAATCAAAAATAGAATAGATCTATATACTCCCTAAGCTTTTGATATTTATAAGCATACCATTGCCAATATTGAAGAAATTCAATAAAATTAATATATTAGCAAATGAAAATATTAATAATTATTAAATTAATAATCAGATATTTGCAAGATACCAGGGAAAATAATAGTACTCTGCATTCTCACATGTTTAAAAGATAGATTTCTGGTTTTAAATCTTTATAAGAACTTAGACTTGAAATAAAAGCAGATCTCTTTTACTTCACTAGAACCAATAACAAAGAAGCTATTACATAGAACAACAGAGAAAAAAAATTGGTCAGACTCAAGATTCTTAATTAGTATTTAATGGTTTCCTGGCAACATCAAAGGGTAAAAGGTTGACTGCATTTACATGACTGTAATCTATTTATGACTATTCTTCCTTAATGTAAAAATCCATAAAAATATCTATTTTTACATATATTATATTTTAAATATTATTTCAGCCACACTCCCCCTTTAAGTATAGAAATGTTTGAATTTTGCAGTCCATTAAAAAGGAATTCCTCTTGAATATATACAGCCAGCATGTTGTGTTGTTTTTATATTGTAATGGTAACTCAAGTGAGCCAAAGATATACAAATATGTAGCAGTACATTTTGATTCCAAATAAATATTTATAGTAAGTGAAAGTTGAATGTTAATAAAATTCAAATAAAAAATAATTCAGTTCAAGTATATATAATAACATTAACCAATGTAATGATGATTCATAACTTAATACAGAAAGTTTAAATTAAGTACAAGTTCTCTCAAAAGTGTTGTTAAATTGTTTTTTCTAGTTTCAATAAAAAAAGTAAAACCTAAGGCAACATCTGAATTGAATGTTTACTTTTGAAAAACTTATTAACACCTTATCATTATCATTTACAAATTATTATCACCATCCCTACATGTTCCCCATTGAATTGCATAATTTTTCAGGTTTGTGAATGTTACTAGCATATTGAATGTTAAAAGCATAATGTTTGGATTGAGGTCAATAAGCAATCATAAACTAAATGGATTAATAAAAAAAGTAATTTAACAATTTAACAATGAATATATAAAACTATTGCTTATATAATTGCAACTATTTCTGGATTTATAAAATATTAATGATAAAACATTATAAGAAATATTTAAAATGTAATGTGTTATAATATCTATAATGATAAGATCTTACAACATGAAATATTTAAAGAGTTCCAAACCATGGATTTTTGCAGATATTGTTCTTTTAATATATTTATTATCTTCATTTAGGTCTTCCAAAGATGATATCTCTTGGTGCATTGGTGGTGTTAGATAGGAAATATAGCCACATTGGAGACATTAGATAGGGTATAGCATCAATAAGCCTTGGGGCATTCTTATGGCACTGTTCCACTTCTTTCTTCATATCATTATTAAAGCAGGCAATGACTGGTTTTAGAAAACTTCAGCATTTGTTTCTGGATCTGATCTCATTATGGGTGTTTGACTGGTGTGAGTGTTAGTTTCTGTCCATACATATTATGTCTTTTGTTAGATAGCATCATCATACTTGCTGTTATAAATAGACTATTGAAAAATACTGTAAAGCAGTCAGCAAAATATACTAATCCAAGTAAGTAACAGTGGAAAACAATTTTAACCAGTAATTTCTATTCTCTCATGGAATCACTGACACACTGCTTCTTTAATTGAGTTTTAAATAGGCTAATGTAGACTGGACTGCCTGATTTGTTTATTTCAGACCTAAGTATATGCACTTGGTAGATATTTTCCAAACAATAGATTCATCATCAGCTAGTTACAAGATTTGACATCTGCTTCTTTACAACAACATATATTTTGAAAAATATTTTTTAAACTTCTTTCACGTGTTATGGAAGGAAATAATTTTACAGATATTTTAAAATTATATTGTTATTTTATAATTAAGTAAACAAAAGAAGAAAATAGTTTGTTTTACATGTTAGTGATAGAAAGAAAGAAAAAATATTATCAACTTTAAAAAATTGAATGATAACTTTAAAAATTTTGATAAACATTAAATTTTAATAGCATATTTAAATTTGCCATTTAATTTACTATAAGATTTGACAAGTTTTTTTTAAACTTCCATTTAGAAGGCAGGTCAAAAAGATACAAATTACTTTAGATTTTTTATAACTACATAATTCAATTTCTTGCACATATCAAAATTATATTTTTCTTGCTTTTTTCACAATGCAATTTACTATTTTGTGTTTTCTCATTTAATAAAAAAGCAAATGTTAAAACATTTAATGACTAAGATTTGGGTTTTGAATATGAAAGAATTTATTTAAAGCTTAGTACTTTCAATACCATATAGTATTATAATCATAGCATAATAAAAATGTAAGTTGTTATCCATAAATAACAAGTGTTTGAATAGTAAATTGGAACTGAATGAATGTTTAAAGGTAAATTTGAATGCTAATGAGAAATGAGGGGCTATAAAAAAACTATTGTTTTAGAGAGAGAGAGAGAGAGGTGAGGTGCTAGAGTCCTTTTTATTAATGGCATGGATATCTTTGGTGGTTGACAAAGCCTTCTTTACCTTTTTCTTTCTATTGTTTCTCTCTGAACAAACAATATCAATCATGGGAAGATCAAAATTATACTCAGACAGCAACTCATGATTGAGGAAAAGAGAAGAACATTCAGTGATTTTCCTAGTACATTTACAGATAATTATGTTGGGTGAATCTAGTGGCCAAGTTGGCATGGGATTCTCCACATTATGCCTTGAAACAAATAAGGTCAGCATAGTTGATCTTACAAACAATTTGATGTGAAGCCTGTTTGGGGATTCTATCGTTTGAGTTATTTAAAAGTTTGTTTAGAGACAGAGGTAAATGAAATTGTTTATCAAATCAATTGCTCTCACCCTATTTATTTAAATGCATACTATGGGAAAACCCATGCCAACATGGCTATGATACTCACACAACACAATTATCTGTGTACATGTGCTAGAAAAAGCACTAAATTTTTTTCTGATCATGAGTTGCTGCCTGGTCATAATTTTGATCTTTCTACAACCAATATTGTTTGTTCAGAGTGCAATGATAGTAAGAGAAAGGTAAAGGAGGTGTTGTCAATCACCAATGACATTCATGCCATTAATAAAAAAGTCTCTAGCACCACTCTGTTTAAAGATGATTTTTATAGCCCTGTCATTTCTCATTAGCATGCAAATTCACCTTTAAATAGTCTTTCAGATTTAATTTAATATTCAAAACATAACATTATTTATGGATGGCAGTTCTCATTTTATTATGCTATGATTATAATATTATATGGCATTGGAAGTACTTAGCTTTAAATAAATTTTCTTATATTCAAAACTCAAATCTGTTAACCTTTTTAGTCACTAAATGCTTTAACATTTGTTTTTTCAGTACATTATCAAAGCTCTACACGTTTTAATTTTTCTAGAATTATGTTTTTTATTTATTATAAATTAACTTTATTGAATATTTAATAACATAATTAAATGCATAAACTAACTTTAATTTTTTAAAAAAAAAAACAATTTTCTTTTCATGCATTTTTGTAATATTACTAATTCAAGCTGATACTGGATTTGTTTTAGTTACAATACGTTTATATATATCATAACTGACAGAATGGTGCAGCCCACATGAAAATCACCTGAGGGCAATTCACATGTACATTTTACATTCTGACATCACAGACCAAACTAATGTCAAGGAAAAACACAAAAGTCTTACCTATCTTACTTAAGTTATTGATTGCAAATAATGATGACAAACTGCCAACAATAATGACACAAATACAATTTATTTAGGTATATACAAAATAACACTCAGTGGCAGTATTTTAATCAATTACTTTATAAATTAATTAAAGATAACTCAACCTTTCTAAACCTTATTAGTATTATTTTAATTTATATACAGATGAAGTACACAGTAGTGTAATTCTTAAATATCTTAAAACAATTTATATTTGAAAACTACTAATACAGAATATTATTATCATTAGATGATTTTTGAATGGATCTCAATATACTTCATAAACTCTTAACTGTTTGCATCTTTCATTATCATTGTTCTAAAACTAAACAACCCTGCCAAATGAGGATAATACAATATTATAAATGAAGAATGATTTAACTAATGGCCATTGTGATCAATTCCAGATTATGATATTAGCAAACAATAAAATAATAAAATAATTGTAAAATACATGAAATCACTTCTGTACTACAATAATTTCTACATAAGTGCAAATACATGTGTAAATTATATGCATTCAGTAGGAATTAAACTTCTTCTATGTGCTATTTCTTAGTATTCTGGACAGCATATTAGTTACTGGCAGTTACAAACATATCACTACATGTATGAAATAAAATAGAGAATATATAATAGGAATTGTTCATTTACCACACATGACTGTTTAAACAAAATAATAACTGCAAGGAACCAGCAATTCACGAATGATGTTACAATCATCTAATACTAATGATTACAAAAAGAATGAGTTTTAGAAGTAACAAGCATAACCTGGATTAACAGTTAACAGTCAACCATTTCTATCAATTATATCACCTCAAAACACAAGAATAGTTTGTTCAAACATCTATTTAACATAACCTTAATCTAGCTTGTCTATGTAGCATGACTGAACACAATTAACAATTTATTAATTTGCTGATTTAAATAAAAGTGAAAATAACTGATTTAATTAACATACAAACATCTAATAGCAAGGCCAGAGATCACAATTACAAGCTAATTGCCTTTTATAAAATAATTTTATACAATTATCACTGACTAAATTGTGATGTGATAAATAGAACAAATTGTAATTTCTTGCTATACCTGCTCAAAAACAGATTAAATAAATAACTATTTACTACCATATTTCATTAGATAAGAGATAAAATAATAATAAAGATTAGTTTAAAGTTCATACTTATTCTTTTAGCATCAAAAGTTTACGTTCAGTCTTTTGGTATTGATTTATTTTGCAGCATTTCCATTAAACCATAGTTTTGATGATAGTAGGGTTAAATCACTATTTCACATTCATTTAGGATTCATAATTATAAATTGTCTTAGTTTGGTGGCTGGTTCTTCCTGTAACATTGGACATCAGACTTTTACTCATCTCAGTTGGATACATAGTGAACACATATCTGAGTGGTGTCTTCTCTTGTTGATTACTTCTTTTTCAGAATTCAGCAATGGATCTTTAGCCTGCCATCTTCCAGCTTGACCAAGTAAAGCAGATAATGGCTTCTCTATTCTTGCATCATATATCTAGCAAAGCAACTAAATAATAATTATAATCTTCTTAATAACAGCATACAAAGAATATTGGAAGCAGAATAAAATTCTGAAAGTAGTCAAGAATTAATTATAGCAGAATAATAATAGTAATTATATATAATTTTGAGCATTATTTATATGCTTTGGAGCTATTTTATCTGTAAAATTTATATCCAGTTCCTGTCATTTGAATCCTTTGATTTACTGGCTATCGATAACTGCACTAATTTTATTGAGGTCCGCAGCTTATTGCCCAAATACCATATTTGCAAGCTCTTATCTTTGAGTGGGAATAACAGCCTTTTTAATAAATCATGTCAATTATTTGTTTTCTAAATTTAATCTATTAATCTGTTTACAAGCATTTTAATTACTTTTTCCTAGAATTTTATTTCCACTTTTTAATTATTGTTAAAAGAAAACACCTTTTGCTTTCAACCTACTTTTAAGCTAAATTTAGAATTAATTAGCTTTTACAACTTTTAGAAAATATTTTATTTAAAATGATTTAACAAAATAACTTTATAATTACTTTACCGTATACATTTATCTGTGCTTTTAAAATATATGTTTAAGTTTTATTTATTAAAATTATTTAAAATTTTTACCTTTAAAATTTCTTCGCGATTTTTAACATTACCGTCATGAAGTATATATGAAAACATGTATATAGCTTCAATATGTATATATAATGAAGAGTAACAATTAAATCCAATATTGATTTTAAAAATAGGCTATTTATTAAATAATATAACTTCATACATAACATATATTTTGAAACCTGAAATTATATATAAACCAAATATGTCCTCATCAAATTAACTTACACTTATTAAAAAATAATAGTCACTTTAATATCTTGTGATAAATTATTTGATAATTATTTTGATAATTTATGTGCTTAATATAAATAAATAAATGAGTGGGGGAAATCGTCATGTAATAATTAAAAATGTGTTAGTAGCGATGTAGCTATATACTTATCAATTACTATGAGAGTGGTTCCAAATTAGGTTTTTTGTTTTGAATTTAATTAGAAATAAATGGAGGTTATATTTTAGTTCTAAACTAAAGTGCTATATAGATTTAAACCCAAACTTATTTTTTATAATTATGAGAATTAGAAGAATTTTCTCTATATATCAATAATTAGAATTAAAGGAAACACTTTTTTTTTTTTTTATTTCTAATCCAAAATGTTAGATCTAGGCTTACTTATATATATATGAAGATTTAGAAAAAAATCACCTTTTCTGAAATCTTCTAATAATTTGTTATTGTTTTTGTTTAATTTATTTTAAAATAAAGATTCTCTATTATTTCTAACGCCTAGTTATTATGTAGATTTAAATGCACACATATTTTTTATATATAAATATGAGGGTTGTGTTTTAAAAGAAATATATCTTCTCTTTATATCTTCACCCTCTCTCTATGTGTGTATATATATATATACTATGAGTTTTAAGCTCCCTATAGCTATCTGTTCCATCTTAATACAACTGATACATATGACCACATACATATGATAAAGATTAATGTTCTCCAATATACATAGTTCATGCTGAACCAGCACTCATCAATTGATCCAAATCATTATCTCTCACATACATATATAATCAATACTCAGTTTATATTAAGATAGCAAATTTTCAAATTTAACAGACAGACTTCAATCTTCTCCATCTGCCAACTAACTCTTCAGTCATCCATATCATTGAAAATCTAACGATATGAGTGCTGATTCAGCATGAAATGCATATATTAAAGGTACGTGTGATTCATGTGTATTGGTTGTATAAGATAAAATGGATAGTTCATTACCGTTTGAAAATTTGCTATCTTAATATAAACTGAGCACTAATGATATATATATGAGGGGGTAGTGATCAGGACCAATTGATGAGTGGCTAGTTCAGCACAAAATATATATACAGTGGAGATCATTTATCTTTTGCACATTATGTGGTAATGGGTATTCTTGGATAAGATGGAATGATTAGCTATAGAGAGCTTAAAACTCTGAATTCAAATCCCTTCTAATTACATCATGTACAGTATAGAGAACATAATTGTCTATATATTCTCAAATCATTTTATTGCAAAATTTCTAAGAAGTCAACTGCAATCTATTCAGTTTTTCATGCTTTGCTATATTTATCTCATTTAAATTCTTTACATTTTTTCTTTTATATCTCTTTTTATCCTCATACATTTAACGTTTTTTTCAGCATGTTCTTCCTATATTTTTAATAGTTCGCTACTCTTTTTTCAGCTAATAATTTAATATTTTTATTTATTATTTATAGTAATCATTTTTAATATTTTAATACAAGTATAATGTTGTTTACTGAATTTTAGATGTAATCAGAGAGGTTTTAAACACAGACTTTCAAGATTTCTTTAGTTATCCATTCCATCTTATATAACCAAGACATATGATCACATACATGTGAAAAAAGATAAATGACCTCCAATATATGTATTTTGTGCTAGACCAGCATTCACAGTTGGTCCAGATCATCACTTCACACACACACATATATAATCAGTACTCAGTTTTTATTAAGGTAGCAAATCTTCAAACTTTAATAGTCAGACTTCAATCTTCTCCACCCTCTAACTCTTCAGCTGTCCATGTTATTGAAAATCTGATGATGGAATGCTCAAAGCCCTAGTTGATGCCAATATTGTTATTATATCCATGTTGACTTTAAGTCATTCTGACCCCTCAAATTGAATACATTTTATACAAGTAATCAAATTCATTATGAATATATACATTAAATTTTTCATTTTCCAAAAACAAACTTTAGGGGATTTAAAAATAATTAAAAATATTTTTTAGGGTAAAAAAAAACCCATTTAACATTTAGGCACAAATTATTTTATTTGTTTAAAAAAAAACCTTTTTTTATATTATTATTATTATTATTATTGTTGTTGTTGTTGTTGTTGTTATTATTGTTATTATTATTATTATTCAATTTTCATTACTTAGTAATATAGTTAAGTGCTAATCTTTTTTCGTTTTTCTGTATAAGATTAATTCTTTTAAATCAATTTTAAATATTATTTACTATTTAATTTGCTCTCAAGTTTAATTAAAGCAAAACGAATAAACCTTATTTATACTTATGTAAATTTTTGATTTGCAAGAATACTTCGTTATCATTATATGTGGTAAAAGGGCGTTGATGTAGAACAAATTAATTGTTAAAAATAGTTATAATGATTTTGCCATATGCATTTGAGGTGCAGTGCCCTTTATAACCATGGATAAATTATAATATTTATTTTTAATAACTAATATGTTTTGGTGAACGTATGTTCATACTTTTGCACAATTTATCATATGAATCCAAGAATCATATAATATTATTAAAATTAATTTTGCTTTCTAAAAGAAATGCATTTTTTTTTGCAGAAAAAACTGTTTAAATCAGTTCGATTGTTAACGCTGCTGTTAATATTAGTAATTTAGAATTCAACGAAACAGTTTTTATGGTTTAAAGTGAATAAGTATTCTCATATTTCTTTCTATTTACTAGACGTGTATGTAAAAAGAAATAAATATATACTTGCAGGAATATTATTTCTAATAGCAAAATCTTAAATTATTTTTTTCAATGCAAAAAATAAATAAAACTCAAAATATATTTGAAAAAAAATTGAAGTATATATATGTGTCATGCATACACATCTATAACAAAATTTCTACTGATATTGCTTTAGTACTTCCCAGTCTCAACTTCCTTCCCCCTTAAAGTCTTAGTTTTCAACAATTTTTCTTCTATACCATCATACCACATTTTTCTAGAAAAAATTAGATTATCATTCTTGAAATAATTCCATTATATGACAAGAATTGTTTATTTTTATACTGCATATATACTGTTCTAAATATCTTTTATTTTTTTTATTAATATTCTCTTTTAACTTTATCCAAAATCTGTCTTTATTAATCCAATTCCTTTCTGTTACTTTTAATCTAGAATCCATATCCCTCATCCCGCAGCCATAAAGTAATAACGTATTTTATAAAAAGACTTTTCCATTTTTATTTATTGCTCTTATCATTTCACAGTAAAAAGTTATGGAGTCTTGAATATTTTATATTTTTTGTTTCATATGTATGATTTACTTTATCCAATATTACTACAATAATTTTTAAAATTTGAACTTGCATGGAGTAGACAATAAAGTACTTTTGTCAAAAGCATATACTGTTTTTGAAATTCAACTATTTCTTTTAAGATTTAACTATATTAGAAAACCATTCTATTTACTTTTAGTAGAATAAATTTATAAAATATATAAATAAAAATTAGATCATAAAATGTAATCTATAGTTAACAATTGTAGTTTTAATAATGTAAATAAATAATTGTGTGTAATTTCTGCTGATATTGTTTTATTTAGAATGACAAGTGTTTGCCCGGTGAAAATTAAAATTTTTAGAAGTATAAAAATATCCATTCGAAATTAATTAAATGAAATTAAAATGTATATATCTCAAAATATATTATTAAAGCACTTTGTTTTTGAATATAATCAAAATTTCTTCTTGTTCATATATTAGTTGAAATTTGTATTTTTTTATATTCAATATTTTTATATTGTAGTGAAAGTCGGCATTATGTTGGATTGGCAGAAATTGCCATAAAGAATATAAGTGATATTTGAGATTGTATTTATTATTTTATCATATAAAGATGATTGTTAATTGGGTAATACATGAAATAATTTACTTTTGGGGGGGCTAAAGTAGTTTGTATTTATAATGTCAGGACTGCTGTTTTGGGTGTAATTAGTGTTTGTGATTAAATAAAAATAATACAGTAAATGTATTTTAGCAAATGTACATATTTTTAAATGTATTTTAGCAAATGTACATATTTTAAAATTTACTAGTAATGCACTTTATTACTGTATATGTCATTTTTGATTATATATAATACTGAATAAAACTTGTATTTTTTGTTGTTTGCAATGACAATCTTATTTACTTTGGATGTGTCATAAATAACTATAGTAATCATATTGATAACTTTTTAATATTATATTTTATTATTGTATAATATACAAAACTTCACTGTATAATCAAAACTTAAGCATAGTATATAATGCATAATCTTTGTATTGTACTTTAACTTTTTGTGTTTAATAATTATTTTTGGAACAAAAATTATCTAGTGAAGATGTAAATGATTAGAATATTTAGATTCAAAAAATTTCAATAACTATATACTTTCTTAGTAAACTTAAGGTACTTTACATAATTAAAAAATAAAATTCCAATCAATATTTCCTTTTAAAATTTGCTTTCATTGCTATTGAATCAAAAAAATTACTATTATGAAAATTAATAATCATTCCAATGTTTGATCAAATATTGTGGGCATATTCAAGGATTTAAACAAATACAAAACATTAATATAAATATCACATATTGTTTAAAAAATCTTATTATTTTTTTCTGAACTACATTTTGTAAACAAATAGAAAAATTCATAAACTACTTATATTTATCAATTTCTGTAAACATTTTATTTATTTAAACTTATATCCATATTTGACTTGTTATCATGGTGAAACATGGCATTTGGTCAGAGAAATCACTGTAATTGTGTTCTTTTAAATCATGCTTATACAGCAATGTATTCATATATTTGATTATTTTTTAAATAGTAAACTTATGTATTTTCTAATGTAGTTATTTTAATTTTAAAATATCTAAAAAAAAAATCATGTCTTTATCTCTCTGATTGATTTAGTTTTCAATTTTGAAATTGTTAGTGAAATTCCTTTGAAAAATCTTTTGGAAATAATTAAAAATTGAATTTTTTGCAAAGTTTGTTAAAATTCATAATTATTTTTATACAATAAATTCATCATAATTATTAAAAATCAACACAATACATTATTATATTTTTATTTCATTCATATATGTTTTATTTTTAAAATTAGAAGGTAATAACTTTTAGCACATCATTAATAAAAAAACAAATGGCTTTTTGCTGAACCCATGTTATGAAACTGATCGTTTATATATCATTACTAGCACTGCATTAGAATCTTTTGAAACAATCGAAAAATTATCAAGAAATTTTAATATTTTAAACCAGAATTTGGTAGATTTATCAGAGATTAACATTACTCATTCATTTTTAGAAATCAATTTCAAACAAAAATGATTTGTTTAATTTTTTGAAGTCAGTTGCCTCCTGCAGTCATTTAATAATAAAATTCTTTGTTTTCACTCTGAATCCACTTTGTCAAATTTTGCAAATGTTAAATATGATTTTTTAGGGTTTTTTCATTTATAAGGTATATTTCTAACAAATCAATTCCAATTTATTGAATTTTAATATAGAATAATGGTTTAATTTTCAAATGAAAAGTTGAAAGCTTACAAAAAGCATCACCAAAGAGAACAATAAACTTGTCATAATGCAATAAAGTTAACACTTTTATTAAATCAAATTACTTGATTTAAAAAAAATTGTTAAAGATATGTATAAAATTTAAATGATAAATTGTTTTTAGTAAAAATAAATGAAAATAAATTTGGGGAGAAAAATTATTTCTTTTTAAAAATGTATTTTGGAAAGAAGAATAAGATATTTTTTTAAAAAATATATATATATTGTTGTATTTTTGAGATGTGGGTAATGCAATATCTTAAAAGCATTTCATTTTATTTTATATTTTGTATTTAATTTGTATAATTATATTGTATGTTTAAATCCTTGAAAAAGATCAAATTTAAGCCACACTTTTTATTTAAATTTTGAAAATGTAAAATTTGGGTGTGGCTTAAATTCAAAGCAAATATTTTAATATTTTATTTTTGTCTCTCACTCCACAAAGATTGTATTTTTACTTTACACTCTATGTTTGTACTTGGTAATATAATCACTGATAGCAGTTTATTCAGGGATTCCCGTTTGCACTTTTTTTTAGTTCCTATTTAAGTAAATAAAAATGTTTATTATTTTTCAATACTTATTATAAAATCATTTTAGTATTTTTTTCCAATTTTAAAATTTACTGTGGTTTAAATTTGAGAGCGGCTTAAATTTGAATGAAGTAATAAATAGTAACTTTTTTTTCAGCAAGCAATAAAAGGATTTTTAAAAAATTGTAGTTGGAGCTTCGTTTTTTTTAATGATTGGAACATCACAATTTTCAACAAAAATAATACATGAAAATCACTTGTTCATGAAAAATTATGCATGCAGTTATTAGAACTGAAAAAAAAAACTTGAATGAATAAAAAACAATTTATAAAACTTAATAAAGATAAATAAATAATAGTTCAAATATGTGGTATGGTATTATTAAAAAATATTTTATGAATTCAATATTTAAAAACATAATGCTGCATTTTGTGGCATTATATATTGAAAATAATGGGAAATCTTTAGATCTGGTAAAAATGATTTCAAAGTCTTTGATCTAGAATGTTTGAGCATGTAAAATGAAATTTAAAAACACATAATTATTATTTAGGGAAAAAGTTATTATTTTTTCAACTTTATTTTACTAGAAACAGCATTTATATAAAACAATTTACATCTATAATGCACGTTCTAGAACAACTAGATAAAAATATAAAAAAGTTGAAATTAATTAATTGCACACTTGTTACAGTTGCTATTTAAGCTTTATACATTTCATAATAAAAGATTTAAGATTAAAATTTCATTCCAAAAATATTTAAGGGGGAAAAAAAATTAGTGTTAGAAGTCTGATGTCAATAGTAAAGTCTAAAAAGAAGTTTGGTTTATTTTTGTTGAAAAGATGTATCACAGATTATTAGTGTAAGTTTTACTCATTTAAAATAATAATAAAACAATGTGAGGGGGGGGGGAAATTTGATGAAATAAAAAAAAAGATTTAAAAACTATATTTCTCTCTTATCATTTATTTAAAAGAGAATTCATGTTGATTTTTAAAAAAAAATACATTAAAATGTGTATAGATGTGTGCAAATAAAATATGAAAGTTAAATATTAAAATAAATGAAAGCTTATAATTGAATTTAAAAATTCCCTTAAAGATTGCGTATACTAATAATCTGCATAGGAATGGGATTAGCAATGGCTACTAATTAACTAATTAAAATCCATAAACAATAGGACTAATTAAAATGTATCTTATCCAAAATTTGATCAACATAAGCAGTGGATGGATTTTGAACAATGAAAATAACTAGCTGATTTAAAATGAATTTAAAAAGATAACAAAATTGCAATGGATAAATAGGGCTCAAAATTTTGTCATTCACATATCTAGATTCAATCACCTATTAGACGTATTTGTCAACGTATATAATGCCATGCTAAGCAGAAGTCAGAGCATGTGACCGAGTTCCAGTTTTCATCTGCAAGAACATCAGCAATCTGTTTGGTAGAAGCTATGCCCATCTAATAATTTGAAGCCACCAAGAATGTCTAACTGCCTGAAATAGAAGTAGCCTGGAACTGCAATCATCAATACACATCAAAAGCCTAAAATCTAACCAGTTGGTAAACCACACATGCAGCAGCAAAGAGCAAGAAGCCACAAGGTTTAAAATCCTATAGGTAATAACATTTTCTTATTCCCATTCCTGATATTAATTTAAGTAGCCATTGCAATCTTTGAGTATCTCCAGATTCAGAATAATAAATGAACTTTATAGCCAGCATATAATGAACTATAGTATGTGAGGGTTCACATGTTTCCTAATGTATCAAATAAATAGTTATAGAGCTTTCAACTTATGAAATAATTAGCTGTAATTCCAAGGTTGTGTGTTCTCCGTCTGTGTAGAGTTTGTATTACATTATTATTGTATGTTTTATTAAAAGTATGTGTAACTATCATATATGAAGTCATTGTTTATTTAATTAAAAAATTTTAAAATTAGTTTATAAATTATAATGAACATTTTATTTAAAATAAGGTATTTGTCTGTCAATTACTGTCAGTCAGTTCTTTTAATTATACTACAAAAAAACAATTTAGCAGAAAAGTTATACAAGGAATTTATTAAATTATATTTCCGTGGAGCTAATTGGGATTTCTTAGGTACTGAATTAGTTTGCTGTCATTCAGGGCATGTTAATTACTTCTTGTGGTTAGTTGGTGCCTGAAGTTTACTTCAAGACAAATGACAGGGGTTGGATTCAGCAGTCAAGAATATATGTGACCTGGAAAAGTTGCTGTTGTTATATATCTTATATAGCTTCAGCATGGACATAGGTGCCCTCTGGGTATTATGCTTCTCTGCCTAAGGAACCAATGTGATGCAATACTTAAATTGCTGCTGGAGTAGATCAAATTTATAGTAAATAATTTTATAATATTGTCATTTTCTATAAAAAGAAGTCAACAATTTGTTTATAATGTTTTCACAATTTTGTTTCTATTAAAGAGTAAAAAAAATGATATTCTATATGTTTTTTATTCGATTTTCTCCCACCCAGTTCAATAAAGAAGTTGAAATTAATAACTACTTGATTACTTTTACACTTGTTGCAGTTGCAGTATCTGTTGGATCAATATTTACTAGTTAAATTATGTGCTATCCAAAAAATATCAATAAATAAATACAAAATAAAAGCATATTTATATTACTGATATTTCTGTTCCTGAAATAGTAAAGTTATAATCATCTTTTAAAAAACAATATTTCATAGACATTTAATTTACGAAAAAAAAATTTTAATTAGTATAAACATTTCTAGTAGTAGTATAGGAAAGTAAAAATTGGTAAGATTTTATTTCAAAAAGAAAAGTTATGGTACTGTAAGTTTTTATTATTTTTATTTCTAATTTTTGAATGAATATGCAAAATCCATAAATATGTATATAAATGTGCTCTCTCTCAATTAGTTTTTTAAAATTTTGTTTAAATTATTATCACAATTACTATTTACTACTAATACACATAAAAGTGTTATATATTAGAATGAATATTGTACAATTCATTTCAATGGTGGCCATGTAGTTTTTCATGTGAATGAGAGATTTAAAAAATAAAATCAATATTTAAAACTTTTTTGTCAAAAAATGTATTTCAAATAACACAATTAAATAAGAGATAAAAAAATCAGGCAATTAAAGTGTTGTGCGAAATAATCAATCAAAAACAGGCTGTTCTAAGCAGAAAGAAGTAAAACATACATAAAATCCATTTTTCTAATTGCACTTACGCTATATTCTCACTTTATTTAAATAGTATCAAAACTTTATTCTACCTAATAAGTAAAAGGAGGAACACCATCCATCTGATAATCTATCTGGGCATTTCAAATTTGACATGTTAATTTTGAATAAATATGATTAAAATGAAGAAATAATTTTTATTTGAAATTGCAAAACTGAGATTGTTAAAGTGTCTTATGACCACATATGAGATGTGTAATACTTGCCATCCTGAAGAAAATGAATTACAAGTATATTGCTTTATAAATTTTGCACGTAAGAGAACTGTTTAGATTTATTAACTATTTTAAGTTGATATTTATTATTAATATGCTATATCTTCTTATTTTGTGAATCATTTAAAATAGAAAGCAAGAGTTTAAAAAAAGTGCAACTAAAATTAGTTGCATATTAATGCAGCTGAAGTTGCTCTTTATTATATACGTCTGTTATGTTAACATTTTATAAAGAACTTTTCTTTTAACACATGTTAACCAAATATTATTTTATGGAAATTGTCAGTTAAAAAATGATAATAGAAAATGTATTACTTGTTTTAAGTGTAATGTATCAATGCATAAATCATCTGAATGTTAAATAATTAGAGTAAATAATTAATATTTTTAAGTTAATGATTCAGTTACACCCATTAGGTTTATCTGTCCATATTCAACTCTGCATTTGATTGCTGAGAATTAGATTTTATGTAACTGATTTTTATAGTATATTGTCCACTGTTGAATAGTATAAATATATCTGTATTTGTATGAAGGATTTATTCCTATTTGATTTAAGTAATTAGAGATCAGACCCAAAATCCTGTAGAAGTCATAGTTTTATTAAAATGTGATTCAGACTTAAAAATAGCCATTACTTATAGTTACTGTTGTAGAAAAGTGTAGCAGATATGTTTATATCCCATATTTAGTATATTCCTCTGCCTATATTATGAAACTTATAAGTTAGATAAATGTCATATTTATAAGTTTATTCATATGTTTAAAATCCAGGGTTCGGTACATGGTGAATATATTCCATTATATAACTGTATTAGTATTATAGTATAATAGAAGATTAAGATTAAATTTAGCAAAGTAACCTTGAACATTTTGTAAATAATTATTATTTTCATGAATGCATATAAAATAAAATAATAATATAAGAGAGATTGGAAAAAGATTTTGTTAAACAAAATGTAAGTTATATGTCAACTAACATTTACATTTTTTAATCAAACATTTGTTATGATGTATTAGCCTCTTTAAATGTAATAGTATATCATCTACATTCATTCACTGGAAGTAACTTTTGTTCTTCATGATCTAGCCAAGTATTCTAAATAGGGTTCTGTATAGTGATTTTCATTATCTTATTAAATAAAATATTGCTAAAACATATGTGCCAGACTTTTTCTTGATATTTAAAGTCAGGTGGTGCCAGTATATTGAATCATGCTGTCTAATTTGCATCTGTGTGTGCATATGTGTAATAATAAATGTGGACTTAATCAGTGAAGTATTGAATAGCTTCATGCTTGCAGATCTAACCACTTCAGCTTCACCTACTTAATTAGAAAGTAGGTTGAAGTAAAGAAGAGTTCCCCTCTTTTCTTCCATAGTGTAAGCTTGTGGTTAAACACTTGTAGAGGTCCCTACTATCACATTTTACACGCATATGCTTGAGGTTACAGCCTCAGTAAATATTACTTATGTAGCAATGTGCATTTAATAAATTTATAATTACAACTTTAAATTACTGTAATAGATTTCTAACTATAAAATCTTTCCATTGACTCATTGCAAATCGAAAGATTTCACAAGTATTAATGTGTAATAAGAAATGTGGACTTAATCAGTGAAGTATTGAATAGCTTCATGCTCGCAGATCTTACCGCTTCAGCTTTACCTACTTAAATAGAAAGTAGGTTGAAGTAAAGAAGGTTTCCCCTCTTTTCTTCCATAGCGTAAGCATGTGGTTAAACACCTGTAGAGGTCCCTACTATCACATTTTACACACATATGCTCGAGGTTACAGCCTCAGTAAATATTACTTACGTAATCAATGTGCGTTTAATAAATTTATAAACAAAATAGAGTAAATTAATTATTTATTGGATTATTTCCATCTTCTAATATTAAGAATAGATTATCTTTAGAAACATTTTAAATTTTATTTAAACTTTATGAAAACAGTCAGCTGTTAGAAATAGCATGCAGGTTAGTATTTGGCACAATTTTTTAATTGATAATATTCTCATCTCTTCTTACATTGTTGCTGGTCTAATCAGTGATTGTACCAGCATAGAAATTGAATCTGAGTTTTTAGATTTTTGAATACTGAAGTTTTAATGTAACAGTCAATGTATTTAAAAAGTTTTAAAAATGTTTATTTTTTTTCTAAAGACATTGAATTATTAATATTAGATGATTGAAATAGTTCAATTAAATAATTAATAATAAAATGATGTCATCACAAATCTTCTAATAAACACAATATATAGTGTACTATAATCAAAGTCTATTATCATCTGATGTTTTGGTGGTTTTTATCAAGATCTACAAATAAAATGTGCTATTATCCACTATATACAGTATACATGAAGGGAATATGAAACAAAATATAGTAAAAATCATGGCTTCACTGTATAGTTTTCCTCTTAACTAAATAATTTAAGTAGCAGCTTTAATATTGAAAAAAATTTTTACATTTGATGTAAAAAGATATGGCAACCACTGGTGGCAGTGATAGTTTTTGGAATAGTTCAAAGATTTCATTAAAAAATGAAATATCTTAATGAAATATTTAGAACATATGATCTTTAATCTTTCATTAAATGCATGCCACAAATGCTGTTAAAAATTACATTAATGTAATTAAAATGAAAAATACACTGGAAAAATTAAACAAAATAGGGGAGCTATCACAAATAAAGAGGAAATTGCTCATTTATCTAAAAATGATATAAATTTTGTATTTGTGCTGGCTAAAATTTTAAGATTTTATAAAAAAACTGGTTCACAAAATCTAAAGAAATTCTTGTGAAATAAATAATGAAAGTGATTTTCTACTACAGTAATTAGAATTAGAAAAAATATGTGTGTAATTATAAATTCAAAAATTCGTTTGTAAATGATTTTAAATCTATTTTTTATATAGGATATTTTTTGGACATAATATATAAAGATGTAAAATCAATTGAAGAGAGATTAAAACAAATTAAACATTGTGATATTTTCAGTTTTGTACAATATTAAAAACAGTATATATATTATCTTAAGAGATGTTTAAAATTGTGGTGTAAATATGAGTGATCATATGAAGAAATTATTTTATTTCACATGAATTAAATGGATTATGTCCTGTACATGAGGGGTCAGATTGACTTTAGGTCAACATGGGCGTGACAAGAATCTCAGCCTCAGGGTGGCCTTTGAGTGTTCCATCATCAGATTTTCAATTGGATGGACGGTTGAAGAGTTGGAGTGTGGAGTAAATTGAAGCCTGTCCATTAAAGTATGAAGATTGACTATCTTAATATAATCTGAGCACTTATAGCATATATGTGTGGAGATGGTAATCTGGACCAACTGATGATTGCTGGTTTAGCATGAAATAAGTATATTGGTGATTATTTATGTTTTCAACATGTGTATGATCAGGTTGGTCAGCAATATGAGATGGCATGGAGAGTTGAGGGTTGTGTGAAAGTCTGAGTTTGAATGCCTTATATATTACATTATATATGTGCACCCATGATGTATGAAAGTGAAAAATGTTTTCTGACTAATAAATAATTGAAATAGAAACGAAGATGTTAAAACATTTATTGAGAGGTCTTTACAAAAAATATATTTGTACAATATTTATTTGACATTCACTAGTAATAGCTAAATTAAATTGTGCAGTTATTGCTATACAATAGCTAGGTCCAGCCATTTGGCTTGCTCATAAAATATTTCTTTCTCTTTTACAATAACAGTTTTCTATTCCAAGATTAAGCATACCTGATTGTATTCGACAAATAATGTACAATATGCATAACTTGTTAGAGTAATTCCAGAAAAGCAAATTGCTAGTCTGAATACATTTTATTATTTTCTTTCAAAGAGACCTCAGCATTTATAGAATAGCTTTTCTCTATTATTGTGAGCAATATCGGATTCACTAATGTAATTCTGCATTGAATTGTTTGTGTCATTAATTGACTATTTGTTTTATTGTTATTCCATTGATCAGCTGCTTTGCATTCCGGAACTGATGGCTCTATAATTTAGATGAGTTTATTGTGAGGATAGCAGACGAATCCATAACAGTGTACATTTAACAAATTAATTGCAACAGCTCACCTTTTAAGAAAATAACTGCAAAAGTAATAATAACGCTATAAAAAAAAGTTGCTCTTGAGAAACTGTCTTTTTTTATAAATCTTGTAAATATATGAAAAGAATTTTTACAAAGCTTTTAAAATGATGAATTTTCAAAATTAAAATAAATGAAGAGAACTTTAGGAATGAGATTATTCGACAGCTGCAATGATTAACATCTTTATTTTAAAGATTAAAAAAATAATAATAATGGATTCTTGACATTTGTATTCAGACTACTCTAATTGATAATAGTAATCTGTATCGATTTTTTTAAAAATAATATATCGATTATTTTTTTTAAAGAGACAAAGCTTTGATAAAATTAAACTTAGATAAATATTACGCTCCTTTTTATCTTTTTTTAAATTTTAATAGGATTAAATTAAAATAAAATAGTTCCCAAACACTTTAATTTTAACTTTTATTTATTAATATATCAAAACGTATTAAATATATGAAAAAAGTATTTGTAAATTAACGCATACAAGATCACATGACCGCAATACATCACATTATCTTAGCTTGCACATATTTTTATTCATTGGCAAATTCTTTTATTTTCACTACAGTTTCACCATCTAAAGTAAGCTTTAGTAATTAATAAATGCTATATGGTAATGCTTATTAAAACGTTATCAAGTGTTGTCCTATCCAAATATCTCCAGACTAGTTTTTAGCTAATGATGGCTTTCATAATTATATTCAATGCACCTTCGATCCATCAGTCATATTTTTATATTGTGATATACTACCTAATTATCAGCCTAATTTGAAAAGCTTTCTGGTGTTTGTTTGTTTTTTTTTCAATATACGCCTATTTGCTTGATAGTTATTTAGATCTGAAACTGATTCAGTTTTTATATATTATCATGGCCATTTTTTTATACTGTATAATCTTTGTTACCTTTCATTGATACAAGACCAATAATATATCACATGACTAAAATTATGCAAGTAGGCTAAAGAGTAGGAAGAATAATGACTACTGGATAGAAAAGTGGATTAAAATCAAGAAGTCCAAGTTCACTGTTCAAAAATAAAATAAATAAATAAATCCAAAAAATTCAGATAAAACCATAAATTGAAACTAATCTTGAGATATTTGGATATGATAGCAGTGAATAATGATTTTATAAGCACTTTATTTAGCATCTTATGATTATAAATTTTCACAAGATGGCAAACAGTTAAAACAATAAAGAATTTATAATTATACAATTTACAAATTAATTAGTGAGATTTAACAATATCAGTAATGAGAATTTTAAATATTATTGATAAATCACAGTTTAATTTTCTTTTTAATATAAATTATATATTTAAATAGATGAGCATTTTAATACAGAGTTTAGTTTATCTGTCTGTCATTTTCATGAGATAGGATTTAAATACAGACTAGGCAAAACTTTTAAAAAAAATTTCAGCAGAAAATATTTAGAATTTGCCTTTTATATATCTACCAATAGAAAACTTATGTAGCCAATAGTGTTGGTCAATTAATATATATTTAGCTTTTTTTCATGTCAAAGCATCGCCAGTAAGCAAACCTGCAAGCCTGGGACAACTGCTTGTAAGGCAGTTTTAGTCAAAGAATAAACAAGGAAGAAACCTTTCCAAGCCATCAATCCGCCCTTTTATTTCACTCGCTTTTTTTTCATAATGGTTACTGCTCGACATTGATTCTTTTTATAAAAAATTATTAAGTAGAAAATTTTCATAGATTAATAATTTTAAATGTTGAAAATGTAATGAGGTCTCTGTGTAATTTTATAAATAATTTTTAGCTATGATCCAGTAAAGCAAAATACAATTGTAAATTCAAATTAAACATGTAGCAATAGTATTTGTCTGAAATAATTTAGCTAAAGGTGAATTTATTTTTAACTTATTATCCAAGTTTGTATAAGAACATAAGTCAAACAATAATAGTTTATATATATATGAAAATTAAAAGTATAAAAACTTTAACAATTATTTTCAAAATCAAATAATATTTTTTCTGTAAAAAGTTATAGATTTTAAATAGAATATTTAAATGTTAGAAGTTTAACAAAAAAAATTCCATGTATTTTTATAAACAATTTTCATCTATGATGTATATTGGAAGCTGAAATTACTATATCTACCAGTGGTATTTTTCTGAAATATATTGAATCAAATGTGAATTTCCTTTTAATTCATTATCCAAGTTTGTATTAGGATCATAGATCAGACAATAATGCCTTATATTTTGAATATTTATACAAGAGATTCTTATTGTGAATATATGAAAGGAGAGTCAAAAATAACCAGGATTGTTCTGTGGTAAGTGCACTTGTTATTGTACATGCTTCTGCTGTTACATAACTCTTGTGGGGACTCTTTTGCATTAATATATTAAATTAAATTAGTCTGCAAAATTGTGGGCAATTTAGCATAGTTTTTTTTGTAAAGTTCTTTTTTGTATTTGATGCTTTTTTGTAATGGCTGAGAAGTTGGAATAATGTGAAATTCCGTTTTCTTTTAAGGAAAAGAACAGGAAAAACAATTGTAATGCTTGAAACAGATTACTAGAAAAATATTCTGGGGAAAACATAAATTTATGAATGTTATAATGCTATTGTCAAATTTACCATGTCCCAAAAAAAGCTTGGTGAGTGAAGTCCAATATCAAGATAATGTTAATATTTTTTTTTGACACAAGTGACATTTTTTCTCTCAAAATTAGTTCTAAACAATCAGACATTTTATCTACAAGTTCTGAAACATTTGTGTGCTGTGGTAAAATGGAAACACCCTGTTTTGTGGCAAATTGAGGAGTGCAAGCTTTACTATAACAATTCCTCTGTGAGCAGTCTTGAGTGTGAAACAATTTTTAATTAAATTCAACATGACCCAGCTTATCTATCACTCATATTCACTCAATCTCTAAGCATGTGACTTCTTCTTATTTTTTAAGATTAAACAATGCCTCAAAATTTTAGTGAAAAATAATAGCATAGGCTTTAAAAAGCTTCACATTGTAAGTGTTTCCAGACTACATTGAAAAGTGAAATACATATTTAGACTGATGTATTATATTAAATGGAAAGTACTTTGAAGGAGATAAATTTATAATATTTAAAGATAAATAAACATTTTTAATTATAAAATTTCAGTTATTTTTGTGTCCCCCCTTGTATTTTGAAGATTGTTATACTTTCAATTTTGTTATATATAAAATGTTATTGTTTACTCTACAGTCAGTATAGAAACTCGGACCATAAGTGAATTCAGATTTGGCATAAAATATTTCACATAAATACAATTGCTAAAAAGTGTAATTTCAACTTGCAATGCCAGATTTTAATTGGCACTTTGCTCATTGCATTATAGTTAAAAATTATTTATATTTTAATAAAATTTATTTGATGTAGTTTTATTAATCATTTAAAATTTTCCATAATAAAAAAATCATGATATATTTATATTGTTAAGAACATAATTCTATCATAACATAATATTTTTTAATCATTAATTGCTTTGATAAATATAAATCAGCATTTGTATTACAAATTTATATTACAACCATACCTCTTATTTGGATTTACTTCAGCAAATAATATTTTTGAATAATCATAAATTTATACAGTCTTCAATTTGAGAAATATGTATATAAAACAAATATCTATTAAAATAAAATAAGCAATAGAATAAACCAAAAAGTAATTATTATCTATGTTGGATGATATTTACATGTTATCATTACATATATTATGAATTGGTGCAAATAAATTTCTCTATAAGTTCTTATTATGCATTATGACTTTTATGATATGAAACGTATTGACTGATTTGTTTGATAATATTCCATGACAATTCTCCAATAACTTGACATGTGATTGTACTTTTTATGAATAAGATATTTTTCTGGTAAAATTAATAAGTCAGTACATTTTGATGCTAATACATCTTTGAAAATATTCTTGATATGACTTATAGAATCATTCCAATTCATTATCAAAATTATCCAGAAAGAAGTTAAGATTAATATTAATAAAAAATTAACAAAAATGTTTGCTTTTGCCTTTTTTATTTTTACATCACATATATTCTAGAATTTGTGATCGATTTACATTCTTGATTGTGTTATAATCAGTGAACTCATTATATAATCATTATTATTATAAATGTGTTGTTTTTATGATTACTTTAATAATAGTTTATTTATGAAACAGAGCATTTAATTTTAACTACTGTTTTAAATATTTTAAAATTAAATTTAATGATTGTAAATTTATTGTTTAGCTTATATATTTGACTGCCAAATCTTATGTTTTAATAGAAGATGATATATGATAATGTGAAATGAAGTACAGATCAAAATTAATATTTGGATTACATTCCATTGTTTTACATATTTGAATATTATTTTGTAAAATGCTAAACTGATTATGCATTAGCTTACTTACTCTTTAAAAATATATTACATATAAATTTTAAATTATAATTATGAATTATAATTATGGTAAATGATAACACTAATAATATATAAATTAAGCAGTACTTTTGATTATATTCATAATCAACTAACGTCACATAGACAAACAAAACAAAAAGAAGCAGATATCATATGATTTTATATATTGTTATTATTATCATTTACCATTATTATAATTTTAAATTTATATACAGTATATTTTAATATGTAACTTGTTCTTCTACATGTATACGCAGTTCTTGGAAAATCATATATCTTTTTTTTTGTCTATATGACTTCAGTTGGTAATAATTACTAGGTAGTCAAAAATACTGTTGTTTAATGTATATATTATTATTGTTTTCATTTATTGTTATTGTAATTTAAAATGTAAAATGTACATATATATTTCTGACATTGAAATACACACTTTTTGAAAAAAGTTTGTGACATCTCTTTCTTATTTCCATAACTATAATTGATAATGATTACAGTGAGGGCAGAACCTTTGACACTTGAAATAAACTGTAATAATTTGATATATATATATATGTACCCTGCTAGTAGGAGGACGATCTCTAGAAACCATGACAAGTTCCTAAATTGTGCTATATTACGACTTTATCTAGGTACAATTTAATACTCTTATTATTTCTAAATAATATTTAATTGGTATTAGCAATTATGAGACATACTGATCCTATTAACAAGATTACATACTCCTTTAACATTAAATAAGTACCAAAGTATTCATTCAATGGCATAAAATACCAAGACACTCCTCTTTATTAAATATCTCAATATTTCCATGATTAACAATAATATTTAAATGAATATATAATATATAGGATATACAGACTTTCACACTGCCCTCCACTCTATCTCATAACACTGATACACTTGAACACATATATGTTGAAAAGATAAATAATCACCAATATACGTATTTCATGCTAAACCAGCAATCATCTATTGGTTCAGATTACCATCTCCACACATATATGCTATAAGTACTCAGATCTATATTAAGATAGCCAATCTTCATACTTTAATGGACAGGCTTCAATCTACTTCACACTCCAACTCTTCAACCATCCATCCAAATGAAAATCTGATGATGGAATACTCAAAGGCCATCCTGAGGCTGAGATTCTTGTCACACTTATGTTGACGTAAGGTCAATCTGACTGCTCATGTATAGGACATAATCCATTTAATACATATACAAGGGATGGGCAGACATCTCTACTATGTAATAACTGAAACACAAACTTATTGTATACCTGTGTCTATAAATGAATATAGTAAAATATCTATAATTATTAAATTTAAATTAATCTAATTAATCAGTTATATGTTCATTCTACTGTGTATTATTATTACAAAAATAACCATAATAATAATACTTATTGAGGACATCTCAGTATTAATATTGATTTTAATTACTTATCTATACCACCTATAAAATTTCAAGAGGGATTTTACTTAACATTATAGGTAGTGTATCATTTCAGAAAAGACTTATAACATTAATCTATAATTAAAATTATATTACTACTTTATATTAATGTTCTTTACCATTGAATAATATAACACTATTGTTATCTAAATTGTAATCACAATTTAGAACTTTAAATAAAAAAACTAATTAATTCCTAACCTGATTTCCTTGAAATAAACATACTTTGTAAATTTGCACTATATTTTATCAATATGTGATCAAGGCAGTTTGCAATAATTTAAGATTCCATTTAAGAAATATTTTCCCAGATAATTGTGATCCAATATCTTGTACTGAATTAATTTCTCATTAAATTTTCAAATCATGTGTTTTGGTTAATGTGTATATTACAATTCATGCTCTCTGATGATGGTGTAGTAATGATCTCCACAAAAAAAATGTAACTCTAAATAGTTTAACTGTTAAAACATGAATTTTAATAACATCATATTTACAAAATGGATTAACATAGAATAACATAAAAAAATTATAGAACACTATAATATAACAGTATAAATAAAACTTTAAACATTTATATTCCCCTTCAGTTACACTGAGATAATTAAAATAAAATTCCTTGCTAAAACAATAAAATATTGTGTGGTATTTAATTTTATCCCTTATATTACAAAATAGTGTGTATATTAAATAATCAATCTTTTTTTTCATCCATTACCTCTTATAGATTGTGATGAGAACAAAAAGATTTAAAAAATTTGGATTGATCTTTTATTCTCAACTAAAATAATTTCATTATAGTATTATGACATATTATATTTTGTGTTTATTTTATGATATTCACCATTTGCTCTCTCCCTTTGCCTTACACCCAATTTCCTTATAGTTTTATTACTCAATGATATAATAAAAATACAACAAGTAACTTTTATTCTTTATCTTATCCAATATGACTACTTATCTCTTCCTGCACTAATTTTCATTTACCATTTAGAATATTAAGCTGAATGCGGATAAACCACTCTTTGGTGCATCGAATAAAAAATATTTATCTTCATGTTATCTAATAACTCAAGTCGTAATTTTCTATTTTAAGTTTGTATCTGCTTTATATCTGTCTTATAAATAATACTTATGAAGATTTACAAATAAAATTGGCTAATTAAAATATCACCATTTATCACTTTAATATTATACTAGAACACAGATACATCCCCCCTTTTTATAAAATATTCATTTTAGTACTTTTTGTGTATATATTCTATTAATTCATAGCTTATATAGATTTATTTTAATGGTTTAGTAATAGTCAATCAAATAACAAGAATGTTTAACCACTACTAGTATAGATAGCAAATCACATTAATTATTAATTTCCCTGTCTCTTGACTGATATCCCCATATTAATAATGATTATTTTAAAACATGAACTTAACTATATATACAAACATTATATTACCAGTTTTTTTCTAACATACAAGTTCATCATCAAAAAAAAAACTTTAATTTTTTATTAATAGTATCTCAATTGTTTTGCATACTTCTCACTTGTCACACATCAATCTTCTTATTACTTTTATTCCTTTTATATTTATACAAAAATTATGAAACTATAGAATTCCAATGCTCTCATGTTATCTACAATGTTTATATTTTTTTTCCTTTTTTCCATGATCGAAGGTTATTTGCCAATTATGTGGTATATTTTATTTAAATTCTCCCAACATTACTGCTAATTGTCTTGATATTAATCTTGATGTATTAATTGTTAATGTTTTCATTTAATAGAGAGCATTTTACCTTCTCCTTAAAGGTAAAAAATATTATCCTCAACATAGTTTAGATTTTTCAATAAACTAATGTGACTGATATTGTCTCTAATTTATCATAATTTTTTTTATTATACATGAAAGTTATATTCACTAATAATAAACTATTTAAATCTTTTCTCCTAGTAAAATCTTCATTTAGAGATACATTTATAAGTTGTATTTTAATATTCAGTACATTTTTCAATATACAAACTTTTCCCTTCTGATTTATTTTTAATTTAGTTTTAATGATCTTGAAAATTGTCCACTTATCTTTATGATTACTTTTTCTGTCATTCATATATCGTTACCACTTTAATCTTGCATAAATGTTATGATATTTAAAATGCATAAATATTTTATCTTGCTTATTTACCCAATTATACATCAATATAATACTTATGGTTTGTTCCTTCTGTTCCAGTATTACATGATAACACTTCGAGGCCAATATACAATTTTGGCTTTCCATTATTTCCATATTTTTTCTAATATAACAATTCCAAAATATTTTATCAAACTTATTGATTGTTGGTTTAGTCAACAGAGATTTCCTTGGTCTTACCTATTCATATTAATGAAAACTTGACAATATAAAGTTTGAAATCTTTGAGTTAGTCATAATTAATTACTTGTCTTTTTAAAAAAATAATAATGTTTAAAAGATTTTAGTAAACTTTTTTAATAAAACAAACCCAATTACTTGCTTTTTATGTCTGATCTGTAAATTTCTTTTCTTGACTCTCAACATTTTCCTTCATTTTTCTTTTCAACAATTATTGTCTACATACTCTTAATCTATTCCCAATTATGATTTCTCATAGGTTGATTCTCACACTTGCTAGTTGCAAGTAGTTTTAACTATTTTTAAAACAACTATTATTTCTTTAAAATATTTATTAGTAATAAATAAAAAAAACAATACTTTTTAAGAACTGAATAAAAATATAATTTGCTTTAAATCTAGATCATTTTGATTTTATTTTATATAAACTAAATCCAAGTCAATTTTCTGAAATATTACTCATAAAATTCATACCATAAGTATTAATTATTTATTCTGGAAATTAACTTAAGATTTTACTGGAAACAGTTATTAATAAATAATCCCAAATGCTCACAGACCTAATTATTCATTTATATAATGCATATTTTAATTTAGCAAATTAGGCTTGAACTTCCTTATCATTTTAAGCATTATCAAATGATTATTTATTATTAAATATTATTAACTTATAGTTTATTATTTTATCCTTTATATACCTTTAAAATAAACATTTTAACAAGATTTAGCAATTATACTACTTTCATTTAACTAATCTCAAGTTCAAACCCTAAGACACTTAAAATACCCTTTATTCTTCTTAGTTTTAACAAATAAATATTTTTGACTTTCTAAAATTTAAAGTTATACATAATAAAGTTTATTCCCAATTTGTTTTATGATGGTGTATACCAATAAAAAGGCACAATATATATATAATATCAAATAATATAAATATAATAATAAAAAAACAACTGGAATAAAACTACAAAAATTTTAAAAATGCTAATATAAAATTTTTGTAGTTTTATTCCAGTTGTTTTTTATTATATATATATATATAGATAGATAGATAGATAGATAGATAGATAGATAGATAGATAGATAGATAGATAGGTAGATAGATAGATAGATAGATAGATAGATAGATAGATAGATAGATAGATAGATAGATAGATAGATAGATAGGTAGGTAGGTAGGTAGGTAGGTAGGTAGGTAGGTAGGTAGGTAGGTAGGTAGGTAGGTAGGTAGGTAGGTAGGTAGGTAGGTAGGTAGGTAGGTAGGTAGGTAGGTAGGTAGGTAGGTAGTAGGTAGGTAGGTAGGTAGGTAGGTAGGTAGGTAGGTAGTAGGTAGGTAGGTAGGTAGGTAGGTAGGTAGGTAGGTAGGTAGATGTTTAACAATGATAAAGATACGTGTAATAGATAATAGTCTGTCCAACAGATGATTGTTGATTCAACATAAAATGTCCTTCTTGGGAATCAATAATCTTTTTTATATGTCTTTGGTTATATATTTATGATTACATCCCTCCACAGGGTGTTAGAAGTGGACAGAAACCAGTCCCTATCTTGCATGAGAGTGGTGTAGTCAAAATTACACTGCTGAAATATTATTCATTATTGGATAATCTCTAGTCTAATGAATGACTAATAAAAATCATTAATATACTTTCATTAAGAGATTTGTGTCAATGTTGTGAGGGCAGAACATTTGACACTCATCAAATGTATTAATTATATATATATCATAATAAAAATAAAAGTTTACCATTAAATTTATCATTTTTATTATGATTAAAATTTTGTTTTAATTAATCGACATTATATATATACTGAATAATGATAAAAATATGCATAAGAAGAGATTGTAGTCTGTACAACTCATGAGTCTCTTTGGTCATATGTTTATGATTACATCCCTTCACAAGGTGGATACAAACCAATCACTACCTTGCATGAGAGTGGTGTAGTAAAAATTACACTGCAGAAATTTTATTCATTATTAGATATTTCAAAGCATTACACATCTTCTTATAAGAATGTCATTATTGCATCAACAACAAAACTATATTATTAGAATTTAGCATGGTGAATATGTCAAAAATATATGTAATATTAAAAGAAATAATAAAAACAAAATGCTGGAATTAGCTTTACAATTTTCAATATAACAATAAATTAATTTAATAAAGCTATATTTATACTTTACTTGGTAGCCAAGTGATGAAGTAGCCATAATTTTAATTAATTTATTTATTGCTATATTGAAAATTGTTGAGTTAATTTCAATATTTACTCTATTATTTTGTCTGATAATTTATTGATACCTGAATGACAAAGGTCTCATAAATATATTGATGTTATTAGCAGTTTAGTTGGTGTTGGAAATGATTGTAAAAACTTCCTTTAATTTATTTTCCTCATGGTTATAAAGATGCTTTGTAATGATAAGTACTTATACTTCTCTTTGAGAGTTGTAATATGTGTTGAGTGCACTGAAACGCAGGAATAGAGATGCTGAAAAAACAATTGATACAATGGCTAAGAGAATTCAAGAATTTATTGTGTTCTCATAATCATAGCAAGTTTAGAATATGAAAAAAGAAAATGATTTATGAAAATTAGAGGGTCCATTTTTTAGAGAGGGGAAATCATGATTCTTTATGATTTATAGCATTATTTTGTGTGGAATGATATAGAATAGATTAATGTTATAAATAAATAATAAAAATATCTAAATGATTATTAGATTGTGAGAAACATGGAAGACTGGAAAAAGTTTTTGAAAATTTCCCCATGTCACTTATATTTGAAGTGTGTTATATTCAAACAACAATAAAAAAAAAACAACTTATTTTTAATTAAGAAGTTTATACAGAATATTAAGAAATTGTCTCTACAATAAATAACTTTGATATGTTAATTATAAGATTTAATTTTAACATTAAATATAGATCGTTTTCAATAGCCTCACCTTGCATTTACCTGATAATTCCATTTTTAAATTACATTATTTAAAATGAAAGTTTATTTTTAAATTTTGAAACAACCTAAAGATGTTTCTTATATATTGGTTTTAAATTAGGCAAATTAGAATATTTTATTATCCAATTTTAATGCTTCAGCAATTTTGTTACATATTACCTGCATCTATTTAATTAAAATCTATATTTTAATTATTACATTTGTAAAAAAAATATATATTTTAAAACAATAATTAAGAACATCCTCTTATTATAATTATAATTGCCAATATTGTGATTATTAGCTATTCAGTACATTTAAAAAATTAAATGGTTTACTATTAATCTTAAAAGTTTAAAAAATTATTGGTATATCTTAATTATCTATAAGTCTATAGCTAAATAAAACGTGTTTGTTGTAACTTCTACTTTATTACTTTTTTTAAAAAAGTGTGACAGATTTTCTGACGATTAAAAATCTGTTAAACATATTACTTTTTCCTTACATTTATCTTTAAAAATAGAAAAAGTTCAATTATTAAAAAAAATCTCTGACTAAAATCTAAGAGGTTTGTCGTCTGCAGTAATGGATTAATACTGTAATCGTATTTTCAATAATCTAATAACATTGATCCAATGAAATGTCAATAGTCTGTCTTATTTGCGCAATTGATAATGTAAAAGTTTAGTATTTCTTGTCAGATTACAAAATGCAAAGACAGCCATTCACAATAACTGTAATGAGTTCATACTTTTTTTTTAAAAAAAAAAGAAAAACAACCAAACAACAATACTCAGCAATAACCGTCTGTCATGATTTTATAAACTATAAGTTTAAAACGCACTCTGTAATAAAAACATACACACATATATTGTACCACATAATATGTTTGTAAGCTACACATATACATAAGTATATGTGTGTATATATATATTTGTTAATAAAAATATAGATATATTTATGTTAATAATCTTAATAAAAAGCTATAATATTGTTTAATATTTATATGTTTATGTGTGTGATAGAGAGATATTGTAAAAGAATACAAAAATCCTTATGCTGCTCTTCCACAAAATAATAATCAGAAAATAATAATAGATTCTTTGCTACAGCTATATAATCAATAATAATTTTATACATAAAAAGCTTTTTTCAGCACCTGCTTTGGTGCCCTTTTCAAATGTTACTAATCTATTTAACTTTAACGAATTATTTGTGACTTAAAACTATCCAGTGTCCAATAATGGAATTAAAATAAATAATAATAATAATATAAATAATTAAAACAAATCAAAACCCTCATATATAAATTCAATAATTACAAAATAATTGACTATATCATAACAATATGTTAAATAAATATTACATGCATTAATATATATATATCAACTTATATAATTTCCCATCCATTTTTAATCAACCAAATTTGTGGAAGTCTTATAAATATTCATACAATTAGTCAAAATATTTTTAATATAATATGTTTCATATATTTGCCTTCTTTTTGGATCTTTGATGAAATTTAATTATTTAATACTTTTTGTACCATATATTCTATGGCTATATTTCAAGTAATAAATATATAATGCAGATTTATCATTTCTTATTTTAATGGCATTGTATATTAAATTAAAATGTGCAACATCAATTTTTTTAAAAAGTAACATGTTAAGGTCTAAATCTAAACCACACAAAACTTATAAACTTTAAGGTTTTAAATATAATTAAGATTTTTTATTTGAAGAAATCATTCATATACAATTTATATAGCCATCCAATATTGGTTAATAAATGAGTATGTAATTGTTTGTACATAAAAAATAAACCAATCATCTAAAAGTTCAGAAGCTTGGATAATAATTTTGTTACGTTTCTATTTTTTTTTTTTTTTTGGTGGATGAAGGACTGATGAAGAAATCCTTTTAATTATCAAAAATAATGAATAATTTTCCAGATCAATTTAATTTCTAAATTAGAAACTTATCAGGAAACATTGGCCAAACACATCTATATAGTTAGTGAAATTTAATCTTTATTAGTATAGAAGATCATTTGAGTTATTTTCAATATGTAATTGTAAAGCTATGTATTTGTAATATATTTCTTTTTCTGAAATATTGTAAAATTTTAATAGTATGAAAGGCAGAAGATTTTTATAAAACAATTTAAATATCTTTGCACAAAATTTCATCTCTCATATTTAATATAATCTTGGTATAATAGCAATATACAAACAAATAATGAGTCTGCTTCTTGCACTATTTCATCAGTATGGAAACATCAATTTTACACTCATTTATTTTTGCAAAAATATAGAAAAAAAAACCAGTATGCACTGCATGTGTGTTACATCATATATTATTTCAAATATGGTGGTAGGATTTATAGTTTTTGTTTTAATAATTATTTGTGAAACATATATTTAACCTTTTTTATAATAAAAAAATGTATATGGACATTTAGTGTACAAACTTTTTAGAGTAAACTGAGAGATGGCTTGAGATATGTATAGTTTTAATGATTATATTTTTACAATATATCAAAATCCATTATTTTGATGCAAAATTACTTTTAATTATAAAGAAATTAAGTTTATATTTACAATATTAATTATATTTGTTAATATTATTTTGAAAAAAGAAGTTAGCTAAGTAATTATAAAAATGTAAATTGTTTTGTTACATATATATATAATAAAAATAATAATTTTAACGGTAACAAACTATTATAAACAATTCTTAAATTTACAGAAGTACTTCTGGTTAATTTCTTAAACCTGCCTCAACTGCCATTAAATTAAAAAAAAAAAATAATTTAATGGCAGTTGAGGCAGGTTTAAGAAATTAACCGAAAGTACTTCTGTGGACTTAAGGATTGTTTATAATAGTTTGTTATCGTTAAAATTATTATTTTTATTATAATTACAATTTTGTTTTAATTAATGGACATTATATATATATGAGAGTATGAATCAAATTAATTCACATAAATCTTGTATTTTTATAAACATCATTATTAAAATAAATGCTTGAAAACAAATTGTTGATAATCAATATTTAATTTATTAGGAAAAAATACTTCTAAATATAAGTAAAAAAAAACTAAGTCTGAGATCTTCATTTTCTAAAAAAAAAAAAAAAACATTAGTAATGATTTATGTCTCAATATTTTTCTTATTCTTGTGTAAAATGTATTAATAAAATTTTAAATGCTTTAATTTCAAAGTTAACATATCTATATGAACAATTTATGAATATATTTAAAAATAAAATTAAAGTTATTTAAATTTTTTAATTTTTATTTAATGATAATTATTATACTTTTTAACTTAATTGTTTTTATGGTATTATTGTTTTATAGAACATTTGATATATTTTTTGCATGATGCATTATTAAGGCATTGTGAAAATTGCATCTTTAACACATGAATTTAAAAAGTGATTATGATGCAGCCCAATTAAAAACATGTAATGTCTAATTTATTTTTAAATGAAAGTATACAATATTACTTAAAAAATTCATTAATGAAACTTTCATATTTTTTTTAATAATTAGAGATGTGTTAGCTATTATGTATTTTAATTTTTTATATATCTTCAATATTACTATATTATGAAAAGATAAATGTTGAAAATGTAAAAAAACACAATATACCAATAATAACAAATATATGCTTAATAATGGAAACCAATTCTTAATTCAATTATTAATGAAAATAAATATCAAAATCTTTTTCAATTTTTAATATTAAAATATAATTTTATATTTTTTTTATTTTTAAAATGTTTTGCAATATACAAGTATACATATAGCACTTTCACACATATAAGCTACTTTAATTGTAATTATATTGAAATGGTATATATTTGCACACATCCTGTTTCATTTATTATGTTCCACAGTAATCATTATTCTAAGTTTAAACTTTACCAAGTGCATATATATTTATTCATATTTATGTATATACATGTATAATAGGTATATTCAGGTATATTCTATATGTTAAATTAAATGCTTAATTGTATAAACATCATTATATATGTATTAGTGCACTTATATATATATATGTGTGTGTGTGTGAGTGAGTGAAACTGCAAAGTAATAGATTTAATAAGTGTTACAAAACAATTATATTTACATTTTAAATGTTTACTTTGTTATAAATTTAATGTATGAAGTTATTCAATATTTGACTCGCATATATAATTTCAATTTCTGGGGTAACCAGCATACATATATAGCAGAATGTTTATGCAAAAAATAATATAGTTTTAAAAATATTGAATAATTGTTGATAAAATATAATGCCACACACTCCTGTGTTAGATTCGTATGAAGGTCAGACAGATTTTAAAAACAAATTTAAAATATATTTTGGTCAAAGCAAAATCATCCAACCAGCATTATTTTTAATCTGCTAGAGATTCTCTTTTGTCTTTAATAAGTTGCTAATGTAAAATTTAAAAGATGTTAAATTTAGAGATTAAAATTTAAAAAGTTGTAAACAAGTTAATAGGTTTATAGGGGGAATCAGAAATCCCACATAAAAAACCCAAATCACTAAAATCCTCTCTTATAAAGTTAAGCAGTTGCTGCCAGGAGCTATGCCTATTTTAAAATTAATATGAATGACTAGGAATGTCTCAGCTTTGCCATTTTCAGAAAGTAATTTTCTGACAGGTAATTAACACTTATAGCTTATATGATTGGATAGTATTGTTGGAATCATGAGTAACATTATTTATTTATATTGCATTGTTTGATATTATTTTTAAAATAACTTTTTTAATTAGTACTCTATTATTATTATGCATTGTATTGCTTGAATATTTAAAAGTTGAATACATCATTTATATGATTATTATCATATGTATTTTATAAAGAAAATGTAAGAGAATACCTTATAAATTACTAAAGATATTTTACATTTTTTTCTCATAAATGTTTGAATATGCATACATTTTACAAGATGGTTGAATTATTAATATATTATCATTATGAATGGTATCAGTTGAAATATAGAAATATAAAAGTATTGATCTCTATATTATATAATGCTATAGTAAATGAATGTGTATAATACTTATGAATGTTTTATCAAAATCATTTGTGCCTGAAATAATTTTGAACCATCTTGAAATGAATTTTAGATCTTTGTTTTTTTTTTTAGAAAAGTAGTTTGGAAAATATTTTTGTAGTGTAGTTTGAATTTCTTTGTGATGTTTGTAGAATTATGTTTATAGGATAGTGGTCAGGAAAGTAATGTTAAATGAAATCCTAGGTGATAGGAATATATTTTAAAAGATATTATATGTGAGCTATATTGTCACAGTTTGAATTTATTAAATATATAGATAACAAAGGACTAAATAGTATTTTTTCATGGACAGTTGCATTTTCTTTACAATGAGTAAGAGCTGAGATAAAAGCCATGACATGAATTTTAGGTGCCTGATAAATATGAACCTTTACTTTTAGGACTGTATCCATGATGATGTTTTCTTACTTGTTTAAATTATTATTTATATCCCTCACTATAATCGCTGTTAACCACCACTGGAATCTCATCATAAAAGATAGTTTTTAAAAGATGATAGAGTAATATCTAAATGGTTAAGAAGCTGATAGTTTATGTGAAGACAAGATGAGATAAAAACTTCTATCACAAATAATATTGAGTTATTTACTGTTTATTGTAATATAAAAATAGGAGAGGAACGATTGATATTCCTATAAATACTGTAAATATTAGAGATCATTAGACTCAAATAAATAAATATTTGAATTAGATTCTAAAAGAGAGTAATGAAAATATGATTTGAATATTACAATGAATGTAAAATATAAGAATAAATTAACTATAAAATATCAAGCCATATAATTTATTAATAGTTTAATTTTTGCTATAAGGAATATAAATCTATCTAAAATAAAGAAAAGCTATGAAATTATATTTTAAATATTTTTTTAAGGAGTTGATTCATGAAGGGAAGCATAACTATATTTTTCTTTATTTAAATTTTCTGGTTTAGAATAGTAGAACATATTAAAAGATTAAGATAATGTTTTGCTGCAATGCAAAAGAAGTGTTTAATAATCTGTAAATATTTTACTTAGGGCTAAGTTTAAATAGGTATGTTTTAATTTAAACTTATACTCAAGAATTATATAATTATAAATATATTTTTAAAATACTATGAAACACAGCATTAAGTTTAGTAAACCATGATATTTATTATTATTTTATCACCATATAGACAATAGAATGTTATTACTTTATTAATAAAAATAGTATATCACTATTACAATACTGTAAGATTTTACTTTTATTTTAGATAGTCGGGATGAAGGCTATCTTATATTTATTTACTTGTTATATTTATTATATAAATATTTTAATTTTTAAATAATTAATTTTTTATAATATTGTAGTTTACAAATATTTTTCAAATTTTATAATTTATTTTATCATAATCATAACTCTATTCAGCTATAATAAAATTATTAATGTTTTTTAAATTACTTTGTTGTTGGGAGTTTAATTTATCTGATTGTTTTTTTTCTCATGTGTCATAGCATCAGCCGGGAAGCAAACCCGCTAACCCGGAACAATTGCTTGTAAAGCAGCCGTCGCTGACCTCTCAACCATCAATGCTTGACATTTATCTGATTGTTTTTTTTTGATTCTTCATTTTCACATACATGACCTATAAAAATTAATAGTTTTAAACATTACTTGTTTGCATGTGATTTGTAAAAATTATTTAGATGATGAGGATGATGATGATTATTATTATCATCATCATCATCATCATTATTATTATTATTATTATTGCACATAATCAATTAATAAAAGTATATTATCATAATTGTTATTATTATAGAAAGCATAATTATTGGTGATTATTTTTAAATGATCCAATACCAATTTTAGATATTCAATATTGCAATTACATTATATTAAAAATGTAATATATTTCATGAATGCCACATAAAATAAATAAAAGATTATACATTGTTTTCTCAGAATCTTTTTTTATTGCTGAACATCAATATTTAAATAGAAGTGTAATGTTACAGGTTGTTAAAGTATTCTAGTTGCTTATTGTTGTTACTTCTGTGAGGGTAGTTAGATATTATGTAAAATCTGTCATTATATTTAACTACAGGGTCTTAATTAATTTGTTTTGATTATTGGTATTAGAAATGAACCTGAGATTATTTTTAAAAAATTATAGAGTTTGTAATAAATGATGATGAATAAGAATTATTAGATAATGTTAGATTTTAAATAGTATTTTTTTTTTAAAAGAGTTGTAATTAATTTATTGTTGCCACAATAAATTTGATAAATTGTTAGTTATAATTATTATATGTGTGTTTAAAGACATGAGAGTATTATGAGGTAGTTTTATCATATCAATTTAGTAGGAGGTAATATCCTTATGCCATTGGAAATGCATCTTTAGGTATGTTGTTCAATGTTTAAGCCATTATTGCTGAATGTCTCATGTGAAGTTTTTATAATTGTATTAGTTATGTTAGTTGAACCATATTTTAATTATAATTTATGAGTTAGTTGTACTTTAAATTATTAGTAAAATAAATGAGCTGAGTGTTTAGTTGGAACCCTGATTATTTCTTGTGAATATAATCATTATTGTATTTTAACTTGGTTAGTTTTATTATATTTATTTATTATAAAATATTGATTCTCTTATATATATTATACATTAGTAGTATATTCTGAGCTAGTCCTAATATTAATTATCTTAATAGTCATTCATTATGTATCTTGACTGTAGTTTAGTATACCTTTCTTATAGTTAGCTGGAAAGTTAATCATAGATTTTCTTTAAATAAAGGTACAATATATTGTATGCTTTTTATTAGGTCTGAATAGGTTTTAAAAGCCAATTTCTTAAAAAAATTTAAATTAAAAAAAAATTAAGTATTGTAAATGCTATAATAATGTTGATATGGTTCTAAACTTTGTTGAGAAGAATTTAAAAAGGTGCTTTTCTCACCTACTGGACGAACCACTAGGTGATGCTGCAGAACCACCAAAAAGCCTGTAAGTGATAAATTTCAAAAAACAAAAATTGCTCAAAATCGCTGAAATTGAAAATTTGACCACCCCTCCCAGCACGAAAACAAAAATGGCTAAAATCATTGAAATTGGAATTTAAAACAAAAATGTCTCAAAAACGCTGAAATTGAAATTTGGAACCTCCCCCCCCCCATGAAAACAAAAATGTCTCAAAATCACTGAAATTGAAATTTAAATCAAAAATTGACTAGAACGTCTGATGTGAAAAATGGTTAGGAAACACACACACACTCCGCACAAAGATTTCAATGAAAAATAAGTGCAAATTATGAATGCTATTTTCAAATAAATTGAAAAAAAACTTTAATAAAAGTCTAAGAAATTGAACAAAAAATATACTAAATATCAAGCGGTAATACAGTATATTTGAAAAAAAATTCAATGATGGGGAGTGTAATAATTCACATTAAATGTAAATAACGAGCTCATAGCGATTTAAAAAATTAAAGTAGTTATAAATAATAAACTTAATAACAGACTAATACATATTAAGTAATCAATGTTCGTATTAACCTATAATTACTACAGCCTTCGCTCTGAATTTTATTACAGAATATAATCAATAGCGTCATTAGAGTTTAAATTCAGTTAATATGTTACTCTATTACATCGCACATATATAAAATCAACAAAATAGAAATAAAATAATTAGAATAGAAAATAGAATTTCAAAATAATTAAAATAGATTACCAGTTTCCCTCGAGAGTAAATTGATCATTCAGAAGGTCCTTGAAGTTTTTACCTTCAAATAACTTGCTTCTATCTCTTCATTTACAAAATCTGATTTTGTATTAATTTTTCCTTCTATTATCCATCTTTCACTTAAAGTTTTATTTTTAAAATAACTTACGCACAATTTTGAAATGTAGATAGAAACTGAAAAAATAGCGTAAACATTTTTGGTACTACTTCTACTATAAAGAAATTGCCAGAACTCGGGTCACGTGACAGATTGATGTTTTAAAATCAACAAGTGTATTTTTTTAGAAAAAGGAAAATAATACATTTTCTCATTTAAATTATAAATCAATAATATTAACTAATTAAAAATCCTTCTCATTTTCAAAAACTCTATTTTCTTATATATTAATCCATTAAGCTTACTGTGTGTTTTGGGAGGGGCTTCCTTCATTATTACTTTTTATTTGGCTTTGGGATGAAAGAAAGTAAAACAAAAACATTACTCTTATATTTAGTTTATGCTTTAATGAAGACAAAACCTAACCCTAAGATGTAATACTTTTTATTTATTGTTTGAAATGTGGCATTTCAAAAAGTTCGAATAAAAACTGCTGTACATACTACGTTCCATAAGTTTTAAAGTTTATACAGCTGTTTATGGACACACACGCATACAACAAATAAGAATTAAAACAAAACAACTAATAAACAGATATTTAATCAAAAATTGACACGTAAACAAATGAAGGCAAAACACTAGTGATTTCTTTAGTTTATGTGTTTATTTATAATCAACAAGGTCTTCAATAGTTTAACTTGAATTTGTAAAAACATTTTTTTATTTCACCTTCACTTGTGGTGAAACTTTTTTATATAATAATTTGTAGGCTGTTTTTTATTTATTTATTTAATATTGATTACAAATAAACACATAACCTAAAGAAATCACTAGTGTTTTGCCTTCATTTGTTTGCGTGTCAATTTTTGATTAAATGTCTGTTTATTAGTTGTTTTGTTTTAATTCTGTGTGTGTCCATAAAAAGCTGTATAAACTTTAAAACTTATGGAATGGAATGTGTACAGCAGTTTTCATTCGAACTTTTTGAAATGCCGCATTTCAAACAATAAATAAAAAGTATTACATCTTAGGGTTAGGTTTTGTCTTCATTAAAGCACAAACTAAATAGAACAGTAATGTTTTCGTTTTACTTCCTTTCATCCCAAAGCCAAATAAAAAGTAATAACGGAGGAAGCCCCTCCCAAAAAACCCCAGAAAGCTTGATGGATCAATATTTTGAGAAAATGCATATATATAAATTATTTGATTTATAATCATATATTATAACACAGCAAATGTACAATCACTTTTTCTTTTAAAATATATATGTTCTCCAATAATATCAACAAATTAAAAATCCTTCTCCTTTTCAAAAACTTTATTTTCTTATATCAATACTGAACATATTTATATAATACAAAACTCCAAAAATAACTGTAAGAAGATAAAAACAGTTGAAACGTTGGAGTTTTGTATTATATAAATTGTTACATTTACCATTTTCAAACTCCCTCCACTCACAACTTATAAATATATGTTCAGTATTGATACAAGAAAATAAAGTTTTTACAAAGAAAAAGAAGGATTTTTAATTTGTTGATATTATTGATTTATAATGTAAAACGAGAAAAAGTATTATTTTCCATTTTTTAAAAAAATACTTTCACTTTCTAAAAAAAATACACTTGTTGATTTTAAAAATGTAGAGATTAATTTTCCTGTGACAAAACTTGCAAAATCAATCAGTCACGTGACCCGAGTTCTGGAAATTTCTTTATACTACATATAGTACCAAAAATGTTTACGCTATTTTTTCAGTTTCTATCTACATTTCAAAATTGTGCGTAAGTTATTTTAAAAATAACAAACTTTAAGTGAAAGAAAACATGATCAATAGACGGGAACAATATAATATATATATATCCATATTTTGTCACTAATGGAGAGATTTAGAATGCCCAAGTTTCATTTTGCAAGGATGAAAAAATTCAACGACCTCCTGAATGATGAACTCACTCTCCAGAGAAATTGGTAATCTATTTTAATTACTTTCAAATTCTATTTTCTATTCTGATTATTTTATTTCTACATTGTTGATTTTATATATGTGCAACTTAATCTGAGTACTTGCAATAATTTTGATATAAACTAGTAACAGAGTAATATATTAACTGAATTTAAACTCTAATGATGCTATCATAGGTTAATACGAACATTGGTTACTTAATATGTATTAGACTTATTAAGGTTTGAATTATTATTATATTTGTTAGTTAGAGAACTGAGAGTGAATCTTTTTTAACATATTTCCCGCCATTTTTCATGCTGTTGTTTTTGCATTTTATAACTACTTTTAATTTTAAATCACTTTGAGATTTAGTATGTTTTGCTTAACTTCATAGGCTTTTATTATAGTTTTTTTCAGTTATTTCATAGGATTTTAAAAATAGCATTCATAATTTGTACTTTACTTATTTTTCATTGAACTCTTTGTGTGGGAAGGGGGTTCTAAACATTACTCGCCTCAGATGTTCTAATCAACTTTTGTTTTAAATTTCAACTTTCTATTCTGATTATTTCATTTCTATTTTGTTCATTTTATATATATGCAATTTAATCTGAGTATTTGCAATAATTTATGATATAAACTAGTAATAGAGTAACATATTAACTGGATTTAAACTCTAATGATGCTATTGTAGGTTAATATGAACATTGATTACTTAATATGTATTAGTCTGTTATTAAAGCTTGAATTATTATTATATCTGTTAGTTAGATAACAGAATGATTCTTTTTTAAATTGCTTTCAGATTTAGTATGTTTTTGTTTAATTTTGTAGGTTTTTATTAGGATTTTAAAAATAGCATTCATAATTTGCACTTCACTTATTTTTCATTGAACTTTTTGTGTGGGAGGGGGGATTTCTAAACTTTTCTTGCCTCAGATGTTTCTAATCAACTTTTGTTTCAAATTTCTATTTCAGCAATTTTGACTGTTTTTTGTTTTACATTTCAATGTCATTGATTTTGACCAATTTCTCATGTGGGTGGGGGTTTCTACCATTTGACAATTTGATGTTCTAATAAACTTTTGTTTTAAATTTTTATTTCAGTGATTTTGACTGATTTCTCATGCATGGAGGGGGGGTAAATTTCAGCGATTTTGACTGTTTTCTCATTATGGGGGGGGGGGGTAACTATTTCTCAAATTGAGCTATTTTTACCGATTTTTGAATAGAAATTTATGAATTACAGGCTTCTTGGTGATTCTACAGCATCACCTGGTGACTCGTCCAATAGATGAAAAAACCTTTAAAAATTATAAAAGTATTTAAAAGTTATTATAAAATGTTAAATAATATATTATAAAGGTTAAATAGTATAATTTTGTATGGTTGGGAAAACTGGCCATATTTATAATGATTTAAAGTTATGCAGTAAATGTCTTATTAAACAAACTTTTAAAAATTAATTTTAAATAATATTTAAAATTTGAATGTTATTAAATGTATTTTATAAAATTTGATTTAAATTTATATTATAATTATTTATTAAAAGTTTTAATATTTTATGGTATAAACAAGTGTATTTAATTTTATTTACTGTTCAAATAATGTAAAAATTTATTATTCCAAATTTTATCATTATAATTTATTATTTTATAATATATTTTGTAATTAAATATTTAGTTAATTTCATTTTAGGCAGTGAATGTAAAAATTGCAACATTTTGTCTGGAATTATGATTATATGACTAACAATACATGTATTATTGTTTGTGTGCTTGCAAGATTTTTAAGAAAGTTTTTAAAAAATTACTTTCAGAATTGTTTAAAATTGAGAACATTTGAATATCGTAAAAATAAATATAGGAAAACTATTAAATTAATTAATTATTTTAAAAAAAATTTTAAGTTAATAAAAATAAACTAAAAATGGATACATTTGAATTTAGTATTAGTTAAATTGATAAAGAATTGTTTAAAATATGTTGTTTTAAAGTATTTAATTTGTTTAAGTATAATTATAAAATTGATTTAGAACTAAGTATTATCATATTATTATTAAAAATTGATGATGACTTATTATTTTATTTCTAAAATCTTAAAAGGACAAAAATTGACAAGTATGTAAATTAATTTGTAAGCTAAGGGTCAAGCAACAAATCAGATGATAATTAGAGCAGGTATATAAATGGGGGCTCATACTTCTTCATTTTTCTTATTCTTATTCTTTATTGCTCTTTTATTACTTACATTTCTAATTATTAATTGTTAAAGTAGTACCCAGTATATTACCACAAGTCAGTAATATATTGCTTAAATAGTCAATTAGTTATAATTTTTTAAAATTTTATTATTTTTTAAAAAAGTCTAAAGGATTATAAAATTATTAAGTTAGACTAAGAATGTTTCCCTAATCCTAATTAGTTTCCTACTAGTATTTCTATTCAAGACTTAATTCATGTTCTTATAACTAATGGAATGTAAACATGTGATAATGTGTGAGGGAAGATTAATGGTGAAGACATGAATAAATGAAAAAAGTATAATTTTCTCTGTCCTATCTAAAAGGTATTATAATTGTTTGTGTAAAGTTCTTTGAAATTTAAGGTAGATATTATCTAGAAATATAACTCGAATATTTAACACTGTGTGTAAAATTTTAAGAACTTTTAAAAGATATTTGAATAAGAGAAAAAATACCTGGAAAAGACTAAAACTTAATTTTTGAAAAAATTATGAAAGTATTCAAGAATAAGTTATAGTATAAAAATATCATTCTTTTATTTATACTATTGACTGTATATTTTTTAGAAAATTGCAGCAGGTTTAAAAGAAATATTTATTTAAAAGTAATTATAAACTTCTGGAACATGAAGAAAATTAAAAGACAAATGTTATTATGAATATAAATTGCTTTAACAAGTTATTTTCAAAATACGAGAATATTTTGGATATAAAAAACTTGCTTTATTAATTATATGATAAAAAGAAAATAATGGATATGAGAAATAAATATTATCATGACTGAATAAATAACCTTTAGAATATTCAAATATGAATTCATCTATTATTACACAGCTGCATTATGAAATATTATTTAAAAAGAATAAAATTGCCTATTTCTGCATGTGTGAACTTATTTTAAATGGCCGATGTTGATGCTCCTTTATGCCGATAGACTTCATGTGAATGAAAACAATGGAACATACGTAAATAAATAATTTTTTTAAAAGTGATATCACATTAATTAATGTTATCCTGTGAAAGCAACAAATAAAAGACTTTTTTAAGACTTTCAAGAACAGGATGAACAATAATTTTTCAGATTTTCTATGATCTAAAAGGTTGACTATTTTATTATTATTATTTTTTTGTTATTTGCACTATGAGAGGAGGGGGAAATTCTGTGCAAGAAAAACTTCAGACAATTCTCATTGCATAGCAACTGCAGAGGTTCCCATTTGAAGCATTAAACTGTATGGACAGTCACAAATTGGATTACAGTCACAAATTGGATTACATACATTTAGTCTTAATTATTATTTTAAATATACTAACTTTAGTATTAGAATTTATTATATAGGATAGTAAAGGTTACATTTTAAATATTTTTTTATTATTCTAACAATATTAATATTTTAAAAAAATCTTTTAACATTTTTTTTGAAAGAATTTTGAAAACATTTTAAAGTATAATAGTTGGTGCATTGGATGAATGATGATTTTGATTAATATATTTTTATGCTGAATTTGGACCAGAAGACATCAAAATAGTGATTTACAAATTGTTAAGTCATTAGGTAATTTAAAATTGTTTAATTATTATGTGATATATTTTTATTTGTTTATTTTTTAAAGTTGCTTGGATTTTTAGAAAGATATTTCTTTTGTCATATGAATGTGTAAACATAAGTATGTGTGTAAGAATAACACATAATTTTTTTGTTATTATTATGAGATATAAACTATGTGTAAAAAAAGACATATGCATACATTTTTTCTTTCTTACATTCCAAAGTTTGATATAATTTACTGATGCTCATAATTTTACATGATTCTTTATTAAATAAACTATACATTATTTTAAATATTTGAATATTGATTTTAATATTTTAAAATCAAGGTTAAATCAAGGTCATTTGTATTTTTGTTGCTAAGTTTTAAGTGCATAAAACCTTTTCTGATAGTAGTTTTGGATTGATAATGTTATATGTTAACTTCATTTGTTATTGGGAATATTGCTAGTTATTTTACGATATGGATTGTTTAGATCTATTTTGAAGTTTTAAACAATAATGATGGAAAAGTAGAAATAATGAAACCCTGGATGTCTTATGTAGGATATGTTAAGAAGATAGGAAAATAGTCTATATTTTATCTTAGTAGTTTTTATTCAAGTACAGTTAACATAGCCCTGTGTCTTGTATGTATTTTCCATTGACAGTGTTTGATATTTTGTATTTTTAAATGTTCAATAATTGCTGAATAGATAGCTTGAACATTATTTCTGAAGGTATTGGACAAAAAAGTCATACCTATCCTTTCACACTGTTTCCATGTAAGTTGTTAAATGTATTTTATACTATTGAGTCTTTACTCTAGTCATTCCTTCATGCCCTATGCATCGTATCACTATCTTGATTTCAATAGTTATTACATCATGTAGCATAGTATTTTCATGAAAGAAGAATAATAAATAATTTTGGATTGATGTATTGTTTTATTCAAAGGAAAGTAAGCTATGTTTTTCTTGTTTGGATTAAGATGAAATACAAATGATATAGAATGTAAATGCTGATAATAAAGTAATAAATAATCATAGTTACTTTTTATATTTTTATCAAATTATTTTTGAGGATAAAAAAAATCACAACTATTCATGAAATTTTAATAGTTTTGATATATTTTTGATTTTCCATAAATCAATGCATATTTTTAAAAGCTGAAACATCAAAATGAATAATATAAAGTGTGATGAATGCTTATATTTTATGAACATTTTATATATATTTAAAAAAGTATGAAACACATATAGGAATTTTAAGCGTGATACCAAGCAAAATTATCTAATATAAATAACATCAACACTATTTTGTTAAATTCAGATTTCATTTATTGAATGAACCTTAAAATATATTTTAATGAATATTATTCAAAGTATTATTTTTTCTTTACATTTACTAAAACCATATTTTTATTCATTTAAACAGAAAATGATTTCATTAGACTATAAGGTGTATGTCTAGATTAATATATTAATTTATAACATGTATGATAAATAATGTATAAGCCAGAGTGAAGTCTTACTTACTTTCTGATTTTTATATAATAGAAATATGTAATTCAATCTTTCTTTTCGTTTAAGTCATTTTCTTTTTGTTAGATTTTATTTAGTAACACCTTATAAATATTGTATATAGTTTTGTTTAATGCAAAGTGGAATAAATTTGTTAAACTTGTTTTTATAAATCTATGTGTTATGTTGATTGATTTATTCACACAAATACATGATTAACAGACTCCAAAACAAATATATAATATATTTGCATAGTATGAATATAATTATTCATCTTAATAAATAATAATTATTCAGAATATGATATTTAAGTAAATTGTTTTTTTTACAATAATATTATTATAGTCATAATTGATCACGTAATTTAATGCATAAAATTTAATATTCTTGTTGCCACATATTTTCAGATTATATCATATGTTAAGATGCCATATGAGAACTAAAAGTATATTATTAATATTATTATTATTGTTAGTTGTCATGGTGTTAAATAGTAGATAGGATTAATAGTTATTTAATTAGGAGTAGGAATATTATTTATCATTGTTGTTATTATGATTGTTTAGGTGTAGTTAGGAATAATACAAAATCCCTTATCATACTTGACTACAGGAGATTATAAATTAATTAGATTTGTTTTCAAGGAGATAATTATAATTATATTTTAGTAAAAAAGATTAGAATTTATTTTAGTAATATTATACTAAATTACTCATTTTTTAAAGTTTTAAGAATGCCATGTTTTATATTATTATTTGAAATAAAAGGAGGAATAGCATTCTTATGCTATTAAGATTGTATCCTGTGGGATATAGGCTCAATGTAATCCTATTGTTTTACCTTCAGTAAATTGTATCATGATTTTATTAGTATTTTTATTGATTTAATTTTCATGAATCGAACCATATATTATTTATTAATTAATTAGAGCTAGTTGAATAGTAGATATTTATCATAAGATATCTTTGTTATTTATTATATTAAGATTACCAGTATTTTAGCCAGAGTATTATTACTTTATTTGAACTAATTTTATTTTTTCATTATGGATCTAAAGGATGGTGAGAGTATAATATATACACCTGGGTCTCATTTTACGTGGTATATAGGTTCCACAGAAAACCCGCATTAAAAAAAATTGTACAAAAATAGACTTAACTTACTTTGAAAAATGGAGAATAGGGTCTGTAATTTTCAGAATTCGCATAAAAGCAACAAGGATAAATTACTTTAAAATCCGCGTTAAAAAAATAAGTAAATAAAGTATGACTAATAAAAAATTTCAAATATTTGAAAAAAATTAATACAAGAGAAACTTTTTTTACATTTTTCATTAACTACAGTATTTAATTTTACATTTTTCATACATATTTTAATCATTAATGCTAGCGTTCATTTGTAAATTGGTGAGAAATCAGATTTGATGTGATGTATTGTGACTTCTCCTTAAATGAAGTCAAGAATCTCTCAGCAATTATGCCCAAAAAAATCTGTTAGCCACTTTATTTTTATTCATGATGTGATGTACAACTAGTGCCACTTTCAGTCTTGTTCTCTGTTAATGGTTTTCTGTTTATATATTAAAAAATGAGATCGCAATCAAAACAAAAAGATTATACATTATCATTAGAAAGATTATTTTCAGTTTATAAAATCTTCATTTTTTATTTTAAAAATGTAAAAGATTATTTATTTCTTTTATATATAACAAAATATGTTTTAAAAGTTTAAATTTTTTGAATATTTATTGCGATATTTTTATATGTAAGTACAAATCTATTATTTTTATTTACTCATTAGTATAAGTAGGTTATTTACATAGAAGCTAAGTTTTTAAATATAGTGTACCGGGTCGAAACACTGAAACCACCTACTTATACGTATATATAAGTTTTGGCCGGTTTCAAACTCCTTCATAATACATTTATAATCTTATAAAGGTTACGTGAACGAACCGGCACATTCGAGCAAAATGGGAGATCTTATTGATAGCTTTAACTACCAACAATGGCCCATCTCGGCTGCTAGATTCAAACCCCTACTATCCAAACACTTTATTTGTTTCGGAGTAAACTCCAGGTGCCAGCTATCTATTCAAAAGAATAAACAACATATTTGGTCAGTAGGCTCATAATCCAGTGCTCGAAACCATCCCATAAACTAGCCCAGTCTAATTTTAATCAGTAATAAAATATAGAAAAAGAATTGATAAAAAGAATTGACTGATGAATAAAGTTTAGGTTTGAAGACAATTTATTTTAATCAACATTAATTAAGTTTTAAAGATAATTTATAAACCAACATTAATTTACTAAATTTAAACATCTTGATAATCTAATTTAATACATGGACATTTTTAAATTAACATTTCTAAACTAGTTTAAATATTCTTATAGATTTTAATAGTAGAACACTGGTATTTATCTAATTTAACTAATAACACTGATATAATGATCACGCACATATTAATTTATATAGCATTCACAAATATAATAATAAAACATTAATAGCATTTGACACTTAAACACACATATCAATAGTTCATTTTATGTATGATAGAGTTCATATAATTTGAATCTTGAATATTTACGAATTACAGCGGTGGCTACTACGTATAAATGATAATAAATAAATGTTTACCTAGGATTTTTGGGAATGAAGAAATTGCTTGTTGTTGACTGCTTCTGCTGCTTCTGATGGATTATATCTAACCGGTTAGATTTGGACGTTTCTTGAAGAGATTTTATGCAAAACAATTTGCTTTATTCTTGAAGACAGTTGAACATTTGACAGAGGATTTCTTCTCAGGCAGGTTTTGATGATCTTGTTGGACTAAAAAGGCTGGAGCATGAGCGTATATTTCCAAAAGCTGCTCAACAATGCATGTTTGTTTCTGGATTCATAATAGAAATGCACTGTTGTCACGACTGTCACTGCAAACTAGACTGAATAAAACTCTTAACTGATTGTCCGATAAAATATTCCATATTTATACTGACGAAGTGTTTTCCTTTTGATATCCTCCAGCAAATATCTGTTGTCAAAATTCTTTAGCAATTAAACCTATGACAACGTGTTTTTTGATTGTTTAATTAGTAGTAGCTATTTCAAAACGTGTTATTTTCATATCTTTAATTAGTAGCGTACTGCTGTGTTTTTTTTTTAAATACATTTTTCATTTATTTATAATATTTAATACTGATACATTTTTTTTACATTCGCACGCACATATATAATTTTACTTTACACATCAAAACTAGTTTTAAGATTATTTTTCTTCTTTAATTTAAATGAAGAGATTTATATATTTTTTTTAAAGCTTTTAAATTGTATTTCACTAATAATAATAAACTCTTTACTTCCTTTTTATAAAACCTTCAGTTTAACTTTAAGAAAAACCCCTTCCCACTTTAAATCAATGATTTTTCAACTTTTATTTCAAACTCTTTTGCGAAAGATTTTTTTGTTTTAATAATTTTTTTATGACAAAATTATTTTATATACATGTGCCAATTTGGCCTTGGCACCTTACATCCCTCTCCATTTTAGAATAAAATGCATCATTTTTGACCATTTAATCTCATGCAATTTTAATTCTTGACTCTAAAGATTTATTAATTTTTTATTTTAGATAATTCCTACACATGTGTATACGTGCAGCATAATTCTACACCTACTGATATTCTAGATATCGAGTTATTACTGTACTTGCTTACAGTGAATCTATAATAAATAAATCCCTTTTTGCACACATCATAAGGTGCGGCAGTACCAAGAAAATAACTTAAAAGGATATCTGGATAAATACATTTAAGATATTCATCATAAGGTATCGTATTTCCCGAATATTACCAGTGTATGTGCGCGTATATACACATGTATATTTACACACCCTTAATACACCATAGATTGACTTTATATTTATATTTACCTTTCAATATTATTTTTAAATACACATGAACATTACTTACACTATTTATTTATATTACAATATTATTTATAACCCTTAAGAAACATTATTTAAAATATTTATTTACACTAATCTTATAATATTTTTAAATCATTACAAACATCTTTATTTAACATGCGTGCATTTAATAAAAAAAAAAATCGATTAATTTATTACGAGTCATTCTTCATTATTATTTACTATAGATTTATTTACGCTTATTTATTTAACTTGATTTTATCGATTTTATTTTAACTATTTGACCTACTTATTTATTTACGAACATTTTTCTTAATTAATATGTGCGTTGATCACTTTTCCTAAGTATTTACCACTTCAAATTCTTATTTTTCTAGAGTGCATTTTCAGTTTTTATTTTCATCATTAGGTAATAAATGTAATATTAAGAGAAGCAGGCAGCAAAGTATAAGGCAATTCAACACACAGATCGATTTTGTGCTGATTTAAACCAACTTTTAATTTCTTGCAGAAATTGTGACTACAACATGGGCATTTTTGTGCATAACAGATTATGAACAGGGACTTTAAGATTGCGAATGGCAGGACTATCTCTACTGCACATTCGACTTACTAAAATATTTATTTTATTTGGTTACTGGGAATTTTTCCTCCAGATTTATTAACTTTTATATGCCAGGACTTTTCTACTGGCGCATCATCATCAGTATTATTTATTTTTCACACTACCCATCTGTAGAACAAAGTCACCGCAAGAAAAGGCTTAATCCAACAAAATTCAGGCCTGGAATTTATCTCTTTGCCCAAATACTCGCACACACCTCAATCCTAATTTAATACACTTTTTTTTTAACTTTATTTGATAATGTTTTATTTCCATTAATACGTTCATTATACACTGATTTATTTCATTTTTATTTTTAAAGCGTTATTTTTACTCTCTTTTTTTAAAAAAAAAAAACATTTTCATTTTGCTTGTCTATTTTGATTTTACACATTTGTTTTGTTTGCGTCACGCTCCGCTATGTTCTAGACTTATGAGCTGGGATATCAATATAATTGATAAGACATAATCGAGGGTTTTGACATAAATTGTTTTATAGATGCTTTGACATTTTAAAAACACTAAGATTGTTATTTTATCTTACTAAGACTAACTTTAATTATTTTTCATTATTCAAGCTAACTTTGATACTTGTTTTTACATTTTGTTTAAAAAGAAAAACTACAGGTTATTTTTGTTTCATTAAACTTTCTTAAACATTTTCCGTTATTCCAAGCCCATGGTCGTTAATAACTATGTCAAACTGGCGAATCCGTCAGATTACATATTTTTAATTTTTGTCTGGCGGTTCTTTCCTTCTTTCTACTAACTCACTAATATAAATTATACTCCATATTCTCACATCTCTCTTTTGATTAAAATTTATTTTATCTCTTTCTCTTTCCATTTTATTTTCTGCCTTGTAAATTAGAAAACCTTTAAGCTTCACAGACCTCTGTATTTTTCCTAACCGTGAATATTTTTTTCTATTCTTTCTCTTCGTTTTAAATCTCTGTCTAAAACGAATACGAACGTTTACTTTCACTTTTTTATTTTTATTTTCTATCTTGATTAATTTTATTTCCAAACTACTATGCTTAACGCTATCTTCTGGTTTTTGATCTACATAGATTTCTACTTTCTTTGTAGCAACGCTATCTGATTCTAATTTAATTTCTATTTCCAAACTACTATATTTACAATTATCTGACTCTACTATCTCTTTCATGACTTCAACTTCCTTATTTTCTTTGACAAAATCTACTTCTACGATCTCTTGATTTTTCTCTACCTTTCCTCTAATTTCTTTTTTTATTTTATTTTGGCCCATTTCGATCTGGTCCTTTAACTTTTCAAGCATTTCAGCTTGCTCTTCCAATTTACTTTTCATTTCATTATTTTGGGTTTTAAGCTCTTCGGCGATTTTTTTATATTCTTCGGCTGTTTCTTCTTGTTTTTCAAATGTGCTGGTTAGTAAAGCTATGATTTCTCTTTTTTCCTTGTTGGGAATATTTTCTATATTTTTACCTTGAGTCTCCATTTTGGCTTTATTTTATTTTATTTTATAATTTATAATTTTAAACACTTTTTATCATTATTTTTAATACCATATTTTATTCACTTTAATAAGTTTACTAATTATTATTTTATTTATTTCTTACTAACTGGAAGTACACGCTGACTCCGCCCCTCCTTTGTCCATTTTTCTCCACCCGATCTTAATGTTTTAACTCTGCCCAAACATCCATCTGTCTCTAATTTAACATAATGATTTATTTTAACCAATGTAAATAGCATAAATCTCTCTTCATTTAAAGAAAACAAAGTTTTCGGTCAATTCTTTTTTTTTAAAAAAAATTAAAACGCTTTAACATACATAATTTAGCTTTTGTATAGAAAAAATTTTTTTAAACAAGAAACAAAGCATTTATTTACTATTGTTTCTTAGGTCCAGCCCCAATGTTGGAAAAAGCCATTTATGTATCGGGTTGAAACGCTGAAACCACCTACTTATACGTATATATAAGTTTTGGTCAGTTTTAAACTCCTTCATAATACATTTATAATCTTATAAAGGTTACGTGAATGAACCGGCACATTTGAGCAAAATGGGAGATCTTATTGATAGCTTTAACTACCAACAATGGCCCATCTCAGCTGCTAGATTCAAACTCCTACTATCCAAACACTTTATTTGTTTCGGAGTAAACTCCAGGCGCCAGCTATCTATTCAAAAGAATAAACAACGTATTTGGTCAGTAGGCTCATAATCCAGTGCTTGAAACCATCCCATAAACTAGCCCAGTCTAATTTTAATCAGTAATAAAATATAGAAAAAGAATTGATAAAAAGAATTGACCGACAAATAAAGTTTAGGTTTGAAGACAATTTATTTTAATCAACATTAATTAAGTTTTAAAGATAATTTATAAACTAACATTAATTTACTAAATTTAAACATCTTGATAATCTAATTTAATACACGCACATTTTTAAATTAACATTTCTAAACTAGTTTAAATATTCTTATAGATTTTAATAGTAGAACACTGGTATTTATCTAATTTAACTAATAACACTGATATAATGATCACGCACATATTAATTTATATAGCATTCACAAATATAATAATAAAACATTAATAGCATTTGACACTTAAACACACATATCAATAGTTCATTTTATGTATGATAGAGTTCATATAATTTGAATCTTGAATATTTATGAATTACAGCGGTGGCTACTATGTATAAATGATAATAAATGTTTACCTAGGATTTTTGGGAATGAAGATATTGCTTGTTGTTGACTGCTTCTGCTGCTTCTGATGGATTATATCTAACCGGTTAGATTTGGACGTTTCTTGAAGAGATTTTATGCGAAACCATTTGCTTTATTCTTGAAGACAGTTGAACATTTGACGGAGGATTTCTGAGTTGTTATGCAGACATTATTTCTCAGGCAGGTTTTGATGATCTTGTTGGACTAAAAAGGCTGGAGCACGAGCGTATATTTCCAAAAGCTGCTCAACAATGCATGTTTGTTTCTGGATTCATAATAGAAATGCACTGTTATCACGACTGTCACTGCAAACTAGACTGAATAAAACTCTTAACTGATTGTCTGATAAAATATTCTGTATTTATACCGACGAAGTGTTTTCTTTTTGATATCCTCCGGCAAATATCTGTTGTCAAAATTCTTTAACAATTAAACCTATGACAACGTGTTTTTTGATTGATTGTTTAATTAGTAGTAGCTATTTCAAAACGTGCTGTTTTCATATCTTTAATTAGTAGTGAACCGCTGTGTTTTTTTTTTAAATACATTTTTCATTTATTTATAATATTTAATACTGATACATTTTTTTACATTCGCACGCACATATATAATTTTACTCTACACATCAAAACTAGTTTTAAGATTATTTTTCTTCTTTAATTTAAATGAAGAGATTTATATATTTTTTTAAAGCTTTTAAATTGTATTTCACTAATAATAACAAATTCTTTACTTCCTTTTTATAAAACATTCAGTTTAACTTTAAGAAAACCCCCTTCCCACTTTAAATCAATGATTTTTCAACTTTTATTTCAAATTGTTTTGCGAAAGATTTTTTTTGTTTTAATAATTTTTTTATGACAAAATTATTTTATATACATGTGCCAATTTGGCCTTGGCACAATAGCTTCAGGCCATATTCATGTTAGCTGCTAATATAACATTATATTTTTGGAAAAAAAAAGTATTTCAAGTGAAAATAAGTTATTAATAATTTAATTCTTGATATCTAATAAATATAGTGAAATATGAAAGATATTAAAAAGAAACATGAATTGCATAACTTCAAAATTGCATTAAAATAATCGGCATAAAATGAGACCCAGGTATATATGATTTTATTTCAATGTGAAATTAATTACTTTTGATAAATTTCAAGAGATAAACTCTTTAGTAGCTGACATTACAAATTTATTAAATTTATTATAGCAAAAAATTATTGTTATGGTTCTTTTAATATTCTATTCATGATGTCCAATCTATAATCTTTAATTAGCTTTACTTGAATTCTTTTTCACAATAGGATAACTTTCATCTACAGGAATATAAATTTCAAAAATAGCTAGGCATTATTTATGTTGGATGCAAGAAAGAGAAATGATTTAATATTATATCAACATATAATATTAAACTATTTTTTATCAAAACAAAAGTATCCCTGTTTTCCAACCTGCCTATATGGAATATTTCACTTTTGCTTAACATTGTAAAGTAAATGCATGTTTTTAAATCCAATCTTTCTAAAAGTTGATAATCTATTTCATCTTTATTTGCATATCCCCAAAGGTTACTGTGATAATTGAAATAGTGTCCATTTGTCTTAGGAGATTTTTAAATTTGCTTACATAAAAGTTATTAATTTGAATGATGATTGCAATACATTTGTACTAACTTCATTAGAAGTTATTTGCTTTACAAGATAGTTTGAAACAAAGGTAGCCTTGCCATGTTTAGAATTCATTCTACCATGAATCTATGTGAGTCCAAAGATATTAAAGATAAATATATTATTATGAGAATGCTGTCTTCTGAAAGCAATTACATCAATATTGTCTAAAACAATATAATTTGTAGAGGAACTCTACTTATGACTGTTTTACATTGGAGTAATTATCTTATACTTATTTAATGAAGAGAATATAATTCTATAGATAATATACCTGGAGCTTAAGGTGTTTAATAATTACTAATACCATATAGCTGTTCTTCATTTGGAAAGTCTAGAATTCTGACTTCTGTACTCTTGTAACAGTGATCTTCCATTATGCTGTCTTACACCCTTTTCAATGTTGACTTTCCTAGTATCATTACGTAATCTAATTGTATATATATATGAAAAACAAAAACATGTTATAATCACGTAACCTGCTATCGCTTGTATTTATGATCAATAGATGGCATTTTACCAAAACCACCGAACAAGCGTATATTTGTTTACATAAACGTCAAAAGTCAGAATTCACTATCTCTTTCATTTGCTCCACCTTCAGATCAGCTGATTTCAAGCTAATTTGCTATCATCAGTGAAGGGTAGGGCTAGAAACTAGATCTAAACACTGACTCCAAGTGTTTAGGCAACAAGTTCCTATCAGTTTGCAAGCATGAATTTTTCAGACACGTAATGTCTTCAAACCCAGCCTAACAAGCCAGATAGCTACATATATATATATAATTATATTATATATATAATTTTAAAAATAGCTAAAAATAAAATGGTTTTATATTTCAGATAAATTTGAAATATTATTTCTATTAATTTGTATTTCCAGTGAAATGTTAACATTTTAAAATTCTGTAAGGCTTCTGATAAAAACTTAACTTTGAAATGCATAATAAATCTGAATATAATTTTATCTATGGAATTGTAAATTTATAGTACTGATGCAGATATTAAGTAAAAAAAGGTAAGACAAAATGATGTTATAATCATAGACTGTATGGAGAAAAAAATATAAATCGCAGTATTTTTCTAAGAAAGATGGATTATGAAAGAAAAAGAAAAATACTTTTTAAAATATAAAAATATGTGATATACATTCAAATACAAATTTAAATTTGATTTTATAATTTTATTGGCAATAAAATTTATTTAAATTCTCTTCACTGCAATTTATCCATTACTATGTATATGATTGTTTGTGCTGTTGGTTTACTTAACAAATATGTGTATTTTTTTTTTTTTAATAATAATGAATATTTTGCTTTCTAAATCTTTTTTAGTTATGAGAGAAAATAATTTTGCACTCATTTACTGAAAATCATCTACAGAAAGTAAGAGTTGATTCTTTCCACAAATAACTTATTCACTGTAAGAATTCGTAAATACGTACTTATATAATAATTTCATTTTTTATAAGATGTCTAAATTTTAATATTATCAGAAACAACAAATGATGAATATTTGAATAAAAAATTTACTTTCAGGATGTCATCTAAGAGTCAAAAAATATCTACAGACTGATAAAGTTTCCAGAAAGATTGTACTTTTCTTTTCCAGAAATTTATCAATTATAAGCTTCAAAATACTGCTTATTACTTTGGCTTGTTGAATTATAATCAATGACATCATTATTCTAATTTTTTTCATTAAAATACATCATTCTACCACTACAAAAGAGAATCGTAGCAACATGATTGGATTTTTTGCTCTTTTTTGTTTAATTTGTTTGTTTTGGAAAATAATTCGATACCATTGTTATCATATAAATATAGAATCTTTTAACAGTTCTTTTGATGAAATTATTTTCTTTGTTAAATTTACCAAAAAAGAATAATTTATTAATGATACAGATAGGTACAAAAATATCTGAAAAAAATATTTACCTTATAAGCAGATATTTAATTTGTTTACAGATATCTGAATCATGTATTATTGGATGAGAACAAAAAAATTAATAGTATTTAAGTTATACGTTTTAATGTAGCAATAGTAATTTATTCATAAGTATGTAAAGGCGATAAATATTATTTACAGTTTAAAAGTAAAGAAATGAGAATGTTTAAATATTGAACAACTGTAAATCAGTAAAAACAGAACTAAAATGATAGAATATATTGCATTAACGTGACTTAAAACAAAATTGAACAAATACATAATTGCAATAGCAAAATAGAATTTTAAATAAATAAGCGACTTTTAATAGACAATAAGTGTATATAAAATAGTTAACATGGAAGACATAAAATAAAAATATTGAAATATGAAACATCGTTAGATATATATTGTATTACTTAGAATTTAAGCCACCCTCAAATTTAAACCTCAGTAAAATTTTAAAATTAGAAAATTGGAAATAAAACATAAAAATAATTTTATAATAGATATTGAAAAATAATAAACATTTTTATTTACTTAAATAAAAACTAAAACGAAAGTGTGAATGGGAAATTCCCTAATAAACTATACACACAGTAGGAGTTTAAAATTGGAAAAAAATATAAAAATTCTTTATTAAAAAATAATAAACATTTTTATTTACTTAAATAGAAGCTAAAAGAAATGTGTGACTGGGGAACTCGTGAATAAAAACTACTATCAACAAACTTAATACTATCTGCACAGTAGGATTTTAAAATTAGAAAGAAATATAAAAATGTTTTTATAATAGGTACTGAAAAATAACAAACATTTTTATGTACTTAAATACAAATTTTAAAAAATGCAAACAGGGAACCCACAAATAAACTGCTATATACAATCATGGTACTATGTTCGTGCATAGAGCTTAAAACAAAGATACGGTAGTTGAGAGTGGGGGGGTTGGCAGAAATAAGATATTAAAATTATCGCTTTCAATTTAAACTGCGCATTTTATATTTTCAAAGTTTAAATAAAAAGTGTGGCTTAAATTTGAAATATTATGGTATATACCAAAATTTTATTTTTAGTTTAAAATAAATATAAGTACTTCAGCATAATATTACAAAAGAAATATTCGGGAAATAAAAGATGGTAGATTATTTTCATACTTAAAAAAAATGCAATAAAATCTTAGTTTGGTCATCCGAATGAAATTCAAATTCCAATATGATTTCTAAGCAAAGAATCAAACTATTATTTTCATATAAATAAATAATTGAGGAAAAATATATTTAACCTAAGTTGTCTGTTTTATTATAAGTTTATAAAACATTTTAAGGAATAATAAAGAGGAGATGAAAATAAAAAATTGAAATCATTTACTTAAAAAATAGCACAAAGCAACATGAAACATAAGTCTAAAAACATACAATAATCCTTATTAGATACTTAATTTTAATTAGAACAACTGTGAACTGAACTTTTACTATTTGAACAGAAATTAATATTATATAAAGATTTAATTGTATTTCAGATAATTTAAAAACAGAGCATCAGTTCTATTAATGAAAGTACACTATAGAGAAGTGATCTCCAAAGTGGGGTATGCATACCTTGGGGGTATGCAAAGTGATACTTGGTGATATGCCAATATATTGTGAAATATCATTTTATTTCAAAATTTAATCATTTTTTTTATTTAGCAATAAAATACACTTTAATTAGATTTTTAGTGGAAAATTAAGAATTTAAATTTAGCATTTTTTAGCAGGATTCAGAATCAATTTCTGGTGGGCAAATGAATTTCATATCTGGCAACACTGTTTATGTCCCGACTACTCAATGCATAATTGTCTGGTAGGTTGTATATCATCATTGAGAGAATTTTATGAACTGTATGAAACTTATATAGATGGCAGTATGTGATATAATAACTATGAATAAATAATTTGATTTTTGATTACACATACATATATATATTATATTATAGGTGATACAACTTATAATTATTTTAGTTTTAGAGGTACATGATCAAAAAAGTTTGAAGATCACTGCTATTATAAAAATATTTAAAAGCTTAAATAAAATATTCCAAATAAGCAAACAGAATTTTCGAAAGTCCAGCTTGTACCTTCTGATATTCAATTTTTTAAAAAACTCCCAAGCATTAAAAGGTGATTTTTTTTAATCTTAATATTTGATTCAGGTGTTTATAATTGTTAATTTTTTATACATTATTATCATTTCTTATTTAGGGTTAGACTAATTCATTTTAGTACTTGAGAAAATCCTTATTGATGCATTTTTAAAAACTTATTGAAAAGATTATTAATATCTATTTTTAATTTCAATTGATTAATGTGAAAGCAAAGTTTTCTTTCTTGGATTATGGATTTACAATGTGCTGATGATTGTTCTTTTTTTGACAGTTCAGAAGATGATTTACAGAATATTTTATTGTTTTGAATGCAAGATACAAATTTTGGTTTATTAATCAATAAAAAAACTCAGGTTTTTTTATCTGCCAGTAATAGAAAAAAGTTCTCAGTAACTTTTAGCTTAGATTATTATCAATTTGGTAATAAAAATCAGTTTAAACATCTTAGCAATTTTTTTAAGTAAAAAAGTAGATTTAGGTATCTAGATCCAATATGGACTCCAATGTGCTGCTGCTGATTTAATCATTTAAAAGAAAGATTTTTTTTTTATAAAAAATAACTACTACAATTAATCTGTATAAAGAACTGCTATGTAATCTAATTTATTGTATGGTAGTGAAATTTGGACATCTATCAGTGCAATAATAAAAACATTAAAAACATTCATTTCAAAATCCTTCATACAATTTTTTCAAAATACAATAACATAAAATTAGTCAAGCATTGTTAGCCAAGAGGTCATCGCATCCGCCTTGCTAGAAAGTAGTTGGTTGCAGATGGTTATGGGTTTGCGTCCTGGCTGATGCTATGACATATGAGAAAAAAAGAACATAAAAGTAATCAATGTGTTTTTTAGTTTGCTAAATATAAAACTTGAGTCCTTTATTATAAAATCATACCTTCAGTAAATTGGACATGTAAAATAAATGAATAGGGAAAGATTTCCTAGAAGGGTGTTTTATGGAGAACTTGAGAATAGTCTTCATGGAAGAGTACATTCATCTATATTATAAACATGATCTCAATGACATTTTTAACAAATGCAATGTCAGTTGTTTTCATTGGGAAGATATGGAAGAAAATAAAATTTATAGCTAAGATATGTGAATGAAAAATTTGTTGAAAGAATTTAACAATTTTGATTAAAAATAAAAGATAGTTTTTTTCCATTAAAAATATGTCCAAATCTTTTTTTATATAAATTTCATTTAGGTACTTAAATATGATCATGTATTTTAGAACCATTCCAATTCAATACCCAAGGCAATTGCCTCACTGCCCACCTATCACACCATCCTTGGTTTATTCTTTTTTAACCACTGGACATTAGCATACTTTTTTCATTTCAGTTTTTTTTTCTCTCTAATAGTTGTAAAATTTTATGTGACATAAAAATTTTATTTAAAAAATAATCACATATTTTGAAAAATCTTGATAATTTAAGTAATCTCCCTCATTTTTTCTCACATTTCTCCCTACTTTTATTTAATAAAATACTTGCCATAATTTTTTTCTTCATGGACTCTTTATTAATTATATAAATAAATAGAATGGTTCTATCAAATAGATTGATCAATAAAAACTTCTGCTGCATTAAAATAAATACTTGTTTTAGGATAAGACCTATTATGAGTCTATATTACGATATATAAAACTTTATTTTTAAAAGAAATGCTTATAGAGCCAAATATAATAAGATTTCATCACTTTATTATAAATCTATTTTTTTAAATATTTATACTTGTATTATTAAGTATTACACTTTAATTCTTTAATATTTTAAAGAGAAATAAAGTTTGTCTTGTTTACTTTTATTTTATATAGTGTTTTTCGGGAAGTGCATGTTGATTAATATTCACAATTTTGATCAAAGTATTGTAAGGATAATTTTAATATATTGTACATTTTTATTTATTCAGTACAGAAATTGCAGATCACAGAATAAAATGTACAGAAATGTATAAAATTGATTTTAACAAGAAAAGACTGAATATAAAATATAGGGGTAAAAGAACAAAGATATTAATGACATTAATGAATAAGTTAAAAGACAAATAAAGTTGAACTAGAGATGCTTCTAGAAAAGATATCAATAAATGTAAAACTATAGTTTTAGATTGTATTCTAAAAGATTGTAATAAATCAGATAATATATGGATGATAAAATAAGAAAGTTTGTTGGAGTAATCTTGGAAAAAAACAAAGCATTAAAAAAAAATACTAAATTATACATGCAAAGACTTAGTTACAGTGTATTAGTAATTACATTAAATTGTTTAAAAATAGTAATATTAGAATATAAACACAAGGACGATTTTTCATAATTATATATATATAATTTTAATGTATTTTTAATAAAAATAAATTTCTTCAGTGAAATAGCTTCATCATTTATAAAAAAAGACTGACTTTTATTTTTAAAATAATAATGTTCAATACTGTTTAAGAAATGGCATTAGAATTAATTAATTTATAATAAATTCTAAAGCTGTTTTCATTTCCAAAATCAAGCCATAAATTATATATAATTTTTAATTTCAGAGTCAATTGCTTAAGATATTAGCATCCATTATAATACATGGTAAATACATGTGATGCATACACACATACAAAACTTCAAAACCTTAGAAGAAATTAGTCTGCAATGTAAGTGTGAGGATGATAGTATGATGACTAAATCCACTGTCTGATAAATTATAAACCCTAGAGAGCAACTTTATATTAATTGTCAGATAATGGGTCTTCTATCATCAATTCTAGTGAAATATTATTTTGATTACATTGATATCATATGTAATGCCTAAAAGTTATATGGTAAGAACAAGATTAAGAGAAAAATGAATAAATAATTTGAAAGGTTTGTAAACAGTAGCAAACTCTCCATACAGTAGTGTCACCCAGTGCAAGCCATAGTAATCAATGGATGCAAAAATATTTTTTTTTGCATAAAATCCCTATCTAGTGCATACTCATCCAATAGCTCCAGACCAGTTTCTACCTTGTGCCTTTTATCAATGTAAGAGCCTTGGATCTGAGAGCACTTCACCTAGATCTTAAGATCTAATGCAAACCCCCACCAGCTATATTTTACTTATTTAATCAAGTGTAAAGCTATGAGCCCAAGATGAAAACACAATAATGTTTTAAATTCAAGCTAATTAGCTTGTATATTCATATAGATCTGAACCCAGTTCAGTATCTATACATTTTGCTGTCTTTGGTTTTAAAAATTATAGTCACCATTATCTCATGATAGAATTCATATAAAATTACCAAAATATTATATGATCCCCATTTCCTATACTTAAATAAGCTGTTAAAAGAGTATCAAACTCCTTGTAGAGTAGTGCCACTCAGTGCAAGACTTAGTAATCAATGGATGCCCAAAGATTTATGCATAAAATCTATATCTGGTGTTTACTTATTCAATGACATCAGACCAGCTTTTACTCTGTGTCTTTATAGTTAACTAAATAGATAAAAGATAGCTGCTGAGGGGCTGCATTAGATTGATGCAGTGCTCTCAGATTCAAGGCTCCTCACTGATAAAAAACTACAAGCTAGAAACTAGTCTAAGGATATTGAATGAGTAGGCACTAGACAGGGATTTTATGTACAAATCTTCTTGCATATAATGATCATTAAGGTTTGCACTGTGTAGAACTAGTGTATGGAGAGTTTGTTACCGCTTTAATAGCTTGTGTATGCATATAAATAGTGATCATGTGAATATATTAGTGACACAGTGAGAAGAATTAACAAATATTATGGAAATGTAAAATAGCAAAATAACTTATAAACTTTTGAAATCAATAATTAACAATCAAAATCATGAATAAAGGCATCACTATTAATATTTCTCAAATAAGCAATATTACAGGTTTTAAAGCTGTATGCGAATCTGAGTATCTGGATTTTTATCAAAGCTAATAATGGTTTGTGTAATTTAGAAATATGCAAAACAATTATGATTGCAAAACCATAAATACCAAATTTTCCACAATATGGTGAGACAAACATTTTAAATGATACCAAACTAATATTGACTTTTTTTCTCCAAGTGCTAGTTAAGTTAATGAAGGATAGACAATCAACTAAGCAAATTAAAAAAAAATACAGATCATGTGAGATATGGTACCCAAGGATTAATGTACCTATTTTTAGAAAACATATTATTAGGAGACTTAGCGCTAATCAGGAGGCATATAATGATATAATTCAGAAACACAATGAAGAAAGTAATCCCCATTGAAAAGATTACTATTGAAGAAAGAATAGAAAGCCTCATCTTGATTAATCTTTATCCAGCAGAGCTTATTTTCTGAATAACCAATGTTAAAAACATTGTATGAAGGATGAAAATGTATCAGAGAAATTAACCCATTTTCAAGATTATGATTTTAAAAACAGAAATTTCATTAGATTACTGATGTTATTAATAAAATATATATATTTGAAAAAAAAAATTACTATTTCCAACAGCTTATTAAAGTTAACTCTTCACAAAAATAAAAAAATCGAAAAGAAGAAAAACTGAAGGAAAAAAATGTAACCTCTATGGAAAAAAAAAAATCTATAAATGAAAAATATAAATTTTATAATTAATCGTTTCTAATAATGATAATTCGAAATCTGTCAACACATGTATGACTAAATAAATATAAGTAAATTATTATATATATAGCATATAAAAACTGCAATATTGAAAAGTTTTTTACTACATTCCTCAAAAGCCTAGATTTAATTTTACAATTTAAAATTAATTTTTTAAATCGTAAAACACACATATTATTATTATAGTCATCTTAGAATAATAATAATTTATTAAGATTCAATTTCTAAAAATATTTTTTTCATAACAAATAAATGCATATAAGTCTTCAAAATTATGCTGTATATTTATTATTTTATATTATTAATAAATAATCATAACTTTTTTTTTATCTGAAATCGAAACGGAAGTAATTAGTTAACTCTGAGTTATGCACCATTCTCTCTTCGTTGTTTTTGACGTCACATAACTCAATGGGAGTAGTTACTTCCGTTTCAATTATTTATCATTATATATTTGTTCTAATTATACAAAAAGAAAATATATTCTTTTTTATTATCTAGGTTGTAATGTATTGAAAACGTCATTGCAAGGAAGTATATCTACTATTAATTATCCTAAATATTATTTTCCAAATTTAAAATGTAATATTTTAATTAAATTACCCAAAAACTACAGAATAATTTTTACTATACAGCAACTATCAATTCCAAGGATATCTCAGTATGGCAATTGTTTAAATGATTTTGTTTCTGTTAAAATTAGAGTTAAAAGAGAAGAACTTTTTAAAAGAATATGTGGAAATTTAACACATTATACAACCAAAGAATTAACTTTTGAATCTTTTGATAGTACTTTAGAAATAAATTTTATTTCTGATTTTTCTGTTGAAGGAATAGGATTTTATGGTGAATATCATGGGATTCCTTCTTGTACCAATAGAACAGTTTCTGATAACAATGGGAGTATTACTAGTGTATATTATCCACACAATTATTTAAATAAGCAATTTTGTGATATTACTTTGCAAGCACCAATAGGAAATTATTTTGTTCTAAAGTTTTCATTATTGGACATTGAATCAATCAATGGTTCTTTAACAAAGTGCTCTGAGGATTATGTTCAGATTTACAATGCAGACATGTTTTACCAGCGATGTGGTAATTGGACTGGAAGAGAACACGAGCTGCAATTCATATCAAAAGGCAATAATTTAATTATTAGATTTGTATCTGATGATTCTGGAACTTCAATAGGATTTCGTGCAACTTTCTATGCGATTAATAATTCTAATGGTCACCTTTGTGCCTTTGAATGGCTTGGATTGGGAAGCCATTGTTATAAAATTCATTCTATACCACTGTCATGGATAAATGCTGAGAATATGTGCCAAAATGAAGGGGGACATTTAATTACAATATTTGATGAAAATATTTCTAGATTTTTGGATATAATTTTAACATTTAGGTAAGTAATATTTATATACATATATATTGTTTTAAATATTTTAATGTGTATAAGATGTATACGTAAAATATAATCTGCTCATATGCATATAAATATTTGCAAAACACGTAACATTAGCAACTTTGAATAAAAATAGTCAATAAAAATAATTAAAATTTGAAATTGATCTTTGATGTTAACTAACATCTTTCTCTAAAATAAAAACAGACAAAATATATAGCAATGTAATATAAATAATATAAGAAATAGGATGTTACAACAATATATTGATATTAGTTTGTAAATTCTGAAGATAATGAAGAGTATCTGAATAAATGGATACTGTTATGTCAAGTTTTTGATTTATTAATGGCTGCCTTCTTTAAAAATCTATACAGAGATATTTGATTGGCTACATTACTTTTCATTTCAATGTTTAAACTATATAGCAAATGATGCTATTGAAATGACAAGATCAAATTTGTGTACTATCAAATGGTAAGGCTTATTGATCTTATATTTTCTTATAATTTTTATTTTTTCAATTCAAATGATTTACATTTACAAAAAAAAGTTTAGCTTTTTCACAAGTGAATATTTGCCATTAAACATCACACAAAGTTAAAAAAACCCATAACAAGTAAAAATATAAGTAACACTAGTAAAGATATACTCATATATCAAAACAAGTAAGATACTGATTTGAGCTTAATACATTTAGGTACTTTCAGAAATGTTCATTTTCATAAAATATTGCATCTCCTTAGTTGTTTATGAGTTTGGATTTATATAAATTGAATTATGTAAATAGTGGACTTTCTGTATATCTGTCAAATTATATAATGATAAGAATGACAAATATATATTTAAGTCAGTAACACTAATGTTTTTAAATGAAATTTTAAACTACTTACAATACTTATAAGATATCACAGAAATATTTTTTTTCTAATAAATTTTCTCAGCTATTTATGATCTGAAGAAATTTCATTATTTAGATATGTAAATGTGAGTCTAAATTTGTTGATAGTGATAGAAAAGTTAAAATAAACGATTAAAAAAATTGCATTATTGACCATCAAAATTGTTCCAAGCAAATATTTCTCATTCCTGATTTTTTTTACCTCCATGAATGAATTTATTATTTTATGTAATTGTCAACTTCTGAATATCGTAACTGATTTTACTAATAGCACATTTCATATGGCAGATCAAATATTATTAGAATTACATGGCCTAATAAATTTTCCATAAATTTAATTAACAGAATTATTTCAGTTATAACAGGTTTTTGTTTCAAAATAAAGTTCCTTTTCTTTTTCTTATTAGTAATAACATTAAAGGCAAAAAATCTTCAACAGATACACTTCAAAAATGTCAAAAGTTTTAGACTTTCATGTTAGTACTATCATCTGTTTGAGCTTAATAAATTTAATATATTTTTCTTGTTAGATAAGTTTCACATATAATCATATAGTTATAAAAAATAACATTTATGTATTTCCAAATCATAATTTAGCCATTATAATCTACTCCAGGATATTCATTTCACAAAAGTTGCTTATTGGCATCAATTAAATCTATGATATAGCTTGGTAAGTTCCATTCTGTATTTACAATGTATGCCTTTATAATAACTTCCCTACAGATCAATTTTTAGATCTGTTATATCTACCACAACATCTGTTGGATAAATAGGACTATAATATTTTATCTATGTCTTTTAACTTACATTTCCCAGTAATAACTGAATGTATGTTCCAATGATTAAATTTTCATTTTCTCTCTCAATTAATAAGTAAAACGATAAATAATAACAGTGAAATTATAAAAGAAAATATCTTAATCAGAAGCTAACTCTGAAGTTCAAATATGCCCAGTTCTATGCTACACAATAAGTTGGATAAATTCTACTAGATATAAAATTTAACAGTACATTAATTAGGTTAAAATTTGGATTTTTAAAAATCAATAACTTTAATTTAATAGCACTAAAAGATAAAATCATGAACTGAATATAATTATATCAGTGATCTGTCTAATAAAAAAAATACATCACATAATCCCCACCTCTTATGCTTGCACATAACTGTTATTAACACAGGCAAAACTCTCCATATAGTAGTGCCACTCAGTGCCAGCCAGAGTAATCAAAATGTATAGGTATTGAACTGAGTTTAGATCCATATGACTATATAAGTTATTGAGCTTAGATTGAAAATATTATTGTGTTTTCAATTTTATTCTCATAGTTTTGTAGTTAAGTAGAGATAAAAGGTGGTTGTAGGAGGGTTGTATTAGATCCTAAAATCTAGGTGCAGTGCTCTCAGATCCAAGGCTCCTCACTGAAGAATGCCATAAGCCAGAAATTAGTCTGGGGATATTGGATGAGTATGCATTAGATGGGTATTTTATGCACAAGACTTCTGGCATCCATTGATTACTCTGGCTGGCATTGAGTGGCATTACTGTATGAAGAGTTTTGCCTGTGTTAAAAGAAATACTTTATGGAATGGTTATTAGCAAAATTCTATCTTTCTTTATTTATTTGTGTGTATGTGTGATTTCGAATTAACATTTTTTTTTAATTATTTATTAGATTAGTATAAAGTGTTTATGTATATAAAGTAAATATTATTTGTCATAACATATAAAAACATATACTAATGTTTGAAAACTAAAATTGAAATTTCAAGTTAGTTAAAATAAAAAATTCTTTTTCTATAAATATTTATGAGAGAAAATTACCAATTTTTTTATAATAGTTTTTGGAAATTGCATTACTTTTTTTTATTTTTAGTTGTGCTGAATATTATTCAGTTACTATCATATTAATGATGTGTATTCTATATTTTAAATCATTTCTAGAAGAAAAAAACTATTAATAATATAACAATTATTAAAATGAAGTTCCTTATAAAATGTTGATAGATATTTAAAAAAAAACGGAATTATTTAATAAATGGTGGCTCCTCTTACATAAAAATGTTTATTATACCAATTGTTCAAGATTATTTAAAAAATAATTTCTATACAATAGCATAATGATGTATGTTAAAATATATTTTTTAAAAATACTCTTTTTAGAATTTTTTTATTTTTATGTCTATTCATTTTTAAATTTATTTTTGTTTAGAATTACTTTTTTTTACTATTTGTGCATAAAAATTGTTTTATTTATTTTAATGATAAATCTTATAAATATAAGAAGTCAACTTTAAAGCACTTAAGAGATCATTAAAGTTTATAATATAGATGTAAAATTGAGATAGTAGAATTAATTATGTTAAGAGATAGGATAGTAATGGAAAACTATACCCATAATAATATGTGCTAATCTTTTGTCCTAGTATATCTTATCTTTTTACTCTTCCTGTCTTCAGAAAAAATTGTATCCATTTAAAAGGTAAGAGTTTATGTGCATTGAGAACTATATCCCATTTGTAGTTTATAGCAATTTAGATTCTTGCAATTATTCTCCAGCTTTAAAATATAACACTAATGCACTTTAGAAACTTGTGGGATTTTTTTTTGTTTTATATATATTATGTGCCTATATATGCTGCAGAAAGAAGCTTGCTAATAGCAGAAAGGAAATACTTTGATTTCTCTTAAAGATCTAAATAAATAGAACAGCACAATATCTTAAGACCCACTTCATACTTTGTTATCATTCCAGATGTTACTACTATATAAATACTCTAGTAGCATGGCTAGGTTATTCATCAACATGTTTCAACTAGTGTGTTTTAAATGAATAGAACAGCACAATATCCTAAGACTCACTTCATACTTTTGTTATCATTCCAGCTGTTATTACTATATAAATACTCTAGTAATATGGATATGTCATTCATCAACATGCTTCAACTAATGTGATAAGTCTTCTCAATTACCTGATTATTTTTAATTGAAATAGCTGTTGAGTTTTCTCAAGGGTAGAAGAATGTGCATGAATAAATTTTTAAGTATATATTTACAATCATGACAGAGAAATTAAATTATGGTTTATATCCCCACTAGTCTGTGAAGTTACCAACCAAAGCTATAGTAGTTATCCAAACATGGATGGTACTTAGAATCCTATGGTTTCAAGTCAGATTTCTGTTTAATGTTGGCTTTTTATTTAGATTATTACAACTGCAAATCACTTTTGAGTGAAGAAAATTTGCATAAATTTCAAGGAGAGCTGTCTACTGTTAAATGATATAGTGTTAGATTTTGTGTAGTTAGAAGAAAGGTTGAAAGCATTAAAAGAGAGGTGGAGTCAGATTCATTATGAATTAAAAGTGGAACAATAACATTATAGAGAAACATGGTATATTAGAATAGCAAGATTGGTTATTCAATTTAGTGTGAGATACCAAACATGGATAATTCAGACTTAAGTCTAACAAATTCTCATTATTATGAAGAAGTAGAGAATTTTATATTAAAGTGGATGCTTTGTAGGCAGTTTTAATTAGTTTCCAAAATTATCCAGAGGAAAGAGTAAGGAATAGTATAAAGTTGGTTAAAAATGCTATGATCTACAGCATAACTTATGTAGTCATAAATATAATATTAATTGAACTTAATGATAATTTAAGGCTCAATTTATTGCATAAAAACACATCTACACACCCAAACACTTTAAATTATATGTGTATGCATGTTTAAATGATTGAAAAAGTTTAAATTTTCAATATTAATTTAACTAATAGAAAAGTTTAAATTCAATTCTAAAAACATTCTTTCAGATGTTTTTTTTATTAAGTGATTAAGGCTTGTTTTGCAATTTTAAGTCATTGTCAGATTTGCTTCCAATAAATTTGTTTTTGAAAGACTATATAATTAATTTATTAGATTTAAAACTACTTGATATGGAGAGATCATAAATAACTTAGTCATTTTTATTTTTATAGAAGGTTCAAAAAGTAGAATAATAATGGAAAGGTATTACTTCATGAAATTATATATATATATTGTAACTTAATAAAATATGAAATAAAAGATAAGTAGTCCTTAAAACTGTTGTAAGTAAAATTATTAAAGGAGACTATTGTAACTTAAATATTAATGACAGATTGGCATTGTAGCCAAAATATAAGATCAAAATGCTTATCTCAAACATATTAAGGAGACTAATAAGTTGTAACTATAATAGTCATTGAAACTTTTATCAATGATCAAAATATTAATTATCAATCAAAATATTGGTGACTTAATTCATCAATTTCTACTTAAGATTTAAAATACCATAACATCAATAATCAGCAACTATAATGCTTGGAGACTAGTCATTTCAGATATCTGGTATCTGACCTATTTCAAACTCTAGTGAGGCATCCATTGCATCCTCAATAAACAAGTAGGAACACAGGATAACTTAAATATACTCTTAAGACATTATAACTTATGAAACCATGTCAAGTAGGTGAGTACATTGTTAATCCAATAAAAATGTTTTCTCAATAAATCCACAGTAAATTTTACTCACTTTTATCTCTTGGTTTGATATCAAGTGCATATCTAAGTGACTAACAAGTGAATATGGTCTAGCAGGGTGCCACTAGGCTATTTGAACCTAGACAAAGTTATATTTTATAACCTTTTCACATGTACCAGGTTTGAACTCCTTTCTGGGACTTTATTTCTAACAAAAATAGAGGGTTTTGATTTTAGACTCATATCACTGTATGCACTAACATTTAGGTAAACACAAAACATCCTTAAACTAAAGTGGTATATAAAATTCATCAGACAGAAATCATCTCCTAGATCCTAATATAATAAATGTGTTTCAATATCTTTATAAGTTTTACTAGCTCATATTATACTATTAATTTAGGATGGCAATTCACTCATCCTTGAATTATGTAGATGATGGAATGGTGGTTATTATAATGATTCACGAATGTCAACTAAATACCATGAAATCACTTATTTATATATGGCCTTTAAACCTTTATCTAGCTCATTAATTAAAATGTGATGATGATGATGACAACAATGATAATGGTTTCAACCACAGCTTTAGGACCAAGCCTAACCTAAAATTTAGTTCTAAACATATTCATAACTATTGGTTAATCTTAGTATATCTAATTAGATCTTAAACAATTAATATTCACCAGTGATGATGAATGAACACAACTAATAAAGAATACCCTTAATGAAATATATATGCCTTGTTTAATAAAACAAATTAACATTTATTACTGCATTTCTAACCTATACATTAAAATTTCTAGATAGACATGAAAATAATAATAATTGACTATTTTGAAATCATAATATTAATTTTGTTCTTCCCCCTTTCCTGTTAATGATATAATGTATATTAAATTGGATACCAATATTGCTAAAATTTTCAATTCACAAGCAAAACATCTCATAAAAAATATATACTCTTTATGCACACATACTTTTATAATTTAACATGTAAAATAGAATGATTAAGGGGGAAAAAATGTTAGTAGAATCGAAAAGAGCATGATTTCCTGAAACAAGTTTTTAGATTACTTCTCCCCCTCCCTTCTCTAAACTATTGAGACTGGTATTCCTTAACTAAAAAAAAATAATCTAATTTCCTTAATGCTATATATGTCTTTTATTCTCACATTCACATGCAATTATATACATGTGGCAAGTATGGTTATATTATCGTGTATGTATGTGTTTATCTCCATAATAACCAAAATATTATTTAAAAACAAAATAATAATACAAAAAAAATATTTTACATATTAATAACATCTCATAACTTTAGATCAATAGACAATCATACCCTTTTTAAAAAACAAAATTCATCAGTGTACCAAGCTTATGGCTATTATTACTAAGAAATTCTTGGTTTAACTTGATTTTGCTTGTTTTAAAAGTTCTGAGGTAAAAAAATGAATAAAACTTTATTTCTACAATTTTACCAATAGTCACTGATATCATAAAAGAAAATATATAATGAAAATTCATATTACCAGTCTTTTGTATTTTGTAGAGGCTTCCAAGAGTTCAAACTTAGCTTGTTAACTGTCTATACTTTTGCAACAAACAATTTCTGCAGTTCACTGGAACAGTCTCTTTTCCTGAGGCTTATAATTATTTTATGGTGATGATGATGAGGGTTATTTGCTTTAGTGGAAACCATTTGGCACTAGAACTTTTTTTCCCTTCCTGTTAAGCATGATTCTTCTAATAGATGAAGTATATCAGTTCTCACATTTATAATTTTTTCTTGAGTTTAAATTCAGTCACTGGAATAACTGAACTAGCTGATTTAATACTTATCAGTAGATTAATTATTTTCCTTCAGCTTTCAAATGCAGGTGAATGTTTCCCTCTATTTAAAATATCTTATTTCTCTCAATCAGTCAAAAGGTGTAGAATACTTTTAACTCAGACAAGTCTTTTTTATATGATATGCTGGCTCTATGGTGGGTTAGGGGATTGCCCTGACAAGATACATATAGATTTTTAACCTGCCATCTTTATATTTTTAATCTTCAAAAAAAAAATTTTATAATGATTTCAAATTAATGTCTGGCAGAATTAAAATGCTTGTCTTTTCCTAGTTTCAATATTTAAAAAAAAATCTCTTCTAACTGATTTTTCAGACTGGTTTTATACTTTATTTTTAAGCCAACTCATTTAATTAGAATCCTAGTGTGACTTTCTCTAGAAACATATGAAAATTCACACTACCATGATTTTCAGACGAACCTTGTTTTGAAGGAAAAATGGTCTTAATCCTTTTTCTTCACATCTCCATCATAACTGTAACACCTGAAACTTTTAACTTTGATCTAGGATGAGAAGTTTGTAAAATTAGATTTCTCACATCGTCTAAGCTCCAACATAACAAACAATTTTTATAACACAAAATTGTTGAGTTAAAAAATAATAATTTAACAGATTTAACTTTTCCTCTTTCTTTTTCAATATGTAATAAATGTAGATTTATTTGTGCAATGTACACACACACTCTATCATCCAAATCATTTATAAAAACTGGCCTATTAAAATAATCTGAATGCTGTTTAGAAATTATACTTTTAATATTTAAAATTAAATCCTTACAATTTTTAAACCCAAATTACAATCATAGAAAAGCAAAAATAAAAATAGATAATAATAAAAAATAGCAGAATTAATCTAGTAAGTGCGGACTAGTTTTAAAGAAAGTTAATATTTGAAATATAAAAATGACAAACTAACTATCTGGCCACATACACTGCCTATATATGTATTATAACCCTACTTTTAAAAGAACTGTTGAGTATTAAAAGGTGTGTAGTACTCTTTTTGAGATTTGTCAACACACATGTAACTAAAAAACATAACTGTTGCCCCCTCTCTTTCTGTATTAGGCTTTAGGAACTTGCTCCTGTAGGATTTAAACTTGGGTGCCCTACAGATTCCTTTACTATATAAAAATGTGATGATGATTTTTGCTCCATATTTTCTTTCATGCACATTACTACAAATTTAGCTACTGACTAAATTGAAATGGCACAATATATATATAACAAAAGTTGTGTTATTTACTTACCATGCTTCCAACATTAGATAATACCAAGTATTATTTTTTATGGATTTCTCTCTACTACTGAGATAGCTTGGAAAAGAATTCATAGTTCAGCCACTGTAAACCATCAGAAAGACTTCAATTCTAACTAAAATATATATTAAAGGAAAATAAATTATGAATAAATGCCAAAACTCCCTATGTTTTTTCTTCCTCAGATTGTCTGCCTCAGCTCTAAAATAATATCCTAAGTATTGCATTCCATACTTATTTACTATTAAGTCACGCTCAAATCAATGATGAAAAATTGTCAAAGTAAAAAAGAGAAAGTTAATAATACTGCAACTTTTTTTGCATATGTACCTTTTGAAATAAATATTAAATTATTGAAAATTTTACAAATATTTTGAAATTCAGAGATGAGTTATATGAGTAATCAAAGATCATTGTATGTACCCAATCAGAAGCTATATAGCAAGACTATTTAATTATTTATTTCTTTTTACTAAAACATTAGGGGAAAAAATCAAGATTCCATCATTTAAAGATTTAGTGATATATTATATGTGCAATTTATTGTTTTTTGTTGTTGTTTTTTATAACTTTTGCTATTACTTTAATTTTTTTAAAGAAAAGAAATATTTTTTATATAACCTTTTATTTTTTATATTGTACAATAGCATTTTGGTTGCAAAAATACATTACAAAATACTAAAGAAAACATTTTTAAAAAAAGGAATAAAAATAATTTGGGCAAAGATAAATAATTCATTAAGAAAGATGAAAGCAAAAAAATAAGTAATAAAACATTTTGAAATGTATTTATATAAATGTACGTTTAATTTTTGCTTAATTTGACATTATCCATGTTAACATACTTTTAAATATAGTATTACTTGCCTATGCAACATATATGAGGTTTGGACTTTTTAAAGAAAAATAAGAATGTGATAAATAATAAATAATGAATTAAAAGTAAAGATTTAGTATTCTAAATATTCACAAAAATTAGTTAAAATTATGATTAAAGTAAATAGATTTTTAATTTCTAAAATAGTGTTTATGAAACATTAGTGTTTGAAAATATTGTGTGAATATAAGTTTATAGTGCAAAATTTAGGGGGAAATGTTTTGAGCTATTAATTTGAAAATATTATGGATATTTGGAATTTATGAACCAATTCCCTTGTTTTCCTGAAGGTTTCTAATGATGGTATTTTACTTCTTTATATATTGGGCTATTTCCACCATCTGATATTAAGTATTGGATGTCTTTAATCTTCCAATTACATTCAATTGTTAGTAACAGCATATAGATTAGTATATGCACAATGTTTTGAGAGGTATTATATTATTTTTCTCTTTTCTTAAGGTGTTGCTGGTCTGACCAATGGCAGTAATCAAGCCAGCATCACCAGAAGAAAAGGAAAGAATAATACCTCTCAAAACATTGTGCATATACTAACCATTATGCTATTACTAACTGTCACTGGCCAGATCAGCAACACCTGAGGAGAATAATATCTCTAAAAACATTGTACATATACTAACCTGTGGGCTATTATTAACAGTTGAATGGAATTGGAAGAATTAAATAAAGTTACATTTTTCTTAAGACATTAAATAATTAATATTAGATGATTGAAAATAGTCCAATATATAAATACAATTACAGTTTCCTCCTTCTTTAGAGATAATACTGAGTAATGGAATTGGATTTTGATTAATATCCTGAGAAGAAAAAAACAATTTACATTTTTTGTCAATATTGTATAATGTTTGGATTAATCATAATTGAATACTAGGAGAATGGTTTATAGAATTGAATGCAGAGCTGGACATGCCTTTATGCTATGGAGGCATCATCATTATCATCATTTTTAACTATTATCAATCTACTTCAGGATGGTCTCTTCAATTTCAATCCACCTTTTCCATGCCATCCTGGCACACTTCCTTATTTTATCCATCCATCTCACATATCGTCTCTTTCTAAATCTTTTACAATTTTTTGGATTCCAGTTTAAGATTAATTTAACATTATTATGGAGTAATGTTGATTATAATATAACTGTTTATCATTTGTTGTCAATGAATATAGTTATTTTAGCACATAATCCATTTATGTGAGCTATGAAAGAATTGACTAGGGATTTATTTCTATTCGCTTTTTGTGTACAGTTAATTTAGCACTGTACTATAAGCCCTATTTATGAATATTATATTACTGTTAAAATTAACCTATGCCTGCTATACATGTCCATAAATTTTTTTGAGTTATATTACATAGCTTGCATTTTGACTAAGGATTGAGAATTTTCATATGTATTTTGTTATATTGATGAATGTTGTTTGTTGACATGAGCATATCTATTTCTTAATAATTTTAATAATTTTGTTGATCGATAAGAGATTTCTACTTTGATATCTTTCAGTTATGAAATTTAGTAAGTGAAATATTGTAATGATAATGATCTGATCTGCCCAAGAAATTATATTAGTAATGACAAGTCAAAAAAAAAATTCATTTCCAGAACATGGTATTCCAAACTTTTGAATATATGTACACATAAGTTAAATTTGCAAAAATATGGATATTGTTAGAAGTAAATAACAGTTAACCAGATAATTAGTTTTAAAGTAAATGAACTTGATATTTAAATCAGAAATTAGATTGTTTAAAGAAGAAAAAATAACACTGAAAATTAAACTTATTAAAAATATCTGTTATGATTAAATAATACTTTTCTGAAACTGACATACAAAAAACTAACACACGTAAAAAGTAAATATATTCTATATTTGAATTTGAAGTGGAAAATTTTGGTCATCAATTGATGGTATATTGCAAGGCTTGGAAATAAATAAACCAATTAAGATATTTGTTAAAGTAGTATTTTTTTTAGTAATAATTTCATTCAATATATAGATCAGAGAGAATTTCTCTTGATGTATGGTGAAAATAAACATGTTGTGGAATGGTTATGGAAGAAATTGAAAATGTTGTAAATAGAAGAATGAATAAAGAATAAACATTTATAGTTAGTGATTTAATACTTTTTTTCAAATCTGGATAAATAATTGTATGGGTCTTATTTTAATGTCACATTTCCAAGAAGACTGGGACTTAAACCCAATATAAATTATCTTCTAGGTTATGAAAAAATATATGGCATCCAACCAACCAGAAATAATTGCTGAATGGTACTAGATAAATACCATAATATACAGATTTAGCCTTTAATCATGTTTACACATTTATTTAAATAGTCCTTAATATATATTAATGAGAAATACTCGTTGTTGAATTATTGAAAACTTTAGAGTTATAATTAAAATATTATTTTTTACATTGTTTTGTAATTTGAAAAAAAAAACGGATTGTAATAAATTTTTAAATTTATTTATATATGTATTATGTATTTTACTATATGGTTATTGTAGTATGAGGTAAATAACACCCATTGGGGGGACTTGCTAGAATATAATTGGTCACATGATTATAAAAAAGGAAACATCTTGATAATGTTCAATAATGAACAATAACCTGATTTTATGTTAAACATTTTTTTCTATTTCATAATTTTTTTAAAAAAGACAACATTATGGATAATTTTTTTTAAAATTGAAATTTTACTGTCTAAGGCAATGACCTAAAAAAATTTCGATGACCGGCAAGTTTTCAAATTAAGGTGTTTTGCAAAAGTTTTTTTTTGTGTGTGCCGATTACAAACAAATAAAAAGGTCAAGTTAAATAAATGCGTAAAAAAAACAACAACAAATAATTAATAAAGCAAGTAATACATTAACATGAACTAAAATATATCACAAAAACGATTATTTTTAATTTTTGTTTTGTATGGATTACAAATAAATTATCAAAAGATTAAAATGAACCAATATATAGATTATTGACAATGCATTCACAACTATTCTACTCAGTGCACTGGTTAATTTATGCATCAGACTGACTCATATACCTCCTGATGCAATATATTTTACATGCATGTGTTAATCGACATACAAATTTGAATACGTGAATGCCATGGACAGGCAAAAAAAAATTATGGACCGGCAGTTGGGAAATGTTGGTCTAAATTATTTACATGTATATAAAATACTTTTTTTTTTATTGCTTCACTATTTTTTTAAATATAATTATAGGGTATTTAAATACAGACTTCCAAACTCCTTTCAACTATCTGTCCTGTGTCATACTACCAATACCTATGACCACACACGTAAAAAAAGATAAATGATCTCTAATATAATATTTCGTGCTGAACTTGGCACTCATCATTTGGTCCATATCATTATTTCCATATATATATATACATAATCAGTGCTCAATTAATATTAAGATAGCAAATCTTCAAACTTTAATGGACAGACTTCAATATACTTTTCCCTTCAACTCTCCAGCTATTCATACCATTGAAAATTTGATGATGGAATGCCCAAATCTTTTGTTGATACCAATATTATTGTCATTCCCATGTTGACTAAATCATTCTGAACCCTCGTGTGTAGGACCTTATCTATTTAAATACATAGAAGAGAAATGTGCAGGATACAGGCTAAATCTGTAATATTTGAATACAAGTATATATATACTTGGAGTTTAGATGTAATTATAGGGGATTTGAACACACAGTTTCAAGCTCCTTTTAGTTATCCACTCTATTTCATACAACCATTACATATGGCTACACACATGTGAAGAAGATAAATGATCTCCAATATATATATTTCATGCTGAATTCTTACTCAGTTGGTCCAGATCATCATCTCCCACATGTAAATATAATCAATGCTTGGTTTATATTAAGATAGCAAATATTCAAACTTTAATGGATAGGTTTCAATCTATTCCAGCCTTGAACTCTTCGACCATCAATACCATTGAAAATCTGATGATAAAATCCCAAATCCCATGTTGATGTCAATATTATTGTCATGCCCATTCCTATTCTGTGTATTTAACTAGACAATGTCCTATATATGAGTGGTCTGAGTGACTTAATGTCAACATTGGCATAACAAAATTATTGGCATTAATAAAGGATTTGAACATTCCATCATCAGATATTCAATGGAATGGATGGCTGTAGATTTGGAGCATGAAGTGGATTGAAGCCTGTCCATTCAAGTTTGAAGATTTGCTATCTTAATATAAACTGATTATATATGTGTGGGAAATGATGATCTGGACCAACAGATAAATGTGGGTTCAGCATAAAATATATTGGAGATCATTTATCTTTTTCACGAGTGTGTGGACATGTGTGTCGATTGTATGAGATAGAGGGAATAGCTGAAAGGAACTTAATAGTCTATGCAAATCCTCTATAATTACATCTAAACTCCAAGTATATATATATTATACTTGTATATAAATATTTTTTAAATAATAGATACAATTTTATCTCTGATTTATTTGATTTACTTTTAAATTAATATAAAAATTTAATATTCAGTTTTTTTAAGAGTTTAATTAGAGAAAATTATAATTTAATGTTATTTAATTTTATAAACATTTTGATCGGCTTTGAGTAATTAAACCTATAAAATCTACTTATTTATTTACCTTTTTGAAAATCAAATAAGTTTCTGTCACTAATGTTTCATTCTATTATATATATACAAACTAGTCAATCCACTCAATCAGACTATCCAAGAAAATAAAATCTAAAACACTTCCAATCGTTTTTACACTTGAGAAGTCTGCTTGTAGCAGTGAAACCATTGGTAGTATTTTAGATTTTATTTTCATGGCCAATATGGTTGAGTTTTGAATTTGGGGTAATTTTGATTATCTATATATATATATATTGCAATCAGGTAGGAGCAAGATGCGACCCGTTGAGAAAAGTGCATTTTATGTGAAAGTGTGTTTACGATTGGTTGTGCACTTACGAAAGTAAATTAAAAATGAATGCATGTTTATTTTCCACATAAAATAGATAATAATAACTATTTCAGGATTTAATTATACATGAAATTTAAGATAGATAAATTTTAGAATATCTTTATCCTCATATAATAATAATCTCACTGTATTCTTAAATATAAATATTTTGCTACAATATCTCTTGTCTAATGAATTAATTTCTTTGATACAAAATAATACGTATTTTAAAGAAGGCTAACAATTTAACTTCTATCTTATTCATAAATTAAATCCAATGATCAATTAATTATTTATCTCAGGGTTATTGACTAAATCAATATTGCCATTCAATTTAAAAAATATATGGATTTAAAGTTTCTGAATGTAAAAAGGAATTTTATTGTATATCATCTTACCTCTGACTTGTATTTCAGATAGGAGTAGTAATAATAAATGGTGTATATAAATTTAATAAATGAATTTGTAATTTAATAGCTTAGAAGTATGACCTATTTTCGAAATTATGTGAAGACGATGATTTCAATAATGGCAAACAGATATATTTAAATATAAAAATTGTTTTATTATATAAAACAAAATAACAAAAATTATAAGGAACAATAATAAAACATAATTTAATAACAAAATTCTATACCAATATTAATAAATATTATTGATTGTTTTTCGTGAATAAGCTAAGCTTGGTTTGTGACTATGTGTGTAATTCTAAAGTGTTGCAAAGACATAACACTGTATTAGAGAGTGTTAAACAATATTAAATCAAAACCTACTTTTACATAAAGGAAGATATGCAAATGAGATATTTATTTTATATATCGCGATGTATATGAATTGCAATAAACTAAACATCAGCATTTCAAGCTAATGCACATGCGCTTTATGAATCTTAATAATAAGTGAATACTTTCATTTCCAACAGAAGATAAAGTCTTTGCGAAAGAATAGAATGAATCCTAATAATGTTTTCTAATGTCCTTAATTATTTTTGTAACAATAATCAATAGATTATTAATCTTATTCTATAAAAGCTGACTGACTAATTCTTTCACTCTTTTTGAAATAAGTACATTTATTGACTTAGCCCTCTTAAATGGTATACAAAATACATAGATTTATTTATTATACATTTATGTCCTTTACTAGAACGACTTGCTATGCTTCTTATATTATTCAAAGTTGAAATAATTAGGAGTATACTTCTACTATCAAATACAATTTATTTTATTTATACCATCAAAATGCCTTACTGCATAGTATAGCATTTAAAAATTATACAGATATCATAGGCACTATAGAAATAAATATTTTAGTGATTTAATCATCTGTCCAAGAAAGATTAACTACCAATGAATTCTAGGCTGAATTTAAGAACTACTAAAACATAAAGTAAGTTAGACATAAATGGGTTTACATAAATTTATAAGTTTAACTAAATGCAATCTGACTCCAATATAAAATGTATGTTCATATACTTACCCAATGTGGCAGTGGTGTTAAGTACAGATAATGGACCCACAATCTTTCATTGCATGGACTTTTGTCTTGATTTAATCTTAATGTTATGGATATTGCCAATTGTTAAATTTGATGTTATCTAAACTAAAATGGGAATAATCATTTGATGGTTGCTACATCTAGGTTGCTTAGCCTGCAACTCCATATAATGCATGGTTTGGATTTTATTGGGAACAAAAATTGTAAATTCCCAGCCTAATATCAATGGTAATGGTCCACAATTAAGTTTATGTTTATTAATTCAACTGATTTTCTATGTAACTTCAATTTTGTAACTAGTTATTATTTTAAGCCAATAAACATCATGTGACTGCCATCTCTTATGCTTGTGTATAACTTGTTAAAACAGGCAAAACTCACTATATATATATATAGCTTGCTGCGTGTGGCAATATATATAGTGAGTTTTGCCTGTTTTAATAACAGTTATACACAAGCATAAGAGATGGTAGTCATGTGATGTTTATTGGCTTAAAACCAATCCTGTCTAATAGGATAGTGGTGGCTATGGTTATTAAAGAACCAAAGACACCAAAATGTATGGATACTGAACTGGGTTCAGACCTATATGACTATATAAGCTAATGGGCTTGGATTGAAAACATTAGGTGTTTTCAGTTTAACCCCCCCCCCATTAAATTAATTATTTTTTGAATGAAAAAATAAATTAATTTTTTAATTATCAAACAAAAAAAAAAAAAAAAATAATAAAATTAAATTTTATCATCTTATAATTTAATATTAATTAAATATATTTTAATAAAAATTATATATATTATTTTTTAGGATAAAAAAAAAAAAAAAAATTTTTTTAAAAAAAAAATTTTTTTTTTTTTTATTATAAAAAATTTTATTTTACATAAAAAAAAAATAAAAAAAAAAAAAAAAAAAGAGGGGAAGCCATATTTTTTTTTTTAATTTTTAAATAAAAAAAAATAAATTTTTTTTTTTTAAAAATTTTAAATATTTTTAAAAAAATCTTAAATATTTAAAAAAAATTTTTTTTTTTTTTTTTATTTTTTAAAAAAAATATTATTTTTTCAAATAATATATTTTTAAAAAATAAAATATAATTGAAAAAAAAATATTTTTGTTTTTTTTTTTTTTTTTTTTATTAGGTGGTTTGTTTTTTTTTTCCAACCAAACCAATTCTCTTTTTTTGTGGGAGAGGGGGCAAAAACCAAAAAAGAGAAATGTTTTTTTTTTTTTTTTTTTAATTTTGAATTTTTTTTTTTTTTTTTTTTTAAAAAAATTGGAGAAGAGACCACCCCCTCAAAAAGAACAAAAAAACAAAACCAAACATATCAAAAGAATATTTTAAAAAAAGAAACGGGGAAGGTAGAAGGGACGCGAGGTTCCAACAAAAGGCCCGGAAGAGGGGGGAAAAGGGTTAAGACTCATAGTTTTGTAGTTAAATGAAGATAAAAGGTGGTTTCTGGAGGGTTGCATTAGATCCTAAGATCTAGGTGCAGTGCTCACAGATCCAAGGCTCTTCACTGATGAAGGCCATAAGCCAGAAACTAGTCTGGGGATATTGGATGAGGCACTAGATGGGGATTTTATGCACAAGCCTTCTGGCATCCATTGATTACTCTAGCTTGCTGAGTGTGGCAATATATATAGTGAGTTTTGCCTGTTTTAATAATAGTTATTATTTTGTGTGTCTTTTCAACTTATAACATAAAGATTATGATCTGTATTAAAATCTTGATTGTATTTTTATGTAATGCTAATCATAGAGCTTTGGGTTTCTGATCGGGCATTATTGTACACTCTGTGATCTGATCATGGACATTGAATGTTTTGTAGTGGTATCCAAATTATATTGGTTACATGTATTGTAATTTTAGGTTTTCAATGATGATTATCATCTAATATTTGCTGTGATCTGAATGTTAATTGATATAGGTTTTTTTTTTCAATTTATAACCTTGTAACAATGTTTCCATGGATTTTCATACTGTAACCCTGAAGTTCCATGGTAGACAATGCTTGTAACCATCTGTTTGAACCAATGCCTTTGTTCACAATTATGTATCTTGGCACTGTAAATAAAGTATTTTTTTAAATGTAAAATATATAAAATTGTTCCCTGTATGTTCATATCTTGGCATTATCTTGAGATCTTTATTATTTATTTATTATTATACTACTAATAATTATAAACTAAATAATTCAACATTTCTAAACCAAGTTTACTTAAGTAATTTCTCAAATCATAATCCTACTTTTATGAATGGTTGAGAATTATCCTGTGAAAATATTTACACTTTGCAGAGTATTCCAACACTTATATATTACTCACAATATTTTAATGTGATCATTAGATATTAAATTAGAAGCACAAGGTAATTCCTTTTATAGATTTAAATCTTTAGTGACACTTAATACAATAATTTTAAAAATTTAATAGGCACATTTAGTAATCCAATTCTGGATTGATAGTTAGTGCATTAGACCACTTTTAGAATACCTGCTAAATAATTTATGATTATCAAAGATTTATATTGTAGCATTTATAATACTGAATCCACTATTAAAAAACTGATATTAAATTGCAGGTTTTATACAAAGAGAGCAATTTAATCCTTCAGAGAACACTTGTGGACTTATACCTTCATTTTTAGTATTTATCGCATATTTTAAAAACACTAGATCACTAGTATTTTGAATTTAAACACACATAATTTATTTTGTAAAATAATTCAGGCCATTTTAATAATTAATAAGACCTTAACAAATAAATAATAATAAATAAATTAATTAATTTTGTTCATCTTCATTGATAATTAGGCATTTTCTCCATAGCTGTGAATTTATATGTGATTTAGAATTATTGTATAAAGTTTTAACTTCCAGTAAAACCATAGTGAGCTGATCTATACTTTCCAAACAAATTATTTCACCATTATTTTGAAAGAAGGAATAAATGATTTGATTGAAGTTATAATAAGCATCCCATAAGCAATTTTCCAAAATTTTATTATCAGTTTAAGATAGTAAATCAGATTTTCTTCAAAGTAGTATTTCATAGTAATCCCTATTGTTGATTATCTATTTTAATTCAAGGAGAAGATATTTTACTAGCTATGCAAAATGCCTAGAGTAAGTTAATCTACTCTTACATTATGAAAAATATGGTCAAAATGTCTATTTTGAAATTTGATTTGATTGGATCTTGGATGCTGTAGAGTTTTACAATGACTGACTGAATTTTCCCAAGCAGTTATATTTATAGTCTCTGGTCAGCTAGTATCTGAATTACCCACAAAGCTTTTCTGCTTTTAGGTTTTTCTGGGAAAAGTTTGTTCACTGATGTGGTAATATGAAAGAAGCAGATGAATAAAATTGTTTGGGTTTATATTAAGCACTAAAATTTTCCAGATGTTGAAGAAAAAAACAAATAATACCAAAATTTGATTATTTTACCTTAATGAATTTGCACACATTTTACAACCATTTTTTTTATACCAATTAAATAATTCTATTATCCCTTTAAAGTTTTCAGATATTTATTTTTATTAAATTAATATAATAAATGCCTTTTAATTGAATTAGATCAATTAATCTATTAGTTATACATTTATAGCTTTTTAAGCTATGTTTAAACACATAAACATTTTATGCATGTTAAACTGATTACATTTAAACATACAAACATTAATGCATGCACACACATATTTTAAATGGACTGTTAACTCTACTATTTTATTTAAATGTAATCTCAGTTGGAATTATCATACTGCAGTTATTGTGGAAGTGTTTTAAAATATTGTTTTATTATATTTGATTTAGTATATATTTTTTTTTTCCATATGTCATAGCATCGGCCAGGGTGCGAACCCACAACCGTCTGCAACCAACACTTGCTTGCATGGCTGCTGTGATACATCTCGACTAACAATGCAAGACTAGTATATCTTTTCTTGTATATTTTTCATAAAATATCAATTTTATGTGTGTATGTGTTTTTCTGCATGTACATAAAATTCAACTGTGCTTTTTAAAAAATAATGATAATATAAATGCACGTATTTTATATATGCATTGATCAATGAATCTGCCCAGAAGGCATCTTTAAATACTTTGTAAAAATGTATATTTTTAGCAGTATTATGAGAGACTTTTGAATTTTATTTTGATTATATTATTAGCCATCTGTCCAATAATAGTGGTGGATTTACTTTGCTCCACTAGAACACGAAGCCAATAATTTTCATTACAGTTTTTGGCTATATTCATTAATTACAACGGTAAATATAAAGTTACAAGATATATATCAAGTTAATAATTGATTTAGAAATGTTTGATTTTTGAGGCTGTAAAGATCACCAAATGAATTCCTCAGATCAACAAAATTAACTAATTTATTGATTTTTTTTGTCTCAGAAGTGATTAAATGTAAAAAAACTTTCAAAATAATGTAATGTAAGAATGTTGTATTTTCGCAGCTAATAGAATTTCAAGTATCTTTTTTTTCCACTAGAAAGTAAAGCCAATCTATTTAAAATAATAAAAACCGTTAAAAATTGGGCTGGATTTTTAAAAAAAAAAATTCTCAAATTTATATTATGATTCAATCTTTATATTAAAAATCCAATTTTTTTTTTTTAATAAAATACAATTAGTAATTAAAAACAAATTTGTATCGAAAGGTCACTGTTTAAATATATATATATCACAATAAAGATTTAAATTCTTATATCCAGAAAAATATTATAAATTATATGAAAACAAAATTGACTACAACAGAATATATATAATAGAGATAACCAAATTTTCAAAACAATGTTATATATATATATGTGTGTAGGTAGAAAATTTATATATAGCTGTATTTTGTGTTTCCAACATTGTGTAATTTTAGTCAGAAATAAAATATAATATTATTTTACAATGCTTAACACAATAATTTTACTTCTTTCCATAATTTTATGACATTTCACAATGGCAAAAGAATATATTCAATAAAAGAGATTTAAATTTTAAACTAAGTATGAGGATTTTATGTAGACACTGTTGAAATGGTAAATAGTTACAATCAAAAAATACAAAATTAGTTTATATAATGTTAACTATATCAATGGATTGGCAATCTACGTAGCAGGCTGAAGATTTTTTGGTACAGCAACTACCAGAAAGATAATTGATGAAGTGTTTTAATACTTTCTGCTGTTCTTATTATATAAAATTTTATTTATAAATAAAAAAAATGTATGTATAATTTTCTCTAAATTAACTGGCAGTGGGTGGGTACTAATTGTACTGACAATAGTGTTAAGTGCCAATTGTGAATTGGTAACTCTGTAAGGTGAGTCAAATTTAAAATGAACTATTCAAAAACATCATTTATCATTGTAATATCTTTGGGTCAGTTCTGTGCACTGCTTCCAGTAACACTCACTCATTAATGAAAACTTCGTTTTTCAGTTATACTACAATTAAATTAATGTTAATATAAATTAAAATGTCTAATTTAAATGTAAATCTTTATGGTAAATATTTTAAAAGTTTTATTTACACAAATATTCTTTTTTCAGCCTAGAAAATATCACCCCCCCCTCCAAAAAAAAAAAAAAACAAGTACCATTTTAAGAGGACCTGGAAATAAATGTTGGTTTTATAAGACAAGAAGAAAAATAACTTGTGTTTAAGAACAGTTGTAATACATATTTCAAGTATTAAAGACATTATAATACAAAACATAAAAAACGGTTATTTCATTTAAGTATAGGTAAGAGAAACGAATACTTTAAAAAACATCTATAGAAAATAAAAATAAAAAACTCATTACAATGTTTTATAAAAATAAATCATGAAGTCAATTTCTAAAAAAGTGAAACCATATACAGATGGATAGGTTTTAAAAGAAATTTTTTCATGATCATCTGAATATTTTTTTTTTTTCAATTTTTCAAATAAAAATGAAATTATGCAGAAAATTAAAGATATCCATTTATCTTCCTAAACCATTCAATAAAGAATAAATTTTATGAATGAAGAGAGAGATCAACAATTTTAAAATGATTGAAGCAATGTGATGTTATTAGTTTATCTTTGGAGAAAATTACTAATGCAAATGACATTGCACATTTAACATTAATAGTGACTTTTTATTCATGTTTAAAAAAACTATAATTGAAGAAGTGGGGACTGTTTGAGAAATATATGCTAAAACAACAGCATATGACATTTTTGACTATGTTGTAAAATATATAAATAAATGGGTAAAATAAAGGAAATATTTTTTGTTATTATAAAGTTGCAACAAAAGGCAAAAATATTTGTTGTATCTTTTTGGTTGAAAAATAATTTGAATGACCATTTTTATCTCTTCATTGTATTATTCATCAAGTATGTGCACATATTTTTAGCAGAAAGTTAGAAGAAGTTATATGTACTGAGAGGAAAAATTGCCAATATAATTATTCCATAGTTATCTCTTTCTCTCTCTTTTGCATCAAAAATATAAATTATTGTTAGAAAGAACTGAATCAGAATATGAATGTCCTCTCTTATATAATAAAGTTCAGCCATTATGTAAAGGAAAAGTCAGTAACGGATTTGTCAATCTTTTAGTGGAAGTAAAAATATTTTTAAAGAGAAATAGATGAAATATAATCTGATTTAGATAATAATATGTGGTCATGAACTTATTGTGTTTAAATAACAGTAGAGACCATTAAATTGGTTAAACAAAATACTTATGTCAAAGCCAAATTATATTACAATTATATAAACACAGGCTTCTTTTGTTGCAAAAATTATGACTTTTAAGAAAGGCATTGAATTTAAAAATTTTCCATATTTTCCAAATTTAACAAAGTTTATGGACACCATATTTAATTAATGACTTTGTTTAAATTGAAATTATGGATTATATATTAACTTTGTACAAATATTTCACATACAGATTTAATAATTTACAAAAACACCCCCCCCCCCATGATTAAATTTATTTTGCAGCCTGACATTAAAGACAGTTACAAAATAGATAAAAATTATTTAAAATTTTGAACATTAAATATTTGGATTTAAAATTAATTGAATTTGACAGCAAATGAAATTATACTGAAATGGCTTATTATAAATTTCTTTAAATGCACATTGATTACATAAGTAATATTTACTAAAGCTGTAAACCTCAAGAATATGCATGTGAAAATGCAAAGGTAGGGACCTCTACAGGTCTTAACCACAAGCTTATGCTCTTTTCTTCCAAAGCATAAACTTGTGGTTAAGTCCTGTAGAGGTCCCTATCTTCACATTTTCATGTGCATATTCTTGAAGTTTACAGCCTTAGTAAATATTACTGAAATGGATTATGAAAAATGATAATTACCTTTACATAATTACTAAAATATGAAATGAACTTCTTAATAGATTTTAATGTACAAAAAAAGTCACCTTTGCTCTTTTAACCGATTTTGGCATAATGTACTATTAAGAGCAATCCTTCTCAGTAATGAAATATATTATTAACCCATATAAAAATCATTTAAAATGGAAGAAAGATAATCAGTTATGATAACTAAGTAGTATGGAGCAGATGTTGCACATCTTTTTGTTGTATTTAATGATGAGATGACTATATGGCTGAACTGTTATCTGTGAGTGAAATACTGTTCCACTAATTAATATTTTTATATATTTAGTAGAGGAATAATATTTCAGTCCTAGTTAACTGTTATCTCAGCCATGTAGCTATGTTATAATTAAATACAAATTTAATGACCATCAATATCTATTCAGTACTGTCTATCATTGCTGATTATTACACAGAACTATTTCTTTTATTATATATTTTGATATATTTTAAGCTTGATTAATAGAAGTTCTCACAGCATTTACTATCACCAGTAATGCTTTATCAATCTTCAGCTCATTGACAAAGTTATAATAATAATGTCCATTGCAATTGCTACATAAACACCAATTTTTTTCTAATAACCATGGCTGTCATTGGCTAGTAATATATATATGAATATAACTTTCTATATAATTTGGCTGGAACATTTAAGGTTCTTTATATTTATTATTACTAATTGTTGCAGAGCTTACTTTTGATGCAGAACATTAATACTCAAGATCCAGATTACTCACAAATGCTATGAATCTTATGTCCTACATTGAAAGACCACTCAGCAACACTTAATAATAATAAATAAATATAAAAATCTTTTCTTTCCTTAATGTTAGAAACGTCTTTGCCAAATTATTGAAAACAACTTTAAAAATGATAGCAAAGGATTTTACATTCTATATAATTATTTAAATAACAAATGCTGTTAGAGTAAATGACATACATTCCCATTTAGCATTCAACCATATGTATAATAAGAAAACTGTTCACTTCCTTACTAAGTTCTTTTTGGTTATAAAAAAAGATTGTATGCATATGAATCAGTGAAATTCTTTTATTATAAAATATTTATTAAACAGATCAATTTTTATTTAACAAAGTAAATATATTTCTTATTTTAAAACTTTGTAACAAATATTTAAATGACAAATATGTAAATACAACACATCACAGTGTAAACATATACATAATGTTTTACACAATCATCAAATACCAAATGCTGTTGTAGTAAATGGCATACAATACCACTTAGATTTTAACAATTTCTTTGTTAGCAAGTTCTCTTTAATTATAAAGAAGATCATGGATTGCTTTCTTATTATAAATATTGTCAAATGCTAAGTGGACTTGTATGTCATTTATTATAACATGATTACTATTTTAATGATTAGAAAGAGAAAAGCTTTAACATTTTTCCACATGTGCTTTAAATATTTGTTTAATAGTCAAATGGTGGAGTTTATAACTGTAAACATACCTCTCAAACCTTAACACAAGATAGAGATTTTATAAATTTAAGAATGGCCATCTTATTTTTAATCTAAATTCTTACTTATATAACCCAATCTGAATCATATTCCATTAAAAAGGATCTTAATATTAACTTGATGTAAATCACAAGATTTTATGTAGGTTAATTTATAAGAGGAAATAGTGGATTTGAGAGTAATCTCTTCATACTCTCAAATCAAGTTGCTTCAGATTGTTCTATATAAATAAGAATTTAGGTTAAAGTTAAGATGGCCATTCATATCTTTGTAAAGTCCCTATCTTATGTTGAGGTTTGAGAGGTCTTTCTATAGTCAAAAAGTACATCATTTGACTATTAAACAAATATTTAAAGCAAATGTGGAAAAGGGTTAAAGCCTTTTTCTAATTACATACTGCCTGTGTGATTGATAAATAATTAGAAAATTATTTAAATGATTGTAAAGAACATTATATATTCACATTCTGATTCTTTGTATTAAATATATTTGCCAATTAAATGTTTTCTGTAAAGTTTTAAAATAAATGGGGATTTCTTTACTTTATTAAATAAAAATCAATCCATTTAATAAACATCTTATAATAAATAATGACTGATTAATGATCATACTTCTTGTTTTGTCATTCAAGACAATCTTCTATATAACCAAAGAGAACTTAGTAAGAAAGTGGACCTCTTATTTTATTGGGACTATAAAAGCATTTATTATTTAAATTTTTATATAAAACATGTATATTTATTTTGTGGGTAAAAAAAAAAAAAATTTATTCTCTGTAATGTCATTTTCTGCTGGTTAGTCAAAGTAAAAACTCTTCTTCAATGCAGCTCCACATTGGGCTAGTTAAATTTACTTCTAATGGATGATGAATATGAATAAATTATAGGTGCAAAGAGAAAATTAAAATTTTTTAAAACTTTTGTGAAAAAGTGTGGGTTCATCTCAATTGAGATAGAAAACAAGTTTTATTATATCTCAGCCACTAATTTCTTTATAAAATTATTTAAGAATGAATATACCCAGTTCATAAAGATGTAAAATAAACCTTCAAAAGTTATTAAAATATAAATTTAAACACAATTATTTTCTTTAGGAGGGAATCTTTTCAAGCATAGTTAAACATCATAGTGTGTTAAAATATACTTACAATTTATATAACTAATAATGTAGTCTATGCAAATACTGCTGAAAAATAAATAAATGACATGAGAACTATGTTTTATGTTTGTACAGCATCATACTGCTTTATACTGTATTCATTATTACTAAGCTTTTATGTGATGAGCATGCTAATAGCTCTTAATGAGCTTTTCCAAATATCCTTGTCATCAGACCAGTTTCTAGCTGATATTCAGAAAAGCCCATTAAAAGCTGTTAGCATGTTCATTATATAATATTTGTAGTACAAAGTTATTAAATTAAGTCATATGATGTATGACTTGATTTCCTTGCAATTATTATTAAAAATATGTAATTGATATTTGAGGATAATAGATCTCAAATGAATAGACTTAATAAGGAGTAAAAATAATGATAGACATAAAAAGTACCACATTTATTAACAGTAAAAAGAATATGCTAAATATAATCATGTTAAATATTATCTATTATCTAATTCACTTCTACAAAACTTTTTATAAATTAAGCTCAATTTCTTTACTGAATAAAATTAAAAATATTGTAAATAATTTTGGATAATAAAACAAAATATATCAAATGATAAAATAAGAATATATTTCAGATATTTTATATATGTCTTTCAGTTATTTATATTGAAAAATAGATTAAAATTTAACTTTCCATAAATTTAATAATTTTTCATAAAATTCTTATCTGAAGTTTTATTTATTTTGTTATAAAAACTTATGGGTATGCATAGATGTGCATGTGTACACGAGTTTAAAAACATACACATGTATGCAATGACAATATTGAATATTTGGTAAAATACAGAAGTAATATTTAAAAATAGAATCATATAATAAATATGTGATAAATTTCATAATTAATGAATCATTCTTAAAAATAATTCTATTACACATTAATTGAATTTTAAATGATACCTTGCCACTGTTTTCTAAAGCTTATGAAATAATAAATCCAAATAGAGAGTATGTCTTACATAGCTCAAAAGTACATCATGTTAGTCCAGTGTTTCTAAAAATAACTCATTTTTATTATATTTAACAACACTAAGCAAACACCAGTAGCATAGTAAAATGTGACCTATTATATACATGTATTGCATTAGCATATTTATCTCCCTTAATAAAGTAATAAATACTGTACTAAACTTTAAACCTTTATGTAGAGATATGAATTAAAAGTACACATTTGAGAAATATCTGCCAATTTTAAGTATTTAAAATGTTTTTTTTTTCATGTGATCATCAGATTCAGCATTTTATTTTAATCAAGTATTAATCTCAATTTATTTAAAAATTACTGAAGACGTGATATTGGTTGGATAATTTCAGAAATACATAAAAAAATGTTTAAATTTGACATGAGATAATTATTAAATAAAATGTAGCTTATATAACAATAAGAAAAAAAATTAGAATCCAATAATTCAAAGCATTCCAAGATAAGTTTCTTTTCATTTAAGTTGCTGTAGTAAATTGTTAAACACGGAATCAGAATACTTGGGTAATATTTAAGATTAAAGATTCAATAGATATCTTTTTTTTTAAGTGTCATAGCATCGGCCGGGATGCAAACCCGCAACCTGGGCAACTACCTGCAAGTGCAAGGCAGTCGTGCTGACCTCTCGACCACCAATGCAAGACTTCAATAGATATCTTTTATCTCTAAAAGTATACATTTTACAAAATTATAGATATGAGATTTGAACTCAGACTTTCAAGGGTGCTTAAAAGTCTGAGGTCAAATTCCCTATATTTACGATTAGGCTCCAGGTATGTGAAAAGTGCCTGTATTTCAAATATTTACAAAATTATAGATAACTGAAAGTAAAGCAATTATGGGTTTTCAGAGAAACAAAAGCCTTATATAAACCTTCTATGGGGTTCACGTGCTTTCAAAAGAGCATATGATAAAACAAAAACTTCTATTATTTTAGCATGGATTATATAAATAATAAATAAAAACTGTATTTAAAAAAAAATAAAAAAATCTTAAATTTTTTTTAGCAATTTTATTTTTAATAATTTATACAAAACTATGGATATAAATAAATATTTTTCAAACATAAATATAATTCCATCAATTTTTTAACATCAATCATACAACTTATTTTGACAATATAAGTTTAAAACAAGTTCATTCTACTTAAAATGTAAATAAAATGTCAATGAAAATTTCCATGCACACCATTCTCCACACAAATTCACACAACTTCAATCTACCGTTTATAATGATATGTGCTGTTTTAAATTTAAAAACACGAAAGGGTATGTATGTGTGTGTGGATACAATATACAAAGTTTCTGTGCTAACATGTATGGGTTCATATGTAATGTATTTTTTTAAATTTACTTTTAAAATCCCTATTAAAGTTTTTTTTAGGTTTAACTTTCTAATTTCTCTCTAAAACAATATATTGAAAATAAAATGTGTCATAAAATTGATATATATATATATCATTAAAACTAATCAACACTTAGACAATCCCAATATAAATAACAATCAACAATTTCAAACTGTTTTCAAGGCAACCTCCTTTAAACAATAAAGGTGGAATCTCAATTTTATATATTTATATAGATATTAAGGATTGCAATTTGACCACAGAAATTGCCATTAGTGGTCGAATGATCAGCACAGTTGCCTTACAAGCAGTTGTTCCAGGTTATGGGGTTGCTTCCTGGCCGATGCTATGACACATGAAAAAAAATAAATTGAAATTATTTATTAAAAGAAGTTTAAATAAATACTTTTAAACATATAAATATAACCTGTTCTAAATACAGACTAATAAATAGGCAATTGTAACATTACAAACTGCAATTATAATTTTCAAATTGCACTCAAAGTATTACTTAAGTAATAAATGTAATAATGCTCAAGGCATATATATATATAAACTTAAATTTAAACTATTCTCATAGCTAAATATTTTTTCTCATCTATTAATCTTTATATATATTCAGTTTATTAATTTTTATCAGTGCACCTCTCATCTTTACTCCAACATATTGCAACTATTCATTAATGCAAAAAATAAGGTCATCTTCTCTCACTGCATGCAGTTTCTTACTCATCAAATGAAATGGAGATATCAAACATCTGGATTTCCACATTGATGTTTGATAGTTTGATATTTTGCCATTATATCACTTTCTTGTGAGGTAGAAAGTTTTTTTTACTGCATTTAAGTAAACGTAGTATACTCTCAACACATTAACTTTCTATCAGGTTTAATAGTAGAATACTAATATATTGAAAATGTATTGTTTACTAAAATAAATATTAAGTTATATACTCTGTTACAGTGTGTTTTAGAATACATATATTAATGATAATGATTAAATCTATTATATATGTATATTTATTGTAAAAGTCAACCTATGAGGTGACAATGGATGCATGATCTCCCCCACCAGACAATACTTATGAATAAATATCCTGGATACCTAATGTGACCTGGTTATATGACATACTTAAAATCTATTATGCATTTTACTTATAAATCTTATGAATTTTACCTGGGAGATGTCATAATCCTAGTTCTTCATAATACTTTCCAGCACTATGAGTATATTTCTTTAATGATGGTTATTTCAGGAAGAAACATAAGGCATTATTTATATTTAATCAATTAAAACCCAAAATTAAGTTAAATACTATATAAATAAATATTTATTATAAATAAATCAAGCAAATACCTTTATTAATATATAACAAAATATTTATTAACAAATAAATCATACAACATATTTCAGTAACTCCACAATTAAAAGGGTAGTTTGATTACTCATGTTGGTTGGATCTAAGTTCAAAGAAATAATCTAGAAAATGAGATACGTACTTATGATGCACCTTAATAAATTATAAAAGTAAATATCACAAATTTTTCTTTGATTCTAAATATAAAATTTTAGAAGAGATTGACTTTAAACCTAACATTTGAATGACTTTCTTTGTTATAGTTAAGTTTATTATATGTATCATGATAGATAATATTACTTATTAAGTCCCTAACCTTTATAATATTATTTTTTAAGTAATGAACATGATATCTCTTAATTCTTTAATCACTTTATATACATTTAAATAAGAGTTGGATCGTTAAACAGATTTTCAAAAGTCATGATCTAGTATCCATGAAGTTGTAAGCCAGGCATGCAGAAATACAGTAATACAGTATTATAACTCATTATACTATATCACCCACTTAGTTCTCTATAAAGATATAAACATGAGATATATTTGAAAAGACACATTTAAAACAAATATTCTGATCAGGAGGATATGATTTGGATTCCTGCACTCAGTAGGTCACAGCAACAATATGCATTTTACTTAATAAGTCTGTATGCAAATTATATGCATGCATAAATAATTACATCCATCAAGAATCATTGTATCAATATATACTATAATAAATAGTGAATCAATTATTGAATGTAAGACTTCTCCTGTAATGTACAGAATATATTAATAATATAAACAGTGAGCTTGCATATCATTCCTTTTAATATAAGAAGAGAAATACAACATATGCTTACATATAATCAAGATAGACTAATATGTTACACACTTATCCTTACTGAAAGGTTTTAATTACTTAGAGATTTGTATCTAATGTTAATATTAAAAATATAAAATAATATTCAATACACACATATCTAAACTCAATATCTCCATAAATAAATAAATCCTCATATTTGATGTACTCAAGTCACATTATAATTTTATAACAAAATTCCAGAACATTGTAAAATAATTTAATCAGTTAACTTGTATGAGGATATATTCTAAAAAATTATTCAACTTTAGGTTATTCCCATTGTTTAATAATCTTAACTGGGAAGCTCTATTGCAATTTTATTTATTCTATCATGTATTTATATAAGACTAATGCATCACACAAAGTAGGATATTCTAATTCAGATTCTGAGAAATTTTATTAATTTATATACTTGGAGCTTAATTATGAATATAGGGGATTTGAAGTCAGATTTTCAAGCACCATTAAACTACCCACACTATCTCATACCACTTATACACATGATCACACACATGTAGAAAAGATAATCACCAATATACCTATTTTATGCTGAACCAGCACTCATCAGTTGGTCCAGATTATCATCTCCCACACACACATATATAATCAATGGAGAGTTTATATTAAGGCAGAAAATCTTCACACTTTAGTGGACAGGTTTTAATCTACTCCAACCTCCAGGTCTTCAACCATTGATACCATGGAAAATGTGATGATGGAAAGCCCAAATCCCATGGTGATGCCAATATTGCCATACCCATGTTGACTTGAAGTAACTCTGACCTGTCATGTTATGGTCCTATACATGAGGAGTCAGAGTGACTTGAGATATTGGCATTACCATGGGATTTGGCCTTTCCATCATTAAATTTTCAATGGTATGGATGGCTGAAGAGTTGGAGGTTGGAATAGATTGAAGCCTGTCCATTAAAGTGTGAAGATTTTCTATCTTAATATAAACTGAGCACTGATTATATATATATGTGTGGGAGATAATAATCTGGATCAACTGATGAGTGATGGTTCAGCACAAAATACATTATTGGTAATTATTTATTTTTTCTACATGTATCTGGTCATGTGTATCAGTGGTATGAGATAGTGTGGATAGGTGAAGGGTGTTTGAAAGTCTGAATTCAAATCCCCTATATTTGTTGACCATAAATAAACTGACATGAAGATTTCATTGTCTATGCATAAAATTGAAATATTATTTGAAACCTTAAATACTTAAAATACAAAATATTAACTTATTATTACAAAGATATACACAACTTACAAAACACATTTTAAAATCATAAAACAACACTAAAACTTCATTGCGATTTTAAACAGTTTATATTAAAGTTTATTTAATGACTTACAGATAAATGAAAGTTAAAAGCATCCAGCTTTAGTAAAAATTTAAACAAGTTCATAGGTAAAACATGAAGCATCCTGTAATTTTTTTATTTTTAGAACTCTGCTAATCATTTTCTAAATCTTGATCATTGATCTTTCATTCTTTTATTTTTTAGAAGTCCAGATATGACATTTGTGTTAACAATTAAGTTGCTGTTGAAAACAGAGCATTCCATGGTATTCCATGTGAAGTTACCAAAAAACAATATGTGATGTTAGCTCACCATTGGTATAGAATTTTTAAGGAAAGTAATTTTATTCTATAAATTTGTTAATACTCTTTCTAGTGATGCCAATTTTTAGAATACTAAATTTCTTTAACTCTTTATGGAAATTTTAGAACACTGAATCTATTAAAATCTTTGAAGACACTGATCTTATATTGTTGTTCTTTTTAAAACAAAGTTAGTCATAACATGATAGTCTCATGCATAGTAAAAAAATTAACCCATCTTTTGTTATAAGTTTTATAATTATTATTATTTTTAATAGTTAAAATTACCCTACATAATATTTAATATTTAAATATATGTATAATGTATATATTTAATCTAGATTAAATTAAAGGGGATTTGAATCCAGACTTTCAAGTCTCCTACAGCCAATAGTCATGACAATATATATGTGAAAAATATAAATATGTGGGAGATAATGGTCTGAACCAATTGCTGTTTCACCAATGAAATACATATATTGAAGATTTACTTTTTTCACATATATATTGGTTATATTGATAGAGTTGATGACTGTAGGAAGGTTTAATGTCTGGTTTTAAATCCCTTTACTTACATAATATTAAAATTATCCTACATAATATTTTAATAAATCCGTATGTAATATATATATATATATTTATTTCATCTATAAATAAATGACAAATATTATGCATACAAACACATGCACATATACTCATAATATAATACATACCTATTTATTAATGTTATGAGTTATTTTTAAATGTGGTTTACTATTGTATTTGCATAATCTTAACTTCTTTTCATTTGCCTAACTTGTCCTTGAAGAGTAAATCCCCTACGCTGTATTATATTATTTTGTCTAATCATTGTAAAGTTACTAATAATATTGTCACTTACAATATGTATGCATATATATTGAATGAATATATTCATTAATCATTTTATAAAAGCCGAAAAGAAATATTATTACTGCACATGCAGTCATTCTTCAAACACAAAATAGGTAAATCAAATGGAGTTAAGGACAGTTAAAAAAAAGAGAGAGAATATGCAATTAGGAAAGAAATAATTTATAATATTACCAAGTGGTGTTATGTCACATATACATATGTGTGTATGTATGTATAATATTTGACATTTCTTCAAACATGTAAAAAAATGTTCAAGACCGCTAGAAAATTTATATCAGATCATTTTAAGTTTAATTATATTTAAAAAAAAGTACACTTAATATTTAGAAGAAAATGTAAAACATATAAGAAAAGATGGATTAATTCCTGAAAGCATAAGTATATCTTATTATTATTAATATTGTTTTAAAAACAAACATAGCATACATATATTAAATAAAGGGAATTTGAAAGATATTGGGTTTTAAAATTGCAATAGTCAAGAGTCTATTGCTTAGCAAATACATATAAAATATAACCACCTTAGAAGTTTGAAATCTATAATTTTTCCTTCTAGACAGAAAACCAACTTTACATGGAATGTCTGAAATACCTTAGCCTAATATTCTGACGTAGAATGCCTAATCCTTGTCAGAAATTTATATTTAATAAAAAAAATATTTTAAAATAATTATCAACCTCAGAAATGTCATTTATGAAACTTTAAAAAAAGATCTAAATAAAGGAATTGCCATCAAGGAACTTATAAAATGTATCAGAACTCTGAAAAAAAAATTGAAAAAAAACTTTATGTTCTCAATTATAAATTCATTTCAAATTCAAACAGTAGTTTAATGTAAATTAGCATTCTCCTTTGTCTTTAGCTGCAGTTGTTATATATTCTATCTTTTAATTTGGTAAAAGTAGCAAAAACATATTTGGAGTCTGTGTTGTATCTCAACATTTAAGTTAATTTTCCTATTTATGTAAAATTAAGAGCGTGCTAATAGCTCTAAACAAGCTTTTTTTTTTTTATGATAAATGCTACTACAAGAGAAGGCATTCAAATCATTTTTATCTTGGATTGTCCCCATCCCCACCCCGGTTTCGACCTATGGGTCTCTTCAGTGAGGAGTTGGGACATTAGATTTAAAAAACCAACTCAAGCAAAGCATTTATCTAAAAGTTAATTGTTAGAAGAAGATCTGAAACTTTTAGACATCTACATGTCTTTAAAGTCAGCTCTCCAACTGAAAAAATCATATGGGCCTGAACTTAATTCAGATACTCCATATATTAGTAGGCTTAGCCCTTTAATTTAGCTAAAGCCACAACAGCAAAATAATAATAGTAATAATAACAAGTCAGATGTCACATGACTTATATATAGCTTGCACTTACAAATATGTAAAATTAAGAGCATGCTAATAGCTCTAAACAAGCTTTTTTTTGTTTGTTTTTTAAATCTAATGTCCCAACTCCTCACTGAAGAGACCCATAGGTCGAAACCGGTCTGGGGATGGGGACAATCCAAGATAAAAATGATTTGAATGCCTTCTCTTGTAGTAGCATTTATCATTAAAAAAAAAAGCTTGTTTAGAGCTATTAGCACACTCTTAATTTGTAGTAGCATTTATCATAAAAAAAAAAAAGCTTGTTTAGAGCTATTAGCACGCTCTTAATTTTACATATTTGTAAGTCAAGCTATATATAAGTCATGTGACATCTGACTTGTTATTATTACTATTTTCCTATTTATAAAAGTTCCAAAGTATTTAAATTGGTTTACATTTTCAAGTTGATAACCATAGAAATTAAAAGTTGCTGACCATTTTCTTCCATCACTGACTGATAAAGAATTTAGATTTGGAACATTAATTGAAGTCATTTAAATGTTACTTTCTAAATATTAAGTATATTATGTAAATCAGCTTTTAAACTGGAAAAAATAATGTGATCATCAATATATTGTAAATCCAGAATCCAAGAAGATGAAGCCATTGTTTTTGCTTTTAATAGGTTCAAATTAAAAATTTCACCATTAAACCTGTACTGTGTCTTGATTCCTGTTTTATTACATCACCTATAAACAGTTTCAAAGACAATTGTCATAAAAACTGAAATTGATGTTAGATAAATTACATATCCTTATCTAACTCCAATTTGCATTTCTAATGTTTCACATTTATTCTCATTGTAATATATTGAAACTGTATAATGTGAATAAATTTTAGTGAACAACTAATTTTAAACAGTATGCATAAACCTGTTTAATTTACACAATCTAATGCTTGATCAAACTAATAAAATCAAAATATAAATCATTTCTTTGTTCCTGGATACTTTTCTTGTATTTACCTAAAACATAAACCATGTTTATAGCATTTCTTCATTTATGATTGAAAGAAAGCTATTCAAAAACCTCTTGAAAGCACCAAAACAAACTATTAGCTCAATTATAAGCCTCGGCCTCAATTACTATTGGTCTGTCATATATTTTCTAAACATATACATTTTTAAAAAAAAAAATTACTTCATTACAAAAATAAATATAATCACAAGGTATATTAATACTCCTTGTGATTAGATAAATCTTTTTTAAACCGATTAATAAATTTGAGAATATCTATGTAAGATTGGTTAAGTACGAATGACATTGAAATTTCATTATACGTTGTACTTGTGATATATGCTGCATCAGTATACAGTATTTTAATTATATGCTAACCAAAATAAACCAAAAGTTAAAACATTAAAATTCATAAATTTAATAAATTTTACAATGCAACAGCAGTCATTTTCCTGTCTGAATGCCATCTTTGATTACATTTATTAGTAACCATTTCTTTAGTTTACCTTGAAAGCATATACATTTTATTCATTTTATTACCCTTTCCAAATTTGATGTAATTTGCATAATAAATGTTTTCTAAGAAGCTAAAATTTTTATGAAATTTAATAAAATTCACAAAGTATCTTTCTTAAACAATAAAATGAAAATTATCAATAATGGCAGAAAAAATTACCAATCATTATTATATTGCATCAGTAAACTTAAAGTTTTAAGAGTTTAAATGAGAATCTAAAATGGATAATAACAAATATAAGTGATTGTATAAATTCCAAAAGTGATATGGATTTAAAAATATCAAAACAACTAGAAAGACCATTACCTGCTTATAACAAGACTATTATTTCATTTTCAAAGAGAAAAAAAAGTTATTGGAGGAAAGAAAAATCAGTCAGAGCATACTTGATTGTAATGAAATTCTGATATTTTATTATTTATTTTGTATTTAAAAAATAGTACCATAAGTTTGCTATTTTATTTTTGAGTGAATGCAATTCAGTGAACAAACACATAGTATATATATATGTTCTCTCAATTCACTATTGAGAAGTACACTATTATTATGTTTATAATATAATCCTAATTTATATAAAAATATTTGTTATATATATGTGTGTGTTGAAAAATGCTATAAACCTTTACTTTGATAAGCAATAACTACTCTATTGTAATCAAAGCTTATCAACAAAAAATATGCTCAGTGCATGAAGTATCAAGGGAATTTAGAACAAACTATAGCAAATATCAATTTGGAACAAACTATAGCAAATATCATGACTCCATTGTATAATTCACTTCACTAATTTGGAGCTACTTTTGCCTACTTTTTATTATACATTTAAATTCTATACTTGGTGCATTTCAAATTATAAAAAAAAAAGTTAGATATTTTTACATATATTTTACATAGAATTAATTAATATATAGTGTATTATACATCTATTCTTAACATTCAATTAATCATGAGAATAAACTAACTTTTTATTAGCATTAATCAAATTACCTCTATTGATTATTTTAGATTATTCTCTCAAAGTTCTCTTATGTTTGCTCTATTGTAAAAAAAAGTATAACTTTTTTCTTGAGCGAATTAGCATAAGTAAAATAAATTAATCAACACCTGAAAAAGAGGGGAGAAAAATATCTCGAATGGTGCATATACTAACCTGTTTGCTGTGATATTACTAACAATTTTTTGCTGTGATATTACTAACAGTTGGTGTATATACTAACCTGTTGCTGTGACATTACTAACAGTTGAATGCATCTGGAATATTTAAATAAAATTAAACTTTTCTGAAGACATTCAACATACATATTAGATGATGGAAATAGTCCAATATAAAAATACAGCTAGAACACCATCATCACAAACCTTCAGAAAGACACAAAGTAATCAAATGACTAATCACTGCACTGACAGTGGCAGAGCTGTTGATGTACATTGATTTTAAGATATATAGTTGAACACTAGCCATTGCATAAATCCATGTAAGTTTTGGTTTAATCATGAATTCTAGACCTCAATTTCTATGGTTCATAGTTTTAGCTTTTTTAGGGTTTTGGTGATGAAATTTCTTTTGATCTCTTAATTAATAAACTATTTGATTATTTATCTTATTTTTATTTTATTGCTTTTTCTATCATATTTCTTATTGTTTATTTATCTTTAAGAATATTTTCAATCAAATAGTTTATTATATATATTAATTTAAATTAAATCTAATGGCAGTTGAGGCAGGTTAAGGAATTAATCGAAAGTACTTATACAGATTGACAGACTATATATAATAGTTTATTACCATTATATTTATTATTTTTATTGTTATTACAATTGTTTTTTAATTAACAAACATTTTCTTTATATATATATTGATTTTTTTTCCTTTTGTATTTATAATTCAAATTTGCATACATTTGGTTTCTTTCTGTGATTATGGTGAACTTCACTGAAAGTGCACTCAGCTTTAAGTTATAAAGAAGAAAGAACCTTATGCGATGAGTAAATGTATGCAAATTATATATATATTGTAATGGTATAAGTATATGCCATTACATTACTTTCAAATAAAAGTGGAAAAAATATATAATCACCCTCAAGTATATATATATAAAGGAGGATTTAATAATTTTGTTGAAATTAATATATATAATGCACAAATGGCAAACTAATTATATAATTATTTAAAGTTTAAAATCTAAAAACAAGATTGTTTTAATATAAAAGAATAAAAAAAGTTATTAATTAGTTATTTTTAATCTTAGAATGGAAATGATTTTTTATATTGACATAATAGCAAACAGTCCCTTGGGCATAAAGTCAAATAAGAGATAAATTTAAAAGAAATATTAGTGATAAAATTTTGAGTTCCTGCTCTAAAGAAAGTTGACCAATAACAATAGAAATAAACACATGGTTCAGAGAGAAAAGTCAGCATTGCCAAGCCAGGCAAGATCGATCATTGAATTTGATAATAAGAATTCAAAAAGATATAAAAAGAAAACTTTAAAGTTGAGATTTAGATTTCAAATTGCTTATGCTAATTGGGTCTTATTTAAATATATTTATAATTGCATTGTGGATCTCCAAAATGTAGGTGTCATGCAATAAATTACGTTTTCCACATTTGCACCAGTTGGTATGGCCTCCAGAGTATGATGGTTTCTGGAAAATGACCAGCAACAAGCTTGTCTCCACCTAAAACAATATGAAATGGAAAGTACTTTGAATTGTGTCAAGGATTGCAAAGACGGATTTGCCTATAGCATTGGAAAGTATAAACTTTTGTTTTAAATGAAATATGAACATTAATTATATAATACAAACTTTTTCAAGTAGTAATTTTAAACGTCATTTAATTTTTAAAGAAATCTTTCATCCGACTAAAATTTTAAATTATTTATTATATTTTTATATAAATTTTGATATTTTGTTTTGCAGAAATTTCTTTTAAATTGATAATTTAAAAATAAGCACAAATGGTTGCATAGATTTGTAAGATTGTTAATTTAAGGTGTCTTAATTTTGGGCTAATTGTTTTATAGTTAAATCAGTGCTAGTGGTTAGATGTATGGATATTTTATATCAATGTAATCTGAGTAGGTGCATTGGATACTTGTTTCCTTGAATTGCAATAGCATACATGGCATAATACTCACCTGAAGGTATAGCCCAAAAGTTATAGCCATAGCATTGTCAATGGTCATAGACATTTTTTATGCCATTGATTTTCTTACTCTCTGAATTGGGACAGTAAACTGACAAAGACTGCTATCCCCATTTACAGATCATCTCATATACATATTTCAAATAATTTAATTTTTTGTATCACCAATTGGGCAATGGATCGTTCCTGTCTGTTGGTGAAATTTATTAATTATCATGGGGAAGATGCTCATTCCTTCCCACCATGATTCATTATTTTTCTAATGACATCCTGCTACAGATGTAAATTCATGTTAGCATGATTATGTTATATTAAATAATCTCATTTTGCATTGGTCACATCAGTATATCAGTAAGTTAGCATTGATATAAACTGGAGATTTTAGCCTAAGGTTAAAAGGAATTGGGCTGGTTATATGTGTAATTTATGTAGCATATTCATGCTTAGTAAAATATAAAATTGTATTAAGTCTATTAAATACTTCCATCTGTGCATATAATGTAAATCAAATATATTCACTAGTTGATTCAATTTTCTGAAATTTTCCTTTTAATGTGTGTGTGCATAATAATAAAATGTTTTGTTTAATTAAATTTTGGCAGTAACTCATTTTATATATTTTATTAATATTTAAAATTAAGAACAAATTTGAATATTCTGTATGATATTTTAAGCTGATCTTCTCCTTGAGCTAGTGACTGCGGCTTTTGGTTCGATAAAAGAGTAACCTCTCCAATATGTATCTGCCGCATTTATAAATTTTCTAGATTTGAATAGCCTGGTGATGCCATGGTATATAAGATTAAGTTAGGGAGGTTCCATCAACAGTTATAATATATAAATGCTTTTTAAACTCATTTCTCTGTATTTTTTATAATGTTATATTTAAAAATAATGGATTTAATACCTCAATTTTGACAATAATGTTCTAAGATAATATTTGAACTCTCAAACATATATTCCTTACATAGCCAAAAACTTAACCAAAATCTGTTCATCACTCTGCCCACAACAAATAGATGTATAAACAATTCAAAAGATGAACTCCCTACTGAACAAATACCTTACACCATATATAAGATAGTATGCTTCCAAACTGGATGCTGCACTACCTACTATGATGAATCCCAAGCCAGCCTCACTATTGAGACTATCACAAAATAAATATCTCTATAAAAGAGTGACAAATAACTTGGAGCACAAATCTATTTTCATCAAGCACCAAATCATAATGGTCCATACATTTGAGCCCACAGTCACCAACATTGTATGCATCGAGTGAAATGTTATCAAATGAAAGGTCAAAGTAACATGGCATATAGACAATAATCCCAACTTCTATAAAAAAGAATCCCGTCATCCCCTATTGAAAAAATGGACATTATAATTGGAATACATTTGAAAAAACTTATCGCATATATATACACACATTCTTCCACTCAATTCTTAGTGCTATGCATATGACGCTATAAATAGACCTCAAAAGCACTAAGCTTGATTCAAAACGTATTTATTATTAACTTTTCTTAACACAGCATCCAAGCGCTCGAAAGTTGAATTTACAGTTATATAAGAAAAGTCTCTACAAGTGATGTTATTATACAATTATTAAATTCAGTAATGGATTTTATCAAATAATTTTCTAATCTTTTATGTAACATATTTATTTATTTTAAAACCATTAAGAAAACAACTTTATATTGTCTCCAACAGTATGTCTTTAAGTATGATGTCAGTGACAGACTTTCTGTCTTTTATTATGTTAATGATGTAAGAAATTTACTACCTGTTATCAAATAAATAAATGTTTGAATTTTTCAAAAATGTATTTAATTTAAAACTAAATCCACATAACTTTATGTAATTTAAAGTTTTATAAGAAAAGTGATTTATCCATAACAATAAAAAAATATCAATTTTTTTTATAATAAATTGTGAAACTTTTTTTTTAAAAAAAACCCACTAAATTATTTCTGTTGGTAGGGTTGTCTAGGTTTTAAAATATACATTTTACTTTCTAAAGAATATTTTAAAGAATGTAAAAAAATGCTTTTAGCATTTTATTTTTAAATTTATTTATTTTTAATATATAAATCTTCATAATTTTGATTTATGTATAAACTGTCTTAAAATAAATAAAATAATTGGACAATAGAGTTTTTTGACCAAGGAACAATCATTGATTATTATCGATGGTAGTTTGCCTTTTCCCCACCGTCTTAGCATGCTTTGCTCTGGTAACTTAATTGTGGGAATGCTTCGTGGGCTTTAGTGATAGGATACCCCTACATTTGTGATTCGATTACTAAATGAAGTCCATTAACTCTTCAAAATCTAGTATTATTATTAAGAAAAATTAGAGTATAAAGAAATTATGTAATATATAATGTTACAAAATAAACTCATGGGTTTTTTTTTTAAACTTTAATCATTGGTTATGAATATTTTATGGATTATTACACCACGATTTTTTAAAAATATGTGTATGATTTTTTTTATATTACCCTAGTTTTTGAGATACTGTATTTTTGCAACAATATTTATTTTGTTTGATATTTATTATTTATTTATTTATTAATAATATTTATTTTGTTTTTGTTTCACACAAAAAAGACAAGTTTTAAAACTATTTATGCAAAATTTATTTTAATTCCTTAATTATCTGAATGTATTCTCTTATTATTTCTCATTTTAATAAATTATTGAATATCAAAAGTATAGCTAAAGGTATTGAAAAAAATATCTTAGTTAAGAAAATTCATTACGCTAATAAGGAAACTAATCACATTATTTAGATTCTTACTTGACAAAATTAAATATTTTACAGACTATTCTGAATGTTTATTAATATTTTTTTTCAAATTCTTTAATTCATATTGAAAATGAATTTACTATTAATAATAAAAACATTATAAAGAATTCATCAATTGAAAATAGAATTCAAAATTGGCTTTTACATGTTTAATACTGAAACTTATTTTCCTTATAATAATCTACCTTCTTTCTATTAATTTCTCCATTATTGGGATCATATATTTGAGGATATGGAAAGTGACAACTGAATTATATTGTTTTTACAAATTATTATACTATACTCTTGACAATCCAAAAAAATTTATATTAAAAATGCAGTTATTATATCATTCATCATATGAATATACATTCAAATTTTAATTTTTCAAAAAAAAAAAATTCAAATAATGTTTTTTTTCATTGTTACATCTTTACTTAATTACATTCTTACATAATCAAATGAAAATCATCATTCATTATAATTTTCTACTCTGGATCAAGTTGCATCTTCAGAAAATTGAGTTTTAAATTGCAACAACTAATCTCCATCATCACAATTGAAAGATATTATTTCTACAAATAATTACAGAATATTATTCTTCAAATACATTTTTGTTAATTTTGTCAATATATTTCAATAAATAAATAAATTAACCATTTAACTATTTAATTATATTTATTATTAAAGATGAAAATGATAAGTTTATAAAATAATAATATGTATAATATTTTAAAGTAAGTTTAAACTTTTCTTACAGCAATGTAATTCATTAATAAACACATTTGTTGTGTGTAATAAAAAAGCTCATTTATTGCTTTTAATATATTATGCTTAATTCTTTTAATATACCATGTCAAGAATGCTTTCAACTAACTTGCGATCATAATCATAGTGACAACAGTTAAAGTGAATTACATAATTTATATAAGTGGAGATTTACCATGTATCGGTTATCAAATGTAAATGAATTCATTTATATACCCCATGTTTTTAAAAGGAGGATGTGACAGGCTTCTTTGCATTTCATGTGGATTCTCTTGAATCAGACATCACTGCTGAAGGTCGATTTAAATATGTGTCCATGTTTCATGTTCAAAGAACATAAATCTAACTTTAGCATTTGTTTTAGCCATATTGTACTGATATCTGTTCTCGGCTGCCCCTTATTGCAAGATTGGCTCAGGATTAACCAAAGTGAACAGCATCACAGTTAGTGTTATTGAATGTGATTTTGTACACCACCTGAAAAACTTGTTCTGGAGGCAATTTATCTTTAGTAAATGATTCAGAATGGGAGAGGGTATAAAAATTTATTCTAGATTTCTGAACACATTTTGTTTATACTAAGGGTTGAAATGAGTAGGTAAGGACAGCAATATCCAGGGTCATTCATATCCTAGTGTTGGTCTGTTCTAAATTTGGCATAAAATGATTTTATGGTTTTAATGAGCATTGTATACTTATATTCAATGCTGCATATGTCCTTAATGTATGTGTCTGTATTCATTTTCCAATTGGATAATCTCTATGCAAAAAAGGTCTTGAGGCTTGTGAATTTATATGTGGTGAGCATTGATGATTTAAGATGTATTATGCCTTGCACAGGGTTTAACCATCATTTTGTAATTCAATTGACAGTCATCTTGCAGAACATATAATCCAGAAACTTTATGCCTTTAAGTCTGTCTTCAATTCTATAGTTCAATGTAATGATGACATCAATAATGTATCGCACGTATAACAGGGTCTGATCTCTGCTTGAAGTACTTTGAAAAGATGTCTTCTTTAAATTTCTATAAGTCACATAATAACCAGTATTGCATCAATGAAATTCAAAGAAAATGTCTGTTCAAAATACTTCAAGCAAACACATATGGAAACAACATCTTTATTTGTGCCCCAGATGTGCAGATTAACAAAATAAAGCAATAGCTTATTCAGAAGTCATCATTATCATGGACTACAGAACACAAAGACAAACTAAAAGGCATTATGTTTTTGAATTGATATGTTAAGTGTTAAGACTATCAATTGTATTACAGAATAATGGTTAAACTTTTCCACATGTGAGGCATAATACATCCTGCATCATTAACACCCAACACTCATAAATTTGTAGGACTCATAGCTTTTCTGCATAAAAATTACATTCAACCTATGCAAAATTAAAACCATCTTGAAAATGGACATAGACACATGTATCAAGAAATTATGCAACATCAAGTATAAACATGCAGGGCTCATTAAAATTGTTAAAACATTCTATACCAAAATTAGAAACAGATTTATGCTAAGAGGTGAAAAGCCCTAGATATGTCTCTACATATCAGGTTAAATTTACAGCATAAGAAAAATTTGTTCAAAAATATATAGAGTAAGTTTTCACACCACCTCCTTCACTCTGAATCACTTTATTAATAAAATTAAAGATAGATTTCTCCAGAAAATGTTTCCCAGGTTGTGTACAAAATCACATGCAATAACACTAATTCCAGTGCTGTTTACTTTGTTGAATCCTAGCCGATCTTGCCCCAATACAGATATCAGTACAGTAGGACTAAAAACAATTCTGATGTTAGATCTATATTCTTCAAACATGAAACCAAGCATGATCACATATTCAATTATTAAAATCCACCTTTGCTGGTGTTGTTTGTTTCAAAAGAAATGACATGAAATGCAAAGTCAAAGAGGTCTATCACATTGCCAATAATATAAATACCATAAATAAGAAAGATTCCTGCATCCCTCTTTCAAAAATGTGGATAATGTAAATCTTTACTTCTCTAAATTAAAAAATTGTCTTTAACTGTAGTTGCTATGATTATGACTACAAGTTACTTGAAATCATGCTTAGCATACTAGGTCAAAAGAAGTAAGCATAATATGTTAAAATCAATAAATATGCTTTTCTTAGTATACACAATGAACATGTTTATTATTGAATATGTATAATATATACATAACTGTATTTTTATAGTATTAAGAAGTGATATGTGGAAGATAGTCATAGTCTTTGTAATTACAAATACATGTATGTTTGCATATATATATATATGTGTATGTGTAATGAAGATTTTCATGATTATAAGATAAAAATTAAAAAGGTTTTTGATCATACTGTGTATTGCATTGGTTTTCTATGTAGACAAATTATTTCCTCCAGCACACATAGTCTTTTTAAGGCTATCTCCTTCTTCTACAAGGTCTTCATATTGAAATAGAAAATTCCTTTATTAACTTAAGTTGCCAACATTTTGATAAAATCACATTTATTTTTGTCAAGATCAAGGCTATAATGAAGAATTAACAATAAAATTTGTACTTTCTTTTGCATTACAGTCAGTTGATTTTAAAAGAAAAAGAAAGAGATAAAATGATGGACTTCCATAAGATTTGAATATATATTTCATTACATTTATTAAACTATTTGGTCTTTTTAAAATTTCAATAGACTCTCCCATAATTGTTAAATTATGTTTCTCCAAAATAAGTAGTATTTAGTATTATCAAAGTCAGGGATGTGGTCAATTTGTTAAAAATGCAATATAATCAATTTGTGATTGAAGGCATTATTATGCTGTCTAACTCTGATAGCAATGCATTTATTTGATTGATCAATATAACTTCTCTGATATTGTGAGTGTGGAATTTTATAGACACCATGGTATTTTAAAAGCACTCAGTATTTAAGCTTATGGCAAAAATCATCAAGTTTTTTTGCTAGTGGAATTGTTGTATTAATGTTGAAATTAGGCAATCATCTACTTATCTTACAAATGAATCCTTAATATAAGGTAAAACAATTCTATAAACAGTTGAAGAAAACATCATAATTTTTTTTATTGTAATCATTTGAGATTAGAATATTGTTACTTTGTGATTTTTTTAATAAGATGATCTTTATTAGACAAACTATATGCTATCATCAAAAAAGTTTTGTCACAAAAAATATATGAACTGGATGATGATGAAAATTAAAATTGAGATATCTCCTTTGTATGGTTGGGTTTTTTATAAACAGATATTGACAAAATGTCATCAATTTTTTTTAACATTTGAAACATCTAGAAATGAGTGTTTCATTATTTTCAACTTCCATAGTAAACTTAATATTAGGATGCCATCTGCCAAGATTTAATAAAGAATTTACAGGTAATTATCATAGTGCCAAACAACAAATTTATCCCCATATTTGTGCCAAGTGGAAGGTCTCTTAGGAGCTGCATTGAATACTTATTTCATAAAACTACTCATGAAGAGATCAGCAACTACTGGATAGTAGTGGATAGCCAATAGAAAGTCCTTTTACTTATTTACATTTTTGAGAACCATAAATAAAAAGTGTGTTTTAAGACAATGTTTTGCCAATGGAATAATAAAATCAGGCAAATTATTGTATTTGAGCTATAATAGATAAAGCCTTTTTAATTGAAATACTGGTAAACAAAGAAGAGACATCAAAACTGACCAATAAATCATTTTTAACAATTAAAATAAAATGTACTAAATATCCAAATCTAGATGGAAAATCATATGTCAACAGCTACAAACATCAGACTAAAAATCAAGCAGAATATATAACACACAATAGATCTCAAAAATTTTTTTTTTCTGGGAGAGATTTAATTTTTATACTTTCAGCCTATGATGAAATGTTTGATAAGAAGTTTGTTCTTTACCCTGAGTTTATCCAGACAATCTTTAATAATAAACAGTGAGGATTTCCAATTCCTCTACAAGCTTTATGATAAATGCTTAGTCAGAGCCAGCACTTAAAATATCTCTGTTAGGAACCCCTCCCCAAACCCCTGACCATGGTTTCGTGCTTTGGCACTTCTCAGAGAGGTGTCAGGGTAGGTTCAGACACTAGATCTAAAAATACCAACCCAAAGCCAAGCACTTATCTAAAAGTTATCTATTGAGTGGAAAATCTGAAATTTTCAGACATCTACATGTCTTCAAACCCAGCTATCCAACTCAAATAGTTATATGTTTATAACTTACAAACTTAAGAGATAGGGTCATGTGATCTATGAATTGATCTATGACTCTTATTTTGACTATTTATAGTCTCTTCCAAAAGTCTTATGCAATTTTATATTGCTATGACTACTAATATATGGTATGGCTGAAGATCAAACAGCCCCATATAGCTATTTGAGTTGCATAGCTGGGTTTGAAGACATGTAGATGTCTGAAATTTTCAGATTTTCCACCCAATAGATTACTTTTAGATAAGTGCTTGACTTTGGGTTGGTATTTTTAGATCTAGTGTCTGAACCTACCCTGACACCTCTCTGAGGAGTTCCAAAGCATGAAACCATGGTCAGGGGTTTGGGGAGGAGTTCCTGACAGAGATATTTTAAGTGCTGGCTCTGGCTAAGCATTTATCATAAAGCTTGTAGAGGAATTGGCAATCCTCACTGTTTATAACTTACAAGCTTAAGAGATAGGGTCATGTGATCTATGAATTGATCTATGACTCTTATTTTGAATCTTTAAGAATCTTTTTATAAAGTGGCGTCATTTAATAAATTTAAATTTTTATTATAATCTGAATAAGCAAGTACAACAATCAAATTACCTTTAGTCACTGGAATAATAATAATAAAATCATTTTTTAAATTATGAAAAGCAACAAATTCTCCTCTAGATAAACTTTTTGAGGCTCCATATTTTGTAAAACAGTACAAATCTCAAATCTAATAATATTGGCATTGCTTGTTATATTTTTCAAAGAAGATTCCACATGACAAATAACATTTTCAACTGAGCTAGCATATAATTAAAAAAAATTTTAATAGAGAAATTTCATCTGAAGAATGGTGACCACTAGATAAATTTTTGACAATTTGTAAACCAACCAGAGTAGATTTAATCCAAATATTTGTTTTTTTAAGCTAATAAAAAGGTAGTTTATTTTTTGTAAAGTTATAATTGTGAATCTATGGAAGTTTTGAAATATATAATACTGTTGAAATAGAGATCAATGAATAATATTCCCCAATCTTATGTGTATCTTTAACAAAAGAAAACAACAAAAAACAATCAATATGATGTATTTTTTCCTGATGACATATATAAAAGAAATCAAAATTTCTCAACTTGTCATCTGTAAAATGCTGTTTATCAAACCTTTTATCAATGCTACAGGATGGATGATGATATAAAATTAAAATCTTTCTCAGAGAAGGCTTTTCATTATACCCTAAATTTTAAGATTTACCTAAAATATATTAACCTGAGATGCTTTTGAGACCTATTGTGTGCACCATAAGTTCTTCTAACACATATTTTGGTTCAATTTTTACCCAATGCTTACAACTATTAGCAGTTAAACATTTCAACTAGAATTAGAAATTCAGTACATTTTATTTTAATTATTAAAAATCTTAAATTTTCCAAAAGTGATTTTTTGATAATTTCTGATATCTCTTTTTTGTTTACAGGTATTCCTGTTGAATAAGTTTTATCTGTTATAGTTTAGTACAATAAATTGCCGGATTTTAGTATTTCATATGCAAAATACTGCCATGAAAATATATTGTTTATTTTATGATTTTCAAAAATATAAACAAATAAATGGGCTTTCTATGAGCTCTTCATTATTACCTATAATTGGTGATCTCTTGATGAATAGTTTTGAGATTGAAGTATTGAATGTCAGTAATAAGAAACCTTCCATATTGCCCAGATATATGGATAATACATTTGTTATATGATCTCATGGTATAGATGCCCCCCCCCTTATTTTTCTTAATGGATGGCATTCTAAAATTAAGTTTACAATGGAAGTTGAAAATAACACTTTTTTTCTAGATGTTTTAATTGGTAAAAAAAACCTGATGGTTTATTGTTAATATCTGTTTGTAGAAAATCTATTCATGCTTACAGGTATTTAAATTTTAATTTTCAATATCATCCTACTCACATCTTTTTGGTGTCAAAAACTGTTTGCTGAGAGGGTATAGTTTATCTAATATGGATTATGTTGCCTAAGAAATAACACTAACTAAAAATATTCTATCTTCTAATGGTTAGGAATAACTTAATACTAAAAGGAAATATGTCTATGTATTTGATAAGGAATGTTTTTAATAAATGTGTTTTACCAGTTCTTACTTATGAATCTGAGAATTGGACACTTAACATAAGAGCAATACAGAGACTTCATACCACTTAAAGAAGTATGGAAAGATGAATATTAGGAGTAACAAGAAGAGATCAAAAATGCAATATATGGGTAAGATAACAAATGGGTATTACTGACATTGTTGAAAGAAATAAAAGATTCAAGTGGAGTTGGGCTGGACATATTTCTAGAATAGATGATAACAGATGGACAATTGAAATTTTAAATGGGATTCCAAGAGATTGTAAAAGATTCAGAAAAGACAACATGTGAGATGGGTGGATGAAATAAGAAAGTGTGTGTCAGTGATATGGAGAAGAGAAGGTAGAGATTGGAGAAGATTGATTGAACTTGGAGAGACCTTCATCCTGCAATGGATTGATAATGGTTGACATTGATGTTGATGACTAGTTATAGTAAAAACGTTATATATAAGGTTTTATGCAGTATTGATGCCAAAAAGAAGTGGGAAGTTACCAATTCTTTAGCTGGTTATAGAGTTGTTGATAAGTTTAGTACATGATTTTAATTTCAACATTAAAATTACTTTTTCTGTAAGCCTAAAGTCCAATTACTTTTAGAGCACCAAGCTGTCTATAAAATTTCATGTTCACAGTGGCCCAAGAAGCTATGTAGTCAATTAAATAGATGCATTGGTGTCAGAGTTAGAGAAAATAAAAAAAACTTCAATCAGTTTTTACATCTGATATTTAAAAATTGGCACCCCTTTGATTTTGATAATATTAAAATACTAGCTACTTTGAAAAAATATGATTTTAAAAATTATGAGTCTATTAAAATTTAAAAAAAAAACAATACAAAAAAGGTGAGCAATACAATATATTCCAGCCTTATGGAAGCCCATCACTTTTCTTCTAAAATCATTTTTAATATATCAGGAAACTGAAAACCAAAAAAATAAAAAAATTCATGTCCTATTCTTATTGAATAACCTTCAAATATACATATGAATGAACAGACTTTAATTCACATGTAATCTCCATTATAACCATAGCCTTGATAAAAATGATAGTGATTTTGTCAAAATTATGGCAACCTAAATCAGTGAAGGAATTTTTTATTTCAGTATGAAGACTTTGTAATACAATTCAGAAATTTTAAACAGCGTTATTAATGTGCTAGACAGAATAATTTCTCTACACAGAAATCATACATTATATGACCCAAAAAGACTTATTTTCATATATATGAATGTGTGCTTAATTGTTGAAGTAAAGATTGTCATAAAAATAGATGTTATTACAATTTGTATAAACTTTAAGAACGATCATGTATAATGCTAAAGTATACAATTACCAATATTTCAACAAAATAACATTTGTCTTTAACTAGATAAAGATGTTATTACATGGTCATTGCATAGAAACTTATTTAAAAGTCACTCAACCTTAAACAAAATCAAAGCTTTGTATTTTTAAAGTTATTTTTTTAACTATCTTTTTAGTTTTAAAAGGCATTTTTAAATGCACATATAAGAGAAAAGAATATACTGGCATTATAAAAAAAATATTTAAATTTAATTTTACAACAAAAAAGCAATACAGTTAAACAAATAATTATACTTCTACTGATTTTTATTTTTTAATATTTCTTCAACATGGCTTGGTTTATTGTTTCATCAAGTCAGTGATCCAGATTTCATTTACAATGATTCTCCATCCTTTTCTTTTAGTTTCAATAAAATAACTTTGCTCCAGATGTCCAGCGTCCAATGTTTCTTCTATTATGGACATCCTAATTTCTTCATTTTGTTGTCATTTTCAGTTGTATTTTTCAATTGAACTGTTAGACCTAATGACATGTCTAAAACATTACAACTTGCATTATAGTATTTAATTTTTTCTAGAAATAGGGATTGGCTTCCTATGCAATTTTCAATAATATTCTATTCAAAATTATCTTTATTTCAACTGTGTATGGACAATTTTATTTATTTCATCCATCATCTATTCTGACAATTTTAGATCCTTAAAAACAATACCATGAATTATTTTATTTTTTTATTGTTTATTTTATAATATTTTATCTTTTTATTAATCACAATCTTAGTCATTTTAATAGTTCTTCTATTTTGCATTCTTTTTTCATTTCAAAATAAGAATGTTTAAATATGTTTCATTTTTGCTGCTAATGTAGTTTCAAATTGATGCTTTTATATTCAAATCCAATATTAGCTTCTGTTATTTTTAAGTCTGACATTTAAAAGTCAACAAATTGTACAGATTAAATATATATGGTGGAAAAATACAACTCTAACACTTTTTTTACTATAAAATGATTAATGTTACCAGCTTCTTCTTATTAGGATTTGTGCACATCATAGACCCTATTAATGGTATTATAGTATTAGTCCTTGAATAATTAATAAAACAAAAATGCATGGTTTTGTAATATTTCTTTGTCATTTCTGTTCTTCATCTGAGTTTATCTATTTGCCATTTCATGTCTCCACATAATTTCTACTCTGGTTAATATTATGTTTATAGTATTTTAGCTTTCAAAATATAAATTTATTATTGCTACTATTGTTACATGTTTATTAGTAGGGAGTTATTTGCCTGCATATAAAGTTAAAATAACAAATTAACATTGGAATAATAATTAGGATTTTTTGTTTAAAAATTATCTAAATAAACATTGTCTAATCATTTGGACAGCACATATTCATTTGTAGACAAAGATTGTAATGATCTTTATTAAATTTCTTCTCTATATTTTTAAAATAATTCTATAAAAATCTCATCTATGCTAGAGGGTTTTTTTTTTCACAATTCTTGTAAAAAGTATTTATTTCGTTCATTCTTTTTTATAATTTCCAATATATTCTATGCAATGCACTTCTATTTTATTGTACAAAAATAAGTTACTGGTTCATATAATTTTAAATTGTCAAATAGAAGTACAAAGCATATATATTTTTTAATTGCTTAAAATATAAAATATGAATCTAACATTCAAAATTAATTCTATCAAAATCTCATCTACAATGATACTTTTCTTTTTGGTAATTGTAATACAACCCAGTTTATTTTATTCTCAAACTCCAATGAATATATCAAGGTTGTAATTCTATAATTTTTCTTAAAACATTCCTTATTTTCACATTTTTTAATCTGTCATTTAAAAAACAAGCATACAATTTTTTTATTGTTTGGGTGACATCTTCAATTTTTTCTTCTTTGATTTTAGTGTATTCTAATAATGCAAATTGATAAACAAAATTAATTTCATTCTTGTTCTTAGTTTTTCAAGATAAATTCTATGAATTTGATATTGAACTTATATTCTTTAAATATCAGATGCATGTTGTATTTAAAACTCAATAGAGACTGGATTTCTTTTTATATTTAAATGTATATGTCACTACTTATAGAAGCTGATAATATGACTCTGCATTTAACAAACAATAACTGAATCCTCCCTTATGTAATATATATTGTAACGGTATAATTAAATATGCAAAATAAATAATCAATCAAACCAAATGGCCCATAATGTTAGGTGTTCAATTGTAACAAATATATATATATAAATAAAATGTCCATTAATTAAAACAAGATATATATATACTGCACTTATGGAAAACTAAAGGCAGTCAAGTAATGGGCTAATCACTTACTCCAGGTTCAGGATTCTTTGCTACCTTAATTTATGCTACAAGCACAGAGAGTTACCATAATAACAATAACAATCATCACTAAACAATATAGAGTATAACTAAGACTAAAATTTAAAAAAAGGAGAACCTCAACTCATTCTCACAAAACTTTTCAGACTCCCAATATTCATAACACAAATCACAAATAGTAAGGATGCAATTAATTTCTCTCTTAGAATAAAAATTTCTTTCATTATCTCTTCTCCAATATACTCTTATATTTCCAATTCCTTTTTTATCATATTTATTGCCATGATCAGATCCACCTTTGATAAATAGTCATCTCTTATAAATCTTACTCATTTGTTATGCCACTTTGCTTCTTTGACAATAGATATAAGTTCTTATTTTATAGAATTATGATATTATAATCTCAGGCTTTTTATATTATATTTAATGTAAAATTTTCAATATTTTATTTTATAAATATATTGTTAATAAATAAATGATATCCTAATGATAGACATGAAAAGACATACACTTAATCTACAAGTTAATGTCTACTTGTTATCTAATAATAATAATTAAAAAATTTAATAAAATAATTTAACTAAGACAAAATTGCATCAAACTCTAAATTTGGAATACTATAGTCATCTTCTAGGATAGCATTTGAATATCAAGAATGGAAATGGGATTTTATGGCATATTTATCAACAACATAAATAAATTGACTAAATGTAAATGAACAATAATTGATTACAAAGCAATCTTATTTAAATAAATTGCAGTTATAAATTAAAATAAATAATAGAATAAATGAATAATATTTTACTTTAAATGCATTCTTCAAATCTGCAAAATCATTATCAGTTAAATAGTTTAATATTCCGATTTATGTGTCTGTACCTTGAATAAATAGCATTAAAATATTTGCATTATAAATTACACAATGTTTATATTTCTGATTATGGACTGGTGAATACCAAAACATTATAGAAACTACACAAGATTTAACAGCAAAATAACATTTATTTACAAAAAAAAATTTTTATAAACATGAACATCAAGGAAGTTTATTACAAAAATAATTTCAAAAACATAGTTACAACAGTCTAAAGCAGTTTCTTATAGAAGAATACTGTACAATTAAATGCATACATTAAATGACTGTATTAAATATCCACAGCCTATGATGGTCTTAGGTGGACAAGTACATTTGAACAGTTAGAGATTATTACAAGAAAATTTATCCTTCAAGTTAAATACATATTTATCACTATTATCAATAAATATTCTGTCTTTAAAATAATAGAAATTTAGTAAATCATTAACAAATTTATGGTACCTGCTTTGCATTTTTCTGCATAAAATATATATTCTAAACAATTCTATAATTTTATAAGTTATAGCTTTACAAATTATGTTTTACTTATTAATTCTATAGTCTTTAATTGTCAAAGTTATATATAAATCTTTAAATTGTGATCAGAGGTTACATGTATACATTCACACACATTATGCTATTTGTCCCAACAATGAGTAAACTTAAACAATCTTTAATCCTACCAATCCAGCAATAACTTGCTTCTGGATGATAATGATGATGATGCATATTGCTTAATTAGACTAAAGAATCTAAATTTATAAATTTGAATAAATCATTATCAGTTTTATCTTGTATAGTGCTGGCAAAACACAGCAAAACAGATTTATATAGCAAAACTCTCAACCTACACTTAGGGAGTTAAAAGTGCTCCTGAAGAAAGATTAATACACTTCAAAATAGCAAAACTTGTCAATGACTAACATATTAAAATGTCAACAATACCTACACAGTAGTAAGTACATAATAGAGAAAATACTTCCAAAAAGAAAAGCTAATAAAGCAATAAACCTAATGGTAACATGAACCCAGAATATGCATCTACCTTGAGAGGGCAATAAAATATGTTAGGACTTTGTCTCTAGACATATATAATAATGGGCATGAACTACCACCCTACAACCATAAACATGAGAAAATATCAACATCAGAGAGATTAACCTTCTATCTCCTGATAAGATAACTAAATTATTTATTTCAATAATAACAACAATGAGAGAGCTAAGCTCCATCTCCAAACCATCAAGGTGGAAATAAAATTTGCATACCTTGGAAATGTATAATGGTCAGATCCATATTTCACATATACTAGAGAGGAATTAATTCTACACTCTCAATAAATATAATACTAAATTGATGCATAAAACCAATAAAGTAATAATATAATTGTCAAATATAACTAAATAAAATGTAACCTCATAATAAAGAACAAAGCAATACCCTTTAATATAACTTAATATTAAATCATTATATAGCATATAGGACCATTAATGCCAATAATATATGAATCTTTGTTAAGCATGCTAGACTGTAACACATAAAATTAAAATATAATTAATTAATATTTAAAATCATATATAATAATCATAAATTATACATGTATAACTTGAATCTAAGCATAAAATTTTACCAAAACCTTTTTTTATATATAAAAAAATATTCAAGTTTTTAATCTTACACAGCTCCTGCTTTAATATTAAATAATTCAATAAATAAGGATGTTCTCTGTATGCTGGTCATAATTCAAAAGACACAATTGCATTTACTGTTCTGTACATGCACACACAAAGAAAATATTAATAACTAAATAATCATTATTTCACAAATCATTAAACATATACTTGACAGAATGGTTCAACACTTCTAATCACAATACATTGTTTTCACTTTATTTAAGGTAAATAATTATTTTAATATAATAATTAACACACATTCTTTTTTTCCAATTTAAGAAGAATTTTTCTAAACACAACATTTAATATAGCAGTTTGCTCATAAACATTTTTCTTTCAAGTTAAGTAGACTTTTAAATAATATTAATAGCATTTGTCACACATACCCTTTTTATAATTAAGCAATTTTTCTAAATACAACATTTCAATATAGTGCAGTTTATTCATATACTTTCATATAGCGGTTTGGTCAAAACTTCCTTCTCTAAATTTTAAGTATGTTTAAGATAAATATTAAGTATAACCATTTTATAAAAAAAATAATCTTTTGTCAATTATTTAGCACTTCATAGAAGATATAAATTCTATACCAATATTTTTTTCAAAGCTAGGAACATTTGTTCCTAAGTGAAAGCATAAATGACTTTACCTAGCAAATTTTCTTTTTAGTCAATACAATAATAGCTATTTAATTATTATGATAATAAAAATCATTAGTGTCCACAACAAATAGTTTTCTCTCCCTGAATGATCAGTTCTTTCAAATAAATTTATCAGAGCTAAAAGACAATAAACATTTTAAAATGTTTCTGACAATTATATTATCTTAATGTGTTATAAAAGAATGTTTGAACTGTATGTATAATCAATATTAAGATAAATTTTCAATAAATCTGTTTCAAAATAAGAAATTTAAACAATTTGTAATGAATAAAGTTTTGAAATAAATTAGAATAAGTTAAGCTGGAAACCAGTAATGCTTTGGTTCTGGAAAATAACACTTTCATCATTAGTTGGCATTTAGTTAACATTTTATTTTCTAAATTTTTCCTTCAATATTTAATTTAGATCTTTTGATTAACTTTGGATGAGACTTAGTACCTGAGAGAGTTTTACATCTTCATTTTATTTTGAGAAAAAAAAACATATTTTTTTTATACTTTACTTTTTACTTATCAAAGTTTTAAACTTCACCTGCCAATTCTGATAGATGATGGGAAAATAAATTTCTCTTTCCTTTCAATCAACTTCTCTCCTTTGGCTGTCACTGCCCTTTTAATCCACTTCTCCCCCTATATGTGTGTGCATGCCTTTTTATAGCTTTCTAATGTCAAACATTCTGATTGACATGAAACATCATTTCCTCTTGATTTCTCCACCTTTAAATTATCAGTTGATTGATCTCTGTACTCTGAATCTGAAAATAGTAGTAAAACCATCAGAAAAATGTGATGGTCTAAGAATTTTAAAACTACCAAATTATTTTGTTAAAATAATAAAAAAATATTTTATTATCTTTTAAATTCTGAAATTGTATCAATGAATAAATTTAAAGATTCACTAGTATTTATTTGATTAATTTTTTCATTGAATTAAAATACTCTAGAATAATATTAAATATTGCAAACTAAAGAAATATTTCCACTAACAAATAAATGTAGTTACCACTACAAGCATGCACACCCATACAATTGGAAATCACCCCATATCTTTTAAACCAATTAAATTAACTTTTCTTTAAATAACAATAAATTAATTACCTATTTTTAAATTAAACCAATTTAGTTTTAGTTTTAATTTCTAAAGTCAGTTTTAATACTATTATTTAATTAAATTGATTGAGTTCTTATTACAAATTATTTTAAATAAATACTTTACTCTAATTATGAAAATTACCCATTAACTTTTAACATTAAATTCAATTCAATTAGTATTATGCTTAATACAGGCACTAATCTAGTTATTCTAAATAGTATTAGAACAATCTCAATTTAGCTAATATAGCTACACTTTTAAATTTAACTTATTAAAATCTACTCTGATTATAAATTTAAAATATTTTAGCAAAACAATCAAGCAAAACATAATATTATTTATTCATGACAGAAATACTTTAAATACTTTATTCTTCAGATTTTCCTATGATTATATGACTTAAATAAACCTAATTTACAAATATAGTTGAACTTAATAAAATTATTCTTATAATTTTTTTTAGTTAAATATCTGCAATAATGAAACACCAGCTTTCTTGGCAAAGCCAAAAGTTACAATGTATACACACACACATATATATATATATAATAAATCAATGAATTATCAAATACCTCACTTATAACAGAATAATAGCATATAAAAAAATGATTTTCTCAGAACCCAGTTGGGATACTAAATTGTACCAATAGAAATTAATTAAATATATAGGTATTTATAACAGTAATATAGGTAACAGTTTTTCTGTTTGGACCACATATTTGGACACCAAGCTGTACTAGCATAAAGCATTTACAAATGAAAAACAGGCAAAACTCTCCCTATCTAGTGCCTACTCAAAGGTTTAGAAACAGGCAAAACTCTCCCTATCTAGTGCCTACTCATCCAAGATTCCCAGACTAGTATCTGACTTGTGGCCTTTGTCAGTGAGGAACCTTGGATCTGAGAGCACTGCACCTAGATCTTAGGATATAATGCAATCCTCCAGCAGCCACCTTTTATCTCTACTTAACTACAAAACTATGAGAATAAAATTGAAACAATAATATTTTCAATCTAAGCTCATTAGCCTATATAGTCAAAAGAGTTTGAACTCAGTTCAATGCCCATACATTTTGGAGAGTTTTGCCTGTTTTAATAATAGTTATGAGCAAGCATAAGAAATGGTGATTATGTGATGTTTATGGTTTAATACCAATCTTGCCTAATAGGATAGTAGTGGCTATGGTTATTAAAGAACCACAGACACTAAAATGTATGGGTACTGAACTGAGTTCAGACCTACATAACTATATAGGCTAATGAGCTTAGATTGAAAATATTATTGTGTTTTCAATTTTATTCTCATAGTTTTCTAGTTAAGTAGAGACAAAAGGTGGCTGCTGGCGGGATGCATTAGATCCTAAGATCTAGGTGCAGTGCTCTCAAATCTAAGGTTCATCATGACAAAGGCCACAAGCCATAAACTAGAATGGGGATGTTGGATGAGTAGGCACTAGATAGGGATTTTATGCACAATCCTTCTGGAATCCATTGATTACTATGGCTTGCATAGATAGAGCGGCACTACTGTATGAAGAGTTTTTCATGTTTTAATAACAGTTATGAGCAAGCATAAGAAATGGTGATCATGTAATGTTTACAAATGAAGAATCAAATAAATATAAATTGTCAAAGTACTAATAATGTTGAATGCCAACTTTTACCAGTTTAGAATAAAATAAATATATTAGTTTAATCGAATAATGTCTAAAAAGCCTTAGCTTAACCTTGACTAATTATTTATTCAGGGTAAAATCAAAATGTAACTGATGAAATGGTAAAACAATGCAACAAATTATTAAAGTATCTAAATTGTTTTAGTCAATATTTTGACTAGCTAATATTTTAAGATATAAAATAAATAGAGACTTGTGAAATTAATATTGAAATATAATATAATAAGTTGATGATAAATAATCATGAACTAATTTTAATTAATAAAAAGAAATTATTAATATAATAACATAATAAATAAATTTAAAAAAAAAAAATTAATGTGTAAATGAAATGTTTTGTTAAGCTATTTGATTAGAAATTAATTATCCTTTTATTTATTGTATATGTTGCATAATTTATATATATATATAACAGATGTTGCAAATGATGTAATAATAAAACAAAGAAGAACATATATTGTTTGCATAAATACTTCCAAATAAATATTAAAATATATATTTTAAAAATTGATTAAGGGTCTTTACTTTGTTTATTGTTTTCTTACAATCATGAATATAAACTTATTAATTTAAATACAGAAAATATTGTCATCAATGTATATTAAATATATATACAGTCATAAAGATAACTTGTGAATATTTATATTTGAAATCTATTGTTTTTAATCTAAAGAAGACAAACAAAACATACCATAAATTCAAATAAATCAAGGTTTAGCATTAAAAAATATAAACATTTAAATTTTGTTTTCAAGGTAAGTTTTCTTTTTGGTTAATCTATACATGCATTCTAAAGTAAATAAATAGAGAATAAAAACATACTAACTGTTAAATTCATCCAATAATTACAATGTACACTCATTAAACTACAATTTCATTAAAAGAATATTTATTAATTCACATCAACATTATAATAATATTTGCATAAATAATGATAAAATTAAAGTTCAAATGTTACTTAGAGATCTCACTAAAATTCCCAACGTTTTTCATATAATCAAGCATATTATTTAAATTCAGTTATATCCAAGTTATAGCATTCAAAAGTTTTATCCACCATAATGAATAGATGTCTTAAATAAAGAATTCTGTAATTAAATATTCTGGCATTAATATTTCCCTTTTACATTAATAACAGCATTAGTTAACTATAGTAAATATTGCTGCATATCAATTATTACCACATTGATTTTTTTACATGGTATATCACTTAAACTACTTTTTGAACAATACACATTTCAGCATTTAAATTATTTCTTTCCATAATTCTGCATGCTTTATTGCACTAAGTACATTATACAATGGGGTGATACAATGACTGCTGATCTTTGAAAAGACAGCTGTCTTTTAGAACAAATACTTTTTTACTCAGTCACTCATTTCTATAATAATAATCTAATCAAATTTTAATAAAATATGTAACACATTGACTTTGCATGGTTCGTTTATTGTGATGCAGATTAAGAGAGAGAGAGAGAGTGACTAAACTAAAATCAGGATTTAAATACTTTTTTCTGATGATATCACATTTAGATCACTATCCTAGAGATTATTTTTTAAATGTAACTCAAATTTAGTTAGTTGCTATATTTTTTGTAATTAAGAGTTAAAGTCCACTCAAAAAAAAGTTATTGAAATATATCAGCATTCATGAAATAAAAGTGATTTCTTAACTTTGTAATAAATAAACATTTTAAAGAATAATAAAAATCACTTTACAAATTAAAATACATTTTTAAAATCATATTATTAAATAAATCAATTTTCATTCACAAATAAACCTCAAGATGCCATTTTGAAAAATTAGCCATGTGACAATAAACATTCTACAGCTTTGTAAACTCTAAGGATTATTATTATTTTTATAAATATACACATATTTATATATCCATCTTTTTCTATGTTACACCTCAAGCTCAAGAAACACTTGATGGTTAAATAACTCAAGTGCACACAATCTTAGTAGCACAAGCTATAGGGGATGTGATCACCATGGAAATCATATTCAAAGTACTCATTGTGATGAGAGTCACAATGGTGACTAAGGTTGATGTATAAAACATGGATATAAAGATGAACAGTAAGAAAGAAGCCCTAAAGGCAGACATGAAAGAAAACCTGAACAGCATGGAAGCAAGAATCAATGAGAATATGAAAGACAGCACAGGTAGTGTAAATCCAGATTTCAAAATGGAAACCAAGAAGATAGAGACTAGACTATCTGCTGACATGGAACAGCCATCAATAAACCTGAAAAATGTGCAGAGGGATGATGCTGAATTGAGGCAAGTAGTAGGAGAGATGAGAAAAGAAATAGACAAGAAGGACATGAAATGTCAACAGAGGTTTGAAGAATTTAAAAGCAGCACCACTGCTCAACTGCACCTTAAATGCACTTACCAAAGCCATGAAATATTTAGGGATGAGATACACATGAAGCAAGAAAAATACCAAGAAGTCCAAAGAGAGTTCCAAGACAATCAGTTATACTCTCAACAAAAAAAAAATTTAAGTCAGAAATGTGTGACAAGATTTTTGACACTATGGATCATGATTTGGAAGGTCTGGAGAATGAAATGGCCTCAACTGAAACATCTCAGGCAAGACAAATCTGGTGATAATGAAAAATGAGAATGAGGCATGTGACCAAATTGGTCATATGGAGGCAGCCCTCAACTAGAGATTTGGAATTTTCAAATTCCAGCTATGTCAAATGACCCAAGCCATTGGAATGTGACAGACTGAAGTGGGCCAAATGACCTGAGTGATAAGGAGAAATGGATTGATACAGGGAACAACCTGGAGATCACCATCAAGGATCTTTATAGGATGAGTGACCCCTGTAAGAGATCTACTCTCCCACATCTGGAAATGCCCAGAGTAGAAGATTTCCCTTTCAATTTTAACTTACAAGAAATAATCCCAAGTATTATATGATTGATGAACCCCATGGAGATGAATAGATAGCACTACTATGCAACACAGATCAGCACAATCAACCAGTTTATGGACTCAAGGTTTTCAAAGAATCAGCAAATGAATCCCCCAGAAACCTTAATCTATACTACTCCATAAACTGTAATTTGTCAGAGAGTGATAAACTAATTACATACAGCCACCTTCAAGGAGACGTATTGATGTGGTGGCAATCATTATTCCAAACCCCTTCCACCTTTAATATTTATCAGTCCCTGTTGATGAATAATTTTTGAAACACAGACAAGCAAAAAGCCCTATTCTACCAACTATTTGGGAAAAGTTCTGATCAACATCATGTGAAACATTGACAAAATTTTTTCACCACCAGGTCACTGAGCTGAGGACATTAAATATGTACTGCCTGAGTGAGAGTGAAATAATAAGAATAATTAAATGAAACTTGCCCCTCAGAATTGAACAATCACTTTTATGCACAAATGCTAAGAGTATTGAACAAGTGGCTGAACTATTGAATAGTATCAACCTGAATACTACCTATGTATTCACAAGAGCTCCTGAGAAAAGGAAGAAAGGAACCACTGTATTTTACATGCAACTGGAGACATTAATCTTGCATGATAGGTATTTAAAATATGAGTTATATATCTCTAATGGGTAAATAGTATGTTAATTTATCAGAAGTGAATATTTTTTTATTTTATGCTATAACAGCATATTTCACATTTAAAGTTTCAATGGAATTTCTATTTCATTAGTTATTTAATTTATTAAGTTATTCTTTATTAGTACATCCACTTTATTTTAATATAAGCTTTTATGCTATACATTGCTGTTGAATATTCTTTGCTTATATTTAAATTTGTTGTACTATTTTACATATTTTTAAATCATATGGCTAAGATGTTCTCATTCATTGGTTTCAGATATTGATTGAAGTATGCAATTTTTGATAGATTTATTAATATTAGTGTATTTCACTATCTTGCCTAAGTCTAGTATATGCTTAATATCAGTGAATTTTGATATTTATTGTGTATTGTGCTTTGTGAGATGGAGGTTTTATCCCCATAGTGTGTTGTATTTTGATATTTATTGTATATTGTGCTTTGTGGGATGAGGTGTTATGCCATAGTGTGTTGTATTCTCCATGAGTGAATTATTTTGATATCTTGTTCTAGTATATTCATATAGCCAGTGTGGCTATGTCTCATGGAGAGGTCTATCTAAAATTTACATGATATTTTGATATAGCTAGTATATCCCATGAGATGATTATATTTTTGGTGTGTGTTCCTTTTTCCATAGGTGGTGAGACAAAGTCCACACTTACATTTTTTGCCAGAGAGATTGGCCTGGAGACCACCAATCCTTTTAATGAACTGTTTGCCCTGGAGATGTTACTCAGTATTTTTGTCTCTCATGTGAATTTAGAATATTTTTCCACCATAGAATGTGTAGATTATCATGTTCTATTCAGAAGTTATGGCAAGAATAGATGTTAGATTTGAGGTATTAATTCCTCATGGTGCAGTTTATTGATAGTAGTATCTTAGTGATTTGGATCAATATCTGTATTGTGCTACTGAGTCTTGCTAGTAGTTCACAAACAAATCAATTGAATAGAATTAATTTAAAACTGTATATTTTAAAACACTTAATTATTAAAGGAATATTCAACCCAATATTTTATTTTTATCAGTAGCTGAGAAATATTCTTCACTGAAATTGTAAGTCATCCATAGTTAAAATATCTATTATTATTTTTATGTGGACATTAAGTTAAATATTAATTTGTGTGTATGACTTCTGATGAATGGCCTGTACCCATTCATAATTTATCTTAATTACAAACCAGAATTTGGTCAACTCAGTAACAATAGAGTTTGATATTTTAAAAGAGAGTAGTATTTGAACCCAATTCATAATAGTTAAACAATTAATATTTAGTTCCATTTGTGTACTTCATATCATAATAAAAATAATTAGCCAAGGATTTAAAATAAGGGATTTATTTTACAGACCCTTTTATAAGACTTAAATTGAAGGTGCTATTATTTGTCTATTTCACTTTAAGCGTTTACTTAATGTAACTTCCAAAATTTTAAATCAATGTAGTAGTATATTAGCTGTACATTTCAGCTGGTTACTTCAGTCTAATAGTTTAATTCCAAACTTTTAAGAATGTATTGTATTTGTGTTCTTGCAAAGAGCAGCTGTAGCCTAAATATTTAGCTTATATATTTTTTTTTATTTACTGTAATTGCAATTGAAAGGGCATTATCTAGATTTTATGTGACTATGCACTTATGACAACAGGGCCTATATTGGTTTGTAGCATTTAACAAAAATTTTGTATTATTTTAATTTTGTGTTATTAATAAATTATAGTATTTTATTCAATCTTCGTTGTGGTTTATTTTCTATATGCAAAATAAGTGCGTGTTTGCAAAATGTTTGCAAAACATTTTTCTTGAGTCCTAAACCATTTCAAACCAATAATATACCAGATAAGCAAATTTATGCAGATCCTAACATTTCATTTTTATTACAATTGTTTAAGGAGAGTTTTCCAATAAAAATAAAATTTGCAAATCTCAGATTAAACATTTATTTTGATATTGAAATGAATTTTATTTCATGTTATTAATTCTGACTGCACATTATTCCATTTATTTCCTTAGTCAAAATTATTAAAACAATTAGTTGTAGTTATTTTATTGGGTTGTCATGGCTGATGGAGGGATATAAAAGGTATCCTTGTCTTTTTATTATTCTGGCTGATGTCCTGGATAAAAGGCTAAATTATTCCAAATTTTATGCTATTATGTTGTTTATTAGTAGTCATATTTATCAATTTTCTTTTATAATGTAATTATAATTGTTGTTATTTGATGCTAGGATACATTAGTCTTAAGTGAAGTGAATGTTCCTATAGCCTATTAGTATGTCAGCCATGTGTTTCCAAAGATATATGAATGAATCCTGAGATCATCATCATTATTTTATTTTATTTAAAAGTTATTGATTGTCATTGTTATTATGACTGTTGAGTCATAAGAAGGACTTTATTTTCAATTGTACCATAAGAAAGGTATTTTTCATTTTACTCTGTAAGAGTAAAGTTCATTTCAGATCATATTGGCAAATGATTTACATAGCATTTTTTTAAAAGACATTAGAGAAGATGTGAGAATTAACAAGAAGATATTATTATTATTTAAAAGTGCAAATGCTTATAGCTCAGAGAATGTTTTTGATAAAGGGGAGTTTTATTTTATTCTAAATTACTAATTAGGGAGTGATTGCAGTTTCTCTCTCTTCCCAAGTTATTTATTTTACTTATTATAATTTATTTTATTATTTAAATTTCTTTCTTTGTCTTAACTGCATATTTCTGCAGCTAAATTCTTTATAACTAACCACCACTGAGCATAGCCCATGTTTAATTATTACAGAAATATAGTTTTTATAAGAGTCTCAATATGTGTTATTAATTGATGATTAGGTTTACTTCATTTTTACAAGGTTAGAGATTATTTAGATTACTTATACATTTTTACAAGGTTTGAAGTTACATTACCTTATTTAAAGAGGTTAAAGATGGCTATCATTTATTGTCAATGTTAGAGATGGCTATCATAGATTATATTAAGTTCATTTTTATAAGGTTAGAATATATATATAGGCTTTATACTTATTTAAATAATTATATATAAAATATTTTAAATATGTATAATTTAATTTTGATTTAACTGTATAAACATAAAATACGTATGCATGCATACACACATTCTAAATAATTATTGACTATTTTGTTATTATTTGTCAAAGGTATGCCGTAAATAAAAATATCAATAAATTAAAACATAAATCAATTTATTAAATCTTTTTTAAAATACAATACTAATTTTATAGTTTATTATGATATAAAATAAAGTAACATTTTGATGAACTGTTTGTTTAAAAAAATTACAATTAAAAATTATGCAAATTATCTTACACTATGATCTATGATCAATCATTATTTATAAATAAGATAAACTATGCAATTTTTAAAACAATTGAAAAATAAAATAATTCAACAATTTTATTTAGGAATATAATAAATTTCCAGTTTAAATTTAGATGTGTTTTTATAGTTACACAAGTGTTAAATAGTTCAAAAATGGGGGAAATGTGCATTTACAATGAACTAAAAGTTTTTAGAAGATAATTCTGTTAGCCATTTTTTAGCCTTTGTGATTTTTAATTGCATCTTTAGTAATGTGTACACTTCCAAGTAATCTCTAAAAAAATACTTTTAGTATGTTATTATTATTCCCTGCAGTTTGACATAAAAGTCTTCTATTTCACTAACACTGTCATAATGATAGACAATTCGAAAGTCATAACATTCTTTCCCATAATTACTTCATCTTCATTTTGCCTGAAGAATTTAATATTAGAGAAAAAGATTCTGAAATATTCCTATGGTAAATGTTTATATCTAAATCAGTTTAATTCTTGAAGTTTCTACTTAGTTTTATCATTTCCCTGAATTAATATCAATTTGTGTTTGTGTGTGTGTGATTTATACTTTAATATCCACAAACCAATTTATGAGTTTTAACACCAGGATTTGCATTTAATATAATATTTATCAGTAACTTAATTTGTAAATGTTTATTCTCCCCTTCATAATTACCATCTATTAGAAAACACTTTTCATAAAAATAATCTGTTTCAAAGCACATTAGGACCTCATAAATCTGTCTTTTTGTCAAATTCACAACACACTTTTAAAAGATTTGTGAATCAATTAAATTAAAATTTACAGTTTATTTTTTCTATGATAGCCAAAAATATAGGTATTTAAAGTAAACATAATTTTAATATTACTTAATATTAAACTAAAAATATGTATATCAAACAAATTCAGCTCTGAAACATGTTATCTATCATCAAAAATGTTTGATTGATTTTATTAACATAAGGTCATTTTATTTAACTGTTATATTGAATAAAAAACAAGTTAGTAAAAAAACAAAACAAAAAACTAAATTAAAATTAAAATTTCTTTCAATACTTGTTTTTTAGTGGTACTTTATTAAATTTAAAAATTAATTTCAAAATATTTTTTAATGATTTGATTTTTTAAAAATTTTTAAAAAAATTACATAATAGTTTGTAAATGCGTTTTAACTTTGATAAATATTTACGAATTGGAAATAAAATCAAAAAGCATAATCTAAGAATTGGAAAAAATCAAAGTTTAACCACCATCCTGATATTTATGACAAGAAGAAAAACTGGTTACAATTTTTTTAAAAAGTTTTAATAATTTTATTTTTTTTTTAAAAAAAAACAGCTGCTTCTATTTTAAAAATAAAAAAATTAGAGAATAACATCTATTTAGTATTCGATCTATGATTTAAAAGTAGGTAAAAGATTAAATTGAATATTGTACCTGTATAAACTGTAAAATATATGCTTTGCTTTAAAACTTTCTCTAAAACTGTTTAATATAATATCTTGCCATGCAGTTAAAGCAAATAACTAAAAATCCAATATTAAAAAAATATATATTACAAAATAATTCATTTTTTTTAAGATAACTCGACAAAAAAATAAGCAATTCTTTTATCAGACTAGTGATGTTCAGGCATCAAATATGGCAGGATCTTTGCTCTAGGAAGCATAGCTCTTGGGTCAATCACTGTATACAACTGTAGCAATTCACACAGAAAAAAATGACTCACTATGAATATTTGAATAATGACTTTAAAAATATAAATAATCATGCAGTAAATTGTTTAGAGGTCATGTATTAATCTGGAGATAATTATACCATTCAATAGGCTGAAGTAAACATTAACTTTAATCCATTTAGGCAAGAACTGATTAATGATTCTTTAGTTCAAATCATCTATTCTACTCCTGTGATCAGCCATATACAACACTAATGGTGTTATTTCAAACTATATGATGGATGAGAGTTTTCTAAGATTTGTGAAAGAATATATTCAAAAGCAAACTTTATTTTGAAAATAAACATAAATATGCATGAATAAGCATTTATTTTATAACGTCTTCCGTGCGATTATAATTACGATAGAATGACAGCCTGTTAAGCTAATTGCGCAGACGCTGTGAGAATGTTATTAATAAATGAATACCTTCGAACAACCACATGATAAACATGCAATAAAAATATAAATTATTTTTAAGAATCACAGTTGGAAAACACATTACGTATAACAAATTAACTTGAAAAATAATTTAGCTCATGAAAAAAAAAATTACAGAAAATGTTATCATGGTATCACATCTACAAGGGGATTACCCCACATGAATTAATAATGCACGTGAGACTCAAAAGGTTAAGGTTAAAGTATTGTAATCAATATGTTACTTTCTGTGCACAAATGATTACTTCTGAAGCACAATCCATTCAACTATTTATTTTTAACACATTTAACTTTGTTAGCCTTTAACTGAGAATAGTTCAGCCCTAATTTATTATATCTTTACATTTGATATTTTGAAATTCTTTAAAAAAATGATTATATGCATGTTTTTTATTATTTTGTTTAATTGTACATTTTTTAATGATTATATAATTTATCACTTTCAATAATTTTATAACTCAATGAGATATGCTTTATTTATAGGGCCAACCATTTATTTTTTTCGCTTTCTACTTCAATTTATGGTAAGAAGTTATTTCAGAGCATATGACTAACAGAAATTCAATCTATTCATTTAGACACTAAAGACTTAATATCAAGTAATAATTTCCCAACAGCAGTTGATTGGTTATTCAGCTTACTAAAAAAAGTTAAATATGATAGAAAAAAAAGTGGAAGTTATATCTAAAAATATAGTAACTAGCAAAGAAAAACTTTTGTATCACCTTTTTTTAAGCTTAGATATATAATACCTAATACAAACTTAATTTTTTTAAAAAAATGCTAGAAATCCCTAAGCATAACAAAGAAATATATATCTTGGTTAATGTTAAACTGTCTTCAGAAATAATAAATTTCAGCATTTACTATTCAGAAACAATGAAGACAAGCTCCAAGTTAATTAATTCACAAACTAACTCAGTAATTCTAGAGGCCTGTTATCTAATAAAGCCCAACAAATTACCAAAATCACTTATGCAAATGCATTTAATTTAACAGGAAAATATGTCTGAAATTTATAATTTTGGTGACAATGGATGAAACAATTTACATGCTGCAAATCAAGATAATACAGATAAAAGCAAACTCAGTAAAGAATTTTTTTTAAATTAATGAAAAGTTTTATACCATGAAAACGTAATGAATTAAGTAGATGTTTCATCAAACTGATGGATTTCATATAAAGAAACTGAAAAAATGCACTCTAATTAACTTGCTTATACAGCCATCTGATATTTCACTATTTTTAAAAAATCATAAAGTTTCTAGATACTTTCTTCTGTTATTTTAATTTTTAAAAAGGTCTAAAGGTATCAGCATAATCAAAAATGCAATGTCTTAAAAGATTCTTAGACATTCCTTGAATGTTTGAGGAGTTTTCTTCACTATTTTCAAATTTCATATGTTTTCTGAGATTATTTCAAGAAAATATTTAAAATAATTAAAAACTTGATTTTTTTGAAAAAAAATATTATGATTCACAATTGTCTTTACACAATAATCGTGTAATAATTATGAAATGTCAAAAGAATATATGATTACACATTTATTTTATAGTTATACAAAACTAATTATGGAATTCCAATAAACTCATATTTTTGCAATATTGTAAAGGTCATAAAAAATTGATATTTTAAAGCATAATTTGATAGATTTATCAGATATTTATATTTATTTATTTACATTTAAACACAAATGTCATTATAGAAAAGAGTCACTGATTTTATAAAATCAATCTGCTCCTTTAAACCATTGAATAATAGTACTGTTTTTTGTTTTTATTAAAATCTTATTTTTTCAATTTTTACAAAGTTCAGATATGACTTTTTAGAATTTATTTGAGTTGTAAATGTAATTTTTTATCAAATCAAGTCCAATTTATTATATTAATGATATAGAATAATGCTTCAATATTAAAATCAAATGTTGAATGTTTGCAAAACTCTTACTAGGGAGAACAAACAAATTTCTCACAATAGCAGATTTTTAATGTAAAAACTAATGAATTTGTTAATTTGTAATAATCAATCAAACATTTTTGTCTACTAAATATGGTATTTAATATTAATAATTAAGTACTTTCAAATCTCAAAACCTAAGAACATATTTATAAGAAATTTTATAACTTATTAAAGAACTATTTGACAACAATTTGTTTATGATGCAACATAAAAGAATAAAAAGTTCTTATAATGTTAGGAGTTTAAAATTTTGTCACAAATAAAATGATATCCAAGTACAGTATTAATCAAATAAAGATTAAAAATGAATAAAATAAATCTAACAAAATATCAATAAAAGTAATAGTATTTATTTTTTACTAAAAAATCTAATAAGAACCAAACATGCACATATAATATATTACTATTAAACTAGAACTTCATAACAAAAATCTAGACAAATTATATGTAATTACAAATGAGAAATGATATTTAATATAAAAAAGGAACTTTATATAAAATTAATCATGGAAAATGCAATATGATTTCCTATCAACAGATAAGAAAACAATTAGATTGAAAGAGCAATAGAACTTAACAATGTGATAATAAAAAGAATGATAAATCTGCATTATATATTTATTATTTAGAATATAAAACCTTTAAAGTACATTAAAGAAACTAATAGAAGGAAAATATGTGAAAGTTATTATATTACTACAAGAAACATAACTGTATGAATATCTATAAAACATTTAATTTAATCAATAATTAGCTAATGATAAAAATAAGTGGAAAATTTATATAGTATAAATTTATATATATATTTATACATTTTGTATGATTGCTGTAAGTTGTTTATTTTGTTCATATGTCATAGCATCGGCCAGGATGCGAACCCACAACCGTCTGCAACCAACTACTTGCTTGCAAGCCAGCTGCGATGACCTCTCGGCTAACAACGCTTGACTAGCTGCAAGTTGTTAATTTGGAAAGGAAGGTGTAAAGGAAGGGAGAATAGGGAAGGGGGAAAAGCAAAGAAGAGAGAAAAATAGAAAAAAAATTTTTTTGTCTTATATGTTATATTTGTAAGTATTTGAATTGATAGTTTTTATTAGTAATTCTAGTTAATTCTATATACAAAAAAAGTTATATGTTGCTGTGTATGTAATATAAATTAGAGCTTTAAAATAGTTTATATTACATTAACAATACACAAATATTTACAGAAAAAAGGCTTTTCTGTATTATTTTATATTTAAATTATAGAAAAACAGCTTAATAAATTAAATTCCTTTTCATTTAACCAAATAATATGTAAATAATCAATAACTAATAATTAGATTTTTAATCTTAGAATTTATAACTCCATTTTCTAATTTTAAGCTTCTTGCACCAAGTGCCTTTTTTCTGTATGGACAGTTGAGAGTGATATTTCTTTATATACACACAATTCCGGATTAATTACGTCATAAGCATATAATTAGTTTATAATATCACAAAATAAATAATATTATTTTCTTTTCTTATTTCACAATGTTATTTTAAGAAAATGTTTTATTATATGTTTTTATCATACATTTACCTTCTAAAAAAATACAGTAAAGATGAATTGAAAACCTTTTCCTAAATAATTACCTCAAGCACCAAAAAATATTTATGTTTAATTATGAATAATATTCTAGAACAATTTTTTGGTTTTAAAAATGAAAAAAAAAATGTCAGAATACTAGCTGTAGACATTAAAGTAGTATTTATTTTTAAACATGTATTTTTGTTAAACCTAAAGTTGTGAGATTTATTTATTGATATTAATAAGATCTAACATTCATTGTTAAATTTAAAAAGTCTCTGAAAAGAAGCCTACCCTCACAGATAAAAGGAAACATATAAATTTTCTTAATAAAAAAATACACATATAAAATCATCTTAAACATCTTTTAAAAGCTAATATATGTATAATTAAAGAATGAACTTAATGATAACCCATTTTTAAGGGTAGAAAAAAATTTCATAAGATTTATTTAAATTATTATTGATTTATTTAAAAGAAAAATATGTTAGTTGTATTTTTAGAGTAAAAATGTTAAAACCAGCTATACATCAATCTTTTTTAAAATAAAGCATTCTATTTATATATAATTATCTTAATACTCAATCATTATTAATAATAATATAAAAATACTAAAACAAATTCAATATGTTAAATGAAATATATTTTTGTACATTTTTGATGCATGTACGTCATAATCATGGTTGTTCTGTTAAGAATCTAAGAAACTCAATTTTTGCTAATTTAAATAGGTAGATTTTTGTTTCATTACATATTCATTTTGTGCGATGAAACATGCGTCTTTACTCTTATGTTTTCTATTGTTTTTTTCTTCTGTACATTATTTTGATAATATTAGAATCAAAATTATTTATATTTTTTGTGGTTGTAAAACATAGATATATTAGTTGAATCGGTCTTGACAATTTTATACATCAAGATGTATTGTGTTAATATATATTATAATAATTTTCGGTTGTTTTATAATAGCATGTTGAAACCACCGGAGGGTGTGGTTTGTTTGTAAACAAAGATAAATATAATGTTTCCGGGGCCAGGTTGTTTTTTTTTTGCTTTGGTTTTTTGTTTATCACATTTATAAAAGTAATATCAAATCAATTTTTTAAACACAACCAAAAAAAAAAAATGCATAAAAAAATTAACAAAAAATGAATTTACATGTAAAAGTACTTAATTTTTTTTTTTATTCTTTTCATTATTTATATTTTCTAAAGGGGGCCAGGGTTTTTTTTTTCGGTCTATGTATTTTTTTGTTGTTGTTGTTTATCACATTTAAAAAGTATGGTGGCTATCAAATCAATTTTGGCAACCCCCCCCAAAAAAAAATACATCAATTAAAAATGAATTTTAAAAAGTAGTTACCAATTTTTTTTTTTTATTCTTCTCATTAAACCCTTATATTTTCGGTTTGGTATGGTACTACAAAAAAATCAGCCGATTCTTCTTTTTTTTTGTTTGTTTGTTTTATTATTTTTATAAATTATAAATAAATCTATTATCCATTTAACAGTAACATTTACAAGCCAAAGTCAAACATTGGGAGAGGGGGGAAGGGGGGGGTGTTTCCAGTTACTAACAGAATGGAACGCAAAAAACTCGAAGGTTGACAAAGTTTTGATGGTAATTCCCAAAAACATCAATATATATGGCAATTAAAACCAACTTTTTGGGCTCTTCAGGAAAAAAACAGCAGGCATGCAGCTTCAAGCTGTTTTGTTTGATAACCCGGTTCCAGCAGTCAGAGAATTTGGTTCTTTCTTTGACATTCGTAAAGTTTCCTATTTCAGCCATTTAATTCAGCTGGCAGTTGTTCTCGCACGAAACGTGACTTAGAGCATGATTTGATAGGAATTGCACTTAAACCTACACTTGCCCAATTTTTTCAGCAGGAAATGGGGGCTAGGGAAGCATGAGGCTCTGCTCATAATTGTTAGTAGACCTTCCTAAAACATGGGAGATAGGGAGATAGAGAAGGAGGTGGTCTTAATGAATATTAAAATAGTTTTGAGAATCGGAATTTCAGCCACCCTCAGACAATACTGTAACCAAAAGTGAAATGTGATCGCACATCCAAAATGCTTAGCCCCGAAATCTGAGCTGTAAGCTGACACGATAGCTTCTGCAGCAGATTGGCAAATGTCATGTTTCTGTGCATTAGCATAGAAATCAACACAGAAGCCACCCCCCTTTCCATATCAACGGACTATTTCTAGGCTTATGCATTAGAAATAGAATGTTCAATAGCGGCAGAGGCTGCCTAAACGGCATATTTCTGTGCGCTATCATAGAAATAACACCCTCCGGCGATTTCAACATGCTATTGTAAAACAACCTAATTTTCTTAATAAATGTAACACAGGAAATAATCATCGATTAGTGAGATGTAAAATATTGTAATGCACAACTAGAGAGACAAAAGTTATTTAAAATAAAATAATATTCACAATTGATATTCCTAATCTTCAGAAACATTCCAATGAATTTAAATTATTTGCAAATCATTTTCAAATATTAACAGATTTTGAATATGATTCAGATTTCATTGAAATTATATAACTGATACAATTTTACAAACTGCAACAAGATAGTTGGTACAAAAAAGCCGCAATTTACCAGTAAAAATTCTACTGAGACAAGACAGTTTATACAGAAAAGAAGGTATATAAAATATATAAAACTCATGGATTAAGAAGGATTGATTATCTTGAATTTTGTAAAATGACTTGAAAAAATGGTAATAATGGCACAAAAAGTATAATTGCTGAACTAGTAAGGAAAGCTGTATAAAAGTCTCAAGTGTAGAACAACTTCTTAGGATTGGTAGAAAAATTATTTCTGCAATAAGAAAAAAGATGAAACAATCACTAAAAAGAGAGATAACATTGTAAATTGTGTATAATAATTATATCAAGAATTATTTAGCAATAAAAAACAAGAAAAAAATCTCCTACAACTACTATATCTTCTGAATTGCCCAAGATTTTAAATCAAGAAACAAGACGTACAATTAAATTTATGAAGAAGGGAAAAATTCCAGGTAATTATCAAATTATAATCGATATGTTAAAAGAAGCAGGAGAAGAAATATATTTGTTTTTTGGAAAAGTTATATACCAAATGTCTAAATGATAATGATGTATTAACAGTAATATTTTAAAAAGATGATAAAAGAGATATTAGAAATTACAGACCTATCAGTCTTTTATCAGTTTTATAGAAACATTTTATCAAATAATTACAAGTGAATTTTGGATTTTAACCAATCAAAAGAACAAACTGGATTTAAATGTGGTTTTAGTACTGTGAATTATATCCAAGTATTGGCAGAAGTTATAAAAAGGACTAATGAAGATGAATTACTATTATGCTTTGGAATTATAGATTATGAAAAGGCCTTTGATTCTTTACACATTTCTTCAGTGATTAAAGCAATAGATCATCAAAATATAGATTCAAGATATTATTTATTGTCGATATATACCCTTAAAATCTGTGAAGTTAGCAATTTTTGTTAGTGCACTTTCAACTAAGTTTTATTAGTCATAGTCATGGTAACTGACAGAGGGAAGAAGATTGACAATTTTATTAAAGAATTGTGAATGGGTGATTAACATAATTGAAAAACTAATAAGTTGGCCTTTGATTCTCCATAATATACAGTGTGGTGGTGATTTGATGGCATGTGATTTTATATATGATTTGTGATTTTTGATTTGGGAGTACAATATTTTTTGTGTTATTAATTAGTCAGTTCAGAGAGTGCTCTACACACACCTCCCCCTCTGAACCAATTTGTTAACAATTCAAAAGACATTCTATTCCCAAACTAGAAATTATAAATCATATACAAGGTCACATGCCCTCAAATCAACAGTCACACTGTATATTATGGAAAATCAAAGTCCAACTTGTCGATCCTACGATCCTACTAGCACAACACCAATATATATGCAACCATGATCAAATCCAAAAAAAATACCAAAACATTTTTTATAAACACCAATTTACTTCCATCACCTCCTTTGAGCCTACATCTGCCACATCATATGCCTAGATCACAACAATTCCAAGCATAAACTGAAAGAGGCATGGCACATTGCAAGAGATAAGAATGCTATTAATAAGAAAGACTCCTGCATTTTCCTCTCTAAAAATGGCCTACTTAAGCAAATAATTAGTCATTCAATTAAGCTAATCATCCATTTATGTTTCTTTAATAAAGCTGGAAATCTTCTCCCCTCTGTCAGTTGCCATTAATATGACTAATATAGCAGTCAAAGGTGCACTTGGCAAAAATTTGTTTTTGTATATATTTATCCATATTACATTTCCTTGAGATATTATGTACTAAAATTTTTAATGTGATATTGTTTATTCTGAGGAATATTTATAAAAGTGCAATAGTAACAATTGGATTACATAATCATACTAAAAAGAGTAACATTAAGAAGGTGATATGGCTTCATATTTCTAAAAGTTTTTACAGCAGTTTTGCAAGAAGTATTTTGTGAATTAAAATGGGAAGTTAATGGAATAAAAGTAATAGAAAATTATTTTATGTGGATCCAGATTTTTCAGATGATTTGATTGTTTTGCAAATAATGCTCTAGAACTCCAAGAAATTTTGTAAGAGTTATCAGATGAAAATAAGAAAATATGATTAAAGGTAAGTGTTAAAAAGACTAAAGTAATGATCAATGGTTTTTCTCAAAAGATGAAAATAAAGATTGATAATGATGAGTTAGAAGAAATTATCAACTACAAAATTCTTGGTCAGATTATTATTACAGATGTAAACATAATAGATGAAAACAATTATAAAATTAAACTTAGTTGGAGTGCTTTTGATAGAAACAACTTAATATTAAAAGGAAATATGCCTATGTGTTTGAAAGAAAAGTTTATAATAAATGTGTTTGACCAATTCTTACTTATGAAACTGAGACTTAGACACTTAACAAAATAGCACTACAAAGACTTTAGATCACTCAACTAAGAATGAAGATGTTAGCAGTAACAAGAGATCAAAAATGAAATACATGGATGAGAGAACAAACAGATGTTATTGACATCATTGAAAGAATAAAAAGACTGAAATGGAGTTGAGCTTGATATATTGTTGGATGATAATAGATGGACAGTTGTAATCTTAAATGGGATTTGAAAAAAATGGATGATACCACGTGTGCGATGGGTGGATGAAATAAAGAAGTGTGCTGGGGATGATGTGAAGAAAAGAGATTAGAGATGGGAGAAAATGGAGTAAACTTTTAGGAGACTTTCATTCTGCAGCAAATTGCTAATGATTGAAATTGATGATGATGATATTGTAATATGGAAATCCTGCTGAAGTAGATTTTTTGAAATAGATTACTGCAGTAATAATTATCTATAATGAAAATTTATTTTAATGAATTTTTTTTTTTTAAGACATTTTCCAATTAAAAATTCATACTAAGAAATTTAATATTATCTTTCAATGAGAAGAGAAGTCTAATCTATATTTATTTTTTTATTAAATTTTGAGGGAAATATAATTATTAATATTTTTTTATTATTTGAATTTTCTTTAAAAGAAGGAAGAGTTAAATTTAAATTTATAAGATTGGACCATGTGAATGTACAAAATTCTAATATCAATTTAACTAATGTTTCTCTCTAGATTAATAATTTATATGTGTACACCAGCTGCAAAATTATTTACTTGTTTTATTTATTTATGTTAAAGAAAGAATGAAACAGGCTACATTAATTATTGACATTAATTTTGATACTTTAATTTGTGTTATTTAATTATACTTCGAGATTATAGTTAATAAAAATATTTATTTCAATTATACATTATTTGTAATCTGACTCTAGAAAGCGCTTAGCCACGTAATTAAATATATATATATACATTTCTTTATTTGTCTTCAGCTTTGTGTGCTAGTGTGTGTTAGCGCATTTTATATTTTGCACTTTAGAACAATTAACCACAAAGTTTAAACTGTTTGCTCATTTTAATAAGTTAAATTAATTGTCCATTAAAATAATTTTTGCATTTGAAAATAAATTATGCTTGCTGACTCTCTTTACTTTGTTTTTATGTATAAAAGTATTGTTGGAATTTAGTAATTAAAATATTTATTCTTACATCCTAATTATATTTCATAGATGGGATTAGCTACTAGATTTTATTGACTGGGTGTATTCAGGATAGATCATGACTAGGAAAATCTATGATTATCACCATTTGTGAAAGTTTCCTTGCTGGCACTTTGATAGAAATGATTTAATTTTTATAAGTAGAATCAGGCTGCCAATGCTGACATTACAATATTCTTTCTATAAATGATTTCACTTTTTATTGAATATAAATCAGTTTATGCTAGCAACAAAATATAAGGATATTAAATATAATTTGAACGGGATTGTCTATGATCTAATGCTAGAGAAGATTACATTACATCCTTATAAGTTAGCAATGCAAATGGGCTTTTTCATATTTTATTTCAATATTACTTTTATTATCCACTTGTGATTACATCATTAATATTTGTAGAACTTAGAATACTTTAAAAACAAATTTTATTAGGTCTAATAAAGGTTACATTTTGTATAAAGCATTTTTGTATAAAGGAATGAGGAAAAAAACCACACATTTTAAATCGTTGAGACAATTGTTAAACAATTGAAATTTGAAAGACTCAAGTTATATAATAGACAATTGATGTGATTATCCATGTATATTTGAGTGGTTGGGAAGTTTGTATAGCTTCCAAGTCTCCTCAGAAATAAATTTGATGACAATAGTTGATCTCTATTTTTAATCTTTTCCATTGTTTTTATAAAACAGGCATTTTGATCTGGGTGAGGCTGTGTGTATGTCATTTTACACCTCACAAACCAGATTGAATATGTTATAAAAATTGATAATCTGATGATTGGGAATTGTTTAGTTTGATGCTTTTTTGCAGTGACATTATAGTGTAGTAGTCTGTCTTGATGTTATTATATATTATTTGTCTCACTGTTCCCAGTGCATTACATGTTGTAATGATGTGGTGGTAGGACTCCTCTTCTCTATGGCATCTGGAGCACATCGGATCTACTTTTGTGATATGCCATCTATGACAAAGGAAAGATAGAGTTGGCATAGCTTCAAGATTTAATTTGATTATGAAATCAAGGTAGTTGGGCTCCAGAGTGCAGTATTCAAATAACAAGGTTAACCTATAGTTGGTTAAGCACAGATTTGGGTTTTGGATATGTTTGACTATATCACTAGACCATTAATTTTAGTATTAAGATTATGAGATGATTGTATTGGAATACTGCCCCATCTAATGCTGTTCCAATAGTAAATGCAACAATCCATGGTCAGTGCACTCAGATACAATTCCTTTAGTGGCAGTTCAATCATACAGTTAATAGTAAAATTATATATATATATTTATTTAACCTGTGAATCAAGATGTAGCACTCACACCTACTTCTCCCACTGCTTTATTTAGATAATAATATTATTAGTTATATTAAATAACTCATCAAGCAAAACAATATGTATTTGCGTATATACATATTTTATTAATGTATATACATTTGTCTGTAAAGTTAACTTTACTTTGAAATAAATGCCTATGTAAACTACACATTGACTACAATCATGAAATCAAAATATAAAGCCAAAGTATCCAATAATTTGAGGAGCAGAGCAATTGTGTGATTGTAAATTTTTTAGCTGCTAATAATATATAATTATTTAATTTGTTTTGTAATAATTTATACTTTTTGCATTGTTAATTTGTATTTAATATATAGTATTACATTTTTATTAAAATTCTGTATTAATGTAATGTTTATTCTCTAAAATCAATTCTAAATTTGATGGCAGAGCATTAAACAACTGGAGAATGTGAATGGTCAGTGGAATGTTACTAAGAAATGGTAAATCCATGTTCTCATACAACAATTAAAGTTTTATTTAAAATAAATCAAAAACTGGAGTTAATAATATAATCTTCTTCCTCACATATACAAATATGGTCATTTCAAACATAAAGTGTCAAAATTATATGCCATAAAAGTGGGAATAAATGCACTTTTTACGTACACCATTATTAGGTACACAAAAGAATTGCTTAACAAGAGGCATATTTAACATCAGCTAAGTCTTTTTTTTATTAATGTATCAAAATAATTGATCTATCCATATATTTAAATATATTGTAATCTGAACAAGATTAATTACAATGAAACTAATTTAAAATTAAAAATAATATTTTAAAATATATTTAAATACAATATTATATTCTTTAGTAAAAAATTAAATATACAAATTATAATGTTTGAATAAATGTTTATATTACAGATATTAAAATCATTTTATTTACTGTTCTCACAATAATTGATATTTTGTTAAAATACATAATTCCAGATAATTTTGTCAACATCATTCATTCAGATATTGCAAACAGTAATTTAAAGTGAGTGGTTTATCTTCGTGCTTTCATTTCCAGTACTTAAGATTTGCCCATATATAAGCATTTGGGTTGGAAGGAATAAGTGGATTCATTTTATTCTTTCATAAATACTATATCTCGTGTTGGAAATGAAAGTATTCATTTATTATTAACACTCATAAAAAACGCATGCACAATAGCTTGAAAGGCTGATCTTTCAATGTATTACAATTATAAACATAGTGCTATATAAAATAAATGCTTATTTAAATCTTTTAAGAAAGTACTCCTTTAAATTTAAACTATATCAAAGAAACATAAATATTCATACAGGTGCATACACATTTGATTATTACATTTAAAGTTTGTCACTATTATAAGTAATTTTAATATATATATACAGTAATATAAATATTGTTTTACTGATTCTATTTTAATTAATGTATTCATATATTGACAGTATTATGTATTTTATTAGTGTATTGCTTCTTTTAATAGTTAACATTATACAGGTGTTTGTGTGTTTATCATTAAATAATAAAATCATGATTTTTAAAATTCCTACAAGTATTTTAAAATTCTATGAAAATATACAAGAAAACATCTTGGATTTTTTACATTTTACTTTATAATAATAGTAATAGTATTAAGCCAATAAAATGTTTGAAGTTCTCTATATTATTTCAATTTAAAGATACCAAAATCCATCATAATATATGTATATAATCATTAAAAATCAGTCAACACTTAGACAATATTAATAACAATCAACAGTTTCAAACTGTTGTCATGGCAACGTTCTTTTAACAATATGTATATATATAATACTTTGTTATTATTTTAGTTTTTGAAGCTTTATTATTTAGTGAAGAATTATTTATTTACAGCAAAATATTTAAAAGTGTTTGCACTATATATCATTTTTAAACATACTTCATAATTGTAGGGTAAGTTGTAATGGCAGTTACATTCTATGTGCATACATGTATAAAAATACACAAAACCAGTCTGCACCCATGCAATATCAAAAATCTCAATCTGATATATATAAAGAGAAAGTTTTTGTAAAAAATATTAGTATTTGTAATTTAAAAAATATATAAAATATTTGCTCTTAGCAATAACCTGAATAATGTATTTGAGATTTAGCAGCTGTTAAATTATTTTAATATAATTTTAAATTCAATATTTTATATGATATATTAATCTTGGAAAAAAAATCAAATACACATATAAATATTAGTTAATCCTTAAATCCTAAAAAATATTTTTCAAATTCATTAAATAATTAATACTATTTAAAAATTATTTGAAGAATACATTCATAAATATTTCTTATCTTTATTCAAAACAAAAGTTTCTGTAATGATAATCTAAAATTAAATTCAAAATATACATTTACTTCAAAAACACTTCCTATGAGATCACTAAATTTAATGCAATAATTTCTAGGTGATTGATTTTTTAAATAAGGAATATGTTCCATAATTAAGCTGCTGTTATTAGTTATAATAAATATCTATTTCAGCTTTCAGTTTTTATATAAGAAACAAAGAAAGTTATAAAAACATATCAAAAATCACATAAATCAGTTATTAATTGTTAAATGCTGCTTTATTGTGGAAATTCATTGAATTCTTATAGATTAAGACCTCACCACAGCCTTTGATATGTTTATTTATTTACATTATTATTTAATAATAACATTTAAATTTATAAATAACTACTTATGTAATTTTATTATATTAATAAGCTGAAACTTATATTAATCTCAACATTAAACTGTCCTCACCTGATACTATTGTAAAATAAGATATTAAATATTGAAAGAGGTTTCAAGACACTAATTATTAATGCCTTGTATTGTTATAATTTTTATTTCCAAAAATGGCTATTGTATATTTATATAATATTTGATTTCACAATAATCCCAGTAGAGGACACTTTAATTTATTAAAGTGGGATAGAAAAATAAAAAGAAACAATTCAGTTATAAAAATTATAGAAAAACAAAAAGTAAAAAATAGGCAAGTGTATTGTGGTTTATAATGCTTCCCAGTAGTAAGAAATTTTTAATTTGGCTAAGATAATTTATAGGCTCATGACCAATGAACATAAACATCTGAATTTTTTTTAAAACAAAATTCATATTATATCAATTTTATAAAATAAAATAAAAACATATCTATTTTCTTTTATGACTTGCTAGCAAGAGACATCACAATCAATGTGGTAGAATAGGAACTTCAATAGTTTAATATGGATGAAGATTTGATAAAGAAAAACTATTTTATCCACTGAATTTGTTCAAGGTTTGTAGCTTTTTGTAAAATTATGTTTTAATTGCCTAATGAAATTCATGAATTAATTTTTTACAACTTATTAATATTTAATAAGAATCTGCAATTACATTATAATTGCAAAGTGGAAGTAACTACCTCCCACTGAGTTATATAGCATCAAAAACTAATAAAAAAAGAATTCTACCATTCTATCTTTGGGTTCTGTTGTTATATAAGCTTAGTTTTTGACTTGTTTTTTTAATTATATGGTGAATTATATGTATTGTTTTAATTTATGTACAGACTAAATGCTCTGAAATCACCATTAAGGTATTCAAAGGATGAAGAATGAGTCTTATTTTTAAGAACCTTTGAACATTAAGTGAAATATCTATAATTGCAAAGCAGAAATAACTACTTCGGACTCAGTTAAGTAGCATCAAGAGTTATGTAGTGGCAAACACAAATGAAAAGATAGAATGATACCATTCTATCTTTGAGCTCTGCTTTTATATAAGCTTAGTCTGTATATAAATTAAAACAATAGACATAATTCATCATATAATTTAAAAACCAAGTCAAATACAGCTTATATAACAACAGAGCCCAAAGATAAAATGGTATCATTCTATCTTTTCATTGGTTTTTGATGCTACATAACTCTATTACTTTCATTTTGCAATTACAGATATTTAGAAGTTATGATTATTTATTTATTATTAAAATATTTATAGTAAATGTCATTATATAAAATCTTTATAAATTGTAATATGTATTATTTCATTTTAATATTCATCAACTGAAAACATTTTTTTCCATTTATCTCAGCTTTTCTTCTATTAATTAGTACATTATGTAAATTAATTGATTTAAATAAAAAAAAATTTAAAAGACAGAAATAATTTTCTTAATAGATAAACACTATCTGGATAAATAGGACTACATGAAAATAAATTTTGGTTTTTGAAATATAGGGCGAAAGTGCTTTATCAATAGATTATTTTTACATGTTTTTAATTTGGTTTTAGTAATTATTAAATTGAAGATGGCTAAATAATTCAGAAAAAGAAGTATCAGTAAAATCTATAAATGAAATCATTTTATTTATCAATAGAAACTTAAGAACAACTGTCTTTTGAGTTAATGATATTTGTTTCTTCATTTTATTCATTTGTGTTTTGTGGTTATTCACTTACATAATATGTTATAAAAATATGATATGCGAGTATTTTTAGATAAATGCTATGAAATTTGTTTAAAAATGCATATACAAAGTCCTGATTTAATTAATTAATTAATTAAGAAAACTCTAACAACATATTTTAAAAAAGTATTAAATTATAGCTTATAGTTCATGACAATGGAAAATGTGCATGCATAACCAATCATGAGAAATAATATTAATGATAATGGACTTAAAAAATATAATCAGACATGAGAAGATAGACTGCAAATGATGAGAAATGTTTTATAAATTAATATGTTTGTAAATAATGATTATTATTAAAGATTAATAAAATTAAAAGATTTATATGATAAGATCTACATATGTATTGATGATTATACATTTAAGCTCATTGCTTATGTAATGAATAAAAAGAATAAAAAATATCTTTAATCTTCAAGATTATTCTAAAAGTTTAATGTATATCTTATAGTTACACTAAGGCAATAAAGTTAATTACTCAAGACTTTAATAGATTTATAAATGTAGATGGTAACAATCAAACGTTGAGCTATCAACAATCTCAGTCTTGACTACAGGTATTATAGAATTCTTCAAAGCAATATAACAAATAATAATGTTTATTTTAGTTACAGCTAATAAAGTGAATAAGTTTAATTTGGATGAAAATTCTGTGAACTACTGAAGATATATGAATGTTTTGTCCAAAAAAATGACTAAAAATTAAAACATTTTAATTCCTAAATTTTATCTATTAAATTTGAAAGTGATTTTTTTTTAATCATAAAAAAAAATTAATAAAATAAATATATTTACAGATTACATTATATATATATATATGATAATATTAAATCATGCTATCACACTTCCAATATAAAGCTGTAACATCAAATAGAAAACTAAATTAAATGGCTGAGCGCTTTCAAGATGTACTTCTCATCTTCATAGGCAGTTATGATTCTTTTTTTGAAATCATTATATAAATAAATACCATATGCAAATGAGTCACTAAGACCATCTTTTAGATATAGCAAAACATGCATCCTTATGATTAATGGCGAAGGAGTCCTCTGCTATAAAGTAAGCTTCTTTTACCTGTTGCTTAATATCATGCCTCTCAGTACAAACTAATTTATGTAATGATTTCAAAGAAAGAATCATAACGGGCTATGAATATGAGAAGTACATCTTCTTGAAAGCACTTAGCGATTTAATTTAGTTTTCTATTAGTTGTTACAGTTTTACATTGAAAGTGTGATAGCAAGATTTAATATTATCATATTGAAGACAAACGTAAAGTATAAATCTACATGTTATTACTTAATTATATATATATGTAAATGGCATTATAAATATATTATACATAATAACTTCCATACTTGCACATATTCTTTTTAAAATCATGTAAATAAAGATACAATAAAAGACAAATAACTCCCAAGATGCATTTCATCCTGAACCGGCACTCATCAGTTGGCCCAGGTCACCATCTCTTATATATCTCTATATTATATGAAGAGTATTTATTTATAGCAAATTGTTAATTTTCATTTACAAGTGTAAAACTTATTCCATTCACAACTTTGACACCATCCACTTCAGATAAATTACATTATGTATATTTTCTTACTATTTTTACACACACACAATATTTATGTATGTATGTTTGTATAAATATATATGAAATAATTCCAGTACATACCACTAGCTGGAATTAAATATCAAATCACTTTCCCAAACATTAAGAAATTTCAGCTACATCCTCTATGAATAAACATTTGGGAGAGTGATTTGATATTATATATATATTATTTATTAACTAAAATACAGGCTTATTATATATCTGTATCAATATATGTAATATATAGGGTATATGAGGACAGACTTTCACATGGCCCACCATTCATCACTCTATCTCATATCACTGATATACTTGAACACATATATGCTGAAAAGATAAATAATCACCAATAGATGTATTTCATGCTAAATCAGCAATCATCAGTTGGTCCAGATTATCATCTCTACACATATATGCAATAAGTGCTCAGATATATATTAAGATAGCCAATCTTCATACTTTAATGGACAGGTTTCAATCCACTCCACACTCCAACTCTTCAACCATCCATCCAATTGAAGATCTGATGATGGAAACACTCAAAGGCCACCCCGAGGCTGAGATTCTTGTCACACCCATGTTGATTTAAAGTCAATCTGATTCCTCAAGTACAGGATATAATCCATTTAATACATATATAAGGGATGGGCAGACATCTCTACTATGTAATAACTGAAATACAGGCTTGTTATATATTGGATGGACAGTTGAAGAGTTGGAGTGTGGAGTGGATTGAAACCTGTCCATTAAAGTATGAAGATTGGCTATCTTAATATATATCTGAGCACTTATTGCATATATGTTTAGAGATAATAATCTGGACCAACTGATGATTGAGCATGAAATACGCATATTGGTGATTATTTATCTTTTCAACATATATGTCTTCAAGTGTATCAGTGATATGAGATAGAGTGGTGAGTGGTGAGTTGGGTGAAAGTCTGTGCTCGTATACCCTATATAATACATTATTTAATTAAATTTTTGAAACATGCTTATATTTTTATACTATTCTTGTATTAAATTATTACAAAGAGTTCTGCAAAAAATGAAAATAATATTGTTTTAAAAGTGTTTTTTTTTTAAGATTAATGACTTTAAAATATGGAAATAATCATAATTAAATTTCTTGGAAGACTATGTGATATCAGGATATAATAGAAAAGTATTGAGAATTTAATAGTTCATCTGCTAGTCATTGCTTACCATTGCATTTCACCTAAATCAAGGTATCATTAAAGCTTGTAGTGAAGCCATAAAATTAAGATACTAATTGGCAATAATATTAAAAAAAGGTAGCTAGCATTGAACAATAACACTATTGATCAAAGGTTTTTATTAATTATTAATTTGATAATTTTGTGCAGAAAACAACACATTATTGGATATCAATTTTTATACTAATAAGAGCAAAACAATAAGTTTTTAACAATTTTAAAAAAATTATAGCTATGTTAAAAAAATTATTATATTGTTATTTTAAATATGAATACTGAATCAATCACCTCAACATATTTTGGAAAGCATAATAGTTATTAAAAATGGATTCTTTTTATAAACTTAGCACTTCCAACAATATCATTAGTTTTCTATTCAACATAATATAATATCAATAATTTTACTTTGAAAAAGTTCACAAATCACTGTTTTAAATTGCATGGAACTCTCGTATCTGAAATTATTACTTCGTAAAAGTATACTTTATATTATTCCATAATATAAAGCTAGAGATTAAATGTTGAAATCAAAATAAGTTGCAATATATTATTTTATCAAGTAATTACTACTCTATGTAAATATAAAAAGAAATTGATAATTTAAGTCAAAAGATTTAGGATATAGCATTTGCTTTATTCAAGAATTGAGATAATCTTCAATACAAATACAACATCTGAACTTAATTTTTACAAAATTATAAATAAGAATGTAATCTATTAACAAATCATTGTACATAGTTTTCTATTGACATCAACAATATCACATAAAAGTTTTAATATTTTAGGTACTTTAAAAATACTAGGTTGCAGCTTCTAAATGAGTACTTCACTACATCTGTCTAAAAAATTGTGGGAATTCAATGAATGTGTAATGGTTTTCACTTTAGAATTTTAATCCTGATTTCATAAATAGGTAAGCTGACTGTGATAGAATTCAATTTTCAAAAATTGATTTTTTAGTTGCTTTTTTTTTTGATGAGAATCATCTACTTGTAGTTTTAAAATTGCATATAATAATCTAAATATATACATATAATTATCTTTGAAGAGTGAAATATCTATCATTCTATTTGTAGTTTATATAAAATGTTTTTTAAAAATTTTGTATTTTTTTTAAGACTCTTTTGAATAAAGTTACTATGTCAATGTAAAAAACTCTTCAAGTTATTTGATGAATTCCAAATTCCAGGAAAATATATTATATAGTGATGATGTAGTTATTGTTTTTCTCTATTCAGTGATATGGTTAAGTAGTTATTAATTTTATTATATATCTTTACTAGTTTGATAACCAAAATTTGTTACATATATTTAAGCATGTATATGTGTATAATATACTGCATATGCTTGATTGTGTGTTTATTATTTTACATACACATAGTATGTGTGTACACCCCTGACCTGACTAACCCTCTTCAGTAGCCCTTCATAAATGCATATTAGTAATGCACACAGAAAAATCTAAATGATGTTTATAAAACTATTCAAATTTATGACATTGATATAAATATTAAATTTTAAAATAAATTATGCAAAGATGGTAATAAGCCTGATCAAGTGTTATTGATTGGACATGGGGTCTCAATCTCTTTTTTTTTTTTGACAACTTAACATATAAACAAAGCAAAGCAAAACTCCATATAGTAGTGCCACCTGTGCTAAACAGAGTAATCAATGGATGCCAGAAGGCTTGTGCATAAAATCCCTATATAATGCACAAGCCTTCTGGCATCCATTGATTACTCTGTTTAGCACAGGTGGCACTACTTTATGGAGTTTTGCTTTGCTTTGTTTATAAACAATTACGTGCTAGTATTGGAGATGTGATCATGTGATGCTTGCTGGTTTAACTTAACATATGTATGTAGAAAACTCATATGCATAAAGCTAGATTGAAGAGCTATATAAAGATATTACATATCAGTACTTATCACCATTTCTGTCATCATATAAATAAAAAAACTAAGCAGCGAATGATAGCTAAATATAATATTAAATATTGATGTGCAATATATACTTATATATTATTAATAAAACAAATATTATACTTATCATATAATTAAAAATTAAAATAATTACATAAATAAAAAAATTAATCAATTCCATTAATAAAAATAGTAACCATGAGGTATGGACATTTACAAAGGATCCATATTCAACCAGCAAACAGGATTCATGTGTTTCATTGTCCAAAAACTGGAATATCTAATTGCCTTATTTGCATATTGTGCCTCATTCACATATTACATCACACCAATTATATAAGCACAACTGTGCAACATAACTTTGTTCGGCACTATAATTATGGTAGTGTTTTGCCAAAAGCTGGCTCATTGCATTTAATTAGTTTATGTTTATTATACCTTTTGATCAGATCTCGAAGTCAACGAGTGCTTAATTTATAAAAAGAGTTAATACATTAAGAATTACTCTAAATATCAATAAATTGTTATATAGTTACTCTTTATCTTTTTTTTATTAAAATAATCAAATGGTTTATTGATTGAGAGTTTATAAGAAATTCAAGTACCGGAAGCGATATAGACTTTGAGCTTCAAAGTTTGATATCCTGTCATTGTTCCAAACTATACGCGCGGCTTTCTTTTTATTCACTGTTTATATAAATGAAAAAAGATTTTGTACTTCGGTATTTTAAAAATTATTTCCTATTCATCACTTAATCATTTTTATATTTATAAACAGCTTTCCATTCAGATACAAAAAAAATTGACAATAAGATTTTTGAAAAATATAAGTTTGAGAATATACAAATAATAAATGTAGTAATACATCAAAAGGCTCTTATTTTATTTAATGCAAGAAACAGAAAATAATGAAACAATTAAAACATAGAATATGCATACACACACGCATATATAATGTATTATTATTGTGTTGACATTTTTTGTATCTATTATTAAAAACAGCTTTTTTATTTCAAAATTCCTATTTTTTGACTTCTTATATGCAGACCATCTTCAGGAATATTAAATATACATCCTGAAATTAAATAAACAAATCAAAATGACATTTTGTTTTCCTGAAAGTTTGTGATGATGGTGTTTTAGTTGTATTTTTATATTGGATTATTTCGATCATCTAATATGAGTATTGAATGTCTTTAAAAAATTTAACTTTATTTAAATATTCCAAATACATTTAAGTGTTAGTAATAGCACATTAAACAGGCTAAATGCACAACATTTCGAGAGGTATTATTATCCCCTCTTCTTCAGGTGTTGCTGACCAATGACAGTACTAGTAAGGGATTCGAATTGACCCTTAGATTCTTGAGTATTGATTTTTTTTATCTCTACTTCTACAGATATTACCATATAATTTATATTTTCTCTACATTATAAATATGCAAATTATCTATTACCAACTGATGAGTGCTTGTTCAGCATGAAATAGGTATACTGGAGTTCATTTATCTTTTTCACATGTATGTGGTCATATGTATCGGTTATATTGAAAAGAATGGATAACTGTACAGAGCTTAAAAGTCTGGGCTCAAATTCCCTTTAATTACATCTAGGTTAAGCATATACATTATACTTGTACTTCAATATTATTCGTAGTAGAATTAATTTTGCTAGATTTACTATTAATTTTCCATTTACTGTCTTATTTTTAATGATAATTAAAATAAATTTTATTATTTATTATGTTAAGAGTTTTCTGCTTTTAAAATTTTCAAAACTTGCTAAATTGATACTTTTTATTTAAATTTAGTTTAGTATTTTTGAGGCATTATTCTCTTTTAAGAATTTATAGTATTATTATAATTTTTATCTATTTTTATTTTATTTAAACAAATATAAATATTTTCCTCTACCAATATAAAGACAAGAATATATTTATCAACATATAAATAGTATTTTAATTTATTATTAAAAATAAGATAGCAAATATAGATAATTCATATTTATTATATAGAGAGAATATAAATATATGTGATAGTATCTGTAGAAGTGGCATTCAAAATGTGATTTTAATATTTTCACTATTTCACTTTTATTTAATTATGTGATTTTGTTCAATGTCTCTGAATTATGATCTGCATATAAAAAATCAAAAGATAGATATTTTGGAATGAAAAACTACATAAAACATCAAAAATTTCAGTGTTCTTAATAACAGACACTACTGAAATGGAAACAGACCAATACTGTCTTGCTTTAAATTTTATGTTATAAAGTTCTGAATCAAGAAGATGGAAAATATTTGATTGAAAATTTTGTAATATACAAATAGTGCTGCAGAAAAATTTCACATTAGATGACATGATATTTATTATATCTAATTCCAGCGTTGTTTTATGTATATTCTAACTTCATATAGTTTCGGTGCAGTTTGAAAGTTATAATTGACCATTTGTTAGTTGAGTTTCATAACAAGGTATATGTGCCTGTGTAATGAACTTTATTTAAATTTATTTTATAAATAATAATTTCACCCTCTTTAGTCAAGTTGCAATCTTTAATGTCTTCATAAACATATTAGGTCATAGATATCAGTAGATAGTCATCTTTATTGTGTAAAAACTTTGCCTTGACAACATATTGAGATTGTTGATTGTTATTGATATTAGTATTGTTTAGGTATTGTCTAATTTTATGTATTTATATTTTTTTCTAAACATATTTAGCCTTGAGCAGTATTAACTTTATTATCTAATTAATACATAGTTTCAGTCAGTTTGAAAGTTATAATTGATTATTTGTTAGACGGCTTTCAGAAGAGGTTATATTTGCCTGTTTAATGAGATTTATTTAAACTTTTTTGTAATTAATAATTTCACTCTCTTTAGTCAAGTTTCAATCTTTATAAAGGATATTGCTTTAACACCAGATTGAAATTGTTGATTATTATTGATATTGGTGTTGTTTAGGTGTTGTGTTTTTATTTATTCATAAACCTACCTAGCCTTGAGCATTATTGACTTTATTATCTAAGTAATATATAGTCTCAGTGCAGTTTGAAAGTTATAATTGATTATTTAAAGAAGTTGTATTTTCCTGTTTAATAAGTTTATTTAAAGTTTTTGTGTAATTAATAATTTCACTCTCTTGAGTTAAGTTTCCATGTTTAATGTCTACATAAACATATTAGATGATAGATAAAGGAGATTGCCTTGACACCACATTGAAATTATTGATTGTTATTGATATTGGTATTGTTTAGGTGTAGACTGCTCTCATGTATTTGAATATATATACATTCACATACATTTAACTTAAGAATTTTTATACTAATAGCATTGAATTCAATTTATATTACAACAGAAGTTCAAGTTTCAAGCTATAGTTTTCCCAATTACTTTTGGATATGATAAATTAATGTGTTTTTACATTGAATTGTGGGAATAAACTAATAAAATCATTGAGGCAATTAAAGAATTTATATTTCTATGGAGTGAATATGAAACTTTTAAAAGGAAATTACAACTACATAATTAGTTTTACTATGTTGCAGAAAAGGTTGATTGTTAATGTAAAATATGAAGATACATTAAAAAGTTTAACAGCCTTAGTCTTATTTTTTTATTCCAGAGTCATTTTTATATTAATAACTAATTAATTAAAAAGATAGTAGTAAGAAAAAATACTCATATTAATATTAAATTAGTTTTAAAACTTAAGAGTGCTTAAATGCATAATGTGAGAGGGGAAAGTTGTTACCAGATGGTTAGTCTTTAAAATTAGCCACCCTCCCTCTCAAAAAAAATATAAAATCATAGACAGTAGTTGGTTTTAGTATTTGTTAACAGTATACTGTATATCCATCAATTACTTATACTTACTCTATTTCTCATATATCCATACCAGCCTTTAGAAAGAGGATTTTGTTTACACGGTTTTGTAATATTATCTCAAAAATTCAGTAATTAATTTTTTAAGCAGTCTATATATAATTAAGTGTGTGTGTTTACATATACTATATATGCATCTAGATTTTTCAATACATCTATTAAAAGATTTTTCTGATATAAATCATCAATTTAAGAATTATTTGAAAGTACTCAAAAAAAGTGATAAATTCGATTTGATGTCATTTGTTTTTGATAAATGTACATGTCAATTTCTTCACTATTTTTCAATAATAAAAATTAATTTTTTTTTTTTAATGGAAAAAAAATATTTTAAAGGGTGAATTTTTTCTTTAGAAGTAGGAAGACCTTAGGCTCTTATCTATAAGATTAACACCATTCCAGAATTATTTTTATTTCCATTCTTGTAAACAATAATTACTTATATTAAATTATTAATAGAAATATTATTTGTTTTGATTTATTATAGCATCATAAATATTGAATTTTTAACTTTTTAGAAAAATATATTTTTATTCCCAACTACAAATTAAATAGCAGCCAGTGAATTAATTATAATTTTGTGATAGATAATGTTTTCCTTTGTCTTTAAATAATAAGGAAATTAAGCTTATTATCATATTGACTGAATTAAATCAAAATTATTTTGCAATCTATATAAAAAATTTAAAATAGATTACCATCATTTGATCAATAAGTCTGCATCTTATATAGAAATTCAGAGATTGAAATAAAGTATAAAATCTTTTTTTGTGTTTTTTTTTTATGCTTACCAGTATAAGAAGAGTACAATGAGGTCTGCTACAACAAAGGCTTCTACTGAGAACAAATTATAAAATGAACCCCCCCCCCAACTAAATTAAAATTTGTACAATGAAAATAAATGTTACAATGTGATCAACTTTGTTATATTGTGCTAGGCTTAATTAAATTACAAATCAATTTGCTTATTTATTTATTTGTAGCTTTAGAAATCAAAATATACTTCATTTTTTTTAATTAATCTGCTGCATATATATAATAATTTTTTATCCATAATTCTGGAAATTGTACTTATAAAATTGGTTAACATTGTCATAGAAAAAATTCAAAATGAAAAAGTTGTAAAACTATCAATGAATTCAAAAGCTATAGAGAATATTATTGGCTGATACAAGAAACATATATGCATAACTTTTTAGAGATTCTGAAAAGCATAGTTAGAATATAATTTAATATTGTAAAAAAGTAATTTTCAAATAAGAAAGTAAAAATACAGTGTTTGGTTTGTGATGATGGTATTTTAGTTGGATTTATATATTGGACTATTCCATCATTTAATATTAAATATTGAATGACTTTACAAAATTTTAACTTATTAATATATTAGAAGATGGAATTAGTCCAGTATATGAATACAACTAAAAATAAAGTGATTTTTATTAATATAAATTTGTTTATGCTTCTAAAAATATGATTTTAGTTTTCACAATATATCAGAAAAAAGTTATAATATTTTAAAAACAATAATTTTTAAATAAAAAGTTGAAATAAAATGATTTTTTATTAGTGTAAGTTTGTTTATAGTTTTGAAATGTCAATTTTAATTTTTACTATGATGCAGAAAACAGTTAGAATCTAATATTAATAAAAATACAGTTTCCAAACAATTAAGTGAATATTTTGAATATGATATAGCTAAATCAATGATCTGTTAATTTTATTATCATAAATTTGTTTACATTTTTATTTTATGCTTTGAAAAGTGGATTTTAGTTTCAAATTGGAGTATACTTTTTTTGTAGCAATTAATTTTAAATGTGTTTTTACATTTCTATTTTAGATTTTGTGTTATATTTTTCTTATTTACTTGTCTGTTTTGCTCTAAGGTATGGATCTAGAACAGACATTTCAATGTAAGGTATAACAAATCACCTTCTCTAACCAATTATGTTCCAATTAAATATTTAAAAGATTAATAAGAGAAAAATAAAAAATAAATGAAATAAAAATAATATATGTATATGTATGATTATAAGAAGTATTAATTGATAAATATTGAATATAAAAACTAGTAAAATGTATAATATATTAAAAGGTAATAATTAAATAATGATTATAAGAAATATATATATAAAATGTAAAATTATATGTTCATGTATATTTATATTCATGTATTTGTATTATGTTTGTTATAGTTCTGAAGAAGATTGCTGGGGCAATCGAAACTGTCATATTAGGTTGTAAAAAAAGCATTGTAAAAGTAATAAAGAACATAGATGATATTAATATTATATTCATTATAATAAATCCTACTATTCTTTGTATAGCATAACATTTCAAATTCATACTGAAATATTAATTAATAACTAACATATTTTAATTATATTTTTCTGACTAGAAGAGCTTATTAAACCTTATGACATTTTCAGAAAGCAAAATAAAATGTATTAAATGACCAACAAAGGGAAACTACTTCTACTGATGGTTAACTAGTATAAATTATTTCAAAAATTCTATTTGAACCCCATTTATCAAAATATTTGGATTTTATCATTTTTAAAATAAACAAATATGATTTTTTATCAATCTTTTTTTTTTAGTTTTATAAATATACTTTTTTTTCCAAAAATTTGTTGTTAATGAATATGGGAGTAAATAATCATGAAACCTTTTAAATGTATGTGTATACAATAGCATATGATCTTGATGCTTTAATGATTGTATGTATTTCTTATAATCTTATTGTAATCGAGTATTATGAAAAGGTAAAAGTTGAAATCCAAGACTTTTATAATGAACAAAGTATACTTTCAGCAGACCACTGCCAGAATCACAGTGTTGTGTTAATTTAGCTGTTGAAAATTATGCCTATATATGGACATACTTTATTGTATTTATACCCTTCTTTGTCTGGAGTTTGGTAAAGATAATTATAAAAATAGCATTCTGACCAAATAATAATATCTGATCACTGTCAGTAGGAATTGTCATTATTTGTCATGTTTTAGTTACATTTTATTTTTTTTTCCTGAATATTTAGGACTGTATAATAATACACTTTAAAAAAATTTTGTGTTTAGGTGTATCAGTGTTATTAGATAGAGTGGAGAGAGGTGGGTAATACACTTTAAAACTGTGTTTCATTTACTTTATTAAATTAAGTAAATGTTATGAATTTCAAACAAGTAATTAATATTTTCACTCTCATAAATTGTGCTAAATATTGATATTATTATTGTTATTACTCTTAATAGTTGTTACATATGGAAATAATACTTTATATAATTATTTATTTTAATTTTTGTACATCAGTCAAACATTTACTTTAGACTTTGTAGATGAAGCTTTTAAATGGAAATAAAACGTTACACAAAGGAATAATATATTTATAAAGGTAAATGAAAAAAAATGTTATAAATTATTAAAAAATAAAAAAGGCTAAAAATGCATTGCTTTGTAATTTTTTTTTTAGTTTAACAGATGTGAATGCAAATAAAGAAAACAAAATAACTAGGGAAAGAAAATATATTAGATGATTTTAAAGAAAAGGGTAATTTGTTTAAAGCAAAAACTACAGAGACATAGAAAAAAGATTAACAAATGTGAAACTTGCTTTAGAAAATCACAATATTGAGTAATAAATTAAAGTTCAGTAAATTTAAATAGCTTGAAAATATTTTACAATACTAATAAAATTATATGATCTGTGTTGAAATGTTAAAGTAACAAAAATGAATTTTAGAAATAAAATTGAATAAGTTATTGAGGTAGCTTATAATAACTGATTATATATTATTGGATAAAATACATTACATATAAATACAAATCAATAAACTGTATATATAGCTAAAAATGATTAGTCTATTTCTATATCTATATTCAAATCATCTGTTTAAAAAAGACATATTTTGTATTCTACTTTCTAAATATGGAATTAATTATTTAATTACTACAGCTATATTATTATCATAGGCAGAATTATTTTAGAGTTTGCTCTATTTTGCACATTATTTTTCTAGTTTACATCTACATGCCTTAAATAATATGCCTCTTTTTTTATTCTAGAACCTAACTACGAGGGAGTACCCCCCCCCCCAAATAAATAAATGAAATTTGTAATGAAACGTTGTGTTTTTTTAAGTGTTAGAAATTAAATCTACTTCAAAGTACTATCTATTTGATGCAATGCACTGAACTAACTGGGTTTTGCAGTTTTTGAAGTAGTCCTGAAACTATTACAAAGTATTACCTTTTAATGCCTCTGTTGTTTTTTCTTCTCCACTTTCTAGTCTGAAAAGCTTTTTCTGATGAGACATTTTTCATTCAGGGGAATAAAAAGAAGTTGCACAGAACTAGATCAGATAGGCAATGCTAATTTTAATTAAAAATTGTACCACACTCAAGACGGGTACTGGCGCATTGTCATCATAAAGCTTACTTGTCACTTTGCCAAAAAATGGGATGTTCTCATTTTACTACACTATGTAAACATTTTTAGAATATGTAGATAAAATTACTAATTGTTACAAATAAATTTTGAGTAAGTAATGTCTTGACATTGGACTACTCACTTTGGATTCTAGAACTTGGTGAAATTGATTTTTCCATTAAACAACTACTAAACTTCTATTTTCCCCATAGTGCCTTTCCTGTAAGCTGTTTCATACATTATAATTGTTTTATCTGCCATTTTCCTAACATAAAGCAGAAATTCACTTTGTTCTAACTTTTTAGTTATTACAAAAATCAACAAATAAGTGAGTCAGACTTAACAAAAGCATTTACTATGGCACAAAATACTTCTCTTAATGATATATATTGGCAACATTCTTACCCATCAGAGAATATTCTGGTTATTTTTGGATACCCCCTCATATATAATAATAGTTAATAAATGGACAGTAGACTTTCAGTATATTCAGACTAATTTATCATTTTTGACAAAATGACAATTTTGCATCAATTCAATAGCCACCTTTTGTTCTTTTTATATCATTCATATTAATGCATAGAATATTTCACATGCTCTAATGTTCAAATTTTGCACAAGTGTATAAAATTTAAATACATCAGTAATATGAATTCAAAGTAAATTGTAACTACCTTTGATTTTGAAAAAAAGATTGGTATGTGCTATTCTTCTTCCTCACATTTAATTGAATTAAATAGTTGCAATGTTTTTATTCTCATTTAAAATAAATTATATGAGATAATTAAAATAGAATTTCTGACTTAATATATAAAAAAAGAGAATATATATTATAAAAATTTACAGCACAAAAATATATTGTAATAAATTATTTAGTATGCAGTGAATAAGAAAGATTGAATGTCTTAATTTATATATAAATTAATTAAGTTCATAAAGCTAAACAATAGACTACAATAAATTAATTATACCTACTAACGTTAGTGAATCTGGCAAATAATTGAACTACTAAAACCTCAAAAATTAAATATAGTTTTTTTTTTTGGCCTATTTGCTTTGATATATGACTGTTACTTAGTTTTTGAGGTTTTAATATTCCAAATATTTGATAAAGATAGTAATGACTGTATGTATAATTAATATATATATATATACATTTATTTAAATACATGGGAAATTTCTGTTATTTCTAGTTCAGAAAAATCATAATCACATGTTCATTGACAGTGACCACTAACACAGTCTATTAACATGGTCTTAAGAATATTTCAGTATTTGCATGTTATAAAATTATTAAATTATATATAGAGATTCTAATATTATTAACAATCCTGTAAATAAACAATAGCTATTAAATATGTAGTGCTAATTTATCACTCAAATAAAAAATACACTATTTTTATCAAATTACTACATTATTATGAAGATATAAGTCAGTAATTCTTATTTAAAAGTAGTAAAACTTTAAATTAGTATATATTTTGCAATAAATAGCAATTTATTTTATTGAAAATAATATTTTTTAAAATGAACAGGTATTTGCTACTTTCTTTTATAAGTACATTTTATATATTTGTATTTGTATATTGGATTATTTCTGTCATCTAATATAAGTATTGAATGTCTTTAGAAAAATTTAATCTTATTTGAATATTCCAAATACATTCGACTAGTAGTAATGGCACACAGATTAGAATATGAAAAATATTTTGAAAGGTATTATTCTCCCTTCTTTTTTAGGTGTTGCTGCCCTGACCAGTGATAATACTAACATGAAAATTGAACCTGTACTCTTAGATTCTTGAATATTGAATTTTAAAATGACACACTTTAATATCCAAGAATCTAAGAGTCCAGGTTTGATTCCATGCTAGTACTGTAACTGATCAGGCCAGCAACATCTGAAGCAGAGGGGAGAATAATACCTCTCAAAATGTTATGCATATACTAACTTGTGACTAACAGTTGAATGTATTTGGAGTATTTAAATGCAGTTAATTTTTTGTAAAGATGGTAAATCTTTATATTACATGGTGTAAATAGTTCAATATATAAGTATAATTAAAATACTATCATCACAAATCTTCAGGAAAACACACTTTATATATTTGTTTTATATCTATTTTTAGATCTTTCTGATATAAGCATAATTACTTTTATTTTTTTGACATTCTCTTGACTTTTTCTACATTATCTCTATGAGAGTGTAAACTATTCCTATTAGTCCAATCCCATTTTGCATACCTTAAGTTGATTGAATAGTGTTTAAATTATTGAAAAAATAATTGGTTTAAATGTAATAATAGAGTTTTCCATAAAATCACTAATAGATGCAAGATACACAATCACATTTGCTACTTGCTAATAAGTATAGTATCTTATCATTATAATAATTAGATCAAATTATATTAATATATCTGTAAATGACAATGGTGGTCGAGAGGTCAGTGCGACTGCCTTGCACTTTCAGGCAGTTGCCCGGGTTGCAGGTTCGTGTCCCAGCCGATGCTATGACACTTAAAAAAAAAAACTATGTGTAACCATATACTATTTTAAATTATGAGCCCAAAAATAAAATCATATTGGTCAAATATTTTATGTATATATATATAAAGAACTTGAACTCAGAATTTCAAGTTCCTTACATATATTCAATTCATTTTTTACAACCAATACACATGATGACCACATACATGTGAAAAAGATGAATGATCTCCAATATACCTATTTCATGCTAAACCAGCACTCATCAGTTATCTTCTTCACATGTATGTGTATTGGTTGTAGAAGATGGATTGGATAGATGTAGGGAACTTGAAAGTCTGAGTTCAAATCCCTTATAATTACATTAAGTTTAGTATAGACAATATAGATATATTTAAATATTATATATATGCAGTATATAATTTAAATAATCATATTGTTGGTTATTTAGAAAGTTCTGTGATATTCAAGCACTCTAAAGGGATATATAAACTGTTACATTCAATTGACTGAAATGAATTGTTTTTGTCATGATATTCAGCTGATAATTTCTACTGGGACTTCTTTACTACTACACATATAGGGCACCCACATAATCAAAATCTGTGACAGAATTATTGACTTTTTGAAGCTCCAGAGTAAGGATAATCTCTAAAGTAGTATAACTCTCACAAATTATACATAAAGTAGTTGATATTTATATGATAATTTAAATGAATTTAGAAATTTTTCCAAATGTCATTTAATTTTCAATTTTATAACTTTAATAATTTTTTATAACAATTTTTGTTTTAGAAGGCAAATGAATTCATACAATAAAAAAGAGATTTATGATAAATATGTTGTATATACTATATAACAAAAAGAATGAGCAACTTATAGCATTGATCACAGTTTGAATATCTGTTGAACATATAATAAATTGTAGCAGTAGTATAAATTATTATTATAATTTATAAAAGTAATATATGTATAAAGATTAAAAGTAATACATACAATTACAAAAAAGTCAGCTTAGACAGCAGAGATGTAATATAAACAATAAAAGAGATAAATATAGTGATGTTAGTGTATATATGGCAATATTGATAATTATAATTATCAGTTTTGGAAAAATAATGTCAAATTATGTAATAAAAATGAATTTGTAGTATCTATAACTTAAAGCTTATTCAGATTAAGTATTTTTAAAAATTATATTCAGGAATATGTAAGAAAATAAACATCGCATGACCACCACTTAAACTAGTCTGGGGATATTGGATGAGTAGGCACTAGATGGGGATTTTATGCACAAGCCTTCTGGCATCCATTGATTACTCTAGCTTGCTGTGTGTGGCAATATGTATAGTGAGTTTTGCCTGTTTTAAGAATATGTAAGAACTTATATTAAGTTTATAAAAATCTATATGGGCAATACAATGTCTACAACTTATTTTGTAAGTGTGTCTGAATATTATAGAGATGCTATGTTAAAATTAAAACTGACTCTCATACTTCTGAGAACAGATGTGAGATATTTCTTTGGAAAATTATTTAATGCAACTATTAAAAAACATTACATGAACAATCACAGCAGTAGATAATGGAGAATACATACTTACGTTAATGGATTGGCAAAATCATGCAAATAACAAAATGATATGATGTTTTTATACAAATGTTAGAGAACTAAGAACAAAACTAAATGAAACTTATTTGCAATTTTTATCTGAAAATTATGATATTATTTTATTAATAGAAACATAGTTAACATAATATATAGAAGACTAACAAATTATGAATAACAGATATATTTATAGGCAAGATAGAAATGATTGGTTGTTTAAAAGGAGAGGTAGAACAGTTACAGGAGTAAATAAGATGCTAATTAGTAAATGCATTAGAAAACTTAATTATCAAAATGAATTAAACAATAATAAAAAATTACTTTTAGCTTTTATATATACTGAAAGAGAAAATACTTCAATAAGTAATATATATCAAAATTAATTAATTATAATTGCAACATTTTTATTGTTGGAGATTTTAATAGTCCTGGATTATACTTAAAAAACAATAGCAAGGCATGCAGCTTAGTAAATTTAATACAAATTCTCAAATTAAAACAAAGTAATACAAATAAAAATCATATAAATGAGATTCTGGATTTAATTCGACATAATGGTGCATATGAAATAGTATGTAAATTATCATCAGGAATAAATATCATTCACCAATAACATACAAAAGAAATAAAAAATGCCAGATTGCAAAAAGATTTTAGAAAAGATAACTATGATAAAATATATAATACTGTTAAAAACAATGATTGGAATTACTTAAAGAATATAAGTTATATAAATATTGCTACTAAAATATTTCTGATGGCCATTTATAATATTATCAATCAAAATACAATAAACACTATTCAAAGGAAACGAAATTTTCTTATCTGGTTTACTTCAAAACTTTGTTTTATTATAAGAAGAAAAGAACATAATTACAGAAACTTTATTAAAGCAAAAAACAATTTATTATAATAATGTAATAAATTTAAGAAAAGTCATAAAAAGGTAAAAATACAAGGTTATAAAAATCATATTAAAAAGTTGGAAATAGATTTTAAATATCAGTCTTTCTGGGATTTTAATAAACATATCAATGTAACACAAAAAATTCTGGCATTGACATCTAATCATAACTGTATAACATTAAATAAATTCTGTCAATATTTTGAAAAATATTACAATAACAAGATAAAAAAATAAATGAAATAATTAATGAGTGTGACAAAACTGTTTCTGATAATCATCAATATATATTTTTTTCTAAAAAAAAAAAAAATAAACCAGCAAGATATTGAAAGAGCAATAAAAAAAACTTAGAAATAAAAAGAACTTTAATTTATATGAAACTCCAATATTTATTCTAAAAGTATGCTATAAATTAATAATTCCTTCAATTCACAAATTATTGCAAACATCATTAGACAAAGAGATTGTTCCTAAAGATTTAAAAATAACAAGAATTGTTCCTATTAATAAAAAAGGTGCAAAAGATAATCCAAAGAACTATAGAGCAATATCAATTTTATCAACGTTTTCTAAAATTTTTAAAAATTGTTTTTATTCAAAAATAAAAAATGGTATTAATAAGATTATACTAAAATCTCAACATGGTTTTATACCAAAAATATCAGTCACTATTAAACTTGTAACAATTCAATATCACATAGCCCATGCCTTAAAAGTTGGGAAAATAATTGGTCATATATCTGGACTTGACATCTGCTTATGATTTAGTCTCTCATAAATTATTAATAGTACAATTGATTAAATTAAATGTAGATATAGAAGCAGTTAATTGGATAGATTCTTATATAAAAGGCTATAACATTTACATCTAGCTCAATAATGAATATAATGAATTAAAAAATATCAATCAAGTTGAAACTCAAAGAGGGGTTTTGGCATCATTGTTATATAATATTTTTACAACAGATATAGATCAAAATATAAAATATTCAGAAAGTTTATCATATGCTGATGATAAGATATTTAAGATAATGAGTAATTTATGTAGTATGATTAAGTTACAAAGAGATATAAATAGTTTTGAAAAATGGTGCATTGATAATAGCATGAAAATAACTGTTGAGAAATGTTGTGTATATCATATATCAGAAACTCTTCAGTTTTTAATACAAATTATTATAAAGGTAAGAAAAAAATTATAAAAAAAATTCTCACAAGAATCTTGGAATAAATTTTGACAATAATAACTTACAACATGCACTATAAATGAATACAAAAAAGAGTTATGAATCTATAGGAAGAATATTAAGAAATGGTAAAAACTTCTCCATAGAAACAAAAACTATATAATTCAAAGCACTAGTACTGTTTGTGATACACTTTGGATGAGAAATATGAAATAGAAACAATATATATTAAATATATAAATGCAAATAAAAAGTCTTACCTTTCAGTTTTAAAACAGAGACAATTAAAAGATTTAATATTATATAAAATTACACATGATAACTTATACTTATCAAATTGTATAATTAAAATTTAAAGAATTGATAAGAAATGCAAGATACCATGAAAAAATAGAAATATCAACTACTAAAACTTTGTATTTAGAACATTCTACTTTGCAAAGAATAAGCAAGTTATACAATACTATTACTAATAAATTAGAAATAGACATTTTAACTATAGATAAAGATAAATCTATAAACATAATGAAATCTATATTATAGGAAATACAAATTGCATATTTATTATTATTACACTGTCACTTTTTCAGTATATATGTATATATTATATTTTGATTATCTGCCTGTAAATGGTTTGTATATTTCAAACTGTACGGAAGATGTAAATAAATTATTATCATCATCATCATCATCATTATTATTATTATCATTATTATCATCTTTCAAAAGTAAACTTTATTAAGACTCAAAAAGGGTTACATGAGTTACATATGAAAACATAAAGTCTTATATACAAGTTAATACGTGATATTACATATGCAATAAGGGTTTGCAGTCTTGTATGTGATAGGGGAAAAATGTGACTTACAGTAAGTGAAAGAAGAATAATCATTACATAACAAGATACGAGAATCAAATTAGGCTTACATAGAATATTTAAATGATAATCAAAAAATAATAATAAATTATTTACAACAGTTATATAATCAGTAATAATTTTATACATTAAAAGCCTTTTTCATCATCTGCTTTGGTGATCTTTTCAAATATTTTAAATCTATTTAATGTTGAATTATTTCAGACATAAAACCATCCAGTGTCCAATAATGGAATTAAAACAAACAATAACAATATAAATCATTAAAATAAATCAAAACCCTCATATATAAATTCAATAATTACAAAATAATTGCTTATATTATAACAATACATTAAATAAATATTAAATACATTTTTAAACAATTATATGTATATCATCTTATAAGATTTTCCATTCATTTTTAATCAACCAATTGTTAACCAAATTTATAAAAATCTCGTAAATATTCATACAATTAAATTATTTTTAATATAGTAAGTTTCATATATTTGTTTTCTTTTTGGATTTTTGATGTAATTTAAATATTTAATATTTTTATAGCATATATTCTAGGCCCATATTTCAAGTAATGAATATATAATGCAGAAAATGTATCATCTCTTCTATTAATTGTATTATTATGTTTTTTGGCTCTTACCTCTAATTGTATCAAAGGAAATCATTTTACAAATTTCACATGTGATTTTATATACAGTTCCTTTTTTGTACCGTACGCCATCCTTTAACCTATAATTGCCTATTATTTAATTAAGATTTTTACGATTTGACCAGCCAATATTTATATTCTCCTTAATATAGTTTTTGCTATATCTTAATGTATTATAAATCCTAGGATAATATGAAATTTTAATCCATTTCTTATTTGATTCATTATTACAATTATCAATACTATTATTATACTCAGAAATTTTATTATTCATTATAGATTTTTTAGAATTAAAAAATATATTGTTAATAGTTTTAGGATTATATCCATAATTTTTATATAATTTAATAAATTGATTCTTTTACCATTGAGCTATACTTTTATCTATATTACATTTACTATTTCTATATTTAAAATGTTTAATAACTGCTAATTTTTGTACCCATGCTTGTTGTAAATCTACATGAATAATTTTTCTAAATTTATGTTTTTTAATAAAATCTTTTAAAGTAATTTTATTATCTTTATCTATATTAATTTCTGTATCTAAATATTTAATCTTATCTTCAAATTCTACTTTAGGAAATTTAATTTTATATGTATTATTATTAAACTTATTATAAATATTATTTATTGCTCTTTTATTACCAATAATTAAAATATCATCAACATATCCATATATTTTTACAACGGTTAAAACTCATAAAAATAATAAGCCATTGAGGCTGTTGTTTAACTTTAGTAATTTTATTTTACAGAGGTTTTGTAAGTAAATAAATAAATGGGTAACAAATATTTTAGAATATGGTAAATATTCTATAAAGAATGCAGATTGTATTATTGATAAATTAAATAGTAAAAAATTAATTAGAAATCAAAGTATTTTTATAATGAATATTGAAAAAATGTATCCAAGTATTTCAAGACTTAAAAGTATACATATATTAATAAAAAATTTAAGTAAATATATAAATGATATAAACATAATAAATATTATTGAAGAGGGTTTAAAATTAAAACACAATCGTTTATATTTTAAATATAATAATGAATTTTGGAATATAAATGATGGGTGAGTTATGGGTTGTGCAATTAGTGGCTTAATATCATCAATATTTATAAATAAATTAGAAAATATTGTAATTAAAAAAGGGTAATTAGTCAAGAAATAATACATTATTCTACATATGTTGATATTTTAATTATTGGTAATAAAAAACAATGAATAATATTTATAATGAGTTTAATAATAACAGATATAAAATTAAATTTCCTAGAGTATAATTTGAAGATAAGATTAAATATTTAGATATAGAAATTATTATAGATAAAATAATAAAATTACTTTAAAAGATTTTATTAAAGCACATAAATTAAGAAAAAATATTTAACATTTCCACTCTTTTTACATATTAGAAAAGCAAAAATAAAGAAGGAAAGAGGAAGAGAAGCTATTGAAGATTATATTATAATATATGAAAAAATATTCATGTACATTCACAACAAGCATGGGTACAAAAATTAGCAGTTATTAAAAATTTTAAATATGGAAATGATAAATGTAATATAGATAAAAGTGTAGCTCAATTGCAAAAGAATCAATTTATTAAATTACATAAAGATTATGGATATAATCCTAAAACTATTAACAATATATTTTTTAAGTCTAAAAAATCTATAATGGATGATAAAATTTCTGAGGATAATAATGGTAATACTGAATCAAATAAGAAATGGATTAAACTTTCATATTATCCTAGGATTTATAATAATACATTAAGCTTTAACAAAAATTATATTGAGAAGAATATAAATATTGGCTAGTCAAACAGTAAAAATCTTGATTAAACAATAGGTAATTATACATTAAAGGATGGTATACAGTACAAAAAAGGAATTGTATATAAAATTGCATGTGGAATTTGTAAAATGATTTACTTTAGTCATACTGGGAAACAATTAGAGGTAAGAGCCAAAGAACATAATAATACAATTAATAGAAGAGATGATAAAATCTGCATTATATATTCATTACTTGAAATGTGAGCATATAATAAATGATACAAAGAATATTAAATATTTAAATTACATACAAGATCCAAAAAGAAGACAAATATATGAAACATACCATTTTAAAAAACATTTGAATAATTATATGAATATTTACAAGATTTCTATAAATTTGGTTAACAATTGGTCGATTAAAAATAAATGGACAATTATATAAGATGATATATATATATATAATTGTATAAAAATGCAAATAATATTTATTTAATGTATTATGATATAGTCAATTATTTTGTAATTACTGAATTTATATATGAGAGTTTTGATTTATTTTAATGATTTATATTGTTATTGTTTGTTTTAATCCCATTATAGAACACTGGATGGTTTTATGTCTGAACTAATTCGTCAACATTAAATAGATTAGTAACATTTGAAAAGGGCACCAAAGCAGGTGCTGAAAAATTCTTTTAATGTATAAAATTATTATTGATTATATAACTGTTATAAAGAATATTATTGTTCTCTGATTATTATTTTGTGGAAAAGCAGCATAAGAACTTTTATTCTTTTCCAATTTTAGTATTTAATAGGATATTGAGAAAAATATATGGAAGCACATGATAGTATGAGGAAAAACATATATGAGGTGTTGGATTAGACTTGGTGTTATATTAATATATATATATGGTGTTATATTAATATATATATATATATATTGGGCCTATTTGGTGAGAAAGATTATAGTTTTCAGGACTGTCTTATTGTTATGTGTTACATAGTTGCTTGTGAAAAACATGAGTTTTTAGATACATATGCAATTATGATTTACAATTTTGCTGATGATTAAAAAAAGGTGATTTGCAGTAGTTGAAAGAATAATGATTGTTGCATAACAAAATACTAATTCAAATTAGGTTTACATAAATTTTGCAAAAGCATTATGAGGTAAATACATGAAAGCACATGATAATATTTGTTAATACATTTATGGAAGGTGTGTGGGATTTGTGTTCCATTGGTATATGACTGTACATAAATTGTGCTTATTAGTTGGTGAGCTATATAGGAATCAAGGCTAAGCTTTACTGTTCATGTACTGGGCATTTAAATTTCATATGATGTAAGTTGGTGGAGTGATCTTGTAAACTTCTTTGGATCAGTGGGTTAATGTGGTGGATGTACAATGTTATTCTCAAGTGGTGCAGCATTTATTTTAGAGTTCATCCTGGTGTGACATTGGCACTATGAGTTCATGCATAGTAAGCACTTGAGCTTATTGAGGTTGCAGAGAGTGGGGTGGAAGTGATATAGAGAGCAGTTGGAACCTGTGGTTGATATAATGATGGACTTGAAGGGAAAATATCTTAAATAAATGATGCAAAATATTTCCTGAGGCATGGTAATATATTTTGAAAAATTATGGTCAGCATGTCAGGCATCCACACAGTGGGAGAGGGGAGATTACAATCTTGTGCTTTTAAGTCTAGGTTTTAAACGTTAATTGCATTTGTTATCCTGAAACTTCAAATTGATTTATTTATTAATGGACTTGAAATATCTTTGTTATTGCTGATATAAAAATTGTTCTTGAGAATTCTGGCATATGTTTTTTCATGAGATAAAACTGGCAATAAAGTAGAATAGATTTTGGCAACAACCACTTTGTCATATGATTGTATGGCAGTCATTTTGACTGATTTTAACAATAATAAAATGTCTTTTCTTTTTTTTTTTAAGAAAAAGCTTTTGTAAATTCAAAATGATATTAGAAAAGACATGTGGCATAGTTAATAATTGGTTTAATTTACCTGAAATGTTGCAGATTTTGAGTAATCTTTTGGGGGTTCAAACCCAAAAATGTTGCCTTGTTGCCTAGCAATACTATTGTTTACTGCTGCTAATGAAATATTTTTTCTTGCAAATTATCTATTAGGAATTTTTTTATAACAAGAGTGTTATCTAATTAGATCAAGTTCAGTCTTTGTGATGACTTCAAAATTATTTTAAGATTTGAAACAGAAGCTCTTGGAATGAACATAGTGACATGACTAAGATTAACTGCAGACTACTACTACTACTACTACTACTACTACTACTACTACTACTACTACTACTACTACTACTACTACTACTACTACTACTACTACTACTACTACTACTACTACAACTACTACTACTATTTCTATTATTATTGTTGTTGTTGTTATTATTAATTAACCTATTCATTCATTATACTGAATGTTTACTGTAGTAAATAGAATATAATTATTACAACTTTGTAGTAAATAGAGAAATTTGAACTTAGATTTTCAGTCTATATTCATTCTTCACTCCATCTCAAATTGAAAGTCCTAAGTTCAAATCTTTCTATTTACTATAGTAAACATTGAATATAATAAATAGATTAATTACATATGGTCTTGGAAATAGGTTACAACATAGTGTAAGTCCATCCCATCCTTCTCCTATTAATATAAATGGATATGTAATGATTTGATAATATGAGGGGTTAGATTGACATAATAACTATATAGGTATGACTACAATATCTAATCTACCAAGAGCTTTGAGCATCCCATCATTCACATTTCAATAAAATGTTTAGCTAAATTGTTAGAAGGGTGCAAAGATTAAAGCTTGTCCAATAAAGTTTAAGGAATTGTTATCTTAATATAAACCAAGCATTTATTGTATATATGTGTGTGAGATTATGTCAACTGATGCGTGTTGCTCAATGTGTATCAGTTGTTTGAGATGGAATAAAAAATGAATATAGACTGAAAATCCTTAAGTTCAAATCCCTCTAATTATTATTATTATTATAAGGTATATATATATATAATAAAATTATCATCCATGTCAAACAGCAATCTCCTCTTTTAATATTATAGACTCAAGCCAGTTGAAAATTTTCTTACACTATGTACACATACTGTTGATATTCAAAGCAGACTAGTAACCATGAATCTATTTTTATTTAACCAAGTTCTTTGACAAGATGAACATTCCATTTTTTTTAAATGTGAAGATTAGCTTCCTAATGGAATATAATTAAGTGGTTTACATTTTCAACCGAATAAAACTGTTTATGTTATATGTAATGTCTTCACTATTTAATTGTATAATTTAGAACTATGTCAAGACAGTTTTCTTTTCCTGTCATGATTTAATACTTATATTAATGATTAAATGAATGGATTGAAATATTCACATTGTCTACATTATGCAAATGATTATAAAATATTTAAGCGTTTTAAAAATAGTATCAGATTGCAGTGTATTGTAAGCAGTTGTAAACTATTTTATTGATGCTATCAGAATATTAAAATGATAATCAGTATGAAAAAATATTCTACTGTTTCTTATTTCAAAATTTAAAGTATTTCAAGCTTTGTTTATTGCAATATATTAAAAATTGCAGAATGAATCCTGTGTCCATTCAAAATGGTGATATTTTGTTTATAATGGTATTTTTATCACCTTCTTGAAGATATGATTAATAATATATTTTAAATGATCCATAATACTTTAATTTATAATAAAGCAGTGCCAATTATTTGTTTATTTCAGTCATTTTCATTTTAAATTATGATCAGTTATTTGGAATTCAAAGTCTAAAAATAATATACAAAAAAATATTTGTCATTGATATATTATCCAACACATTAATCTGACTAAGGCTTATAATTTATCATTTGCACTAAGAAGAAGAGTGATCTTGTCATCCCAAAATTGATATGGTTGCTTTTATCTTGAATACTTTCATAAATAACCTGGTATATAAAATCCATGTTTTTATTCACTTATGTTTTTTTTTCCGCATGTGTCATAGCATCAACTGGGAAGTGAACCCGCTAACCCGGGACAACTGCTTGTAAAGCAGCTGTCACTGACCTCTCGACCACCAATGCTTGTACTCATCTCTTAAACTTCTTGAAACACTCTTGTAATTTGATGATCCAATACCTTTGATTTAGCTTTGATTAATATTTTTTATTTATAATACAAAAAAATTACAAATGAGTTGAAAATGTGATTTATAAATGTAATTTGTTAATGCTTCTTAAGTGGGATTAGTGTAATAAAAGAGTGTCTGTGTTAACGTGGGTGTTGAAATTTAAGTTTTTAAATGGCTTTATCTCTCTGATAAGTGAAGGATTGTTAATGAAATATATTACAATGTTGGCATATTTATTTTTTCAGTTTATATTTATGGCACTACTATATTTTTATATATAGCACTCATATTACAAATCCATTACTTTAAAATGACAGCATTGATTTTCTGTTTATAAAGATTTGATAAATCGTATAGTAATATTCGTGTGTTGTAATTTTTGCAGTTAATTATTATGATTGACTCTGAGAAGTGTACAATTTATTCTAATTTATTCCCACTCACAATAATCGTTGGTTTTGAAATTAGTTGTTTAAGCAGATTTCTTGCTTCCATTTTCAGGAAAGAGATCATTCTTGAGATTGTCATAATAAACTATACAGCAGTTTAATACCTTATACCTTAAATATTGCATTAACCCACTTTGATCTTTTTAAATTTAGATAGACCTGTTGATTTTTTTAATGGATTATAAAATTTATATTTTCTTTACATTCGATATTCATTCCTATTTTTTATGATTCTTTTAATAAAATCAAAATATTTTTTTCTATACTGCACTATGCTAAAGTTATAGCGTTATTATGCTAGGGTGTCCTTATTTGATCCAATACCTACATATATATATATGAAAATAATAAATATATAAACTAACTAAAGGAAAAATAAAAACATAATGAAAAAATACCCAATTACTTCTCTATAAAGCTGCTTTAATATTTCAACCAGCAAGACTGGTTTTCATCAGAAAGCACAGCAAAATGGCTATTTACAGAATTTAAATGCATTTAAATGGTGCATTTAAATTCTAGAAATAGCCATTTTGCCGTGCTTTCTGATGAAAACCAGACTGTTGGTTGAAATATTAAAGCAACTTTATAGAGGAGTAATTGTGTTTTTTTTATTATGTTCATATATATACAGTAATAAATTATTTTAAAAATAATCAAATTTTTAGTTACTTGGCGATCATGTAACATTTGAGCACCAGAAATAATAGATTTTTTTTTTTCTAGATAGCTTAGCTTTTGACTCCACACTTTAATTGTTCAAAGACTAAAATTATTTTTTAGTTTTCCTTTTTAAATAACAGTTTAGATTTCTTCCAGGCTAATGATATTATATATTTCTTTACTATTCAATTTAATAAAATTGAAGTATATATTTTTATTTTAGTTTTTTTTTTTTTCTGTTAATGCTAACTAACCTTTGAATATTGTTGTATTTTAAAAAAAATTTAAAAAATCATTTTACATTTTTATATTGTCATAAAAAGAAATTTTAGTAAAAGTATTTATTCTTCCATTTTTCTATTGATTTTTAATCCTTAAGGGATGTAGAATTTAATGCATCTCAAACCAAACAAAAATCCTAATAGCTGAAAAATCTCTAATCGTATCGCAATGGTCTTTGCATTATTATATGTGTTATTTAAGTTTAAAAGAAAAAATATTTAAAAGTAGAAAAATATAAATTTTTAAATGTGTGCATGTAAATGGGTGAGCGAGTACATATATACATGTAAAGTAAATTTATTTAAAGATCTGTTATTAGTTCTAGATTAATTAGAATAAAGGAAAAATATCTAATAATTTTCTTTCTTCTATGCATTTTTCATAATACTTTATTAAACCCAATTCTTAAAGATTTGATTGTCTAGCAGTTTTCTTCAGAGTTATGAAATATATTTGCATTATATTAGTTTTGGTACAAACATACAATAAATATATTTTAATACATTTATCTATATATCGTTACACACATCCACAGAACAAAAAAGCTGTTATATGTAATGAATAAAACTTATTAAATCTCAAGAAGTATGTCATTTAGTAGTAATTGAAGTTTACTGGCAGCATCAAAGATAAGATCATCTCTGCTTACATGGATAAAATCTCCTTACTTAAATATATATAAATGCAAAGGGAGAAATCACTCTCCACCAGGCTATGAATTAGAAGGACTCTAAATGTTAAACAAAGTATCAAGAATAGAATGAATACACTTATTCTTGGGAGCTCTGACGTTTATAAGTATATCTTTGACTTTAGTGTTGGTAATTCGAAGTGAACCTAATTTACAAGTCATATGTAATATGGCACATTAGGAGTTATTGAAATCAAAATCAATTATACAAGGCTGAAGACAGCATCACCCTTTAATAACACCTTGATTGTAATAATAATATAAGATTTAATATGTAAACTTTAAATTAATATAGTTCAATGTATGTGAAACAATGGGAGTAAATTAACCCCCCCCCCCAGATTATAAATGAAAAGCACTCTAAATGTTGAACAAAGAATCAAGAATAGTATGAATCCACCCATTCTTGTAATCTCTGATGTTTTTGGTCAACATTATAGATAATTCAGAGTTAAAATTAATTTATCAGTGGATTTATTTAAGAGTTATTAAACTCAAAATTAATTAATTAGACAAGGCTGGAAACAGCATTTCTCTTTAAGCTATGTTTAACTAAAGTTTACATATTAAATCTTATACATTTATTACAATTAAAGTGTTAATTTATAGCCTGGGAAAGGTGATTTACTTAATTTATTTACATATATATTGAACTATGTTTAATTTAAAGTTTATACATACTGGATATATATTTATTATTTATATTCCATTTTAAACATCTACTACATACATACTCGCATATATGTCATATTTCAAATATTTAAAAAACTGAAAATATTATATATATATATATAATTAAAATTAGTCAACACATAGACAATCCCAATATCAATAACAATCTCAACCTGTTGTCAAGGCAACCTCTTTTTAACAATAAAGGTGGAATTCCATTTTTTATTTATGGTCCAATATATTTATATAGACATTAAAGATTACAAGTTGACCACAGAAATTGAAATTATTGATAAAAAGAAGTTTGAATAATCCTCCTTACAGAGCTAAGTATAACCTGTTCCTTATACAGATTAATAAATAGTCAATTATAACATTAAATTGCATCCAAAGTATTATTTAAATAATAAGTGTAATAATGCTCAAGAAAATTCAAGAAGATTAAAATATATTGAATATAAGAGAATAAAGCAAACATAAACTAACTGTTACTCAATCTGCATGTGATCAGTGCAAGTTTTAAAAGATCACACATGATTCAGTTTCTTCAATTTGGAAACTTAAATGTATTATTCTATCTAAAAGTGGAACAAGACTAACATGAAGAAATGGTTAAGTTCATAGAACTGGTATTCAAAGTAGACTTGCATGCAATTTAAAAAAAACAAAACATACATATTAACTTAAAATTTACTTCATAACAAAATTCAGAAAATTTGTAAATTCAATATTTGAAATTCTAATCTTTAATATGCTTCAATGCCAACATGTTATAGATTAAATAAATTCTTAACCTGATGTATTTTCCTGATTTTATAGATAGTTTGTTTGAAACGTAAAAATATTTTTGACCATAGCATGAAACTAAAACAATCCAAAAAAAAAACAATCAAATGCATCACTATTTTATATTTTAAATTAAATTTGTCAAGCTATTAATAAATCATATCTTAATCATTAGAAATAAAATCAAATATCAATATTGATTTAATATTTTTGTTGGAAAATTATAGTGAAGCCATTTTTTTATGGTTGATCATTGTTCAAAAATTGTATGCTTTACCAAACATTATTAATTATGTTAAAACAAAAAAATATAATAGCATATAAAAGAGTAGGTATTGACATCATTTTATATTATTTTTTAGAATAATATCACAATGAATTTCTAAAAACTCCATTTGAATATTTCATTACACTTAGTCAATATTAAATGAAAATGAGCCATTAAATTAAAAAAAAAATAGACTCATAGAATTTGAATCCTTCAAATTTTTTTTTGAATTTAAATAATAATTGTATAAAATTTTAAAAATATTTATTGAAATCACATAAATCATATAATTTTTTATGTATTAAAAATGTGTTAAATCACATTTTTTTTTATGATTTTTCAATTTAAAATTGATTTTAAAAGCTTCAATCTAGTCATATGTAAATGTTATATACTCATATTAACTCTTTATTTACTATTACATTAAAAAACCAAATTTCATAATTATTTCTTATCATTAAATTGTTCCTGAAATTTACATTTTATTTTTAAAAATTATCTTGATTGTTTGGCAATATTTGAAATCACTTCAAAACCTGTGAATCTATATAAAATTTGAATTTCAAAAATCTTACATGCTTTCACTTTTCAGCAAAAAAACTTTTATTATTGATTACAGTTTCAACTGTGCCATGAAGTCTTCATCAGATCTACAAAATTTGAACACACTTAAAAATACAACCATTAAAATACATTATTTTATATAAAATTATTAAATTCTTATCAAACTTTTAAATTTTTTAAAAAAATATTTCCTAACCTTTTCAATTCATATAATATCTTTAACATATTTACCATCTTATTTTATATTCTTTTAAAATCTTTTCTATCCTCTTTCTTTATAACATATACCTATACATATAACTTTAATACATATAACATTTACATTATAAAGTAATTATAATTACGTACTCAAAAAAAAAAATCATTATCAATATAATCTTTCTTTATCTTTTATTTTAACTAAATACTTAATTCCATTCATATTACCTTCTTAATTATTCCATATAAAATCTTCTTACCTTATTCTATTCTTTCAACTTTCTCTATCCTCCATCTTACTCTAGTAATTCAACTTCCTTTTTAACCTCTCTTTCATATTCTATCCTACAGCTACCTCTATTAACTATTTTTATAACTATTAATATTTCTTACTATTTCTATCACACGCACACAAAAACAACTTCCTTTTCTCTTATACTATTATTTCCTTTTATGCTATTATTGTTTTTACTCCTCCCCCATTTTTATTAAGATTTGGTTTAATTTTCTTTATAAATATTGCTTCCTTTATTTTTCTGTCCCTTAATTTATCTGTGTAACTAATCATTCTAATGCTCTCTTTCCCAATATTATGACCTGTTTCCATAATATGCATATATATTGGTGACCTTTTATCATATTTATGCTGTACCAACCAATATGTATAGAATTTTTTGTTTCGCCCACATACTTATTTCTAATTCTTTTATTTTTACATATTTTACATTCTATTTTATACACACCATTAATATTCCTCCTCTCCTCATTAATATATTTATTATCTAATATGTACATCACATTCTTTCTTTTTGTATTTACTATTCTATAACTTATAGTATTCTTAAAAGTTTTATTAATTGTTCTAATAATTCTATTTATCCCATTAACTACTCTATTATCATTAGTCTTAATTCCTATATACTTTTCTCTATTATCTTTCTTCCTTACAACTTCTCTACCTTCTTTTTCTTCCTCTTTAAATTTCTCTTCTATTCTTTCTATATTCTTTCTTAACACTTCTGGAAAATTACTATCCTTAAAATTTTTAACTATCATCCCTACTCCCTTATCATAATCTTCTTTTTTATTACAATAACTAATAGCCCTATGCATCCTTGAATTTATAGAATTAATTTTATACCTATTATTAATATTAGACCTCCAATTCACAATATTTTTTATTACCTATTTTTCTATACACTTCTGTCTCTAATTCACATCTTCCCTTAACATACACTTTCCTTATTAATATATTTAAATATGCTAATTTATTCTCCTTTTTTCATTCTACGGTAAATTTTAACTTTTCATCCACCTTGTTAATTTTATCTATATATTTTTTATTTTTGCATTTTAGTTTTAATTTCTGAAAACAATTGAGAAAATTAACATTGATTTAATTCTCAGAAATGTATGAAATTAAAATGTTTTTAAAGAACTTCAGCATGCTTTATTTTCACTATTTCTAGAACACTATTTTTTGATGTTTTATGAGTGAATATGATAATCATGCTATTCTGATTATCTAACAATTTATATATTAATTCACATTTTCCTATCATTGTGTGTGTTAGCATACAACTTTACTACAATGGCAGATAAAGGTTTTCTAAACATCCACAGACATATTTTAACCTATTAATAAGTTTTATTATTCATTCATTAGACTAGAGATTATCTAATAATGAATAATATTTCTGTAGTGTAATTTTTATTACACCACTCTCATGCAAGGTAGGGACTGGTCTCTATCATCTTTAAACAACTTGTAGAGGGATGTAATCATAAACATGACCAAAGAAATATGAAAAAAAATTATGATCCCCAAAATGCACATTTTGTGCTGAATCAGCACTCATAAGTTGGCTCAGTCCACAATCTCTTAGTCAAATCTTCATCTTTGTTCATTATATGTAGATAGCAAATTACTAAGTCTTTACCTTGCATGAAATCAGTGTAGTGAAAGTTATACTGCAGAAATATTATTCATTATTGAATAAATTTTAGTTTAATGAATTACCAAGAAAAATTATTATATAATTTCCATTAAGTGGTTATGACAAACTTGTGAAGGCAACAAGTTTAACACATCAATTACAGTATTGTAATTTCATATCTACATATATATTGAACAATTATAAAGATATATGTAAGAGATTATGGTCTGGGCAAACAGATGAGTATTGATTCAGCACAAAATGTGCATCTTGGGTTCATACATCTTTTTCACATGTCTTTTGCCAAATAATTATGATTGCATCCCTCTATATACTGTTAAAAGTGAATAGAAACTAGTCCCTACTTTGTATAAGAATGATGTAGTGAAAATTACACTACAGAAGTATTATTCATTATTGGATACTTTGTAGTCTAATGAATAGCTAATAAAAATTATAAATACACTTTCATTACATGATTTTTCTCTAAGTTGAAATATTGTAGACAGTGGCCATCTCTGGCCATACCAATATTACAACCATCTTACATTTAGAATATATTAATTAAAAGGAAAATGATAGATTTAATAATATCAAACATTAATATATTTTTTAAATGATGATATGATAATTCACAAGCATTGGATTTTCAATAATAATGTAAATATCATTATAATTTGTAAAGCATTGCAAAAGAGAGAGAAAAGTATAAAATCAAATAAATAATTTATTTTCTCTTTATAGTAATTTTAATTTCTTACCAGTTTCAGTATGAAAAAAGTAATAAGATAAATATTTTGTCCCCTTGGTAAATTATAGAAATCTTAAATTTAAGTTTTAAAAAAATAATTATAATGAAAGTTTTTTTTTAATGAAAATAAAATTCTTAATTTTTCTTACATTTTGTTTTTTACTTTTCGGGTTATTTCTCTCCAAAATAATAGAATGTTTTCCAAATCAAAATTAATTAAAAGATTATCTTCATGAAAGAAAAAAAACTGCAGATTTTTTATGATTGGATTTTTTTATCTTTGAGATGTTTTGCAATTTTAATTTTGAAGAAGAAAAATAATCTTTTATGAAAACAGGGCCAATTGGTTAATCTTTAATTTTGTTATATGGAAGACAAGATTTTAATTGAATGAAGACAAGATCACTGTAAAAAGTACTATAGGGAAGTAATTGAATCAATAGATCTGAGTATCTCATAAAGAATGGTCAGTCTTGGTTAAGCTGCTGAAGAAGTCAGTAGCAGCAGAGTTTTCTGATTCAACTTTTAAAGAAGATAGAAACAAAATTTCAGCTGTGAAGAGCACATTACTAGTTTTGAAAAAGGTTTTTTTAATGGACAGCATATATTAAACCTTAGCTAAAAGCTAAGCATCATTTCATTTCAACCATGTAACCTGTTCATTAAAGAAAATGTGAAAACATCTCTGAAGTAATCTAAAACAATCTTTGTCTTCTTCCAATAGCATAGAATATCTTTCTCAGTTTTAGCCTAACCTGAAAAATTATTAACATGTAAATGTTTTTTTTTTGTAAATAATAATTGATCATATTGAATAATTTTACTAATTTAATAAATAATATTTTGTTAAACATGTTTCTTTATTCATTTGATTTTTTCTCCAAAATTATAAGAATGATTTTTAATTAATTTAAAATTTATCTCTGATTGTAAAATAGTGCTTTTCCATTTTAATAGTAAAAAGTAAATAACATAATAAAAGCAAAGATTGGTTAATTTAATGAATAGAAGTCAACTAATTAATCAGATTTACTATAGAAAATTATAATTTTTTTTGACAAAATGTATTTTAGTTTGAATTATCATATCACATCATTTTTAATCTTTTTAATTATTAATTAGTTAGTTTAATAAATAATTGTTTAAAAATATTTGTGTTAATATCTTTATTCTTTATTTTTAATTATTAATTAGTTAGTTTAATAAATAATTATTTAAAAACTATTTTGGTATTAATGTCTTTATTTTTCCAGCTATCTGTTCTATGAATGGGTAGTGTGGGTAACTTGATTTCATTACAGCTTAGTATTCTAGGGATTTTTAAATTATCCCAGTCAAACTAAAATAAATTGTTAAATTTACCTTTGTCTTGTTCACAATTACAGTATCTAGAGTTTTTGTTTTTTGTGCTAGTTTAGAGCAATAATAGTTTATTTAAATATGGTGGTTTATGTCTGTGTTTGAGAATCCAGGTGATAGCTGTGAGGATATATCTCCTTTAAAATCCATTCACTGCATTTAGAAGAAAATTGGATGGTACATGAATGGTACTATACAACCAGAGAATTGATGGTGATCAGCTTATATCAGCATTCCAGCATTATAGTTTTATTATGAGTGAAGATTAGTATTTAAATATGTGCATCTAGATTATGGTTTTATATTTTTCCCTATGTTTAGAAGTATCTAGATAAGTAGTTGGTTTTATAGTGTACTTTTTAAAATTCAATCACAAATGTTGACCATTGATTTGATTATTCTTGTCTAGCACTGGGTAATTTGTAGTTTATAACTTAGTGTTAGTATAATTACTGATATAGTTTTGTTCTATGCTGATCTCATACTCATTATATATTTTATTTTATTTATTTACTATTTTTTCATTATATTTGGCATCAGTGGGAATGATATTTTTCCATCTTCCCATATTTATTCCTATTTCCCCCACCATTACAATATATGCTCAATAATGATAAAGATATGTATAAGAGATTGTGTCCGGAGCCAACTGATTACACCCCTTTACAAGGTGTTAAAAGCAGATAGAAACCAGTTGCTCTCTTGTGTGAGAGTGGTATAGTGAAAATTACACTACAAAAATATTTTTCATTATTGAATAATCTCTGGTCTAATAAATGACTAATAAAAATTATTAATATACTTATATTAAATGGTTTATGTCAAAGTTGTGAAAGCACTGAGATTGACATTAATTAATTATACTCTAATAATTATATATATATATATTGAACAATGATAAATATGTGCAATTGTGATCTGGACCAACTAATGAGGCTAGTTCATTTAAAATGTGCATCATGGGAATCATACATATTTTGTCTTTGGTCATATAAAATGAATAGAAATGAGTCCCTATCTTGTGTGAATGCAGAAATATTATTTATTATTAGAAAATCTCTAGTCTAATAAATACTAAGAAAAATGATTAATATATTTCCATTAAATTGTTTGTGTCAAAGTTGTGAGGGAAACAAGTATAATGCTTATCGATTAAACTGTAGTAATTTGCTGACTATACATACTGAACAATGATAAAGATATGGGTAAGAGATCATTGTCTGGGCCAACTGATGAGTGCTGATTCAGCTCAAAGTGCACATCTTGGGGATCATACATATGTTTTACATGACTTTGGTCACATGTTTATGATTCCATTCCTTTACAAGGTCTTAAAACCAGATATAAACAAGTCCCTCCATTTGTGAGAGTGGTGTAGTAATAATTACACTACAGATATTATTAATTATTGGATAATATTTAGCCTAATGAATTACTATGACAAATTATTAATATACATTCATTTAGTGGTTTGGGTCAAAATTGCAAGGTAGCAAGTATAACCATTATTAATTAAACTGTAATAATTTGCTTTCTGTATACACTGAACAATGATAAAAGTATATGCAAGAGAATTGGTCTGGGAAAACTAATAAGTGCTAGTTCAGCAATGAAATATGCATCTTGGAAATCATACATCTTTTTCACATGTCTTTGGCCACATATTTATGATTAAGTCTCTCTATAATATCTCAAATGGTGATAGAAATTAGTCACTACCTTGACGCATAGTGATGTGGTAAAAATTATCCTATATAAATATTATAATTGTTTGATAATCTTTAGTTGAATGACTGAAAGATTATTAATATACTTCCATTAAGTGGTTTGTGTGAAAATTGTAAAGGTAGCAAGATTTTCAGTTATTAATTAAACCGTAGTAATTTGCTATCTACATATACTGATCAATGATAAAAATATGTGTAAAATATTGTGATCTGGACTAACTGATGAGTGCTCATTGAAAATAAAATGTGCATTTTGGAGATCATGCATTTTTTTCACATGTCATTGGTCACATGTTTATGATTATATCTCTTTACAAGGTGTTAAAAGTAGAGAAAAACAAATCTAACTTGCATGAGAGTGGTGTAGTGAGAACTGCACTACAGAAATATCATATTTTAACCTGTTGTAGTATAGCAAAAATAATCAAATATGCCTCCAAAAATACTTTTTGTCACAAGCATGAGTAACTTCATTAACTAAATTTAAAACTTTTCAAGCTGCATTTAGTTTTTTTGTTAAGTATCAGAAAAAAGTTTGTTAATCCACAACATTGTTTTTAAATCAAACAATATTTTGAAATTTAACTTTTTTTAGAATATATTCTTTCAGCAATTTTCATGAATGCATTCAGTAAAACATTCTGTATGTTAAAATCTTAATTTCAAATAAGCATTAGTATTTTAATCATATTCTCATTGACATTACAGATATTTGTATGTTTGTCTTTTTTTTTCTCATGTGTCATAGCATCAGCCGGGAAGCAAACCCACTAACCCTGGACAACTGCTTGTAAAGCAGCTGTCACTGACCTCTTGAACACCAATGCTTGACTGTATGTCATTTTTGTTGTGCAAATTTTATATTTTTCAATTTCTCTTCTCCTATTTCTCCTGAGTCTTGATGATGATAAAAGTATGTTTTATAATGATGCCTCACATTATATTTTTTGTAAACTTTAATTGTATGGCTATATAAAAATTATGGGTTTTTTTAACTTCAGAAAATAAAAATTCTAATTCTCTACTTGAAAAATTTTCCATTTTCTTTGCATAGAATTTTTTCTTCTGTTTTTAGAATTTGATTTCATAACACTTCTGTCAGATAAAATTATTACTGTCTATGTTCTAAATACATGATTCCAAATTTATATTTTATTTATATTTTTTTACATTATGTAATTTGCATTATAATTTAATAAATATAAAGACATAACTTTTGCACCACTGTGAACATGTAAAATTTCAGTTCTATACTAATAAAAAACACACACACGGATATTAAACCCATCCCATGAAACCATTTTAATGTATTTATGGAAAGTGTGTTTTATTTAAATTAGCAACGTTTATTAATTAACCTAATCAGAAAATATCTAGATAGTATATTTGTTATACAAAAATATGAAGTTTAAAAACAATTGCTTTATCAAAGCTGTTTTTTGATTGACAACACCTCTGTTATGAGGTACTATAAAAAAGTAAAAGTAATAATTATTTTGTATCATTTACAATTTGAAAATAAGATTTGATCAACATTCTAATAGGTTACATGAATGGAATACCATGAATTGTATTAATTTTTAGTTTTAGCAAGACATAACAAAGATAAATCAATCTATTATATCATATTTGATTGTATGAAGAAGTATTATAATATTTCTATTCCAAGTTAAATAGTAAGAATAAAAAATATATGAATTTTATTTTAAAATAATGTATTGGTTTGCAATAAAAGAAATAATTCATTTTATTTATTCTAGTCAAGTGTGTTCAGTCTTAAAGATTGAATTACAGCTCCTATCGAAGAAGCTGAAGAAATAAGAAAAAATATTTTAATGCTGTTTTTAACAGTCAAAGTTCATAAAACTGAAGTCACTTAAATAAATAGTTAGTGACCTGGTGTTGGACTTATATATCTATATAAAAATGTAGATTGGCTTTAAATCTTAGGATATTTGCATCTTCAGAATTAACTTGGATAGTATAAAAGAACAAAAAATCACTAATATGTACTAATCCTATATTTCTTATTGATTATAACTAAATCCAGAAACTGGTTTGAAAACATGAATGTGGAGAAACCAAAATATCTATAATTTCTCAATATTATAATAAAGTCAATGGTTCTGAAATAAAATAAATAAAAATGAAAGGATGTATATAAAACCCATATAGTCCTTCGCTTGTTTTTTAAATATATTTTTATATTTCCAAAATGGCGAGTGCAAATCACTTTCAAAAATGTGATGAGTTATATGTGTAAAGAGCTGCATGTTAGACATAACTGCTTTATATATAGTGTGTTGACCTGAAGTTCTTATGTAAAAACAGGCAAAACTCTCTATATGTATTGCCACCCAGTGCAATCCAAAGTAATCAATGGATGCCAGAAGGCTTTGCATAAAATCCCCATCTATTGCCTATTTATCCAATATCACCAGACTAGTTTTTTGCTTGTGGCCTTTGTCAGTGATGAGCCTTGGATCTGAGAGCACTGCACCTAGATCTTAGGATCTAATGCAATCATCCAGCAGCCACCTTTTATCTCTACTTAACTACAAAAGTATGAGACTTAAATTGAAAACACTATATTTCCAATGCAAGCTCATCAGCTTATATAATCATATAGGTCTGAACTCAGTTCAGTACTTATACATTTTGGTATCTGTTTTTTTAATAACCATAACCACCACTATCCTATTAGGCAGGATTGATTTTAAGCTAATAAACATCACATGATCACTATTTCTTATGCTTGCTCTTAACTGTTATTAAAACAGGCAATATATAAGCTGATGAGCTTGTATTGAAAATATTATAGTATTTTTCATTTAAGTCTCATAGTTTTTTAGTTAAGTAGACATAAAAGGTGGCTGCTGGAGGGTTTCATTAGATCTTAAGATCTAGGTATAGTGCTCTCAGATCCAAGGCCCCTCACTGACAAAGGCCACAAGCCAGAAACTAGTCTAGGGATATTGGATGAATAGGCACTAGATGGGGGTTTTATGCACAAGCCTTTTGGCATCCAGTGATTACTCTGGCTTGCACTGAGTGGCAATACATATAGAGAGTTTTGCCTGTTTTAATAAAAGTTAAGAGCAAGCATAAGAAATAGTGATCATGTGAAGTTCTTATGTATATAAAAAAAAATAGAAGAGAAAAGTACACATATATTATTAGAAAAACTAGTGGTCAAATAGTAGCATAAAATTAATTAGTAATAGAAAAATAAACTTATTGTCATAATTAACTTCTGACAGGTTTATAATTTTTTTAAAAATCTGATTGTTTAAACTTTCAGAAAATAATATATTTCTTTTTAATAATAAACATGGATAGATTTTATCCATGTCCAAATGAAATTATTTTTATTTTTTTTTACTAATAACAAAAATTATGGATAAATATAGGTAATGTTGTCATTTTTATAAAGTGATAATTTTCATAAACTTGTATGATGCTAATTATATTTTGATATTAAAATGAAAGATTTATATACTAAAGAAAAATCCTGTCTGTGTAGATTTAAAAATCTGCAATAAATTATCTGTAAGTTCTTAAATGAATTAAGTATTAAGCTGAGTTATCATGATTATATGTTTAGATGCTACCATAAAAGTTTTTAAAGAGATTTAAAAAAATAATAATCCAATAATAAAGTTATGATCAAAAGATGAAAACAGTTTAAAGGTAAAGAAAGTTTTATTTTCAAAGTGGATTGTGTTGAATTAAATGAAAGAAGAAATAAACATGTAATATGAAACTTTTTTCAATCAAAATTTAATTCCAGAATTATTGAAAAAGTAATAATTATAAAAAATATTTTTTAAAAAATGTTTTTATTTAATTTGATGACTAATATACTAAAATGCAAAAAGTATTTTTTTTGGACAACAATTTTGATTGTTATATGTAACTTCAAATAAAAAAATGGAATTTTCTTAATTAATTCAATTAATACAGATGATCAAAATTAAATATTAAAGTTATATATAATATTCAAAATTGTTGTCCAAGAAAAACTTATATATTGCTTTTTAGACTTTGGTCTTCATTTTAAATAAAATATTTTTTTTAGAAAATATTTTTTATATGTATTATATTTTATTTATTAGTGTTTGTTTCAAAAATGCAAAATTTGAAGAAATTTTTTTTCCCTCAAATTAAATCAAATATAGTGCCATCTTTTCGCATGACTAAAAACTTACCAAAATGATTTGAATGGGTTTTGAAATGAGGCTCCCCAACACTGATAGGCTGAATAATTTTGAAATATTGCATTGTTATTTGTTTTGGCATTGAAACTAAACATGTGTACGAAATTTGAAGAAAATCTGTTTAGTAAAAGTAGGTTAAAAATTGGTTACAAGATTTGACTAGAGTTTTCTTTAAAAACTAAGATTTTAAGCATACAATAACATCACATTTTGATTTTAGAATTACATGGAATTAAAATTATTAATAGAAAAAAGACTAAAATGTTCAAAAGAATTTGTTTTTAGTAAAGAAATACTTTCTAAAGAAATTTGATAGGAGTGAAATATAACCAAAAGATATAGATGAAATTGGACATCTGCTGAAATAAAATATGAAATCCTATGCACAAAAAAATTAAAAAGTCATTGCTGAAAGATGATTTCCAACTTAAATGGTTAAAGCTAATAGTGAAAGATTAATAAAAGTATTATCATTTATGATTACAAAATGGTTAAAATTTAACATATTTAACAAATGGAATAATATAGTTGCAGCATTATTATTATTATTATTATTATTATTATTATTATTATTATTATTATTATTATTATCATTACCATTATTATCATCATCATCATCATTACCATCATTATCATTATCATCATCATCATTACCATTATTATTATCATTATTATTATTATTATTATTAATGATAAACATTAAAAAGATTATGGATTTATAGCTTGTTATCCATTTTCTATACTTTTTATTTTAAAAGTATATATAGAAAAAAGCTGTTGGGTTTCATTCAGCTTAAGGGAGTGTAATTTGTTAACTTAATGTGTATCATGATTTTTTTATTAATAATAAATTAAATCTTTTCACATTATAGAAAATATGAACTTCTCACAATATTTAAGTTTTATATATTGTAAAAAGGTGTTAATTTTATAGAAATAATGTTTTAGAAAATTAAAAATTTGAAAAAAATTATACTATATTTTTTAAAGTTGCAAAATATTCATTTCCTTTATAAAGTTACATAAAATCATTAAAAATTCAAAATAAAAACAGATTTATATATATAATAGTCAACTTTTTTAAAATATAAGTCCAAAATAAGTTGTCATCATTTAAATCTGCTTAGATTAATTTTGAAGTAAAACTAGTTAATTTACAATGAATAATTTTTGAACTATTTTATATTTAGTTAATTTTTTTTTTTTTAAGAAAAAAATTAATTAAAATAAAATTAATTTAGCAAACCAAAATAATAATAAATTTATAGTAACTGGATCAATAAACTTCAAAGTGATAGTTATATTAAGACAACACTCTCTAGTATCAGAGAATTTACATTGCGAATAAAAAATGAATATAGTTTCATCAGCTTGTCCAAGAACTTATATACGTATAGATTAGACAATGATATTTTTACTATTTAACATTTGCTCACTAAAAAAGTATTATGTAATCTACATTTATATAAGTCATTGGAGAAACAAATGAAAATGAATTCATTTGCTATGTAGACTACTGGGATAGTAGAGGGCAATGCATTCATATAATTAGCGATTTGAAGTTTATCAATCCAGTTATTATTTGTTAATGTTGTATAATTTACAATTTTATATATGTATGCATGTATATGTAAAAGGAAAAAATAAATAATGTTTTACATTACATACTTTATATGTGTGCCTGTGTAAATGCAGTTCGGATGCATTGTTTTTGTAAAAACAAAATTTAAGAATATAATTTTATGTTCACACTTATACTCATGTATACAAAAATGTATAAAAATTTAATTTTTTTATTTTAACAAAAAATCAAAAGTGTCAAGCATTGGTGGTCGAGAGGTCAGCACAGCCGTCTTACAAGCAGTTGTCCTGGGTTAGCGGGTTCGCTTCCCGGCTGATGCTATGACACATAAAAAAAATCAAAAGTTGTTGTTCCTTTTTAAATGGTATTTTATCTCTTAAATCTGATAATTTTTTACCAAAAAAGTAAATGGTAAACATTGGAATTTAAATCTTGGATTTTTTGCAAAGTAAACAGGAATTACATTAAAATAGTTGACATAGACATTTTGCATGGCATTCACATTTCAAAAAAATGTCCAGCTGGAATTATGAATATATAAAAAGTATAAAGAACAATGCAACATTTCTCCAGATATAGTTGAAACAATTGGAGAAATCTATACCTGGATAATACCAGTCTAGATTATATAGAAATTTCAGGGAAGTTGTTCTTCTAAAGATTTTCTATCTATACATACAGTAAAGATTGCCAGGGCATCACAAGAAAAAAATTCAGTAGGCAGTAGTTAAGAATTTCAAAATTCTAGATACAAAGTAATAGTATTTATATACAATTCTAAATATATATCAAGACTTTTGCAAGTATAGCTTGCTATTATTATTTATGTTTCAAATTATTTATATAAACTTATATATGCATATTTTTATTTGTTATGAAAAATTTTATGAATAAATTTGTACCACAGATTTAAGGTGCACTAAGGAAACAAATTCAGTTTAAGATTACAATTTTCCATCTATTATCATATCTTCTAGCAATATGTCCAGTCCAACTCCACTTCAGTCTTTTCAATTTTTTCAATGTCAATAACACCTGTTTGTTCTCTTACCCATATATTGCATTTTCAATATCTTCTTGTTACTCCTAACGTGCATCTCTCCATACTTCTTTGAGTGGTCAGAATTATTTGTATTGCTCTTCTGTTAAGTGTCCAAGTCTCAGATCCATAAGTAAGAACTGGTAAAACACATTTGTTAAAAACCTTTATTTTCAAATACATAGGGGTATTTCCTTTTAGTATCAAGTTATTTATACCAAAAGCATTCCAAGCAAGTTTAATTCCATGATTAATTTCATCCATTATGTTTCCATCTGTATTAATAATCTGACCAAGATATTTGTAGCTGTTAATTTTTTCTAATTCATCATAATCAATCTTTATTTTCATATTTTGAGAACATTCATTGAACATTACTTTAGTATTTTTAACATTTATCTTTAGTCCTACTTTCTTACTTTCCTGCAACATTTCCTGCAGCTCTAAAACATTATTTGCAAAAACAACTACATCATCTGCAAAATCTAAATGACTTAAATAATCTCCATTTACTTTCACTCCTTTAGCTTCCCATTTTAATCCATAAAATACTTCTTGCAGCACTGCTGTAAAAAGTTTTGGAGATATGGAGTCACCCTGCCATACACTCTTTTCAATGTTGATTTTCCTACTATCATTATGTAATCTAATTGTTGCTGTTGCATTTTTATAAATATTCTTTAAAATATGACAATATCCTGTATCTATACATCAATGATTCAGTGCTTTAATCACTGAAGAAATGTTTATAGAATCAAATGCCTTTTCATAATCTACAAATCCAAAGCATAATGGCATCTCATATTCATTTGTCCTTTCTATAACTTCTCTCAATAACTGGATGTGGTCAACTGTATTAAAACCACTTTTAAATCCAGCTTGTTCTCTTGGTTGGTGGAAATCCTATGTTTTCTGTAGACGAGTTGTAATTATCTTGGTAAAAATTTTGTATAAAATTGATAAAAGGCTGATAGGTCTGTAATTTTTAATATGTTTTTTATCATCTTTTTTAAATATTATTATTAATACTGCATTCTTCCAATCATCTGGTACATCTTTATCATTTAGACATTTGATATATAACTTACCTAAAAAAAAATCTATTTCTTCACCTGCTTCTTTTAATATATCAATTATGATTCCATCATTACCTGGAGCCTTTCCTTTCTTCATAAATTTAATTGCATGTCTCACTTCTTCATTTACAATTCTGGGCAATTAGGAAAATATAATAGATATAGGAAGTACTTGTTCTTTATTACTATATAATTCTTAATAGAAGTCTTCTACCCATTTCATGAGGTCATCTCTCTTTTTAGTAATAGTTCCATTTTTTTTCCTTATTGCAGATATAAATTTCCTACCAATACCAAAATGTTGTTTTATACTCTTCAGCTTTCCTTCCTAGCTCACAGTTATACTTTCTTATATCATTTTCAACTCTTTTCTGCATCATTTTACAGAATTTGAAGTATTTAATCCTTTTTAATGCATAATTTTTGTATATCTTCATATTCCTTCTTTTCTTCATAAATTTCAAGAGATTGTAAAAAATCCAGAAAGAGATCATATGTGAGATGGATGTATGAAATAAGAAAGTGTGCAGGGGTGATGTGGAAAAGAGAAGCTAAAGATCAGGAAGATGGTTTGAACTTGAAGATACCTTCATCCTGCAGTGGATTGATAATTGTTGTTGATGATGATGAAGGAAGAAATTTCAAAATAATTAAAGATAACCCATTTAGAAGAAAGAAATGTCTGGAAAGTCTGTAAAGAAGGGGTCATAAAAAAGTATAATCATAAAATGGCAAACAAAGTTATAGAAAAGAATAAGTTCAAACAAAATACAATGGTAAGCATGAAATAAGACTCAAAAAATAACATCTTAATATGGGGGGGGGGGATTATTTCATGCACAAAAAGTAGAAACATTTGAAACAATTACAAAAAACAGTGATAACAGCATGAAGTGAGTAAAAGAATGATATGAAAAAAACTATATAGCAAAGAACAGAAATACAAAGTAGCTCCTCACCCAAAATAATAATAAAAACATGATTTTAAATATCACATATATTAAATGTAAAATTGGCAGTTGAAATGATAAAGAATAAAAAAAAATTAGAAAATTATGAAATCATTTTAATTATGTTAAAAGAATTATTATAAAGTATAGCACTTCTCCTTACTATAGTAAGAAAAAAGAATCAAGTAATGTGTTAATTAATACAAAAGAAAAAAAATATTGGCAAAGCAATGCCAATATTTAAATAATAAATTTGTATCTGATGTCGATGAATAAATATTACTCACTTAGATTTTTGTAGTAATGTGATTATTATAGTACTTCAATGGATGCTGAATTTGTTATAAGATTTATCAGATAAAAACAACTAAGTAAGACTAAAAATAAATACTAAAATAACTAAAGTAGTGGGGGTTTTTTTCAGAAAGTAGAAGTAAATATAAATACTAAGGAATTAGAAACTAACACTGAAAATTTCTTTTTTCGAATTATTTCTTCAGATAAAAATATAAAGAAGATTAATCATAGAATTAAAAAATGCTTCCAGTAGAAATATTATTACAAGTAAACAAGAATGATTTTTTAATAGCCGTGTAGCTTCACGCTCTCAGTTCTAACCGCTTCAGCTTCACCTATTTATATAAAAAGTAGGTTGAAGTAAAGAACGGTTCCCCTCTTTTCTTTCAAAGCATAAGCTTGTGGTTAAGACCTGTAGAGGTCCCTACCTTCGCATTTTCAAGTGCACATGCTTAAAGGTTTGTTGCCTTAGTAAATATTACCATTGCTTTTCTTAATATGAAGTTTTGATATTTAACAGAAAAGGGAAATGCAAAGATTACAATTTGAACAATGATATAGGAAGGCGTGTAAATTGGGATTAATAAAGAAGTATTAGAAATATATATATATGAGAAACAAATATTATATTGCTTAACAATGCTTAAATAAAAGTTTGTCTGTGCATCAATTAGTTTAAATGATTACAATGAACAATTGAAGTTCTAAGCTCACTTTCAAAAAATTGTAAGACCTAAATATCAGACTACATATGAAATGAATAAATTGAATAAGATTGTTTTCTGAAATGTCACTGAAAATAAAAAGTATAGATTGGAATAACTGACTAAATTTAAACAAGATCTTCATCCTGCAATTGATTGGTGATGTTTAAAAATGAAAATATCATACGTAAAGAAGTCTTATTATAGTTATCAGAGAAACAGATAATAAATAGATGATATGAGAATAAAGGATAGCTGATTGACATCAAAATATTTTATTTAAACTAAATGCAAAAGAATAATTTACTGTTAACAAGATGTTATGTTGCTAATTTTATATAAGGTAAACAGATGTTATTATGGTGAAGGTAGTTAAATAAAATTTATTAAAACATATATAGTCCAGAAAATATGCAACTGAATTTGTTCCAACTAATCACAAAGATATAAGAAAATTATTTGTAAAAATAAAAACCAGATAGAAATGCAATTGTCTAATCAAGCACAATCAAACACTTGCTTTAAAAGTATGGCTATATTATAAAATTCTAGCGCTATATTTTTATGGGAAAAAAATTGATTTATCATAAGTGATAATTATAGGTTTTCATTAATCAGAAGTTACATATAAAGAATTAAAATGCTATGCTACTTTTATGACTCTTTTCTTCCAAAACGTAAGCTTGTGGTTAAAACCTGTAGAGGTCTCTACTATCGCATTTTACGCGCATATTCTTGAAGTTACAGCCTTAGTAAATATGACTTGTAATAGTGGAATGTTGGCTAAGCACATACTGTTTTAAAAAAATGTACTTTATGAAAGTTTTTCTCTATATGGCCTTGCATATTTATGACAGCATATATTTTATAAAAAAGAAACTATTCTTTTATTTTAATTTCAAATGTATTCACAATATATATGTAGAATTTTTTTATCATTTGTATTTTCGTAATGAAAAAATTTAATATTTTTTATTCCATAATTTATTACATAAGTAGGTAGTAGTAAACATTAATAGAAAGACAAAAGTATATAATCCAAACATTAATACTGTATTAAATAAGTAAATAACTCAGATTCTATGCAAATTGAACAGGAATTAACTGAAGTTCTATCATGCTTGCAATCCAATTACAACAATCCATCAGCCCAGAAGTCAGACCAACCTCTCAGACCATAGATACATTACAAACATATCCCTTGACAAGCAATTCCTATAGCACATGTATATTAAAGATTACCGAAGAATTTGAATTTTGAAAATAATGATTATATTTTTAGACGTTACAAAAAGCATAGAATTACAATAGTATAAAAGAGAAATGCCCAACTCCCCATTTTTATTGTAAATTCCAAGCATTTATTTTACAGGAGACAGAAATGTGTTAATATTATTTAAAATTGTGATATGATATTAATGAATATGCAATTACGAAGGGTATAGAAGTTACGCATAAATAATAATTATATGTTATAACCGTTGTGCACAACCGTATTTCTATGATAAGCAAATTAGTATTTGGTATAAAATTAGAAAATAATGTTCTGAAAATATTTAATATTAATAATGGGCTATAAAGAACCAATTTTATTTTAGCCACACTAAATGAATCACTATATTTAACAGCTAGTTAAAAGTGAGTAAAAGTTACTGGTTACAAAAACTAAGAAGACTTGAAATTAAAAAAAAAAAACTTCAGACTAATTAAATCAATCCAAGAAAAATAATAATATACAAATTAGAAATAATTAGAAAAGTAAGATTATTATATTTATAAAGAATTATTATTAGTAAGATAAAGATTAATAAAAGATTTTAGTCAATGATTTTGTAAATCTAAAATAAAAAAATTTTAGGTTTAAAGTGTAATTTTTTATAGCTTTACCATATATTGTAATATTATTTTTATAATTAATCTCTAATAAGCTGTAGATGAGTGATTTGATACTACTTCTTAAATAATATAAAAAACTAAAAAATTGTAATTAAAAAAAGGAAAATAAATTAATTAGCATTGTATAAATGTCAATTTTAATTAGGTTTGAAAAATGGTGATCTAATTGAGTGGTGTATAATTCATTTTTATTTAAAAGAGTGTGTGGAAGTATGTTGGTTATTTAATATATTTATAATTCATTTTGTTAACAATTTGCAATTTTAGTTTGTTTAAAGAAGGTTACCTTGACAACAGATTGGGATTGTTGATTGTTTTTGATATTGATATTTAAACTTTAAATTAAACATAGTTCAAAGTGTATGTAAATAATGGAAGTAAATCAGCCTCCCCCAGGATATGAATTAAAGCAAATGATCAAGAATGAAATGAATCATCTATTCTCTGTTACTCTGATGTTTATAGGCATACCTTTTGTCAACACTGATGGAATATGGCAGTTAAAAGCTATCAAACTCATAATTAATTATGCAAGGCTGGAGACAGCATCTCATTTTTAATACCTTGATTGTAATAATTAAACAATATTTAATATGTAGACTTTAAATTAAATATATCTCAATGTATACATATACAATGGAAGTAAATAGAATAGAAGGAATAACCTATTATTGGATGTTTTGATGTTTATAAGCATACCTTTGTTAACATTGTTGGTAATTCAGAGTGAAATTATTTTATCAATTAGTTGTAATATGGCACTTAAGATTTATTAAATTGATAAATGATTATACAAGGCTGAAAACAACATCTCCCTTTTAACACCTTGATTGTAATAATTAAACAAGATTTAATATGTAAACTTTAAATTAAACATAGCATAATGGAAGTAAATCATTCTATCCCAGACCATGGCTGCTGTCATGTATTTACATTTTAAATTAACATAGCTCAATATATATCTTTCAAGCTATGAATTAAAAGCATTCTAAATGTTCTGGCTGATAAATTAATTTCATTCTGAATTACCAACAATATTGAAAAATATATTTTTATTGCATTATTTACCTATCTATCTTTGGGCATTATTACTTTTAATATCTAAGTAATACATAGCTGGAGTGCAGTTTGAAAGTTATAATTACAGATTGGAAGTTATATTTGACTTAATAATTTTTATTAGTCACTCATTAAATGAGATTATCCAATAATGAATAATATTTATGCAGTGTAATTTTTATTATCTCACTCTCATGCAAGATAGGGGATGCTTTTTTATCCCCTTTTAATACCTTATGAAAAGTTGTAATCATAAACATATGATCAAAGACATATGAAATGATCTATGATAACAAGATGTATATTTCATGCTGAACCAGCACTCATCAGTCAGCCCAGACCACAATCTCATACACATATCTTTATAATTGTTCAGTATATATATATATATATAGCAAATTACTACAGTTTAATTGATATGTGCCACACATGCAACATTGAGGGCTAAATGTTTGACACATCAATTAAACTGTAGTAATTTGCTATTTATATATATATATACATACTGAACAATGATAAAAATATAGGCAGAAGATTGTGGTATGTGCCAACTGATGAATGCTGGTTCAGGATGAAATGTGCATCTTGGGGATCATGTATTTTTTTCATATGTCTTTGATTATACATGTATGATTAGATCCCTTTACAAAGTGTTAAAAGAGGATAGAAAACATTCCTTACCTTGTGTGAGGGTAATGTAATGAAAATTATATTGCAGAAATATTATTTAGAATTTACTATTTGTTAATGTACTTTCAGAACAGGTTTTAGATACCTGTTTAACTTTGAGATTTGTTTGAACTTCTTTTATTTCATTCTTTGTAGTGAAGCTATGATCTTTAATATCTATATAAACAAATTATACCATATGAAAATGGATTTTCATTTTTATTGTTTAAAAGAGATTGCCTTGACAAGATGTTGATTTTTATTGTTATTGGTGTTGTTTAAGTGTTGAATGTTTTTAATTAGATAAACAAAATTAAATAATAGGAATAATTGGCTAATAATAACAAGCCTTAAAAATATGCACCAAAATTGTAATCAAATATGGGCCAACAATTCTAATAAACATGGGCTAGCTCACATGGATATATGCTACAATAGTAAATAATAAGCACTAATAAGACAAATGCAATAACAGAGTAAATTAAAAGAATGAGACTTCTCATACTCTCTCTTTAAAAATATAATAACTCTTAATATTTAAGTGTATGGCACAGAAAAGTGTTAAGTTACTTTTAAATCTACTCTCACAACATATCCTCTAACTATAAGTATATCTTATAATTATCATGTTGATCTTTCTACAATAATCAGATATATAATTTTTTTCTTCCTTTTCCTATGTTTTGATTTCCACTTTAACATATACCATTTACAACTTTCTTAAACACTTTATCAATACTATTTATTGATATCAAATCTAAAAGTTTTGACTGTCCTGCAATCATCGACACTGTCCTGCAGTCATCATCAGAGCTACACTATTCAAATGTATAATTAATACACTTATACACATATTCATATATCTAATTAAATTCACAAAAATAAAACAAAAATAAAATATACATTTTAGCCTGACCATTATAAATAATCATTTCCCATTTTATTACTTTACTCTTAAATAATTCTACCCACATTTATTTTATATCACTTTATTTTTTTTTTTAAAAAATTATTATTTATTATAATTTTAAAACTTTAACATTTATTCTACTATTTAATGCATATTATTGTCATTTTACTTATATTATAAATCAACTTCTAATGGTTTCTTATTTTCATTAAATATTTTGTAATTATCAATTAACTTTTCCCACATTACAAATTACTTTTTTACATTACAAAAATTACCTACCTCTTTACAATCCTATTCTAAAAACCCAACTGACAAAATTTTTAAAATTTGTACACTTGTGTAACACCTCCCTCTATCATCATTTTCTTCAACTTTATTTCTTTAACCTTTTTTAAATTCAAACTATTATTAATAATAATTGCTTATAAAATCATTGTCTTTACACCAGAATTCCTATTAAGATTTGGTTTTATATTTTTAATCAATATTGCCTCTTTAATTTTCATATCCCTTCTATTATTTGTATAATTACTCATTTTTATACTATCTTTCTCAAACGTATGACCTGTTTCTAATCAATGCAAATAAATAGGTGATCTCTTATCATATTTATGTTGAATTAATCTTGTATAAATTGAATTATTTGTTTTTTCTACAGAATTGGTTTTTAAAAGTAAAAATATAAAAACCAATTCTGTAGAAGAAACAAAGAATTCAAGTTATACAAGATTAATTCAACATAAATATGATAAGAGATCACCTATTTATTTGAATTCATTAGAAACAGGTCATAGATTTGAGCAAGATAGTATAAAAATGAGTAATTATACAAATAATAGAAGTGATAGGAAAATTAAAGAGGCAATATTGATTAAGAATATAACACAAAATCTTAATAGGGTTTTGGGGTAAAGACAATAATTTTATAAGCAATTATTATTAATAATAGTTTGAATTTGAAAAAGATTAAAATAATAAAATTGAAGAAAATGATGATAGAGGGAGGTGTTAAACAAGTATACAAATTTTGAAAATTTTGTCAGTTGGGTTTTTAGAAATAGGATTGTCAAGAAGTAGATAATTTTTGTAATGTAAAAAAGTAATTTGTAATGTGGGGAAAGTTAATTGATAATTACAAAATATTTAATGAAAATAAGAAAATGTTAGAAGTTGATTTATAATATAAGTAAAATGCCAATAATATATATATTAAATAGTAGAATAACTTTTATAATTATAATAAATAATATTTTTTTGAAAAATAAAATAAAGTGATATAAAATAAAAGTGGATAGATGTATTTAAGTGTAAAGTAATAAAATGGGAAATGGTTATTTATAATGATCAGGTTAAAATGTATATTTTATTTTTGTTTTATTTTTATGTATTTAATTATGTATATGAATATGTGCATAAGTGTATTAATTATGTAATTATATATTTGAATATTGAAAGCTCTGGTGATGACTGCAGGACAGTTGAAGCTGTTAGTTTTGATATAAATAAATAGTGTTGATAAAGTGTTTAAGAAGGTTGTAAATGGTATGATGTGATCAGATATAATGAATAATTCTTCTTTTATTAAATTAACTCATAACTTCTTTTATATTTTTGCCACATAGCTTTTTCTTAAAATGATTTGTTCTTACATGCAACAATCCTTTCTCAAATAGTCTTGTAAATAAAATAAATTTCAGGTTTCTTACATTGAAACTTAACACAAAATGTGTTCGTAGTAAAGAAACAATTGCAATAAACATACACTTACTCTTAAGATAAGGTCTTATTAAATTACAATTATAAACATTTCAATTAAAATTAAACATGAAAACTTAAATTTAAATAATTATAATATGCTAAAATGACATTCATGATATCATGAATACATAAGGAATTTTATGGCTACCCAAAGTATAACACAAAATAGTTTTGCTTGTAATCTTCTAAAATAAAACCAAGCAATCTTAATATCTTAAATTGGTGATAAATAAAATCAAGTGATATTCCAAATAAATGAAATTGACCAAAGTGATCTTATACCAAATAGGCAAATAATTTTAATTATTTTTAATTAAATAAAATAATCTTTTTCTTTGATGTTCTCTTAACATCGGAAATACAATTTCAATAAAGTGATTTTTATGTCAATTCTTTGTATACATGTATTATCAATGCACAATAAACAAATATAATTTTGTGGCGATTATTATTAGATATCTGAAAGAATACAGATGATGATAAAATGGAAGTAAGCTTAAATTAATAATAAAGATAATATTTATTAACATTAAGAACATTCAAAAGACAAATATCAAGCTGTCTTACAAAATTATCAAAATTATTCCCCAAAAGAAAATAAATATATATATATGAAGGAAAACTATGTATTACAGTTTTTTTAAATAATAACACTAATATTTAATGGTTAAAAAAACTTTCTACAGCTTTGATACTTTTAATAAATTCTTTTATTTAGACTGTCTTAAAAGTACATAGTCCGTAAATGAAAATATTTACAACCGTAACTATATCAGTTTATTTGGTGCCACATTGAATTTGTAAAAAGCTGACTTGAAACACAATTTTCACAATAATTTCAGTGTTAAAAATGCTAGAGCAAAATGCTATATGTTGACAGAAAATAGAAAAATTAAAAAAAACAAAAAACAATAAGGCTAAAACAAATAGTGATTACCATTAAAAAAAGAAAGAAAATTTCCACATCTGAAAAAATTATTACTTCATTGTTTGTTTATAATTTCTAATTTATCATTAACTAAGTTTAAAATTACATCTTCATTGATAATTTGTTTGTATTCCTCAATCATATATAACATTTCTTACCTGAGATAATTCGTAGCTTCAGAATTTACAAAAGTAGTAGCATATGAAGTCTTCATTTTTATCTTGTACTCCAAAAGTTAAAAAATATCAAGGCACTATAAGAAAAACATTCACCCTAATAAAAGATACAAAATAAATCATTTCCAGAAGGTGGATTGCATTTGTAATCATAGCAATTGGCTTCTTGTCTATCCAAAACTAGAAATTGATGGCTATTATCTATATCAATGTTAAATCCTATCTTCATTTTATGTTTTTGTGTACACCAGTGATGTTTATATTTTTGTGCACACCAGTGATTGTCCCACAGAGATATAATTTACATGCATATTGCTCATTTAATCACCATAGACTTGAAAATAATGTGATGCATGATGTGGCAAAACTACTGTCTCCACAGCCTGAGTACCAAGGCATAAGCAAGAATCTGGATTTAATTCTTTGCCTGCATATAATTCCATGTGGTATAGGTAACCATTATGACTATCACCACACACACCACTTGAAACTTCTCTTTATTGGTTTTAAGGGTTTATATTTTCACATGGTACTATGCCCAATAAATTTTGTAATTGCGTTATCAACTGCAACCTTTTTATACATCTGATAATCAGTCTTAAAATTTACATCACACTGCTCTATAATACCTTAATTTTATATATATATAAATCATTACTTGTTATACAAACAGACATGCAAGTACAAACACAAACACACTAATAAATTACTAGCCTTTTTGAGAATTATTATATCTATAAAATAAGGTTTCCTCAAACTTATATCAGAGTCACAAAATTACACTGTACATAAATCACTACTTTAATTATATTAGAATTTAAGTACAAGTATAATTTATATACTACACAGACATACTAATACAAACACAATAAATTATATATTTATTAAATAATGCCTCGTATACAATTTTTGATTTAATATTAAACATTTTATCAGACTTAATATATTGAGGTGCTATCTGATCACAACTACAAGACTTACATATCAAAACAAACAACACGTAGATAAAGTAAGAATGTGACTGAAGGTAAGAGTCGCAATTCTCAGTACCTTTAAAATATCAAATGCCAGGATCAAGTCATGGCAGTAGATTACCTTTGGCTTTAAACAGGATATATTATTAATAACATCCACACTAAGGGATATAAAAGCAAGGCAAAATACCATGATGGCATAAATTCAAAGGAAAATTATCTACAAATGAGAGCAATAAGGAGCTAGGTCTTTGTCACTAGTCAGAAAAACTAACAATTAACCATCAGAAGAAAAGGGATGTGCCTAAATAAAGCATTTCATGCTTGATATTCCAAAAACAAATAATATAAATTACTGGCAATGAAATAATCCATAAGAAAGCAACTAATTCAACTATCTCTTAAGATAACTCACTGTCAAGATATAATTACTCTATCAGAGTCCTTAGCACCATATTAATTTTTTTAAAAATTGACTTGAGACACAATTTTCACAATAACTTCAGTTTTTCATAATGTTAGAGAAAAATGCTATATATTGACAGAAAATATAAAAACTAAGGAAACAATGAGGCTAAAATCAATAGTGATTAGCAATAAAAAAGTAAAGAAAAAAGAAATTTTAACATTCAAAAGAATTATCACTTTATTGTTTGTTGATAATTTCTAATTTATCATTAAGTTTAAATTATATCTTCATTGATAATTTTTTTGTAGTCCTCACAAAATTCTTATTCAAACCATATATAATACTACTTACCTCAGATAATTATTAGCTTCAGAACTTACAGAAATAGTAGGATAAGAATTTTTCATTTTTTTCTTGCAGCCCAGAAGTTGAAAAATTTCAAGTCTTCCATAAAAAAAAAAAGTTCTCCCTATTAAAACATAAAACAAAATTAAAATTCTATCAGAATGTAAAAATAATGGAGGAAGTGGGAATATTATTACTTATCACTATAAATACAAGAAAAAAGTAAAATGTCATATAATTTGAAATTCTAAAATGAAATCATCATGGTACACATATATGCATATTATACAACTGGTGTATATGTATGCATTATGCAAATTCTTCTGCTAAAAGTTATGAAAACTTGGTAGCCTGATAAACAAGATGCACTATAGACTTGAGTTATAAATTTTCCATTATTTGCTCAAAACTATTTTGATTTTAGACTTTGGATAAACCAATCCTGTTAATAACATCATCATCATATGTAATAATCATGGCCAATACAGAAAACAATTTCTAAATTTAGGATATGAATTTTTTTTTTATTTCAAGAGGCAGTTGAAGATTACTAAAAACATTCTAAGGCACATATTTATAAAAAAAGTTGTTTATATTCTATCTCTTTCAAGATTTGTCTTCCAAATAAGGATACTTCTTTATATTATCTAATATAAATATGCAAAATATTAGTTGTTATTTCATATTATTCAATATTGTTATTAATAAAACATAAATCATTCCAGACATTGTTTACCAATTGTAAAAAGTAATTACTAATGATGCTGTCACAAAATTCTAATAAGGAAAGCAATCAGGCAATCATATGCCTAGAATGTAAAATGAAGTTAATAAAAACCAAGTTAATAAAACAAAAACTAATAAAAACTAAGTTAGTAAAACAACATTTAATAATAACCAAATTGGTAAAACAAAGACAATGAAAAACAAGTTAGTAAAACAAAAACTAATGCAAACCAAGTTGATAAAAAAACAATTAATGAAAGCCAAATTAGTAAAACAAAAATAATCAAAATCATGTTAGTAAAACCAAAATTAGTAAAAACAGAATAATAATAAAAACTACTGTATTATATAAAAACAAGTTGCCAGAGAGGAATAAATTGTAAATAGTTTTGGATCAGAGTGTCAACAATTTATCCATTTTATTACCTAGTCTTGCTGATATAAAAATTGTACCTTTTTCTTCTTCATGCAATCTAGTCAACTGAGGAGAAAAGGAAAAAATTAAATGAACCAATTAATAAAAATATTAATAACCAAATTTCATCCAATTTTAATATACAATGTGCCATTTTAAAAAGGAATGCAAATAGCAGAGAATGATGAGATTTTTGTAATCATCATGCTTAGAGTTTTCCTGCAATTTTAAAAAGAAAACAAAATTTCAATGAATCAGCTGATGCTACCACCATTGAAGCCATTAAAAACATTAATAACTATAATTAAGTGAAGTGTAAAAAATAAAATAATAAAGTAGTAAAATATAGATAAATGCAAAATAGTGGCACAATAATCAAACAATAAAAATATACCAGCTTCAAACTCTTCCAGCATTTAAACACATTCAAAAATAGCATCATAAAGGGGCAAATATAATGCATTTAAAAATATTAATACTTTAGCAATATTCTGAGAACTTATCATAAATACCTGTTAAATAATTAATGAATTATATAAAATAATATGTAGAAATAATACATTTCATTTACAATATAATAAATATTTAAAATTAATAATTATATCCATTATCAAAAATGAAAAGAAAGAGTCCATCCTAATATTCAGCATTTGTCCTGGATACAGTCAATGAAAGAGTTCTTGACTATCCTGCATACTTTCTGGGATATTAAAATAATACTATAAATTACATTTACAAATAGCAATTCACACAATATGAGAAAGCAAATATTTGAAATCACTAACAAATAAACATAATCATTCAGACATAATGCTTGTAAATTTAATAAACAGAATAACAAATATGATGCACTTTTTAAATTTTACATAGAATATTATATAAATGACTTAGCATTTCTTTTCAAAAGCACCTTTTATAATTTATTGATAATTAAAATAAAGTGGAAATATCTTGAAAAATAGAGCATGATAGGTTTAAAAGAAAATTTCAAATTTAATATCTCTGGAGCATAGCAATAAATAATGTAATGAAATTCTTGAAAAATGAATATATTTAATAATTTTGAGTCAACATTTTGAGAATTCCTTCCTTAAATTTTAATGCAGACATAATAAAGTCATTTTTACAATGTTGTCATTTAGAATATTTGTCACTGAAAGATGTTAACTTCTTTAAAAAAATTGGCAATTAATAAATGAATGTTAATTCTTTAAATAAAGAATTTAAAATAATAAAGCATACTAACCAAAATATAAGTTATTTATTAGTAGTATGCTCTTTAATATGATAAAGTTAAATTTAAGTTTTATTGAACATTTAAATATAATTTTATTCTAATGAGCAGATACTATATCTTGGCATTCACTACATAAGTTTATATTAATTAAAATAAATTCTTTAATCATCTAATTATTTTCTTATCAATAAATGAAAGTTTTAAGATATAGCATTTATAAAATTATTTTATCATACAAATCTGCAATTTTGACTTAAATAGACCTTTTCTGCTAGCATTAAATTATTACAAAAGAGAATGCTTTTATAAAATAATAAAGATTTAGCATATTTTAAATAAGAGTTGCATTAAAAAGTTTTTTTAAAATGTTTAAAATCTTTTTAAGTTTATTATAAAATAATTTAAAAGTTTTTCCATGTATCTTAGAAATTATACTTTCTACAATAAAGACTAAATATAACATAGAAAGTAGACTTGATAAAGTTTTTACAAGACAGGGATAATATCCTTTATGAACTTTCACTGAAGTAATTGATTCCTGAAAATATGATTTAATTTCTAAAACATTTACTGTTAAATTTCCCATAATTCAATTCTTGTTAAACATTTTTAAAGTGTCAAGAAGTTTTACATTTGTAATAGCCTGGATAAATATTACTTTTAACAATATATATATGTATATTAAAATTATAAAAAGAAATTAATTAAAATCAATTAAAGAGAATCTAGATGAATAAGTAGGTATAGATATGAAATTTGGATAGATGTATGTGACTCTTTTCACTTTTGACTTTTATACAATAAGTCATGTGACTGATTTTGATTGATGTAATTGACAACTAAGATACATCTCAATTAACCTTAGTAATCAAAAGCTCAAAAACCTTTCAGTAACAATTGGAAAATTTCTAAAAAACAGATTTAATTAGCATAATTCCAGAACTTTATGGAGACACTGTCTAGACATAAAATATAAACAATCAATTAATTAACAATTACATCATCTCTAAATATTTTTTGAACATGTTATTTAATAAATTGAAATATATTATGATAAATAAAAAAAATTTACATTTTTAATTGCATAAAAAATTGGCATTATTTAATAAAATAAACTTATCAAAGAATATTTGTTTTAAGCATTTTTTTTTGCTAAGGTTTCAGAACATATCTTAAAATCTTTAAAATAAAGTCACTTTTAAATATTAGCAATTAATAAATAACTTCCAGTGTTAAGTTTTAACCAGGAAGCATTTTTAAAATATATTGGCCTGTTTCATATATGCACTGCACATATAATAATATTTAATTCTTTAAGAATAGTAACTTGAATTTAATAGTTAATTACTAGTTTTAAAATTGCAAACTTTTTATCTAACTAAGCTTTAGTATTTTATAATTAAAATTAGATTGTAATTTTATTAGATTAAATAACACTCTTTATTGTCACTATCTTAAATATTTAAGACTTAATTTTAAAGTTTAAAACTCATTTTGAAGTTCTTCTCTGATATTTAAATTTAATAAAATATAACAACTAAACTAAGATGATTTTAGCTTCAATATTCAAGCATTACACTCTTTAATATTTTAAGTTAGTAATAACTTTATGACTAAATATTTAAAATTATAAAAGTTACTTATGAGATTTAGACATTATAAAATTACATTTAAATCTTATTTTTAAGCTATGGATATCATAATAGTCATTTTAAAAATGGTTAATCAGTTATATAAACAATTATTATTTATTGGGAAATTAGTCTTTTTAAAAAATAATATGTCATCACAAAAGTTGACATTCAGCTTTAATGCAAAAGCTGAGGGTTACAGTTTATATGGCCAGAAATTATTGTTTTTACTTTAGTACTGATGAGCTGTGTATGGATTCATAATAGCTTATAAACAAACATAATAATAATTTATTGCTTCTTACACATAGTATATCTTTTTTTAATATAATTTGAAGTATATTATTGTCATGTTCATTACGAATGTCATATTTATGAGTATAGATGAAAACTCCAAATGCTCTGATAAGAAATATTTTATTGGTGCTGTGTTTTACATATATTACTTATTTATATTTAGCAGAGGTGGCCAACTTTTGTGTTCATAAGATCTACTTTTTATTCTTAAAATGTGTTGCGATCGACTTGTTGTCATAGGCATAGTCTAAGTGGAGGGAGGTGTGAAATGCAAACTATTTTTATATATCTACCTAGTAAAAAATAACAATTATTTAACGGGCCAAAAAACTCATGTCCGGGGAAATTAAAGCAATATGAGTAATTATTAACAATATTTATTAATTCAAATTAGCTACATTAAATTAAGATTAAAAATATTATTTTCAATAATGATACGGCTTAGTGGAGTTCACCTATCTAGAATTGAAAAAAAAATTAGAACAAAAGCAAAAATAACAAAAAAACTTAAAAATCTTGACTTAATTTGTTTTACTCGTTATCCGACAGCTCTTCCCGGATTGGCCTCACGATCGACCAAAACTGGCATTGCGATCGACGGTGGATCACGATTGACTTGTTGGACACCCCTGATATATATAGATTATTTAAATAAATGATGGTATTTTATTGAAATGTTTAAATTATATAAAATAGTGAAGGGATAATATAATTAAAAGTCCTTTTTGGATTTTTAAAATTATAAAACTTAAAAAATATTCCAAATTACATGTTTCTTTTAATCTTATCAGGAATTTTATCCAGATTTCTTTTCCCCTTCGCCTCAAGTCTCATCTAGGCTTATTACCGAAGTAATGTATATCAAAAGCTTTTTTAACTGCATTATTTCTTCTTCTTTTTTTAAATAAAACATTCACATATTTTCTTTTTAAAAAACGTAATAGCTTTTTTAAAGGAGTTTTAAAAAGTATGTAGTCTTAAAATAAATTTTCAAAGTCATAATAATGTGAAAATATAGATTTTTTTTAAAAAATAAAATAAAAAGGCACTAAAAAATACAGTTAATGTTAAAAGTGCAATTCTATAAAAAAAATAAAAATTCATATGAATAATGCACTTTAACTTAATAATAATATATTTTTTTAATGTAATAACTGTAATTATACTTTTACTAATGCTGTTGTTTTTATATATAGAAATCTTTAACAACCTTCTGGGATAAAAGTCATTCCAACATTTCAGAGAAAATATTATTCACAAAGTTGCTAATTGCCATATTGTGAGGGTTTGAATGCTTATTTATTCTTGTTATAATCTGTTGTAAAAATAAGTGAAGACCCATTTACTGACAAACATCTAATGATTACATGAATTTATTATGTGTTATGGACTTGTTAACTATATAAAAAAATTAAAACATATTTGTAATCTGAAAAATATCCAAGTATTATTATCTGGCCCAAATTATAATTCAGGATATGGGAATTCAAAGATGATAGACTGCCCAATGAAACCCTTCATATAATCTTATATATAAAATCCATATTTTGTCTGCTGTCTGATTGGTGAATGTATAAATGTTTGTCTGATGTCACATGTCAAATTCATAATGAGGCATATTTGTCACTGAAAAAAATTTTATTCTGCCATTAAATCATAATAATCTTTTTACAAATTATTTTATGCAAAGGAATAAAACTTTTGAAAGAAAAAATGGTCAGAAAAAAATCATTACATGTGTTTTCGACTAGAGCTGACTAGGTATAGTTGTATTTATATATTAGACTATTTTCATTGTCTAATATAACGTATTGAATGTCTTTGAAAAAAAAAACTTTATTTAAATTTTCAAAGTACATTCACCTATTAGTAATAGCATGCAAGTTAGTATATACACAACATTTCAAGAAGTATTATTATTCTCTCTTTTTCAGATGTTACCTTAAAATTCAATATTCAAAAGTCTAAGGGTCCAGATTTGATTTCAATGCTAGTATTGTCACTGGTCAGGACAGCAACACTTGAAGAAGAGAAAATAATACCTCTCAAAATACTGTGCGTATACTAATCTGTATGCTATTACTAACAGTTGAATGTACTTTGAAAATTTGAATATAAGTTAAATTTTCTAAAGAGATTCAATAATATATATATTAGATTATGTAAATAGCCTAATATATAAATACAACTAAAATAGCATCATCACAAACCTTTAGGAAAATATGAATAGATATAGTATATAAATCGCAAAGAAAATGTGATTACATGTTATGATCACTAGTGATCATAAAATCTTAGCAAGTTACGAAATTTATAACTTGTTTGGTTTATCATAAATGTACCCTTGAAGGTTTTTGCGATGATATAGATTGCAGAGGCTTTTACTATATGGTGAAACTGAACTGAATTCAGGCCCATATAGCTATCTAGTTTGTTTGACTGGATTTGAAGATATTTACATATCTGAAAATTCATGCTTTCAAGCTGATAGAAATATGTTTCATAAATGATGTTTGTAGAGTTGGTGTTTAGATCTAGTTTCTAGTCTTCCTACCCTTTACTGATGTGAGCAAACTAGCTCGAAACCATGGTTTAAAGGTTGGAGACAATTTGAAAGAGATATTGAATTCTATCTCTCTCAGTGTTTATGTAAACAAAGCTTGATAGTGGGCTATTGGTAAAGCTCCATCTAGTGATTATATATATATATATATATTGTACCCTTACTTCTCGATATATGATATAATTTAAAATATGACTAGCTCAATTAAATCATTATGCTTGGCTAAAATATATATAACTATCTTTAATATATCTTTATAATACTATATCTTATCAGATTTATTATAACTTATCAAAAATTAATATAGTTCAATATCATGTACTAATTAAATAAGTATTTACTAAAATCATGAGACTGTGAAGTGAAGTTACAATTGGTAATTGAATTTACATTGAGCCAATGTCTTTCCAAGACACTATCTCAATGGCATAAGAATACTATTACTTCTTTATTATCTCATTACTAACTCTACAGCACTCTTATGACTTTTATAAATGAACTATCTTTAATAATAATAGATAAATAAATCTCAATCTTTTGTTAAAGAAATATAATTAAATAATCTCAGGTTCTTCTAATTATCTTAAAGTAATAATAATTCGTGTAGATAGGAATGATAAGGGATTTAATATCAAACCTAAATACACCTAACTTATTCTAATAACAATAACTAACAATAATAATCTTTAGTGTATAGCTTAATCTTATCTATTTTATTATACTATTAATCATTAAGGAAATAAGTAAATCATATACATGTCTTTCATTTCCATATAGTATCTTAATTTTAAAATATACTAAAGTCTTATAATTTAACAATCTGTGGCAATAAATAATATTATACTCTTATATTGTGCATTATAATTACTTTGTGACCATTGTAATATTATATGTTAATGTCAATCAATTTCTATAAATTATATTAAGAAAATATTGTGTTTCTTTCTAAAAAATAATAATAATAATAATAAATTCATATTGTGCAAATATTATGTTTATTCAAATTATCTGTTGTCAAATGCTGTGGTGTAAAATAATGAATTCGACACACTTTTAAACAACTTAAACAAATTTATTTACATCAACTTTAATAAATAACTTATTTACACTATTTACATTACAAATGGAACTAAAGAAAATAAAACAAAAAAATAAGAAAAATAATAATACAAGATTTTTACACTGTTACTATTTCCATAATCATAAATAGATAATTTATACATTTTTTAAATGTTCTATCAATAACATTTAATTAAGTTTATGACTTTAAAATTTTAATAAACATCATTTGTCATCAATTAATACAAGAAAAGGTTTTGTGTGAAATATCATTCATGTAGCATATATGTAAATAAACAAACTTTAATAATTAAAATGCTACTTCATTTAAGTCTTACTGCTATTTATATTATAATGTACTAGTATGTATTACATTTACTATTAATATTACTCAAAGATCAATTAATGTATAAACTGATATAACTTTGTAATATAATAACAATTATTGATTATAATTATTTATGTCATTCCGATGTAATTTCATACTACATGTCTTACTAAAATATGCAATACGTATATGTTCTTTTAAAATAATATTTTAAAATTATTCAACAATTTCAAATTTTATAAAGTATTATATCAAATAAAATTCTATGATTCTTTTCTATTTAAAATATTACTCTTCTTTACTTGTTATTCTTATTCCTTCCTAAAAAAACTTCTATCTACAAAAGTCATTTTAACCTTATTTAACTTCAGAAAAATAGATGACCAATTTTAAAAAAAATAATAACTATCCAAACTCTCTTATACCTCATCATCTATATACGATATACCTTCAATCAAAATATAAATTTCTACATAAAATTAACTTAACTTATCTAATAAAATAAAATAAAATATAGATTTTTATATATCTCTTACTAACTTGAAAAGAAAAAAAATAAATAACTTATACTAATATAATAAATCTAATTCCTAATATTGTAACAGAAACATTAAAATTTATTCACGAAAGAATCATATAATTATTTCTAGATTTCTCATATTATGTTGTACTAAATTTACATCATAAATTTAAAGTATGCATATTAAAATAAAACTGCTATTACTAATATTATGCGTGTATATTCTTTAAATATTTATCCATCCATTCAACAATCAAATAACATTTGGTTGATCTAAAGAAAACATAGCAAATACATCAAATTATTACTATTACATAATTTTTTACCATAAATGATACTTTAATGTACAGTCCGTCACACGATGTCCTCCAGGATTACAGTTTTACAAAATAATTTCACATTTACACTCAACAATTATTCTTTAAAATATTACGTGTTGTATAATTATAAAAAATAAACTTTATGCAATGAAATGTTATATTAATATTTAGCTATTTTTTTTTTAAAAAATGTAAATGTACCTTTCCTAACTTTAATAAATCAATAATTAATTAAATATTTATGTTAGTTAATAAATAAAAACATATTACATAAAATCCAACAGTGTCTTCTTTTGACCCATAATTGTTCTTTTTCCTAGGCACAAATTTTCACCAAACATTACTTCCTTTTCCGGTACATCACGTGTTTTAAAAGTTTTTATGAAATAAATGAAAACGTTCTTTTTTTTTAAAAAAAAAATAAAATAAAAGTCAGTTCCACCATAAAACAAAATAAATTAAAATAGTTTATGGGATCTGGATTCATTTCTTTTTAAGGAAAAAAAATATTATTTAAAAGTTATTATTTTTAGAATTAATCTCTAGTTTATAAAGTTCTCGTGTTTGCCGCGCCTTGTGGGGCCCCCGGGGGGGGGGGGTTCCCCAACAAACAACCCGCCTGAAAATAGGGAGAGATAATTTTTTTAACAACCCCCCAAAAACCACCAAAAAAAAACCCTAAAAAGACATATATACAGCAAAAAAAAAGGAAAACCACAAATTAAAATTAAATTAAAGAAAATGCTACAAAATTATTTTAAAATTGACTTGGATATCCACGTATATTTTTATTTGCGCATTCCTTAACAAATATCTAGGTAAGATTAATTTTAGATTCTTCTGTACGACCAGCATTCAGACTTTCTAATATAATAATTTTATTTATAGGTACTTCTCTGCCAATTAAACTTTCGATTTATTTGCCTTTTAAAACTATCAAAATTTAGTCTTTTAAACCATAAAGACTTAACAAGGCAAGTATTTATGTAATCATTATTATTTACCATCTTTACCAAGATATATACTTAGATTTATAATTTACAAATACTTTCTTCATAAAGAAGTATTTCTCATTCTTTTAAATATCTGTTTTATAAAAATTAATTACAATCAGCTTTTAAATTTATATAAAGTCCAACATATTACTTTTATGCATCTAGTAACTCTCCTAGTTAATCCAGCGTTTGTTAAATTTTTAGTATAAAGTCTCCAATACATTTTATCCTTATACGAAGTTTTCATGACTATTTGATAGTAAATTGAGCTTCGATCGAGACGATCAATAGGAAATTATAATTAAAATTAGCACTGCATATTTGTCGGTAAAATTTTATAAATTATTTTAAAAACTACTCTCTTACAATTTTAAAATGATTACGAGAGCGTCTATAATTTTACTTAGCTATCTCTAATAGCACACTTCACTTTAAAAATTACAATCATAATCCCCTCCGAACAATTGAACCTTGGTTTTATACCGGAAGAAACTCCCCACTTGATTGGTAAATTAAACAATCAACTTGCTAGCTTATTTACATATTTTACCAACAAGACAGAATTAAAAATAAATAATGACTTATTTAATATTTATTATTTATCACATTAATAAATTCTTAAATTAATCTCTATCATTTATTTAAATCCATTAAACATTTTTTTAAAATATTCTTTCTTACTTTATTTCACTTTTAACTTTTATAAGATTATTTTTATAAAACAAATTAAGTCTATTTTTATTCGTTATGTTTTTTAAACAGTATTTAAAAATCAGATTTAATGTTTCACATTAATTATCTTTATTTTTATTTCGCGATAGCCAATATAATATTTATAAATTTTATAACAGAATTTTTAAAATAGTTTTGCAACTTTACTAAAAAACTCACAAGCATGTGTGTATGTGTCTAACTAACATCTGTTTTACAACACAGCTACAAACGCTTGTTATTATCTAAAAATAAACTAACAATTTCATTTTTTAAAAATAAATATTTTTAAAATAAATAATATCTTCTAACAACTTTTAAAATAATACTTCGATATTATTAAAATCAAATATTAATCTTCTATTATGTACTACTAATAATTAAAATATTTATATTCACTTATTAAATATTAATCTTTATCAACAATAAATATATGCATTTAATTTTAACTTGTCTTTTAAAAACTTTAACTTTAAACATTTATTTATTAAATTTATTAATGCAGTATTGATCATGGCCAGTTTTCCCAACCATATACTATTATCATCCCCATTGAAATGTCTCTCTCAAACATCAGCACAATTTCACATATCAAATATTCATAGATTACTTTCATTACACTTTTTAAAAGATTATTATAAATAAAATTAACATCGTATAGCTAAATATATCTTAAATTTTAAAATTTTTTTAATAGATTGATACAACAATTTATGGAGACCCATACAAAAGGGCACAATATATATATATATATATATATATATATATATATATATATATATATATAAAATATACAAACCATTATACAATTACAAATATCCAGTAACGCCCTCTGTTTAAAGATCTATATCTCAATAATAGCAAACCTTAAAATGATACCACTTTAAGGTTGTATGCTAAACGATGTTAAATATTGAAATACAGACCTACTCAAACACAGAGCATGAAATTTTAAATAAGCAAACGATCTTAAATTTTTGCTAATAAACTAACAAGTTTACAAAGTTATTAAAGACAAACTAAACATTAGATTTTAATCTTTAAATTCCTCCCAAACTATAAATGAAAAGAAAGTTACTGTTAACACTAACTGAAATAATTATAGAAAATATACAAACCATTATACAATTACAAATATCCAGTAACGCCCTCTGTTTAAAGATCTATATCTCAATAATAGCAAACCTTAAAATGATACCACTTTAAGGTTGTATGCTAAACGATGTTAAATATTGAAATACAGACCTACTCAAACACAGAGCATGAAATTTTAAATAAGCAAACGATCTTAAATTTTTGCTAATAAACTAACAAGTTTACAAAGTTATTAAAGACAAACTAAACATTAGATTTTAATCTTTAAATTCCTCCCAAACTATAAATGAAAAGAAAGTTACTGTTAACACTAACTGAAATAATTATAGAAAATATACAAACCATTATACAATTACAAATATCCAGTAACGCCCTCTGTTTAAAGATCTATATCTCAATAATAGCAAACCTTAAAATGATACCACTTTAAGGTTGTATGCTAAACGATGTTAAATATTGAAATACAGACCTACTCAAACACAGAGCATGAAATTTTAAATAAGCAAACGATCTTAAATTTTTGCTAATAAACTAACAAGTTTACAAAGTTATTAAAGACAAACTAAACATTAGATTTTAATCTTTAAATTCCTCCCAAACTATAAATGAAAAGAAAGTTACTGTTAACACTAACTGAAATAATTATAGAAAATATACAAACCATTATACAATTACAAATATCCAGTAACGCCCTCTGTTTAAAGATCTATATCTCAATAATAGCAAACCTTAAAATGATACCACTTTAAGGTTGTATGCTAAACGATGTTAAATATTGAAATACAGACCTACTCAAACACAGAGCATGAAATTTTAAATAAGCAAACGATCTTAAATTTTTGCTAATAAACTAACAAGTTTACAAAGTTATTAAAGACAAACTAAACATTAGATTTTAATCTTTAAATTCCTCCCAAACTATAAATGAAAAGAAAGTTACTGTTAACACTAACTGAAATAATTATAGAAAATATACAAACCATTATACAATTACAAATATCCAGTAACGCCCTCTGTTTAAAGATCTATATCTCAATAATAGCAAACCTTAAAATGATACCACTTTAAGGTTGTATGCTAAACGATGTTAAATATTGAAATACAGACCTACTCAAACACAGAGCATGAAATTTTAAATAAGCAAACGATCTTAAATTTTTGCTAATAAACTAACAAGTTTACAAAGTTATTAAAGACAAACTAAACATTAGATTTTAATCTTTAAATTCCTCCCAAACTATAAATGAAAAGAAAGTTACTGTTAACACTAACTGAAATAATTATAGAAAATATACAAACCATTATACAATTACAAATATCCAGTAACGCCCTCTGTTTAAAGATCTATATCTCAATAATAGCAAACCTTAAAATGATACCACTTTAAGGTTGTATGCTAAACGATGTTAAATATTGAAATACAGACCTACTCAAACACAGAGCATGAAATTTTAAATAAGCAAACGATCTTAAATTTTTGCTAATAAACTAACAAGTTTACAAAGTTATTAAAGACAAACTAAACATTAGATTTTAATCTTTAAATTCCTCCCAAACTATAAATGAAAAGAAAGTTACTGTTAACACTAACTGAAATAATTATAGAAAATATACAAACCATTATACAATTACAAATATCCAGTAACGCCCTCTGTTTAAAGATCTATATCTCAATAATAGCAAACCTTAAAATGATACCACTTTAAGGTTGTATGCTAAACGATGTTAAATATTGAAATACAGACCTACTCAAACACAGAGCATGAAATTTTAAATAAGCAAACGATCTTAAATTTTTGCTAATAAACTAACAAGTTTACTTTGTAAACTTGTTAGTTTATTAGCAAAAATTTAAGATCGTTTGCTTATTTAAAATTTCATGCTCTGTGTTTGAGTAGGTCTGTATTTCAATATTTAACATCGTTTAGCATACAACCTTAAAGTGGTATCATTTTAAGGTTTGCTATTATTGAGATATAGATCTTTAAACAGAGGGCGTTACTGGATATTTGTAATTGTATAATGGTTTGTATATTTTCTATAATTATTTCAGTTAGTGTTAACAGTAACTTTCTTTTCATATATATATATATATATAATAAGAGTAAGAATAATATATTTATATGTGTAAACCAAGAGATCCAGATAATATGTTTTTATACTTATTATGAAGGAATATTTATTAGAACTGTTGTAATAATGTATGTCTATAAAATCCCTACCAAATTTTATGAAGCAAAACCTTATTATAATAAATGCTATAACTAAAAAGAAAATGGATTATTTGAGTGGTAATTTGTATCTATGTATTTATGAAAGGAATGACATAGTTCAAAGGAATATATAATATTTTATTTTTCGTGAGTTGAAGAGTTAATTTAATTCTTTCAACAAAATAAATTTCTGATTTTGCATTACATTATATTATTATGATTATGTGTTGTTTAGCTATGTGACATATAATCTTCATTCTAATATAAATACAATCTACATAAACATGTGAGCATCAAATGTTATTTGATAAGCTCTATAAATTCATTGGGAAACTTATATGAAGACATGGAAATTATCATTTTGCTGTTATTTTTATTTTATTGTTGCCATTCTCATCTATGTCAGAAATAAAATATGAATCAATTATTTTATTTAAAGATTGGCTTCATTTAATTGTTATTTTGTTTCAAAACTACATCACTAATCCACACTTCTGTGTCATGACACAACATTTAATTTTATTGGTTTGGTTATTTAATCCTGATAATATTAAAATACTGTTTTGATCATTTGTTTAAGCTTAGAAATAAGATATTAATATAAATTCTTTATATTTATGTATCTCATAAGTGTAAAATAATCAATCTAAATAAGACTGAAACAAAGAACTAATTATATTTACAATTATCACCCTGGCTTTCATCTCTTATTGGGATCTTCTCAAGATTTAAAATTTTATACATCACATGGCCTATTAATTATATTTATTCCACTTATTGGTCATTATGTTATCTTCAACAATATAATTAACATTATGCATATAAAAATATAAATAAATGACAAAATAAAAATACATAAAAAAAATTAAAATTATATAAATATATATACCTATATTTTTATATACCTATGTAAGTAAATATTCTACTCTCCACCCCCAGCCCCCTTTTTATAAATTCTCATTCACAATTCTAACATAATTTTTAAATCTTCCAATTATCTAATAATGCCCATTTTTCCCACCTAATTTTGCTGGATCTTTAACTATATTTACACATCTATTCAATTTTTTCTGAATGTATAAAGTTTCATAACATATCCTTCTCTGATAATCTTTAACATGTTTTATAACTCTAATATTCTTCTTACACTCCATTTTATAACCAATATTGAAATAATGTGTATATAGTCCTGACCTAATTGCTCTATTATGTTCCTTCCCTCTATCATTTATCATTTGTCCTGTCTGTCCTATATATATCTTATTACAATTTCCACATTTAATTTTATAAATCATCCCTCCCCTACTATTAATATACCCTTTATCCTATGGCCCAAAGACTTGCTATTTTTCCAAGCTATTCTTACAATTTCTGGTAATTTCTCCCTAACTTTTTATATACTTCCCTTGAATATGGAATAAACATCCACTTACAAACTTTATATTTATTTTTATCATACTTATTTTTATTACTTATATTTTTATTTCTAAAAATATTTTTAATTACTTTTCTTTTATATTCTATTTTAACATAATCATTCTCTACTTCTAATATTTGCTCATATGTCTCTTTCTTATCTAATATAAGTTTATCATTTTTTAAATTAAATCTTTTTAAAAACCCTTACTTTTTGGCATCATGGCTGATATGACTTTGGATCAATTAAACCTCTAATTTTTCTATCTTTAATATAATGCTTTACCACTATTTCATTTATCATTTCAATCTTCACAAAAATATCTAAATATTTTAATCCATTTATCTCTTTCTGCACTGTAAATTTAATTTTATATTTATTATTATTCAATTCATTAAAAACTTTATCAATGCTACAATTATTCCCAATAACATCATCCACATATCTATAATATTCTATAATTCCTTTATTCTTTATAAACTCAGCCACCCTTTCTTTATACTACTTACAACTACTCATGATAATATCCTGCTTATCAAACACCTCATAATCCATATTTCTTGTATACTCCAAAACTCTTCTCTATATTTAAAATACAAAGCCTCATCTACCATTAATAATGTTTTGTAAATAATATATATCCAATCCTCTGACAAAACATTACTTATTTTCAATTTAGTTATAACTATTTCTATGCTATCTTTTCTAGTTACACTTTGGTATATTTTCTCAATACGAAATGATGCAAACATTTCATTTCTATTTAATTCAATATTATTTAACTTATTAACAATTTCTTCAAAATTTTTGTATAACATTTTCCAAATCCAATTACTTCTACAAATTATATCTTTTTATCTACAAAATTGCATATACCTTTAAGTATATAATTATTAAAATCCAAAATTACCCTTATTGGCATATCCTCTTTATTTAAATAAAGTTAAATTTTCTAAAGACATTCAATACTAATATTACATGGTAGAAATAGTTCAGCATATAAATGCAATTAAAATATCATCATCACAAATCTTCAGAAAAGCAATATTCTCTTTATGGGTCTTATTCTGTCCTTGTAAGTGTAGTTTAGATTCAATAAAATGGTTCCCTTTGTTTCTGGATTATATTCAACGAGTGATCTCAAGTCTCATTATTTCATTTTTAATTTTGGAAGTTAGAGATTTAAAGTTCAGAGAAATGATAAACTTGGGGGTATTTCTTTTTATTATTATTGGAGTTTGTTGATTTAATTGGATAATAAAATTACAAGTACTAGCCTTTTCCCCATATAAATTATTGTTATAATTTAGTATAGAAATTAATAAAAATTTTCTTTCTTCATTGCATTTATTGTCCAAATTTAAAATCTTCTTTTGTATTGTTAAATGTATATAAATTGTTCAAATCACACTCTCAAACCTTGTTTTTTAAGTAATACCTTCTATGAATAAATATTAAATATTTTGTATTTGAATAATCAGTTAGTGATTTGCACTGGGATACTTGTATATATATATATGATAATCAAAACAAGGTAGAAATTTCGTAACTTGCTTTAAGCTTGCATTTTATGATCACTAGATGGAGCTTTACCAATAGCTCCTAACAAGCTTTTGTTTACATAAATGCCGAGAGAGATAGAATTCAAAATCTCTATCATTGTCAGTCACCCACCTCCAGGTCAGTTGGTTTCAAGCTTATTTGCTCATGTCAGTGAAGGCTTGGGAAATTAGAAACTAGATCTAAATACCAACTCTAAGGCCAGCACTTATCAAACACGTTTCTATCAGTTTGAAAGCATGAAATTTATCAGATACGTAATGTCTTCAAATCCAGCTTAACAAACTAGATAGCTATATGGGTCTGAAATCAGTTCAGTTTCACCATATAATAAAAGCCTCTGCAATATACATCATTGCAAAAACCTTCAATGGGAAACCAGCTGGTCAAGAGGTGGGGACAATGATAGAGATATTGAATTCTATCTCTCTTGGCATTTATGTAAACAAAAGCTTGTTAGGAGCTATTGGTAAAGCTCCATCTAGTGATCATATATATATATATTGTAAAGCTGTAAATATATATCCATATATGTTTGCTTTAATATATGTAATAATTAAAAAATGGAATTCATCAGAATAAGTTATAATAAAATGTCAATCACTTAATATAAATTATATGACTATAGCCAGTTTATTTTTAAATTTTTCCAAAAAATATTTTAAAATCTTATGTATAACAAATGCAACATCACTTTTTACATTTCATAGCAACATCAAAGTATAATAACTGTCCAAAATTTATCTGAGCTTATACAGCTCAATTATTTATTCACAAGACTATTCAAATATTTATAAAATATGCTTGTTTAATTTTTTTTCATAAATAACTTTTAACATAAAAAATTGATAGTTTATTAAAACAAAAAAAAATGCTATTACAGTTATTAGCAACAATTTATTTTGATGTTTATCTAAGTCATTAATATTTTATGTTGTCATTTTCTTTAAAGCACATCTGAATTCTTCAACACAAATTTGCCTACATTCATATACAATTCTGTGCGTAATATTACATTTATCCAACTTTTGTATAAACTGTTTTCTAGTAATTATTAATCTTCTTATATTAAAAAACAGTAGTTATAATTGATTGTAATTCTTCTTCTTATTATTTTTTAATATTATCTATGTTTTTTCTCGATGTTTTATATACATTCAATTATAATTAAACTTTTTAATGTATATAAAATGTCTTCTTTAGTAATCAATGTGTACCAAATCTTTAACATACGTTTCAATATTAAAACATTTCATCTAAAATATGATTACATAAAATCTTATTTCTAAATTTAAAAAAAAGTCATAAAATCTGTTATTTTTCTGCACCTAAGGTTTATTCAACTTATCTTTGGAGAGTAACTGTATATAAAAATAATATTTACCTTTGTTAAATCAAGACCAATGAATCTGTTTTAGTAATATATATAATAATTGAATTCATAGAAACCAGTCAATACTTAAACAATCCCAATATCAATAACGTTTAACAATTTCAATCTGTTGTCAAGGCAACCATGTTATTGTTATTGGGATTGTCTAAGGGTTGATTGATTTCTATGCATTTACTTCTAAACCTATCTAGTCTTCAGTATTATTATAATGATTGAAGTACAATAGTCATCATGAAACACTTGGTTTATCAACTGTAAAGTGAAACTAAAACACCTACTTTACATGGAAATTTATCAGTAGTGACTCTCTATATGAATTAAACTCTTTATTTTCAAAGTATAAAAATTATTACTCCATATGATCACAAATTGCTTTATATATGAACAAATAATATATATATATATATCATTACTATAAGACTCTCAGAAATGAGTATGATCGTTACATCAATAGAGAAAGAAAATAGAACAATAAATTAAAAAAAATAATACTGAGTTTTTCCATAGTTGTATAAACTAATAATTTGAATCAGAAATACATGTCCTTTAGATTGTTTAAATAAATTAATTCAGTTTCAATATCTTTAAAATTCACAGTTATGTAGAACGTATTTTTAAACCCTTTTTTGTAGTTTTTTGTTTATACAATATATAAGTCTTTAACTATATTGCGATTTTCTAATGTCTATTTAAAATCTTAATAGCACGCTCAACTAGAAACCAAGCTGTCACGTTAAACAATTAGATCAGACTGTATTTATAAGAAAGAGGGGAAAATAAATGTTATAACTCTGACACATCTTTTACATTTTTGAGTTGAATGAAAATATCTTCGTCAGACGTTTGATAAATATCACTGGCTTCAACAAACGAACTTTATCTTATAAGAAGATTTTTTTCTTAGCAACTTAATATCTGAACAATGTGAATTTTAAAACCTCTGTAGTCTTTACAAGCACACTTTCTTTTTTTTTTTTTCAAAAAATAATTTTTATTTCATATGACATTAAAATATTTTCCTTTGAAGATACAATTTTTTTTTTTTTTTTTAAAAAAAAAAGATTTCTACGCATATGTATTATTAATCACGAATCGTGTAAATGGTGAAAATTCCAGCGAATATAAAACATGAGCTAATATAGTTTTTATTAAAAATTAACAAAAGATAGTGGTAAGTTGTAATAAATGATTTTTATCACTGAATCATACTGTCTTTTGCCAAAAGATTTTTTGTAATAAAAGAGCTTGCCTTCCAGTGATCCTTGTAATCGTTAATTATTGTAAATTGTTGAAAGTATCTTATCTTTAGAAAATGTGTTTTCAATATATTTATATGTTGTTTTATTAAATAAATAATTTATACATCGTTATATTTGATCATCATTATTGATATTTGGCAATTGTTTCTCACCTTTCATATAATTTATTCTAGATATCAAATTTTAAAGATATATCATAAAATGTCCCATATCATTTAAATGCATGATTTAATAATACAAATACATGTTTTCTGTTTATTTTATAAATTTTATAAAAAATTGTAGCTATTTTTATTTCTTAATATGCATAAATAGAATAGGAAAATTATGCAGTGTGTAAAGATAATGTATACAGTAATTTATCACATTTTGCATTTAAGCATCCTAAGTAAAATACAATGAAAAATACGTTTTCATTAAATTGTAGTTTTAATTTTGTAAGGCATATATTTAGTTCTCTGTATAATGTTTTATAAATGTCATAGCTTTTTATTAGAAAAGTTACAATTAAATATTATATATATGCCATGTTAAATAATATTTTAATTTTGAATAAATATAATGCCATGTGAAATTTACAGTCTAATTTAAATAATAATTGAACTGTCCTCTAGCTGACATGTTTAATAATTTTTTTACAGCAAACAAATTGACCACTTCTTATCATCTTATCATACAAAATCTATTTTAAATAATAATTAAACGGTCCTTTAGCTGGCACATTCAATAACTTTTTACAGTAAGAAAATGGGCCACTTCTTACTGTATGTTAGACATGGTAAGAAGTAGTCCATTTTTTTACTGTAAAAATTTATTAAACATGGCAGCTAGAGGGCAGTTCAATTATTATTTAAAATGACTTGGTAAATTTCACATAATGTTACATTTAAATATTTGTTAAATTTGGCAATGTTATTTATAAAAGTAGAATTAATTAATTATATATTGTATTTTTTACTAGTTATAAAGCAGCACTGTATTTAATCTAACTTAGTTTACATCTCTATAAATAACAATAATTTTTAGTTTATTTTTAACAATCTTTTTGAAATTTATAGTTAAATGGAAAACTTATTCAGATAATCTTCATCTTGAATTCAACTTGATATGAAAATAGATTTTTTTTCATATAATTTTTATTGCAATTATTTCTTTAAAAAGCTAGTAAGACTTTTATAGATTTGTTTTTGTATCAATTTTTTGGAATTTTATATTCAAAATTGATTAATAGTTTTGACAATTATGTTTTGACTCTGAGTTCTGTATCTTCTATATTATCTGCTTTTGGCATTTTGATTTTTGATTTAAAACAATTAAATCAAGTACTGGATTTAAAGTGGAGGAACATTCTAAAATGGAAATAAGTCAATTGTTTATTATGCTCTTTCTGTCTTTATTCAACTCTGGGGCTAGAAATGTGATATTATATATTATAATACTAAAAATGTTATTGTCAATAACAGCATCAGTTAAAAGGTCAAAATTTGTTTGTATTTTTATATTGGATTATTTCCATCATCTAATATGCATATGCATATTAGATGATGGAAATAGTCCAATATAAAAATACAACTAGAACACCATCATCACAAATCTTTAGAAAAACACTATAGAGTACTGTGTTTTTTGTTTTGTCCTGGAGAAAATTGGTTTTGTTGTTATTTCTATTTTAAATTTTAGTACTGTAAATTAGTTATTGATTTGTTACAAACTCTTTGATATTTGTTGTTTAAATTTATTAAATGAATAATAATATAAAAGGATTGATAGAGTTCAATTAATATGTTTTTTCAAAATATCCCATATATTTATCCCACTCAGATTTTAATCTATTATAATGTGAATATTAAGAAGGATAAAGCAAGAATTCCACATTGAAAGGTTATTAAGCAATATTAAACTATTTTTATTGGAATGAATAACAGATCAAAATTTATTGCATAAATGAAATATTTTTTTCTATTTGCATTCTAAAATACACATGTGTCATTTAAAGTTATTTATTTTAAAAATTGATAGTTTGTTTATTTTCATTTGTATATATTAATCATAAGACTTGAAATCTAAAGTTAAGATTTAAGATATAAAAATATATAATAGCAAGAATTATATGTTTATAAGCATTTGATAGACAAAAAATTTCTCTCCAATGGTGAATGATATTTTATTTGAATATCTTCAGTGGAGAATATTTGACAAACTAAGATATATGTAACGTGTTTGTATACACTCAGAGATAATTACCAAGGAAGTCCAGAATATTGAAAGGTAAGAATTATTAGAAAAATAATGAGTCCTCTACAATATAATTGCATCACTTTTGTGCAGTATATTATTATTGTAATAAATTTTCATGTTTAATTAATATATTATATTCTCAATATTAAGTTGTTTGTATTATGTTTTTTAGTCAGGAGAGTTGATCATTATGCAGATATTTTATGTTAGCCAATATTATATATATATATTTAATTTTATTTCTATATTATATTGACATAAAATCCCTATTTTATTTCAGTAATCTTACTGTAATTGTATACCATAGTTAATTTAGAATTAATATTTAAAATTTTCTTGATGATTTTATATATATATTTTATTGACTGGAATTCATCAAAACATATACTACATATATTATTTTTAATAGTTAATTTTTTCTGAAATATAGGTAGTATATAAATTTAAGTTCTTATATTCTATTATGCCTCTCAGAGGATGTTTTAATATTGTATAAATTTTATAGACTTTATTGTAAATGTTATAAGTAATTATGTCACGAATAGTTTACTAAACTCAGTAAAAATAAAAATGAAATTGAACAAAGTTTTACTTAATTTTACTCTATATATTATACCCGTAAAATAAAATCAACATTAATATTATCAGTTTTTATTTCAGTATAGGCATCTTTTATATATATATAATTATTAATTAACTAGTGGTGTTAATTGTGTTTCAATATATAGAACCTTATGTAATAGTAAACATCCATATAAATACTATTTAACTTAAAAAAATTAATTAATTCAATCATAGGAATGATAATGATGAGTTAGTTATATTATCACTTTTATCCTCAAATATTTTATTATTTTAATCATGCACTAAACTTTTTCAAAAAGGAGTAATTATTTGGAGTTGGTTCAGATAATAACACTCATCGTATATGAATTTTCTTTTTTACTAACGTGCCGCTATACTATTCAGCGGTTCGCATGTTCTCAGAGTGGATTTTTTTTACAACTCATAGGAATGTTAAAATTATTACTTCATCACAAATATAAAACCAAATAACTAGACTAATAAATAGCAAAAATAATTTAGTAACTCTACAAAGTGGTAAATAGGCTGATTGTCGTTGTTCTATGTAAATTTCAATGCAAATTTACTTCTAACGTAAAATTCTTAAAGTAATTAACAATAGTAAAAAATTGATATATATTTTATTCTCTCTCTTGATTTATTTATTTCATATATATAAAAAATTAATTATATATTTTTTCTTAACATTTTAACTTTTTCCGAATTTCCTTCTTATTAACTGCACTGTATAGATAAATATAAAATGAAACATAACATGTCTTTTGGAATTATGTTCATTTAAGTTTATAATTCTAATTATAGATAAAATATACTCTTGCTGAATATTTAATTATAATTATTTCGTCTTTATAAATTTAAAGACTTTTTTTTTTTTAATTTCCGCGATAGTAAGAAACAATTTAGTTTTCTAACATTTTACCTTTGACCAGTATTTCACGAATTAAAAACGAATCTTAGACAAATATATTCTTTGTACTAGTGTAAGAAGCTTCTAATAAATATAGTTATGGCAATTTAATGGCATAGTTCAGTTCTTTTCCTTCTTCTTTTCATATTATAACAGTTGAAATTATAACTCTATAAATTTCATTTATGAGATCGGGCGGTGTGTTTGAGATATTCAACTGATATGCTATTAGTTTTGCATGATAAAAGGTTTTCCCCTATTATAAAACATATGTATAGCTTATTTATAAATTTGTAATTATAATTGGTAGGAAAACAAACTCTACTTTATACTCCACAATTCCTTTATCCTATATTCTTCAGGATAGAAAACAATGGATCCTCCTCGGTCTGCAGTTGACTGTAGATTATTTAATTATGTACAGCAGTGCATATCACTAGGAAAATTACCTTCTTTATTTTGTTCAGCGCATTTCTTATTTTTATTAATAATAAAAATTTGTTGCTATTTTTTTTTTCAAAATGATTTGGGAACCGTCAAATTAACAATCTCCAAGTACAGTTTTTATTTATTTAATGCACATTGTACTCCTGTGTATCGTATATACATGTGCGCAAGTGCACCCACACACGTTATTCTTTAAATCTTATTACTTAGATTTTTAGATTACTGATTACTAGAATTATATATCTACCCCTTTAAAAGGAGCCATTGGGATAATGGAAGTTTCCATTTCTCATTTAGATATTAAATACTCAATTAGTTTAAGTGCATTTATTTTTATAGAATTTTAAAGTTCATAATAGTCTTGTTTTCATTTTTCAAAGGGCATCAAGTACTTCTGGACTACTTTGAAAAATGAAAAACATGTTTAGACCAGTGTATTGCATTAAATGAATAGTCATTTGAAAGCGATTACATATATTACACTTAAAAATAAATAATTTTTTATTATAAAATTCTGCTTATTTTTGGTTACCTCTGTGTATAAAAACATTATCTTTTTGATCATTTCTTTCATATTAATGATTTATTTAATATACACATAAATGTATGTATAATTTTATATTTTAAATATATTAAAAATACAACATTGTATCAGTATGATAATAATAATGGAAAATACAATGGCATATTTTCAAATGCATTTGTTTTTATTTTAGTACAGACTGTCTTTCTTCACTATCTTATTGGACTGGTGGTAATGATAGAGAATATGAAAGTAATTATGTTTGGGCAAGTGGACATCCCTTTAATTATACAGGTGAGTCAAAGCAAATGATTGTATATATATATTTATTTATAAATAAAAAGAAAGAAAGAAAAAAATTATGTAGGCATGCAGGTTGATTAAAAGTAAACATTTACATAAGTGAATGAATAGGTAAGTATCTAGATAAGACTGATAGAAAGATAAATAAGTAGATAGAAAAATAGTTAGATTAGATTAGATAGATAGATAGATAGATAGATAGATAGATAGATAGATAGATAGATAGATAGATAGATAGATAGATAGATAGATAGATGGACAGGTAGATAGATAGATAGATAGATAGATAGATAGATAGATAGATAGATAGATAGATAGATAGATAGATAGATAGATAGATAGATAGATAGATAGATAGATAGATAGATAGATAGATAGATAGATAGATGGACAGGTAGTAGGTAGGTATGTAGATAGGTACGTAGATAGGTAGATCGATAGATCGATAGATAGATAGATGGATAGATAGCTAGATAGATAAATAGATAGATAAATAGATAGATAGATAGATAGATAGATAGATAGATAGATAGATAGATAGATAGATAGATAGATAGATAGATAGATAGATAGATAGATAGATAGATAGATAGATAGATAGATAGATAGATAGATAGATAGATAGATAGATAGATAAACAGATAGACAGGTAGGTAGATAGGTAGTAGGTAAGTAGATAGATAGATAGATAGATAGATAGACAGACAGACTGACTGTTAGACTGACAGATAGACAGATAGATAGATAGATAGATAGATAGATAGATAGATAGATAGATAGATAGATAGATAGATAGATAGATAGACAGACAGACAGACAGATAGATAGATAGATAGATAGATAGATAGATAGATAGATAGATAGATAGATAGATAGATAGATAGATAGATAGATAGATAGATAGATAGATAGATAGATAGACAGACAGACAGACAGACAGGTAGGTAGTAGGTAGGTATGTAGAAAGGTAGGTAGGTAGGTAGGTGGATAGACAGACTGACAGACAGACAGGTAGGTAGATAGGTAGTAGGTAGGTATGTAGATAGGTAGGTAGGTAGGTAGATAGATAGATAGATAGATAGATAGATAGATAGATAGATAGATAGATAGATAGATAGATAGACAGACAGATAGATAGATAGATAGATAGATAGATAGATAGATAGATAGATAGATAGATAGATAGATAGATAGATAGATGGATGGATGGATGGATGAATGGATAGGAAAGCAGACAGGTAGGTAGGAAAGTTAATAGTCAGGTCATAATCCAGAAAACTAATGATTGATATGAAATAAGTACTTAAATTAAATTCTATGCACAAAGTAGATAAATTAACAAGGCAATAGAATCCTACAATTATGTGGTATCACATGATCACTATTGGTGGTAATTTGTTATTTCTTACCCTCCATTTCACATAATTTACTATAGTATTTTTAATCTTAGAGATACATGAATAAATAGATTGTTGAATAGAGCAATATTTAAATATATGAATGAATGAATAAAAAGATAGAATATTCAATTGCTATTACATGATCATGTAAAGCAAAAAAAAAAAAAAGAGATTACTGCTATTGAAAAATTCTGTTTCATTTATTACTGTTAATATAATGAAGAAATATTATTTTTGTTCTGTCTGTTCTATTATTCATATATTTATATAATTATTGTGATTTGTTTTACTTTGAACAATAGCATTTATTTATGTTTGCTTTTAGTGCAAACAAATAAATCAAATTCATGAAATAATACTAGAATTCATTGAATTAATAATTTTACAATTATAAATTTACTATAATTATTTATTAAAGCATTACTATTTATTTATAATTATAGAAATTGATATTGAAATATAATTTGGAATTTTCAAATTTGTATTTTCAGCAATATGAAATTTAAGTAAAAGAATTTGAACTCGGAATTTTTCAATCTATTCATTCTCCACTCCATCGTAAGCTCTACTACACATGACCACACACATGCAACATACATGATCCCCAGTATATAAATTTTGTGCAGAATCAGCATTCGTCAATTTGGACAGTTCATAATTTTCCATGCAATTTATCAAACTTTAATGGACAGGCTTTATTATCTGATCATTCCAACTATTCAATCATCCATTTTATTGAAAAACCAACAATGGAAATCTTATTGGATTTAATATTATAGTTATACCCTTGTAGACATTATATCAATCTAATCCTTCTTATAATTGGTCCATTACATTTCCATATATATTCATAGAAAAGGGATGAGCTAAACTTATACTAAGATGTAATCTATTTCCCATGCAATATGTAATTCTAAGGCAGTATATAACCTGCTTATACTAAATTTTTCATATAAGTAGAGGGATTTGAACTCAGAATGTTTAGTCTATTCATATGATAATAAGGGTGATTGTATTGATGTAATGTCTACATGAGTATGTCTACAATATTAAATCCAGTAGAGGCTTTGAGCATTCCATCATTCGTTTTAATGAAATGGATGGTTGAATACTTGGAAGGGTGAGAAGGTTGAACCTTGTTCATTAAAGTTTGAGGAATTACTATATTAATACAAACTGAGCACTGATTGTAGATATGTGTGGGAGATTATGATCTGGCCAAACAGATGAGTGTTGGTTCTGCATGAAATATGTATATTGGGGATCATGTATCTTTTTCACATGTGTGTGGTCATGTCCATCAGTTGCTTGATATTTGGAGTGAAGGATGAATAGACTAAAAAAATCTGAATTCAAATCCCTCTACTTACATATATGAAACATTCAGTACAAGCAAGTTACATACTGCATTACATTATAAAATTTATGTAAAATACTTCCTGGAATAAGCAAAACTACATTCAGCAAATTTAAACACTCCAGAACTCATTTCCAGCTATTAAACAATTCATGAATACAGATGGTCTTTCACTTTTACGCTGAAATGGTTTAAATCGTTCCTGAAACATATATGAAAGTTGAAATGTACAAAAGTAGAGCAATAATTAAAATATAAAAAAATCAAAAAGTCTTTTTTAAAATATTTACTTTTTAATGAGGGGTATTAGCATTTACATAAATAATACTTTATTGATTAGTATATGGTGTTTTCTTTACAAATTTATCAAGAGATCGTTGAATTGTACTTAGACATCAAGGTAAATCAAACTAGCCACAGAAAATAAACTCTATAACATAATCATTGGTTTCACTGCTAAAAGTGGACTAAAAACTTACTAATAAATATATACCCACAATTCTCAATTCCATCCTACACACCCTTAATATTAAAAGAATTCTTAAGTAACTTAATTGTATCTGAATCATAAATTTTTAATAATAAACATTTTAAATTCTTCTCTTTATTTTATTTCTTTCATAGAAGATAACCTTAGCCTCACACTATTAATTTTGATGAAGTTAAAGTTGTCTTCTTTAAAAGAAATAAAAGAATTAATTAAAGAATTTTTATTATTAAAAATTTATGATTCTGAAGCAATTAACTGGTTTAAGATTTCTTTTAATATTAAGGTGTGTGGGTAATGTTTAGTATATATTTGTTGGTAAGTTTTTAGTCCTTTACACTTAAGAAGGCTGTTTTTAACAGTGAAAACAATAGGTGTATTATAGAGTTTTTTTTCTTTGGTTAGTCTTATTTACTTTTGAAGTTGGTGGAAATTTAAATTATAGAATAATATAATATGATAACAGCTCAAGTAGCTTGTTCTAATCATGAATCTCCAATCTATTATTAATCCAACCTTTTGTAGAGGTTGCCTTGACAAAAGATTGTATATTCATGGTTTAGATAAGTTTGAACTATTTGCGTAATAACATTCTTAAACAATGAACTTTATACAAAAGCAGGTTTATACATTTATAGACAGATAGATAAGTAGATGGGAAGATGAGTAGGTGGGTGGATAGTAAGTAGATAGATGGGTAGGTGAATAGATAGATAGATAGATAGATAGATAGATAGATAGATAGATAGATAGATAGATAGATAGATAGATAGATAGATAGATAGATAGATAGATAGATAGACAGGTAGATAGATAGATAGATAGATAGATAGATAGATAGATAGATAGATAGATAGATAGATAGATAGATAGATAGATAGATAGATAGATAGATAGATAGATAGATAGATAGATAGATAGATAGATAGGTAGACAGGTAGGTAGGTAGGTAGAAAGGTAAGGAGGTAGGTAGGTAGGTAGACAGGTAGATAGGTAGACAGATAGATAGATAGATAGATAGATAGATAGATAGATAGATAGATAGATAGATAGATAGATAGATAGATAGATAGATAGATAGATAGATAGATAGATAGATAGATAGATAGATAGATAGATAGATAGATAGATAGATAGATAGATAGATAGATAGATAGATAGATAGATAGATAGATAGATAGATAGATAGATAGATAGATAGATAGATAGATAGATAGATAGATAGATAGATAGATAGATAGATAGATAGATAGATAGATAGATAGATAGATAGATAGATAGATAGATAGATAGATAGATAGATAGATAGATAGATAGATAGATAGATAGATAGATAGATAGATAAACACTATTTATTAGAACTATAAATTTTACTACCAGAGGATCCCAATTAATTTAAGCCTTTCCTGTTCAAGTGCATAAATTCCATAAAATTGTCATGCAATGAAGTCGTAAAATGGCAAATTCTAAAGCTGAAAGTTTCATGTAACACTTCCACAGATGAATTCCCAAGCACAATTGATTATTTTTTATCTTTCTTTTACTTTTTCTGATGAATGTCTTTTTTTAAAAATTACTAAGACTTATTTTCAGCAAGAAAGATTTTAATTTAAAATTTGATATTTTTTTTAAAAGCACAATATTATGCATATAAAATATGTGAAAATAATGTTTTTGGGTTTGTTGGCAATCTATTCAATATATGGTTGCATATCAAAAATAAGAAATATGAGTTTACTTTAAATAATTTATTGTAGGCAGATTTTTTTTGTTACTGGAGAGTCTATTAAAAAAATATCATTGTGATTATAAAATAATTTATTATTTTTTATTGAACTCTTAACAGTTATTATAGTTATTATAGAAGTATCAAAAGCTTATAATTTTTTTTACTATTTTTTTATTTATAAAACAAAACATTTTTAGCATTAAATAATATTTTATTTATATATCAATTAAGTAAACAATTGTTTTATTTTAAATAATAATTATAGTATAGTTTCTAAATGAAAATTTATAAAAACCCTTCTATTATGTTGATTTACAATACAATAAAAAATAAATTAATTGTTTAAATTCAGTTACGTTAATCATTCTATTAAACCATTTAAATTAGTTATTTATTACTTCTTTTGTAACATTTCTCTTTTTTTTTTTCATTTAAATTTGTTGTTCAATATATATGAATGTTTATTTTGTTTAATAACTTGAAATTTTTTATTACTTTCCTAAGAATTAAACAAATAATAATAATTGATAATCCTAAACCAAACAATATCCAAAACTTTGAAACGTTTTGTTTTCTGTGAAAATAAGATTAAGTTATCAATAATTACAAATAAATACAAGTGAAGCATTTAGTTTTTGATTTCTTTAAGATGTAACTTTTGGACATGAGAAAAGGATGAATTACAGAGTGATTTACACTTCAATTACAAAAAAGCCTAATTACTGATAGATATATTTTCTACCAATTGTTGATATTTGCTTTAATTTTTTTTTCAGCTAAAATATATTAGTTTGTTAATATTTTTTATTGGTCATTCATTAGATTAGGGATTATCCAATAATAAATAATATTTTTGTCGTGTAATTTTCATTGCACAACTCTCGGGTATGGTAGGAATTGGTTTCTATCCATTTTTAGTATCTTATGGAGGAATGTAATCATAAAGATATCAACAAAAACATGTGAAAAAAATACTGATCCCCAAGAAATGTGCATTTTATGTTGAACAAGTACTCAGATTTTTTCACATGTCTTTGGTCATATGTTTATGATTACATCCCTCCATAAGGTGTTAAAAGTAAATAGAATTCATTCACTACCTTGCATGAGAGTGGTGTAGTGAAAATTACCCTACAGAATTATTATTCATTATTGGATAATCTCTAGTCTAATGAATGACTAATAAAAATTATTAATATACTTTCATTAAGCAATTTGTGTCAAAGTTATAAAACCAGCATGTTTGACACTTAGCAATTAAACACACACGCACGCATATATATATATTGTAATCTCCATATGAAAAAATAATAAATCTAAAATCAAAAAATATAATCTTAAAACAAACTTGGCTCAGCCTGAATATGAATCTAAAGGAAAGGTCACCACCATCAATCTTATACTATATTATATCAGACCTTTATCTCTCATAGCAATAATAAACATTGATTAAGATCTACAGCAAAAATTTTAAAAGATAAATTCAATTTGTAATTCTACTGAATAGCCAGTAATCAGGAGGGCATCCATCTATGAAATGGCATGGAAATAGAATTATGAGTTGGTTAATAAATGAATCAAAATGTAGAAGATTAAATGGGTGACGAAAAACAAATAATAATTAACTAATGAAAATGAACAAACTTAAGAGTGAGGAGAAGAAAAGGGGAATGTGTTTCGATGATGAATGATTAAGACGGTGATAAAATAGAGATTAATGAAAGATGAATCAATTATGATAATGACTTAAGATGAAATGAGGATGAGAGTAAAAGAAAAAAATATAGATAAGTTATGATAACAATGTTGATGATGAAGAATGAGTACCTGAACTATAAAACTAATATTGTGGTCAAACATCAGCAAGATAATAATGAAATAAAGACAAGGAGTTCTAAGCTTGACTAAAAAAAAATATTTAACCACTAAATTTAAATGGTCATAAGTTTTAAACTATAGAAAGAAACTTTCATTTTAAAATTATATAGAATCAATTCAACAATAAGAATAAACATAAGAGATCAAGAAAAGCATAGCAAGTAACTTAAGAAATGAAAAACTAATAATAAAGTCAAAGTTGAGACTATTAATCAATAATTTAATTTTCTCAGGGTTCAAATAACTTAAATATTACTATTTTAAAGATATATTTGGGTCAGTAAAAGAGATTTTGCCACTACCCAAATATAGCAAGCAAAGACAACTCATAAAATAAAAATGGAATCTGCAAAGAACATTGAACTATTCCAATAGCAACAATAAAATAAACTTTAAATTTTATGAGGTATTAATAAATTCTTAATAAAGTAAATATAATAATAATTTACAAATTATCTTTTACTTAACGACCATGGTCAATATAATCAAGATCAGTGAATGATGTAGCTAATGATTTAGATAAATGAGTTATTCCAAAAACTAAATATTTAATCTTTAGAACATTATTTGAAAATAATACATGTACTGAAGATCAACAGGGTTTTGATCAATAAGTGATAAAATTTTATATACTCTAAATATAAGAGATTAGCAAAACTTGTTTTGATATGCTAACTCAAAATAAAATCTATTATAATAAGTGGTGATGGCATCTATGATAACAGTAAAAATAATATATTGATAGCAATAACAATAACAATATTGATAGTGTTTAGCAATATGACCACAGACAACTAAATACATTTTTAAACAAAATTTATTTACAAGTTTGTAAAATACTAATATTAAAAGAACATACATAATCTTGGACAATTATGAACAGAAATTTACATAGAACAAGATTTAATTACATTATTATATTACTAAGGCAAGATCTCTTAGGATCTATTTATCATTTTAATAGATTATCATCTTTTAATTAATTATTATTTAAGTCTATTACTTACACTAATTTTATTTTGTCTTATTACACATTTTATATTTTATCTATTTATTAACAGTGTGATTTTAAAAACTTATTCACTTCAAATAGATACAGGCAATATATTTCCAAAGTTCCTGTCCAATAGTTATTAAGCTACCAATAATATATTATACAGGATAACACAATGAATATACTTAGGATATAATAATTTATGCTACAGTATGTTACTAAAAACTATTGACTTCCTATTTTATTCATCTACTTAGACTATTAGCCAGCCAACACTGCTTTAAGAGTCAATACTATTATTATTCTACCTTTCAATTATTAATTTTATCTTATAAAACCCTTTTAACGTTAAGGAAAAATATCAGCACTTTAAACAAATTAGGTATAAACAATAAATAACATAGATTTTATTAATGATATAGATGGAATCATCTCGAATGGATAGACACTAAGTAACAATCTACTATATAAAACAATTTTTAACTAATATTATCTTTTATCATCATTTTTCTCAATGTTAAGTACAATCTACATTTTTAAATACTATATTTCAGAAATTATTGTCATTATTGATACTAAACTATTAAAACTTAGGAATATGAAATATAATAAAGCATATGATATATCCAGAGATATAATAGGGTTGAGCTAAGGTAAAAGAGAACAATTAACAACTTAGACCATAGTCATTTCATGACAGCAAATGGTCTGAAATCTTGGTGTTACTTCAGGAGTACCTTTAGGGATATGAAAAAGAAAAGGGCAGTCAATCCCTTATTTAATAACTATACCAATACAGAACAAAAGTATGGCCTTAATCTGCTCAAAGTTTTATGGGTATCATTCATGATTCACCCATGATGATTATTTCTATTATCACTCAGGGTAAGAGAACAAGTACACCTAATGTGATGCAATATAGATATGCCACATATTCCAAATATTATACATGTATCATTATAATCATTCAACATGATATATAACAGTCAAATCTCATACTAATATCACTTACCACAAATATTTAAAGTTATTAAGCAAAATGGAATATATTACTATTTGATACATGAAAATTATAATTATCATTATCAATTCAAGAATAACCCACAGCTACAACTTTCATTAGCTATTAATTAGTTAAGTATTACTTATAAATACCATATATAATGCACTTAAATTAACTAGAGTTGGATATTACCCATTTATTACTAGTCAGCAATAGTAGCTTTTATTAACTAGAACGAAAAATATTCAGAATAAATTGTAATAATTTATTGTGAGAAGTTTTAACCTTCTTATCTGTGTTCATATTCTAAATATGAACAAAATTTCTAATAAATAAGATTACCTTTACCCTTTTATATATATATTTGATCAAATTCATATTTATATCACAAGTTTCATTTTCTACATAAATTAGTTTTTATATATGAGACACGGACATATACAATATTACAAGACAATGCATATTAAACTAAGAATAATAAATAATCATGACATAAACCTATTTCTTCTTGTAAAACAAAGAGAACAAAATCTTGATTGCAACCATTTGAAATCTGCAGCATTATATGATTGATGAATAGTCTTTAACATATGAGTATATTTCATATTTATTTATTAATTTAAAATGTAATCCTAGTACATTGCTGGATCTATGGATAATATTAGTTTTCTTCTGTTAACTTTTAATGCTTCAGTATTCCAGAAGTTAAAGAAGTTGAAGATAAACATTACTTCTTATCTTTATTACATCTATGGATTTTATATATTTTATTGATTAATGGCACTGTTTAATAATTAACACATTATAAATCCAATTCACAATGTAGTTAACATGGTAATTAATATATCAAAAATTAAGTTGACTTTTAATTCAGTATTAGTGAAATTTTATAACTCAGTTTAATAAATGTGTCAATTCCACTTGCCAACAGAAGTTACAAGATGTTGCATCCAGTTTTGTCCCAATGTAAGTTTTAAGGCAATGCTGAGAATATTTCATATTAAAAGTCTTAATAAATAGTTTGTAAAATTTTATAATTTAGTGTCTTCATTTATATTGTTTAATTAGGTAGATATAGATTATTGTTGTGCTTTTATTTAATTGCAATAGAACAATTTTTCTAAATTTTACTTTCTCTGCATTATGAAAATTAATATAGCATAATAAAATTGTGGTAAATGGAGTTAACTTTAAACAGTATTTCAGCTTAGTGAAAACATGTCACGAGTGTCTTATAAATGTAAAACAGCAATAAAAGGTATTAAATATCTCTTATCATAGTTCTGCTTTTTTTTAAAAATTTATTCTCCAACCGAAAATACAAAATAATTTTCTCTTCCTTTCTCTCTTATTTCAAATAAATTATAACTAGTCAAGCATTGGTGGCCTAGGGGTTAGCATAGCAGCCTTCAACGCATTTGACATATAAGAAAATTATAATTATTTTTATAATGCACACAGTAAATGTAATAATCGAAACATTTATAAAATAAAGAGTAAAATTTTAAGCTTACAAATTTCTGAATTGGTTTAAATTTGAAGTCCATTTTGGCAGGTTTTTTTCTCCAATATGTCTTCCAGTTTTAAATGTGAGTTCTTTATAATTATCAATTGACAGTATTGATGTACTTTATGTTTATAGGTCAAATGGAGTTCCTACTCTATTAATTACAAGTTACTAATCCAATTCAATTCCATTTCAATTTAAATCCTTTTTACTTTTTAATAATTTTCAGCTTCCCAGTTCTTCTTTAATTCAGTTTTCTCACCTGGTTCTTTTTATTCCTCAATTATTCCAGTTCTCCCCTATAAAAATCTATGTTGGTCTATTTATTAACTTTTACCAGAGGATGATTGTAATAGACCAATTAAATTGTTGTATGTGCATGCATTAAAATACAATTAACAATTTTCCATCTATAAATATAAATGATAACTATTAAGCTGTTCAAAACTATTTTAAATTGCAATAAAAATATTCTTGATAATTAATTATAAAGATTAATTTAGAATAGCTATAATTTTAAGTCTTTTTGACTATTATTTAATGATAACAAAATACTAAATATTTCTATACTTTTAATTTAATCTTAATATTAATAAATTATTATTTTGATATCATTCAAAGTAATCCATCTGACAGACTGCATGTACAAAGTATACACAATCTGGCAGAGGGCTGGCACACATCTTGAACAGCCCAATTCTTTATCATTTTCAGATTTATTAATGAAATTTACTTATTTTTGTAATATAATTTAGCAATCATGATAACACACCACTGACGGTATGCACCTATTCAATACATTTGATTATTATTAATTAAAGTTCAAATTTTTATACAATTGTCCATTTAAATAGGGCTTGATAAACATTGATCCCAACCATAAGGTATATATATATATCACATGTCTTTGGCCATATGTTTATGATTACATCTCTTCACAAGGTGTTAAAATCAGGCAGGTAGAAACCACACCTTATCTTACATTAGAGTGTAGTAAAATTACACTACAGAAATAAATCAGTTTGTGTTTTTTATTGGAACTTGATTTCTATTTTTATACATAACTGTCATATATTTGTATATAGACTTTTTAACTATTATTATTTTGTAAAAAATTATTTTTTTATGAGTACATATTTTTCTAACAATTTTTTATCCACAGCTATTTTTGAAAAAGCTGTCAATTATTACTTTTATAATGTAAATAACCAAGCTAAAAATAATGTCAATTTTTACATAATTTGACATTTTTATTTGATTAATACTTATAAAAAAAAAGAAAAGAATAAAGTTCATTTAAATTCCTGTTAACATTGGGTAAGTTATATATAATCGTCTTTAAAATAATGAAATAAATGTATGATGCTAATTGATAATATTTAAAAAATAAATAATTAATTATATAACTAGATCAGACAAAACTATCATTTTTAAAAGCTAAAATAGTTTTTTTTTTTTTTATTATAATAAATAAAAATAAAAAAATAGTTTTTTTCCCCAAAATAATATATGTAGTAACATATGATTGTCTAAATGTTTCTGTTGATGGCATTTAAGTGAAATTATATGCTGAAATATTTTCATCATTTAGTTCAATTGTTAAACTTTTTTCATTCAAACTTTCCTTTTTAAATATATTCAGTTAATAATAACATATACATTATCATGGTAGCACAACATTTTGGGTAGTATTACTGACATCTCTTTTTCACATATTACTGGCCCAGACACAAAACAGCTAACATGAAATTAAACTGTAAACCTTTAGAATTATGAATGAATTGAATAATGCACTCAAACCAGCTCAGCTATTCTACAAAAGGCAACATAGTAGACCTTTTATATACTTATCAGTGTCCTTTGTGATTTTCCTTTTTTTTTAAGGAAAAGATTAATGATAAGTTTCTAAACATTATGGATCATCACATGAGTTTGAATTATGTGCCATTGTTTTATGAGCAGTGGCTTTAAATTTTTCTTTTTGTTTTTTACTTTTTCCTATTACCCCAAATTTATGTGTTTCATCAATAGAACATATGTTCATTGATGCATGCATGATCTGTTCCTTTAGTCATGTGTTTTCTTCAAGTCATTATTTTATGTTCTTTTATTTATTTTTCAATGAGGTATCTAGTTTCATAAATTCATGCCCTTCTATATTCACATATTTTATAGGTCCCTTTATCATATTTTATAGAGGTTAGACTTCCTGAGGGTGCTATGACTTATGAAAGGTATTCAGATATTGTAATGAAGATTCTTTTTAAATTGGTCATTTAATGGTATTTATTCATCTTCAATTTTACACTGTGCCTTATGTATTAAAGTATCAGTATAAAACCATGGAATAAATTTATTAATAGGTAGTTATTTAAAGTCTTATAAAATATGGCCAAGTACATAAAGCTATTGATTTTCACTTCATTAAAAGCAAAGCTTCCTCAATAATTCATTTGTCCATTTTTCCAAATTTTCACATAAATAAACAAGTGTAAAATAAAGTGACTAAGCTTTATTGCTTCACAAAATAAAAGCTTTGTGAAGCAAAAATTTGTAAAATACATAAGTTTACAATGTAAAAGCTCAAATAAATTACTTGTTTATTTTAAAAAGCATGAATAATTTTTAAACTTTAACTTATTTAACAAATTACTATTAATGAACTTACATCAATTTTTATAGGATATATATATATTATTAAATGCTTTTATTTAAGTTACTATCTTTGTTTGTTTACATTTTACACGCTTAAAAAAGAAGTGGAGTCATGTGATATATGTCTCATTTTTTATTTTATTTTTTTACAATCTCTGTTTGTTTGTAAGCACTTTTATTTAGAATAAAATTTAAAAATTAAGAATTAATACATTAATATTCAATATAATTAGTTTAAATTTGGTACATTTTTTTATAAATTTCTGGCAATGCAAATGACTTTACAATATTATAGGTTGATTATTGAGCTTTGTAAATACAGAGCCGTGGTTGGGTGAACAAAACTATATTGTAAATAAGGTAAATATTTTTATGTCTATTATTATTTCTTTGTCTTCATATGTCTTCAATAGGATCTACACTTGGATTAAATTTTATTGGAGTTTAATTACTTATATAAATTATACCTTGTGAAAAATATTGTAAATTATAATTTAAACTACAAATCTGGGTTGCTTAATTTTGTTAATTATTAATATTAGTAATTATAAAACATATTTTATGTTGAAATAATGTGTTAAAGAATCTATGAATTAGTCATCTTTTTCAATTTCTTTATGAAATTTTATAGTAGAAGTTTTTTAATGTTAATCTTAGAGAAAATTATATTTTTATTCACAATTTGAAATTAAAGTGAAATATTAACTATTTTTTAAAGAATCCATTTAAACATATAAAATATATATTTCATTACAAAATGTTTTATTTCATTGGATTATGGAGTTAATGATTATATTTAAATTTTCCTATATTATATATCTGTATTATTCTGAAAAGAAAGAAATAATAAAATATAAAAGAAATTTTTATTGTAGAATTTAAGAAAGAAAAGAAAAGCCATTTTAATATTAATAAATAAAAATGGATATTAATGAATTGGATTTTATTAATATTTATCTTTTATTAATAGTTTTTTTTTTCAATTTATTATTGATAAAAATAAATCAAAATTTATTGGAAGAATGAATATATAAATTAAAGCTTAAATATTATAGTAAGATTGAAAATGTTTAAAAGTAAAAATATAATATAGAATTGAATTAATAATATTTATTAATAGAAGTCTTTTTTTTACAAAGAAATGTTTAAAATTTTAAACATCTATGTGTTAAAAAAACATACAAAATGTTTTTAATTAAAATCAAAGAATAATCTATAAACAAAATTTATTTATACATTTTTATGTATATATTTTTTAAGCTTTATTTTTTATCATTGCCTACTTCATCTTAAATCCAGCATATCACAATCATTCATTAGTTCAGAGATTCAGACCATCCTGCATATACATATATCTTTTGTGTCTATACAAACATATTGAACCATAAAAATGAATATCCAAAAGTTTCCTTAAGAACAGATTGAAATTGTTTATTGTTATTAGTATTGGTATTATCTAAGTTGTTGCCTTGACAATAGATTGAGGTTGTTGATTACTATTGATATTGGGATTGTCTAAATGTTGACTGATTTTAATGATATATATATACATAATAAAGAACAGAAGTATACTCTACATAATAATTATCATCTGAATTTATGAGAACAAAAAAGCAGATGCCACATATTCTTCAGATTGTCTATATATTATAGAATCTTTAAATTGACTTACAAAAATTGTGTCTTTAATTTTTCTCTTTGTAAAATATCTGTATTTCTTTAATATTCTTATATAATATGAATTAAAGATAAATTTAAATTACAATATTTTTTGATCAAAGTAAATTGAAGCAATATTAGACTGATTATATATAGCATTTTATATGGTTATTGAATAGCTTAATCTTTTTTTCAAAGCATATTCTGATGTACCAATATATATATTTTTTGCATATATATAAAATTTGATTAATGATATTACTTTTTTGCTTTGTATAAGATTTTTAAAATTATTAACTAATCTGTTTACATTTGGATGAACATAAAATGAATTACTGTATTTTTCATCAAATAATTTTTAATAAATTTTGATTGAATATTTGAAAAAGCATAGATATCCATTTTTTTATTATTTTTGTTTATATTGTTGTTATAGGATGTATTATTAAACTTATTTAGTGTATTTAGATGTTGCATTTTATCATATACTATATTTATAAGTCTGGGGATATTGGATTAGTAGGCACTAGATGGGGATTTTATGCACAAGCCTTCTGGAATCCATTGATTATTCTGGCTTGCACTGAGTGGCAATACGTATAGAGAGTTTTGCCTGTTTTAATAACAGTTAAGAAGCAAGCATAAGAAATGGTGAGCATGTGATGTTCATTTGTCTTTGTAACCAAATTTGCATACATTTGTTCATTTCTGTAATGAAGTGATTTCTTTCTTCTTTATAACCTAAAGCTGAGTTCACTTTTGGTGAAAGTCACCAAAATCATAGCTCTCTTAAATTGATTATTCTTACTGCTTTATTTATACTGTAATGTGATTATGCAGGCATTTTTATTTAAGTTAATCCATTTAAATATTCTATTTGTTAGATAATTGGATGCTATTCTTTTCTTTATATATATATACTCTTGTCTAATTGGCTGTAAACTATGACTTCTAGAGTTTTTTTTCCATCATTGGGTTCCATGCACATTAGGTTGACTGTTTGTCACTTAAAGCTATGATCAAATTGTTTTTCATTGTCCCACAAAACAGACATATTCCACATTGTTTATAGCTTGCTTATATAAGTATTTATGTTGTTCTAATCCTATTGAGATACTAATTCTAATTTCCTCACATACAGCAATGCAGTCTATGCTGTTACATGGAATATATATTATCTGTGGTGTGTCCTCCATTTGTAATTTATCTTTTGTGTTGTTAATCAACCTATTAAGATTAGGAGAAGTATGGAAACTAACTTCGAAAGTTGGCTCTCAGATCCTTTTTATTTTGTTTATTAATCTTGGAATATAAGGCATGCTGACCCATGATTTAGTTTTAATTTATGGTTTAAAAAGTTCACTTTATATTTCTATGAAATTGTTTAATAATATTCATGAGAATGTTTTTGCTATAACCTACACTACATAGATATTTTATATATTTATCTATGTTGGCTTTTCTGTCTGCATCATATTTACAAAGTTTAAATTTCTTTTAAGAAATGCTTTAAATCCTGCTAATTTATGATCCGTTGATGTTTTAGATTGTGGATGGATAAACAAAAAAGAAAACAGTATCCAGTTATCTAGCAAATGTAATATTTAAATTAACTAATTTAAATAAAATGCATCCATAATCATTTTACAGTATAAATAAATCAGCAACAATAATTAATTTGAATGCTATGATTATGATGAACTTCACTGAAAGTGCACTCAGCTTTAGGTTATAAAGAAAAAAGAAACCACTTCATTATGCAGACAAATATATGCCATATATATATGTTGATACGAAGATTTTCACGGGTTATATATAAAAGACATATTTTACGGGTTCATCCGTGTTAAAATATTTTAAATATTGCTATTGGTGGAACTTTAACATTTTTTTCAAATCAGTGATTGTAGTGCCTCTACATCCACCTTTCTACTTTTTATCACTCAGTGGATGACTTGTGCTACCAAGTCGAAATGTCAGTATATCAATATTTAAAATATTTTAACATGGATGAACCCACAAAATATGTCTTTTATATATATAATGGGGTCCTTATTTTTAATGACTATAGGTACTTCTATTCTGTGAACAGAATTAGTTATGCCACCTAATGAAAGCTTTGGTAATTAATAGATGACAGTTGTAATAAATTCCTATCCAGTGTTGTAGTGTGCGCTGTTCCAAAATTAGTTTCTCCTTATTGCTTTTATAAGTAAGGATTTTGAATCTTAGAATAATGAAACTAGACTTTTATCTAATGCACCTCCACTCTAGAAGTCATCATTTTTTGGTTTTATTATCAAGTCATCTGCCCAAATAGGCTGACTTAAAAAAATAACATTTTTTTCTGTTAGGATTGGTAGCTTGATAGTGCAACAAAAAGGTATAAAATGGCTGCAAGAAAAAAGGTGCATTATACACCAAGATACATGTGTAATGTTCAATCAAATCTAAATAGTTCCTCAATGATGAAAGCCATAAGTTAGAAACTAACCTGGGAATGTTTGAATAAAACCACACTGGATAAGGAATTATTAAAAACTATCGTCTGGCATCTATTGACTACTAAAGCTTATGATAAATGGCATAAAAGTGGTAATGAACAGAAGAAATAGACAAAAATAATTTGATAATGAGTTTGTCATGTGATGCCTTTAATGGTATAAATACTATTTCTGGATAAGTAATATAAATACCTAAGGTTGTAAAAATTATCAAGGCTATCATAATATGTAGAAAGAAAACTGGTTTAGATCTATATAACTATGCAAGAAAATAAGGTCTCTGGTTTTATTGGTCATATGCTTTGGATTTGAAAATTTATGAAAAGCATTTGATTCCATAAGCAATCCTATGATGATTAAACATTGGATCAATAATATATATGGACTCATATATTATCAAATTTTTGAAGAATATTTATCAAAATATGACAGCATCAATTTGATTACATAGTTATTCTAAGAAGATTAATATTGAGAAAGATTATGTCATGATTATTCTACATCTCCAAAACTTTTTGCAGCATTTTTACAAGAATTCTTTGTGGATTAAAATGGGAATCTAAAAGAATAAAAGTGAATAGAGATTCTTTAAGTTATCTAGATTTTGCATATGATGTTGTTGTTTTTTTAAGTAATGTTTCAAAGCTTCTGCAAATATTACAAGAGTTATCAAATGAAAGTAGGAAAATTGTGACTAAAGATAAATGCTAAAAAAACTAATGTTCAATGTATTTTTGGCAGAAGAAGAAATAGAAGTTAATGACTATAAACATCTTGACCAGATTATTAATATAGACCAAAACATAATGAATGCATTTAATCATAGAATAATAAGTGCTTTTGCTAGAAATAACAATATTAAAGGAAATGTGCTTATAAGTTTGAAAAGGGGAGTTTTTAGAAGTGTTTTACTAGTTCTTACATATGGATGTAAGACTTGACACTTAGTAAAAGAGTAGTACAGAAATTTTGTATCACTCAGCAAAGTGTGGAGATATGTATGTTAGGAATATATGGGTGAGAGAACAAACAGGTATCACTGACATCATTTAAAGAATTAAGAAATTTAAATGGAACTGGACTGAACATATTTCAAGAAGAGATGATAATAAATGGACTGTTGATGTTTTAAACTCTAGCCCAAAAACGGTCTATGTAATAAAAAGATGGATGAAATAACGATATTGGCTAATGTATTGTAGAAAATAGAAGCTCGGATCAGAAACATTCAATCAAACTTGGAGAGATCTTTATTTTAGAGGGAATCAATAATAATAGAAGATAATGATGATGATGTATTCAGTATATTTAAAAAAGTAAGTATACCTAGTATATGTTATAAAGGGTTTTTTTTTTTTTCAATTTTGTGCGAAACGTTAAAACTTTTAACTATATCGCTACACCATAAGCACTCTTACCATTACTGTTCTGATAAGTTTGTTTATATTTTATTAATATTCTCACAAGGCTGATATTTATATTTTTAATAATGCAACATTGTTTATTATTAAATATTTTAAAAAAATTGTATCTTTATCTTGTACTTTGTAAACTTATATAAAATTCTAAAAATACTTTCATAATAAATTTATCTTTTTATTAATACAGATTTATTGAGAACGTTTACCGTATTTTTGCACATCATTCTAAAATGAGAGACGCTTTAGTGATCATGTTTAAACCTTTAATTAAGGCAATATTGACAAAATACCCCAAAATTAGTGGCCCCAAATTTTTACTATCCTATAAATAAAAATATATATTTTATTATTATATGAATATTATCAAAGTTTATGCATTTGTTTATTTCCTTTATATCGTACACTTAGTTTTAATTAATAACTTAATATAAAACAACTGCAGTTCCCATTTTATCACAGTAAACCTTTTGGTATCAGACACATCTGAATACTCATTAATCTTTATTTTAATATCGTTTTTGGAATAATTAAGCTTCAAATTTTCACTGACTTTACTTTATAAATGTTAGCTTTCTATCTTTCTTTTTTATTTACTTTTTTCAAATGTTTCTTATTTTCAATCTCTTTTAGACTCTCACTTGCATCATAATCTTCTCAAACTAATTATTGTTGAAGAATATTAGATTCATAATTTCTTGACATAAAATGTCAGTAACTACTATACAAATATCTTTGTTTCTTTTGTTGATCTTATCTTTGTAAAACTTTATTATTATTTTTTTTCTTGTGTCAAAGCATCAGCTGGGAAGCGAACCCGGGACAACTGCTTGTAAGGCAGCTGCGCTAACCACTCGGCCACCAACGCTTGACAAAAACTTTATTATTTGGATTGGAAGACAATTAGGAAAACAAAAATGACTGCTTATTTTTATTTTTAATGGTTTGAAATCTGCTAATGAGGAAGTCTGCAGGTTGCTATTTCAAATATACGAATTGCCCAAATAAGGTTTTCACTGATGGTAAAGCATGACTACTTTTGATAAGTCATGGTAACAAAATAAATATCAATAGAAAAAAAGATGATAATTCTTAACAGCATTTCTGCTGTACAATTTAAAATTAGTGATTATGACTTAGAAGAGGTAGGCAAAAACTATTATCTAAAAATATTTCTGTACAAAAAGAATTTGAAGAAGATTTTAACATAATTTTTAAAAAAATCTAAGGATATGTTGAATAATTCCAGAATTTAAAACAGAATTACAGATTTTTCAGGATATTATACATTTTTGTGATTTTAGTTAGATATAAACTTTGAAAATAACCCACCAAATATGCACTATATATCAACAAATATGATGTGACCAGCATGGATATTTATATGATCAGGTACAAGGAGGTGAGAAATATACATTAATATTTTTGGATCATGAAAGTAAATTTGGCCACAAATTTAACTTAACAATGGCTAAAATAATCTGTTTAAAAGGAGGGGAGTGAAAGACTAAGATTAAAGAGTCCTGGATGATTGCAAAGGATTACCATACTATAAATAAGAAGGACTCATGTAATCCTCTTTCAAAAAAATGGAACATTTAGATAAATTTGCATATAGCAAAACATAATTAAATATTAAATTAAGTCCTGAAAAACATATGCCATGAATATTATATAGACTCCTGAATGCAAATACTATGAATATAATGAAATTGTTCATCAAAAGCATGCTAAGCAGTAAATAAAATAAATTTATATAAAGTTTATATTTTCTGTGTAAATATTAAAAACATTTATATAATTTTTAAGAAAAAGAATTGAACATAAACATGAATTAACTAAAAATTAAACTTCAAAAGTTGTAGAGGTTGGTTAGGCTTCATATTTATAAAGATTAGAAAAGAATGAAAAGAAAGCCCCAGAATGCATAATGGCTGACCTAGAAAAAATATAAATTAAGAATTTTAAAAATCTTAGAAAGTTATAAAAGAAAATCAAACAGATGGAGAAGATGAGTCAAAAAACATTTTTATTATTACTATGATGGGGTAATACATGCTTCTTATTTTTATTGAAATTAAGAATATCTCAACCAATTAAATCAAAACACAAATCCATCGGCAATCATCGTTCTTTAATGCAGGACTCTTTAAAACATCAAATCTATTTAATTTTTTATCTCATTTCCATAGCATTATCATTGTCATAAAAACTTTAAAGAATTACTTTTTATATACTCATCTAATCTACATTCAGTTTTGTATAAATTAATTATTTACATCTTTTCTGATTGAATTTGTACTGTAGTAATAAATGGTAAACATTTTTATATTTCCTTTACGTGAAAATATATTTTCTTGTCGCAATGCTTTAAAAAATCATTGCCTTTCTTACTTTCTCATAAAATGACTCACTCCTGATAATCTGCTTATTTCTATTGAGGTAATATGTGCAAATGGTAGATGCTGTAAGAGAGAAGGAGAAACCGAGAGTTCATCGCAGCAGCCTTGCAAGCAAGTAGTTGGTTGCAGACAGTTGTGGGTTCGCCTCCCAGCCGATGCTATGACATATGAGAAAAAAAAATGATAGCAAATTAAACATAAGAATCAGGAAATGTAAGCTTATCAGTTAATTAAAAATATTTACACTTGAATTTTGACAATAATGTGTTAAATTTGCTTTGTAGATTCTTAGTAATCACTATCATTTTGTTTAATTGTTTTGGAACAAAATGTAAATTGACAAACTTATTTTTATTTAGTTATAAAAATCAAACATAATTAAAACGTAAAAATACAGGAAATCATCATATTTTTAAATTATTCTTTCTGAATTGCTCAAAAAACCCATTGCTAAAAAGTATATACAAAATACAGAATTAGTTTACAGAAACAGGTAGTACTTTCGTATTATACTTGCTATGACGTATTACTCTGGTAATGTATTGTTCTAAGTTTGTGGTGTGTTTAAAATAATGCCTTCAAGCAATGTGTGGACAAACTTAATCAATAAAATTTGCCAGAAGATCCCATGGAGGTGTTATTTTACACAAATCTCAAACTTAGAATGAAAGTTCAAATCTCAGTATGAAAAACGGAAAAACAAATTATGATACTAAATAAAAACAGTTGTGACTTTTAAATACAGCATTTTTTGTGAATCTTTATTATGACACTTTGTGCAGTCAAAGCCATCCTTTCCCCTTCAAGCATAATGTGTTATTTTGTGCTGTCATGAGAACCAAACATGTGTAATACCAAGCTCCAAATCAAAAAAAAAAAAAACACATCTTATTTCCAATAATAGAGGAATATATTTATTATGGAAAAAGAAGGAATATGAAAAAGAACTCTGAAAGTTTTTTATGTGGTGAGCAACAAAGTTTTGGCTGCAAGTTTAACATTATACTTAAATATTTTTTTAGAAATATATATATAAAGTTTTGTCAAAAAAAATCATAAATATATAAAGTTTTAATTTGAAGTGTATATCTTAAAATATAAAACCATATTACTTACAAATGATGCAAGAGATGTATTATATTGTAGAGGATAAAAAGGTCACTGTGGCAGACTGAACTATTTAATATCTAAAATGGGAAAAAAATGATGTTTATTTAACATGGATTAGTCATGTCAGGATTCTTGGTTGCTAAGATATCATAAATGGAAACTTTGAATAAATATTACTGGATGCAAACATCACAGGAGTAATACCTCATAGTAGGAATATTATCAAAGTATCAAATAGGCTTACTATAAAGAAAAAAGTTTTCTTTTTAATTTTTTTATATATTTTATTTTACATTAAATCCTAAAAAACTGTGCTATAGATCAGATAGAGACTATTCTCATATTGAGATTTTCAATATAATTACTATATGTCACTCAACACACATAAAGTAATTTCTATATTTTTTGAACATGATTTTAAGAAAAGTAGTAAAAGTCATGTTAATCCACATTCTTAGATAATGGTTGTCTTGAAAGATATTGATGTGATCTTTTGGACACATTATTCATTGATATAGAATTGAATATTCAATTTTTGATTAATTTATGACAACAGTGATTCTATCAGCATATCCTAGATACAGATGATTTAATAAAGAATAAAAATCCACATATAACATTATTCAAAACAAATTATAAGCTTCTGTAAATTATAATTTTTCCATAAAGTAGGACTATATATGAATTTATAATTATTATTAATTGCATCTGATGAAAAACCACAATATCAAATTTTCAAATATAATAATATTAAAACTTTGAGTAATAAGTTATTTGTTTGCATCTAATAAACATAATCTTTATGAGAAATTGTTCAAATCTTTAATAATAATTATACAATTGTCTCATATTTGCCCCCAAATATTGTTTGTTAATAATGATCAGAAAAAAATATTGTTAAAAAATTGAATCTCTTTATAAACTCAAAAGAAATGCACAGTTAATTTCATCAAAACTTTGAAATTATGATTTTTTTATATATTTAAAAGCATATGGCAATTGTTTTAAGTGATCATCAAAAATAAGCTTTATGGATTTAGAAATTCTGTTATAAACACTTAATAACTATCAATGGTGAAATGCCTTTGTTTTATATTGATAGTAGAATGCTTTTGTTATGTAGTGATGGTAGAATGCCTTTGTTATATGTCAATGATAGAATGTCTTTCTTATATTCCCTCAGCAAAAAATAAGAACATAAATCTATTGAAACAAGCAACAATAAGAGTTTCATTTATAATGCATCATTCTAACCATTTGTTGTAATCAAAGATATAGAGTGATGGACTCAAAAACTAAAAGTTTTTGCTCTAAGATGAAGTGAACTTATTCACTTTGGTACTTAAATATTGCATAACACCATACAATCATTTTTATGGACATTCAAACTTTAGTTAAATAAGTCAATCAAACTCTAACTAGTTAATAAAAAGAATTATCTGTGTTATATATAAAATATTTGCAGTTTTAAATTTATCATATAAATTAATGAATAGAAATAAAAAAATCTAGTGAATAGAACCCATGAAAAAGAAATCTCATATCTTGTGTCACTGAAAAATATATCAATTATTCCATGCTAGGGTTTATAAAAAAAATATTATCATCCAATAAAATAATAATCCTAATATATTTTTATTTTTACAATAAGAATAAAAAGATTGAAAAAAATTTTGGAGATCAATTCTCTAAATTTTTAACTTACTAATGATTGAAACTATTAAATGTTAAAAAAACGCAAAAGATCAATTTTTGAATCTTTAAACCAAATTAGAGTAAAAGCCTTTTTAATAGACTTCCATATAGAAATGGTAAATTAAAATCATTCATCACTATATTAATCAATTGCTAGATAGTGAAGTTTAAAAAAAAATCTAGCTGGGTTTTATTCTCAGGATAATAATACTTAGATATCCATTTACTGATCACTGTTGGATGATTTCTGGATTAACTATGGATGTAAGGAAAATGCTAAATTTGATTGCAACAAAAGAAAAGAAAATATGTTTTATTCAACCAGCCATGTCCAAATCCCATTGAGACTATTAGAAAGTCACTTGAACAATTTTCATTTTCAACTGTTTTATAATATAGTGTAAAGACACATCAAATCTTCGGTCACCGACTGATAAACAAGCCATAATTTAAATCCAATTATTATCAAAATATCTAGAATGATATTCTTCAAAATACAAAAAAAAAAGAAGATTGTTACTAATTTATTTTTGTACTTTTATTTTTATTTGACAATTGTATTTATCAAATATTTTATTTTAAGAATAAAATAAAATCTATTTATACACAAAAATATTGTTTCAAATTGATTTGCTTGAAGATACATATATTTCTCTAAATATAGACAACTAAGTTACTAATAAAATTTATTAAGAAATGTTATTAAAAATTAATTTTAGGCTTCTGGATCTAATTCAATAAAGATTTTTGAAAAGATTGTGAAATGAAATAATAATTTTATCTTAAAATATTTCATTTTTTATACGTCTTAAATTCCTATAAGTTTGTTTAGTATACATATAATTAAAAAAAATCTTGAATGAATAGAAAACATTCATATTAATATATCTGCAAAATTACAGATGTGTGTATATAAATAGAAACTGCGTAATGCTAACTGAAACCTATATAAAATATGTATATAAATATATGTGTGCAGATATTTTAAGCAATAATGTAAAAGCATTGCAGATATGTTTCTGTTTGGGGAAAACTCATTAAAAATTGTTAAATAATAGTTAACCTTTAATATGTCTGTTTAATAGACTTGTGTGTATGTGCTTGCAAGACTGCATCACATCCAAGTTGAAAATTGTAGAGAAAACAATTACAGTTTAATAATCACTTGAAATAATTTTGAAAAAGAAAGCAAAGATGTTCTTTTTTATAATTCTTTTTGTTATAATGATAATAAATGTTATGTTTATTTATTTGTAATAGTATTGGATATTGATTATTTATAGAATGGATCGTTTTATTTTCAATAGTTTAACGTTAAACAGTAGATTGAAAAAAGGCAAACTTGAAAATAGATATATTTTATTAGAAAAATAAAATATTTGATATTTGGGAAAGACAATAATCAATGTATTAACAAACTCCACTACTCCTCTCTCTTTTCATTTCTCATATAAATAAAGATACAATAAAAGACAAATGACCGCCAAGATGCATTTATGCTGAACCAGCGCCCATCAGTTGGCCAGGTCACCATCTACCATATATATCGTTATTACACGAAGTGTATTTATGTATGGCGATTTTTCACATTTTCTTTTTCAACCGCCAAACTTACTCCACTCACAATCTCGTTTTCATTCATTTTTGATAAACTTAACTGCATTTATCATTAATCATCCATTAAACTAGAGTTTTTCTCTAGCACAGATATATACTTTAATGCAAGTTAAAGATTAATATATATGATTTTCTATATTCACACACACTGAACTTTTTCACCTTTCTTTTTCGTATATGTATTATCGTTATCGATGTATTAACAAACTCTACTTCTCTCTCTTTTCATTTCTCATAATTAAGACTGAAAATAAATGTAGTACTTTCACAAATGTTATTTGAAATTAAACTGAGAGAGTGCAAATCTCTCAAGTGCTCAAATCTCAGTGAGTTGAGTGTGAAGATATTTAAGATTCACGCTTTCAGATCTAAGTACTTTGGACTGGCTTGGATATATACAAAGACAAGTAAAGAAGAAAATGGAACCACTCTTTTCTTGTTAAATTCTCTGTCCCAGTATTTGTGATCAGATTGGCTAAGCGCTTGAGAGATTTGCACTCTCTCAGTTTAATTTCAAATACCGTCTGTGCTTTGTAAAATAAATATTATTTACAAATGTTATTGTAAAAGTTAACTGTGACTAGTTTCCAAAAACCATGGTTTGAAACCTAAGAAAGTTTCCAAAGTACCTATTTCATTCATAATATATAAGAGTATTGTTTCAGCATTTGAAATATAAATATATATTGAATATAAAATTTTAAGTAATTGTGAAATTTGTTATGTCAATTTCAAATATATCCATAAGGATTTCAAATATCTCTCTAAGCTTCATCTTACTTGTCTACCACCTTCATGTAATGGGGATAAAAAATAAAGGATTATATTATATCTAGAAAATTTTTTGTTTTACCACTAACGTCAAAAAGATAGAAAAATGAAAGTCAACTTTATTAGTTCAAGTAGTACAGAAAAAAAAAGAGATTTTTTTTTAGCATTTAGTAATTATTTTCTGATTTAAATTTACTTAGTCGTATGAAATGTATTCAGGTGCCTATAAGTAATAATTCTGATTATATGATTCTTTTTATTTATTACAAAAATATTATAGTTAACAACACCCACATAATTCTGTTATATACCAAGATATGAATAATATTAATTTTTTCCTTCATTTGTCTTTGTAATTGCATATATTTATTTATTTGCATAATGAAGTGATTTCTTTTTACTTTATGACATAAGGTTGAGTGCACTTTCAGTGAAGCTAACTATGATTTTGGGAGCTTCACTAAAAGTGCACTAAGCTTTGCAAAAGAACAAATTGTATGCAAATTTGAATTAAGATATAATAAATTAATATATAAACTTTACAAATATCTAATAATACAAAATTATTCATATATAAGTTAAATTAGATTTAGATTATGGTTAACATGTTTTAAATTTTATCTCATTGCTACTCTGAGAAAATAATATTATTGAACTAAGAAATATATATATTTATTTATAAAGTATTAAGTATATAATCACATAAATATGCTGATCTTTTATATGAAGTTGAATCATTTAAGATAATACTAAAAAAAGTTAATATTAAATCTGTGTGCTTATTATTACTGTTGACTGATTTGAGTTGTTGATGAAATATAAATTCAGAGAGCATTTATAAACATTAAAAAGAGTGTTAAAAATCACATTCATTTGAAAAGAACATTTTAAAGCACTACATAAAATGTTATATTAATCTACTATAAATTGCATTGATATAGTGACATTTGAAATTGATGTTATTCAAGAGGAGCTAAGATTTATTATATAATATGCCCAAAGTTATTCAGTTATATGTTAATATGTATGGTTAAGCAATCAAGTTTTTCTACAGTTTTACACATTTAGAGATATAATCTTAGCATAGTTGCTAACTATGATCTTCTGTTAGATAATCTGTTCACAATATTTAAAATATATGTTGCTAAATAGAGAGAGAAATGTGTGTGTATGTGTGGATGATAAAAATTATGAAGAATATTATTTGCATACATAATTTCTTGTCTTTGTTAAACAAACACTTCTATGTTATACTGGTGAAAACATAACAAACAGTATGAATTAACCATAACAGTAAAGTTCAATATATTGTTCAAAGTTGTTTTTTTTTTAATAATTAAAAATAAGCATTTAATAAAAGTATTTAATTTGTATAAAAAATATTGAATTATAATCAAGAAATCTGGAAAATGATTTTTTAAAAAAGTAAAAAATAAGAACAATTAAACTTAATTATTTTGTGGTCATTATCATGGTTATAATAAATTGATTCAGGCTTTAGCACTATTTCCTGATTGCGTTGCTTTAGGAGTAAGATACTAATGAGAGATGGAAGGCTTGAGCATCTAAATTATGTAATTATCAGAACGCTATAATACAGGGATGAGCAATTGTTTTGGCTTGGGGACCACAGATGTTGGCAGAGGGTCACATCAGAGGCCACTTTGTGGAATTGAAGGTTAGCGGAGGGATACACCTTTTTTTCATGACACAATAAACACGCTGCTTTATTCCCTGTATTACCAAAGAAATATTTGTTTGTCCATTCTTCATTAAACACATGACAATCATCACCAATTTTACATTTTTTCAGAGGGTTCATGGTTTCACTAAAGTTGGAAATGTATATATTTGCTACTGCAAAGACAAAATTGAAATTAACCAGATCAACTGGAAAAGCACTGCACGTCGTATCTACACTGTGCATGTGTATTGACCATCCTAGTGGAAAATATGAGATGAATCTTCGGTAGTGCATGGGAAGGAAATCTCAGTTCAAGGTGGATTTTTCTGATTGTCTTAGTGGGCCTCATAAAAACTCTTAGTGGGCCACATGTGGCCCTCGGGCAGCTATTTGCTCACCTTATAGTATAATTAAAATGAAAATAGAAATAAAAATTGTTTTATGAATTATGTGTACAATATTGAAAATAAATTTAAGTATATCTAATCATGCTTTAAAAAGCTAGAACTAAAACATATTAACATACTTTCTCTTGAAAAAATTATCTCATTGAAAGTATGGCTACTTTAATTTTCTTACTAATATTTCTTCATCAATTAATTATATTTCCAGAAATTATATAGTTAAAATTTTCATTCATCAATTTATTTTAAATATACTTTTAAAAATAAAAATATATTATCTCCTTTGATAAATTTTATTTACATGCTCTGTTTAGTTTAAGATAGTGACACCAGAGATAATTCAAAAATTAAATAAATTTTGCAGCAAAGTAACAAACAATAGAAACGCAGAAGGCAGGAAAGTTCAAAATTTAGCAATATTATGTGAAAACTTATTTTTTGATCACTTCTCATAAAATAATACATTCAGAGTTAAAAAATTTATGGATCAATTGTTGGGAAGTAAAGTAAGAACAAGATTCAGAATAACTGAATGAAATTTTTGTGCTGTCTGATACTTATATGCTTGAATATCCCATAATATCTTTAAGTATTCATGTGATTATTTTTTGATAAATAATAACGAAACATATTTTTAAAACAGGCAAAACTCATTATACATATTGCCACACACAGCAAGCCAGAGTAATCAATGGATGCCAGAAGGCTTGTGCATAAAATCCCATCTAGTGCCTACTTATCCAATATCCCCAGACTAGTTTCTGGCTTGTGGCCTTCATCAGTGAGAACTAGTCTGGAGATATTGGATGAGTAGGCACTAGATGGGGATTTTATGCACAAGCCTTCTGGCATCCATTGATTACTCTAGCTTGCTGTGTGTGGCAATATGTATAGTGAGTTTTGCCTGTTGGCTTAAAAATATATTTTTGTTTAAACATGCTTTAATTTTCAGTGCTAACATTCTTGATGAAATTAATAATTAGATTTTATTCTTGAAATCAGTTGGTATATTCTTCTATAGAATTGTAATTAATTTTAATTTTTTGCACAAATATTTTGTTGGTTTTTGGCTTCCGTTTAAGAAATATTTGTGATATTTTTGTCTATAGTTATTACTCAATGTTCAATATTTATATATATATATATTTTATTATTCAATTTTCAAATAACTAAATTTGTTATTTTGCTATTCAGAATTTCACGTTTTGAGCACCTGCTGATATTCCTTTTCCACTATATTGATAAACAGCCTGTTAATTAAGAATAGTAAACATATAATGTCTATTAACTGATTTTATTTTTTATCAAACTGATTAATTATTGCAACTTTGCTTTATTTGATGATAAATATATAGACTTTTAAAAATGTGATCTGCAGATTAATCTATAGCTGTAAAGAATGTAAATGTTTTTGCATCGTAGTGTTCTAGTAATTTTGTGTTAATGCAGTTAATCATTCCACTATATTTACACTTATGTAAAAGTGCATTTACATTGATAAGTTTTTATTCAGGATAAACCATCACATAACCTTATATATAAAAATATTTGTTTATTAAATAAGAGAACAACTTTTATTTAAAAATTGTATAAGAATTTAGTAGTCGTCTTAATATTATTAATATATTGTAAAATTAATTTGTTAATGTAGTTTAGATTTTTTGGCAAATTGGTCCTCCAATTAAGTGGAGATTTTTTACTACTCTAATTAGGTATAATAAAAAGTAGGTTGCTAAAAAAATTGATTTTTCCCAATTTTTTTTGGCATAAAATCTTATGTAAGAGTTATTTGGATTAAAGAAGATTTGAAAAAAAAAAGAATATGAATCAATATTTTGAAAATGGTCAGATGAAACAACTGTATAATTCATAATGGTTTAAAAATTTATTCCATTACTTACTATTCTCTGTAACATATAAGAATAAGATAAGAAGGTCTCCTAAGTAAATTAGGATAATAATATAATCATACCAAAAATTTTTGTAAAAAATTCCAATTATAATTTAAATTGGAATTACATAAATAATAATAAAATTCCTATGGAAATAGAATGATTTATTTAAAAAAATATTAATCCAATGAATAATGTTAATCAGTATAGAATTATCATAAATAATTAAATTCTAAATTTAAGATTTATATAGAAGATTTAGTTTCTATTAAATCTACTTTGTTTTGACTTTCTTTGATTTATAATAAGAATTAATGGTGATATGTTCATATTAAAAATAATTTTCAAATTAACAATGATTTATTTTTACTAACAAATTATATTTTTAATAGTTTTTATAATCTTTATATGTAAATATAAATTCATCATCATCAGCCATTATCAGTCCACTGTAGGATGAAGGTCTCTCCAAGTTTAATACATTTTTTCCAATCTTTAACTTTTCTTCTCTACATCACACCTGCACACTTTATTTTCTCCAATCCATCTCATATGTTGTCTCTTTCTGGGTCTTTTACAATCTCTTGGAATCCAGTTTAAGATTTCAATTGTCCATCTATTATCATATCTTCTAGCAATATGTTCAGAAACTCCACTTCATTCTTTTAATTTTTTCAATGAGGTCAGTAACACCTGTGTTCTCTTACCCATATATTGCATTTTCGATCTCTTCTTGTTACTCCCAACATGCACCTCTCCATACTTCTTTGAGTAGTCTGAAGTCTCTGTATTGCCCTTCTATTATGTCCAAATCTCAGATCCATAAGTAAGAACTGGTAAAACACATTTATTAAAAACCTTCTTTTCAAACACATAGGCATATTTCCTTTTAGTATCAAGTTATTTCTACCAAAAACACTCCAACCAAGTTTAAATATAAATTAATTTTTAAAATATATTTAAATTTACATGTTCTTTCTCTTCCTCTCAAAAACTTTTTCCTATATTTTTTTTCTCTATTTTTTAATATAAATTGCATTTATATTACTGCTAACCCAATAAAATTTTTAATTTTTTTAAAAATAATCTATAGTAGCATTATAGGAACTATTTAGCATTAATTTACTTGCTTTAAAATTTTTATTTATTTATTTTTGCAACAACTTCCAAATAAACTTAGAGAATTTACCTTAACATTTCTCATAAAACCATTGTTGTAAATAAAGCCAGAATAAAAGTGAATCAAAAAGCAAAAACAGATAATACATAAACATATTTTAAAGTTTCTTGACTATGATTGGTTAATTCCCTGATAAAATAACTAATAAAAAGACTTTAATTTACATATATGCTTTCATTATTATATGAGACATAACAGAAATTCAGCATACCAAAACTTTGACAAGTATGAATAACAATTTTCCAAAATATTGCATTCTTCTGTGTAGAAATTTTTCATGTCTGCAAATCTGAATCTTTTTAAAGGGTGTAAGCACCATAATTCCTTTAAAAACTTTAAACAGAATTGATTCTTTAATATTTTAAAAATTTGTCAGCCTGAAAAGCTTTTCCCTGCTCCCCAAAATGTTGTGTATATACTATCAGAACCAATTTAGTATGCGCTCTGGAATTTTTTAAACATTTTGGGGAGTTACTAACTACTACTGAGACATTATAGTTTATCTTTAAAAGTATGCATAATATTTATAGTAAATAAGTGAATAGAAAGATTTGTAATCTATCCAAGTGTCTACTCTCATGACCTGTACTTATATTTTTCAGTTTTTACAAATAATGTGAACAATAAATAGGTATATTGCTTATAACACTTCTTTCATATACACTTCAATGCAAATAAATTTTCTTAAAAACTTCTTTATTTTCCTTACAGGTTCGACTGTCCAGCAGTCTTCATCAGAGCTCTAATCTTCTTCTCTGCTTTTAATTAAAAGAAGTTTTTAAAAAAATTTGTTTGCATTGAAGTGTATATGAAAGAAGTGTTATAAGCAATATATATATGATTATATGAAGATATGCAAAGAAAGTGAAAGAGAATAAGAGAATATACTTTTGATAACAATAAATATGTGAAAATTTTAGATTTTATCTTGCAGTTATATAATATTAGCCATAAATACATGAATAGGAAGATTTACAGTTGTTTGAGTAGGACAAATGCTTTATTTTTTCAGGGCTTGTGGTGAAATAATATCAACATTAAATACTAGAGAGATTTCTGACTTCAGTGATTTGTGAACTGGGGTAGAAATAAAAAGTTTTGTCCAAACATTTGCCTTCATGACTCAAAAGCAGGGGGGGGATCATCCAAACACTTGCCCTCATGACCTAAAAGTGGAAAAAAATAAAAGGTTTTGTCTAAATACTTGTCCTTTGATCTGTGAGAACTTTCAATCTCCACTTGTTTGTTTTTCAATATACTACTGAAGAAGTTTTACAATTAAATAGTCCCCAGTGATAATATCATGACACATGGTGAGTTCACCAGCCTGTACAGATCTCAATGCCAGAGGATTTCAATATATCAATTTCAACCATTGTTTGCATTAACTAACCTTACTTCAGGATATACACACTATTTAATGATATTATTGAAAAGCTTCCCTTGTTTTTAATTTTTTTTTGGTTTGTAGCATTACTGTAAATCACAAAAAAAAAAAAAAACGTTAATTCTTATACAGTAAAAAAATAATAATAATAATTATACTATTTGTTAATTAGATACTTTTTTTTTATTTGGTTGTACTAATTGTTAATTAAAAAGTTTTGTTCTTTTTTAGTCAAAATAAGAGTCATAGATCAATTCATAGATCACATGACCCTATCTCTTAAGCTTTTGTCAGGAACCTCTCCCCAAACCTCTGACCATGGTTTCATGCTTTGGCACTCCTCAGAGAGGTGTCAGGGTAGGTTCAGACACTAGATCTAAAAATACCAACCCAAAGCTAAGCACTTAGCTAAAAGTTATCTATTGAGTGGAAAATCTGAAAATTTCAGACATCTACATGTCTTCAAACCCAGCTATCCAACTCAAATAGCTATATGGGGCTGATAGATCTTCAGCCATACCATATATTAGTAGTCATAGCAATATAAAATTGCATAAGACTTTTGGCAGAGGCTATAAATAGTCAAAATAAGAGTCCTAGATCAATTCATAGATCACATGACCCTATCTCTTAAGCTTGTAAGTTATAAACAGTGAGGATTGCCAATTCCTCTACAAGCTTCATGATAAATGCTTAGCCAGAGCCAGCACTTAAAATATCTCTGTCAGGAACCCCACCCCAAACCCCTGACCATGGTTTCGTGCTTTGGCACTCCTCAGAGAGGTGTCAGGGTAGGTTCAGACACTAGATCTAAAAATACCAACCCAAAGCTAAGCACTTAGCTAAAAGTTATCTATTGAGTGGAAAATCTGAAAATTTCAGACATCTACATGTCTTCAAACCCAGATATCCAACTCAAATAGCTATATGGGGCTGATAGATCTTCAGCCATACCATATATTAGTAGTCATAGCAATATAAAATTGCATAAGACTTTTGGCAGAGGCTATAAATAGTCAAAATAAGGGTCCTAGATCAATTCATAGATCACATGACCCTATCTCTTAAGCTTGTAAGTTATAAACAGTGAGGATTGCCAATTCCTCTACAAGCTTCATGATAAATGCTTAGCCAGAGCCAGCACTTAAAATATCTCTGTCAGGAACCCCACCCCAAACCCCTGACCATGGTTTCGTGCTTTGGCACTCCTCAGAGAGGTGTCAGGGTAGGTTCAGACACTAGATCTAAAAATACCAACCCAAAGCTAAGCACTTAGCTAAAAGTTATCTATTGAGTGGAAAATCTGAAATTTTCAGACATCTACATGTCTTCAAACCCAGCTATCCAACTCAAATAGCTATATGGGGCTGATAGATCTTCAGCCATACCATATATTAGTAGTCATAGCAATATAAAATTGCATAAGACTTTTGGCAGAGACTATAAATAGTATAAGAAAAAAACCCTACTACTTGTTCATACTATAATTCAAATTTCGAAAGTTTTTAACTATTTGCTAATTGTAGTATTATTTCGATAAAAAAATACACATAACGCGCATTTATTTTGCTCAATCATATTGTTCTTGTTAAGAAAACTGAGTCTACTAATATTAATAATTTTTATAAGTCATTCGTTAGACTACTTGTTTATTAAAATATCGCAACTTTTATTCTTTATTTATTAAAATTTAACACACCTTATAAAGATTTTAAAAAGAGAGAACAGAAAAATTAAAAAGAAAGGCAACTTCGTATTCTACTATCTTTTTTTTATTATTAAAATTACACAAATAAGTGCACGTGGCACACGTTATTTTTTTTTTTGTTTGTAAAGACAACACGCGCGCACACGCACACAAACAAAATATCGATACTTGTTCCATTTATCATTCATTTCAGTAATAGTTCAGTAGTCGCGTAGGTGTATATAAAATCACCGAGTGCATACTAAATCGGTGCCCACGCGGTCGTTACATTTATATAAAATGACCGAATTACAAAATGTTAATATATCTCTATTTAATAACGTATTTTAATTAATTAATTTATATGTTTTACATTTATTTAAATATGAATATTATTTTAAAAAATAAAAGCAATGCTGAATTCACCAAAATCTTTTCAGAAAAATAACTATAAATGAAAGTTACTATTTTTATATTATTTATTCTGCAAGAGCTTTTATATATATATATATAAATTCTTTTTTTTTTTAACATTCTTTTTTTTTCTTATTTTATAATCATCAATCAGGTCAAAGTTTTAATTCCTAATGAATACAGTACAACTTTTATTACAAAAATCGAAAAGTAAAGAAGATTATTCTGCTAATAAATTATTGGAGCGTTTTAATAGTAAAAGGAATAATCTAAGTAATACGGCATACTGATTGTAGCTATTACTTAAATAAGACAGTAATAAAGATATTTATAATTATAATAAAAATTTTATATTTAATGATCTTTTGGATGTTCAATAACTGCTCTTATTATCCTCTATCTTTTAATAATACACTTTGAACTTGGAAAAATTCAATATTAAATTTATATTAACCTATCATTATTTTGCAAATACATTTAAAACTTAAGGTAATGTCTTCATTCCAATAATATAAGTAAGTCATTTTATATTTTTAGCTGCTACATTAAAAAGAAAAAAATTCAATATAAAGGTCATTTGATAATAAATATTAAGCAATTACTAAATTATGTACTGTTCTATATTTAAAAAAAAAAAAATTCTTACAAATAATTTTTGATCATTAATATTATAACCTTAAAAAAGCAAAAAGGTAAGAATTAAGACTATTTGATTTACTATTTTAAAAACTTAAATAATTTAATGAGCTTTTTAAAAATGTAATGCATATATATATATTGAAACAGTAAATATTCAACCTAAATGGATTTGAACTAGGAACCAAAGATACACAGTGATATATAATAGTTATAATAAAATTCGAATGAAATGATTCAATTCATATATATATATTAACATTAATCAATATGATGATGATGATGATGATTTATAAAGTACAAGTTCTTCCCAAAGTATTTTATTTGCTGTTCAGTTTTAATAAAATAAAAAAATGAAACTTTCATGCACCAAACCTTCTGAACAGAAAGTTTACTTTTGGAAAACTTATTAACGCCCTATCATCATCATTTACAAATTATTATCACCATTCCTACATCTCCCCCAGTGGATTGCATGATTTTTCAGGGTTGTGGATATTAATTTTTAAAAGTGTTTCAAAAAGCAACCCACAAATTAAATGGATTAATATAAAATAACTTAATTTATTAGTAGTGCATAAATAAAAACTTGCATATAAACTCACAACTATTATTGGGTCTACAAAATATAATGTAATAAAAGACATTTTAATTTAAGTTTAGGTTTAAAACCTTATAATATCTCCAATGATAAGATATTACCATGTGAAATATTTAAACAGTTTCAAAAACATGGTTTTCTGTAGACATTGTTCTTTTAATAAATATATTTATGATTGTTTTCAATAATTTCTCCAAAGATAGCATTTCTTCTCTTTGGGTATTGGTGATGTTAAATAGAGAAATTGAGTAGTATTAGTGACCTTACATAGGTTATAGTATCAGTAGGTCTTGGGTAGTACCTATGGCACTCTGTTTATTCCTTCATATTGATTTTAAGGCAGGCAGTGGCTGGTTTGAAAACTTGAGCAATAGATTCTGGATCTGACTGCATTTATTGGCTATTTTGGTTGGTGTTATTTTTGTTGTTTAGCTACACATATTTACATATTTTTGTTAGATAAATTTATCATACTTGCAGTGTTAAAAATTACTGTAAAATAGCAAGATACTGCTATCCAGGTTATGGCAGAAAACAATTTTAATCAGAAGTTTCTCTCCTTGGAATGGGATCACTGCAACATGCTTGTTAAGATGAGTGTTCAAATAATTACATTAGATAAGACTTCCTGTTACTGGAATGGAATGTGCTCTTCAACAACATGTTTTTCCTTTTTAGTTGATTATTAAGATTTGATCCCCTCTTTCTTGACAGCAACATATATGTTTTGGAAAACATTTTCATTCCCTTCTCAGCATATTGTGGGAACAAATTTACAGATACTATGAAAAAAAAATTTTTTTTCTCTCTTATTCTTTATTTACTTACATTAGTTAACATATGAAAAAAGCAAAAATTGTTGCCAACATTTAAATTACAAATAACAAGTTTTAAAATATTCTTTAATTCCAAAATATTAGTATCCATTACATTTACTGCAAAATATTAGGGGATTTTATTTAAAACTCCATTCAACAAAAGGCAAACTAAAGACAGTTCAATATGCTTAGGATATTTATAAACTATGCAATTCAAATCTTTTGATCATATTGAAACAATTTTTCTTGCTTCTCTTATATTGAAATTTATCATTGTATTGTTTTTCCATATTATGAAATAACTATAAAATAGTTAACAATATGATTAATGCATAAAATAACTTGTAATTTTTTAGACAGTTTACATATTTATTTCTCAATTTATACACATTTTTATTATGCAATTTTTTTCATGCAGCTTTATAATATAATTAATTCAAGCTGCTATTGGATTTGCCATAGTTACAAATCCCATTCCTAAAAATGAGAGTATGAGACAGTGTAACTTCTCATTTCTCGTTTAAATACTTACTACAAAACTTTAAACTTTTATTCATTTCTTTAATTATTTTTCCATTTCAATCTTTTTCACAAATAGTGCTTTACAGAATGCATATGTACATGATTTCACTGTTCAGAAATTTGATCAGTATTAAACTATGTAAAGAATGAGTAGGAGTTTAATTCTAAGATTTATAAAAAATGTGACCATAGGACATTAAAATGTACACTTAAGTGTAAACACCAAAAGGATTATCTTAGTTTGACATTTATTATCCACAACAGATCAAAACAAATATAAGCCTTGCTCCCTTTTGAGTCTGAGAGACTGATAAATTCAGCAAACATTCAAACTGCACCTTTCTTCCTCTGAGCCTTACAAGTGGGTGAGTAAATTAATGAAAAAATGTTATAACAACACTTGAGACAATATATACTTCAAAACACCACATCACTAACATTTGTAAAATTATAATACCATATTTTTTATTCTCTGCAGAAATCAATGTATCCATTCTGGTCATAGGTTTCATAAATGTTTATTTATTATTTAAATGATTGATACTTAGGGTCTTTTATATGACTTCAAATTTTTCTTTTATTGTTTATTGCATTTTTTAAATTCATCTTTTATATCATGATACATTTTAATCTCTTTTTTTCTTGCTTTTCTTCAAAAAAAATTTCTCATTTTTAACTGAATTTCTTCATTTTTAGCTGCACTTCTCTAATAAATTTGATATATCTTTTTTTTTTTGTTTTCTTCAAATTTAATATCAGTGGTTGTTATTGAGCATGTTATCATCTGAAGCATAATGATCTATTCTTGTTGATTGACCTATTACTCTTTTATTTTTTTATTTTTTTAATGTTTGCAACAATTTTAAATATTTTTATTTTTACTCTATCATTAAATAAACACTTGAGAGTCTCAATGCTTTCTTAATCTAAATATAACTGCAGCTTAACAAAATTTCCTCTGTCTATCTCGACTCAAATCACTGCTACATTCAATTTTTTACTGTATATATTTTTTATTAATTCTGGTCTTATTTTTCATTCCAAATATTTTAAAGACAATTTAGGTGCACATTTTGTATGCTACTTATCATATTATATACTACTATATGCTCAGTTGATTCATACAATATTTAACTGTACTGAAGTAATAAACTTGAGCAGAAGTGAGAGGTTGTTCAGACTCCATGTTGAATGCTAAATATAACAGATTGAAAATAGTAGATATTAATAATTAGAAATGGTTGATAAAATTGCATATACTTTTAATGTTCTAATATGATGATCTTGATCAAATAATCTAGTGTTGAGGGTTAAGTTATATGTAATTATTCCAAAGGCATTCTTTTCTGCATTCAATTTAAAATTAAACTCCAGATGGCAAGCTGTTTAAAGAGAAATCCTATTTCTGGAATCTTGATCATCATTATTTTAAATTATTATCATTATCCCTGCATGTTCCCATTGAATTGCATTATTTCTCAGGGTTAATAGAAATTAATGGCATATATTTGGTATGTTTAAAAAGCAAAAAATTAATAATTAAAGATAGGACTTTTAAAGTAATAGATAGGTAAATGCTGTATGATTGAATAAATGTTATATTTAATTTAACATTATTTATTTTAAAATATTATTTGATGTCTACTTTTAAAAAGACAATTTTAATCATCTATTCTGATAAAGTTGTCTAGATTAAAACAATGATGTATAAGTGTATTAAATATTATTTGTTTTATTTCAATACAATGAAATTTCAGTTATGCAATATTTTTGTTTCATTTCAATGTTTAAGGAATTTTATTTGCAACCAGGAAGTGTTTTAAATTAATTTTTAATTGTTTAGACAAAGTTGATTTTATTTTTAAAATATAAATAAATAATTTTTAGTTGGTAATTCCCCCTAGTTACACTCGATCAGGGATTTATACTAATCAAGAAAGAAGTTATAGGTTAAATGATTAATTAAAACTTTTGTAAAGTGGTCACATGACAATTAGTATAAATATGTAAAGCAGACATCTGACCACATTAATTATTCATTCTTATTTTTAATTTTCTCTTTTCTCTATCTTCATTCTATTTAATTTGTAACAGTTGTATTTTAAAAACTCCAATTAAATTTTTAAAAGTACAATTTTCTTTAAATTTTATTATTTCTTAGCTTAAGTATGTTAGGCAAAATTACAATGATTAGGTCCAATTATTTGAATTGAAACAACAAAGGAACTGAAATCATTTCCCAGCCAGCTTTATTGATAATATAATTTTGTTATTATGATGTTTAACATGTTATCTTTTAAACTTTTTATATTGGGGAGCTTCAACAGTTATTATCATTGCTATTATAATGATGCAAGAGCTATTGCCAATTTCAAGGCACATAGGAACCTCTGTTATATATTTAAATTGTCATAATATTAAATTTTTTAGAAGCAATAATGTTATTAAAATAATAATTTCCTGATATTTTACTTAAAACACTCATTTCATATAAAATATCCAGAATTTATTTACTTTGAGTAAATAACTTAATTCATAGGATAAAGACTATTTATGTTGTTACAATGAGTTTATCTTATTAGACATTTAAAAGAATTTATTTAAATCTGCAAAAGAAATATTTAAATTAATAATAATTTTATATTTCAACACAAAAAGTGTATTTGTACTAATTTAAATGAAATTGTTAACTTATGACAGCACAATTAAAAGAATCTAATGATTATGACTGTTTGCTCTCTTTTAAAAGTAAGAAAGCATTTTCTCAAGATGGGGATACTATCATGATTATGATATAGGAAAAATATATTGAAAGCATGCTAGCAGTAATGAAGATAAATATTATTAAATAACTATCTTTTCTAGATGTATTTTCATTTTACTAGATATTATGTTGGATCAGAAAAGAAAAAAATTAGTAACAATTGAATTGCATAAACTGTTTAATAAATATTATGTGAAATTTAAATGTTTTTCACTTGATAAAAAGGAAATATAAAATCTACCTGCAAAAAGACATTATATTTAAGTGAATTTAAATAATTTTCTGTATGAAAATATTTTATAATGCTTGTAATATTTTAAATTCTGTGAATTCTTTTTCTTAACCCTGAGCATTACTATGGAGACCATTACAGTCATGAATATGACATTTCAAAATAATATTTCATGCATTTGCATAGAATCAATAGCATGTAAAAAGGACTATGATTATGGAGCTGTAGGTGCTCCGAAAGCGCTAAGTCCATAAATAGAGGCTCACTAATAACAAACTTATAGCTTCACCTTAGCTATTAATCTTAGCTTAACAGTAATATTTCATCTTGCAAATACTTTATAATGTTGAATGAATATAATTTATCAAAAGTGTTCTATAAATGTTCTCATTATTACAAATTAGGATAATTTGTATGCCGGATTAATTTGGAAACTTGGATTTAACTACTAGTGAACTATTTATTGTAACTTAATAAATGTATATTGTAATTTAAATACATAGATACTTGTCTGAATAGCCATAAATGTATCTTATTATTTGCTAGCATAATTATGTGAAATTTTCATTAAGGTTATTGAGAATGTACTTTTTATTTTCTAGATTTTATATTTTAATTATATTGCATTTTATGTTGAATATATTCACAAGATTTTGTTGCTGAATGTTGCTGTTCCTATTCCAGTCTAATGGTTTATTGGAAGGAGAAGAAGAAAGCAGAACTTTATTTTATTTAATTTAAATGGTGAAAGATTAAATATACTTATATTTATGGTATTTGCATACAATGTTTTATTTCAGGTTCATATTGTATATATTTGAAATATTGTAAGTTAAAATTCACAGATTACCAATTTATTATCTCTGAATATTTTTAAAAAGTATGTGTTTCCTTCTTTATATATGAATTATTTATTTATAAAGATATATTGTTAGGTTGTATGCTGAATAAATAAATATATGTTTCTATTATTTATTTTATTCTTATTTATTTTCTAGTGTTAATTGAGCCACATTTGGCATTAGTTATTATTTATCATCTTTCATATTCATTAGCTATATTATTTTTGTTAGAGATAGTATTTTGAGTCTCTCTCTCTGTTTAGGGATACTTATTTATGCCAATGTGTTCAGAGATGGTAGCATTTTCTCTATTATTATTTTGCTAGCATATTTTTCAAAAAAGAGATGTAGCATTGTCTCTTTCATATTATTTATTATATTTCTGCATATGTATGCTGTATGCATACATTTTGGAGATAGTAACTTAGACTTTCTCTTATTTAATGCAATTCTATTTAATATTTTGTTCCTGATGTGCATTTCATTATTTTTTCTGATTAGTTACAAAGTCCTAAATCCTTTATTAGCCCTCAAAAGTAGGTGCATTTCTATGAGCTATGCCAACTACTTTTCATTTTACCTTGCTTAATTATTTAAAAATGGATTTTGTTTGTAATTTGTAGTATGTTTAGTAAAGCATATGTAATATTTTACTATGGCTTTATCTAGCATTTTAATAGTTTTTATCAAGGTATTGAGGAATTTCACCCTTACCTCTATAGCATTCTTGGTTGGCTTAGATGTTAATAATTCATTGTAGATGTGTAAATTTTATATTTGAGCTTTGCTAATAATGAGAACAAAATATGATAAATAATTAATTTAAAAATTTAATGGATATTTAGGCATCAATAGCCAATATATATTTGTCTTATCATTCCTTTATCACTGAATTGGTAAGCTATTATAATTACTTAGTATGCTAAATATTTATAAAAAAGGGACACTACTTAGATAAAAGTTATCATTGTACAAATGCATTGAGAAGTGAAAACTTTTGATAATTTAGCAATAGTAAATTTATTTTAATATGTTAGATTATGTGTGCTTAATCCAATTTCATTTATTTATTTATAAAACATGATGTAAAATTTTTAATCCTATTCATAAATATTGAGGAAGTAACATTGTGAAAGCCTTTGGCTATGTGGACTCAGAATATATTTAGTATTTGTAATTTTATATTTTTTTTTCTGTAGATTAAATATTTGTTTTTGTTATTTAAGAAATTTCTCATAATTGTTTGTTCACATCATTTCACTTATCAACTAGATATCATTCCACTTACAAACCAAAATTTAAGTACCTATAAAATATTATAAATTATTTTAAATGTATTTGCTAAAAGAGTACATGAACATTGAAATGAATAAAAAACACTTTATTGAATTATTTAAATATTATAATTACATCTAAGAAATGTGTATTTTGCTGAATAAAGAATTATAATTTTATTCATCATTTTGGACCATTTAACTAATTTGATTTGCTTCTTTCAAATTACTGTGGATGTTTATTCTAAAATCATTTTCATATTTGAAGATCATATTTATTATTCTATGATAAAATTTAATTTTACAAGAACCCAGTTTATATTAGAAGATGTTTTAATAGATTTATCCTAGAATATTTAGAATGGTTATGAAATCCCTTATTCTTTCTTAATCTCTTAGCATAATCCTAGATTACTCATTATTTTATTCTAAAATTAAGAGATTGTGTTTTGCTTTATTTTGATTATCAAAAATATTATTATCATAATTGTGATTAGACATTAGCTTAGGGGAAGTATATGTCATTTATTTTATTAACTAAAATTTCATTCAATACTGAATAGACCTAAAGAGTCAAATGAATTTATTCTATAATTCAAATAAGATCATCTTACCCTAAGATATTTTAACTTTAATTTTGTGAACTGTATTATTTAAATTTATTTTAACTTTTTCTGTGATGAAAATTCCAGTTGACTGAGTGAGGTAAAACTCTAAACTTTTGATTGGTCAATTACAGAATCAACAGTAAAAATATATTCATCTTTTAATATTATATTTATTTTAATTTCATTTGTAAAAAGTATATTAATAATTTGTCAGGTTATAAAAGTAAACGAAAGTTTTTTTAAAAGTAAATTTTTATTTATAATTATAAAAATATTCAATAGCAGAAAAAATAAAAATAAAAATCTTAGCAAATTACAGGGTGATACAACAACATTGATTTTCCTTCTCAATTTACATTATTATAAAAGTTAATAATTTTTTAGTAAAATCTTACTATATTTCTAAAAGTAACTATTTTCAGCATATTTTATTAAAATACATTATAATATGTAAATAAATGCCAGAAAGATATTCTAAAACATTAATTTTTGTTAGAAAATCAAATAAACAGCTTGGGGCAATCTAAACTTTTGAAGATATCAAAATTGTTGCTATTCACTGTTTTTTTAAAAATTTACATTCATGTAAAAGTATACAATTTTTTAATAAAATGTTATTACTTTTGTAAAATAACTATATTTTCAGCATATTTTATAAAAATAATTTATAATATGTACAAAAATAATAACACTCTAAAACATATATTTTCACTTTCAGCAGTGAAAATTATTTATTGGTGGTCTTTTTTTGACCAAATAATCATCAGCCAATCGAAAATTATTTATCAACGGTCTTTTTTTGACCAAATAATTATCAGCCAATGGCATCCTCCTTTTGATAGACTTAAAATATCCCTATTATTGATTTTTTATTTGTAAAATAATTCAAGAGAGGGCAGCTTCTTATGGGACTTTTTCTAAGCTTTCAAACAAGTGTAAAATCAACACTGTAGATCAAAAATGTCCAATTTCAAGTGACTTAAAGTCATCGATGTGGATGAGCTTCCAAAGTTCAGGAAGTGTTAATAATGAAGAAATTACATTCAAAAGATGGATCTTACATGGCATATATTTTTAAAGAACATTTCTATATTTTATAAGAACTAAATATGTATTTTGTCTGATCATGGTAAAGAGATACTGAAGAAATGGATTAAGTAGTAATTGTAGTAGATATTTGTAAAAGAAGGAAATTTAAATGTAACCTCAATGACATATTCTCACACTTAAGAGTGAGTTGAGATTTCTCTTTCTTTTGGATTACATTCTCTTGAGTTATTAATAATGTTGCTTGTATTTTCATAATATTTTATTATAAATACTTACCCCAGTTTTATCTTTTTATTGTAGCATATGATATTTATATTATAAACCTACTGAATTTAACTATTACATGAAATTTTAACATGTAGTGTTGTTGTTTAGCCAAGGTTGTGATTTATATTCACCATCAGTTTTCTTGGTCATGTCTCAAATCTCCATTCACTGTTTATAAGTTACAATTTGGATCCCCATTCATTTGCATTTACAGGTTACAGTTTGAAATTGTTAATTGTAATCTATATTGGGATTATCTAAATGTTGACTGGTTTCTAATGATATATATATATATATATATATATATATATATATATATAAGAGAGAGAGAAAGTGATGTGTTTATATAATGAATGACCCTAATGAGAAAAATATACAAAGAATTATATTGTCCCACATATTGATAAAACAATCCAGTTTAACTAAAACTCATTTATTTTTAAATTGTATAATAATAACTAGAAAAAGTTGGGTTTTAGTTATTGATAAGTAATTGCAAATAAATGGCATTATAGTTTAATTGGATTTATTTTTTATTTTTTGCAAGTTAGTTTATGTAAATAATGAAATTCTAACAGGAATTTTCATATATAAGTAAATATATATTAATGAAATAAGTTAAATAACCAATTAAAAGTTAGATTACAAGCTGAAATCACATTATCTAATGGTGATAGTATTTTTAGATGACCCACCTCTAAACTAAAAATGGATTCTGTCTTTAGTTTAATAATATAAATTTTATAAGATTAGTAAATCAAACATAAATACTTTATACATATAATGACTAAAAGAATTACAATTTTTTATATATTTTTATAAGTAAACATATTTTCCTGTAACGATTTATAACAATTACTAAAATTTTATAGATTTTATGAATGCAAATATTAAAATTATAATGATAATTAATATCTAGATTACAAACTATAATGGTACATAAATGTAACACTATAAAAATTCAAATGCACTTATTAAATATTTGTTACCAAACAAATTATTGGGAGAAATTTTTTCTCTACTTCAGAATATTTAAAGCTATTTTACCTTTAGTTCATTGAATAACTAGCGTGCTTAATTATGGGCTGTCTACCTAAAACATTCTATGTTTGTATTGATTTCAGATCCATTTAAAATTGATTTACAACTTGTAAGCTTTATCAATAATAACCTAGATGTGTACCTATCACAAATCAGGAGTTTTTAAATAATATGAAATTCTAATTTTTTAATCTAATTCTTTGAATATTCAGATTTTATATATTCATTTATTACCTAAATTAACGTCTTTTGCAATATGTAATCATAAGTTTATAAATGAAGTCTGTAAAAGGTAAAGTAGAAAAATCAGATTGGTTAGAATTTAGAATAAAACTATAAAAAATATTGTAGAATTGTGGAACAATTATCATACTCATTCAATTGACTATTGAAAAATATATTCTGCACGTCAGCCTGACAATCTTTTTTATTTCCTTCTGTTTTTTGCTTTACCTTTCAGACACTTAAAACTAATCTCTTCTTTTAGAATATTAATCAATTTCTTTCACCTATTATATGTAATCTTTTATCATTCATATGTTTTTCAGCATATCTTTTATAATTTCTTTGACTGCATAATTTTTTAAATAAATAATTCCTTTTTATATTACTGTTATTAATAATTTAACATTGCTAGTACTATTCTTTTCACTTATATATATATATTTTTCCAAAATGTACTTCCTAAAATGTTCAATCTTTATTATTACTTTTTTTTTAATTCTACGCTTCTGCTTTTCATAAATTAACACATCAAATAAAACATTTAAAAACATCCCTCTTAAATTTATAATTCATTATATTTATAACAAACTGCTCATATTAAAATCTTTTAGCCATTGTTATTTTTACCATTCATTAATTAAGTAGTGAAAAGCATGTAATTTTCTTCTAAACTAATGTTTTAACTTCTTTTTGCCATTATTTGTAAACATTGCTTTAGAATTGGATACTTACATTGCAAACATTTTATAAATTTCACTAATTCTACTTAACATTTGTTGAGCTGATTCTTAGTATTTGTAAAAAGTATCATAATAAGATTACCAAGCATTGGTGGTCGAGTGGTCAGCACAGCCGCCTTACAAGCAGTTGTTCCAGGTTAGTGGGTTCGCTTCCCAGCCGATGCTATGACACATGAAAAAAAAAGATTATGTGATGTGATGTATTGTGGCTTCTCCTTAAACGAAGTCAAGAATATCTAAGCAATTATGCCCAGATAAACCTGTTAGCCACTTCATTTTCCATTCCCCACTTTAAATTTTCCCATATTCTGCTCCATTTTATTTCCACAACATAATCTTTGTCAACTCTATAGCCTTAATATCTAATTCCCCCTTATCTTTTTCCAAACCCAGCATAAAAACCAATATTTCACTTTCTGTATAATCACTTTTTTTATATTTATTCTTCCATAACTTCATTATATATACCCTTTCTGATCCAAACATTTACATTCAATTAACAAATGCCTAATATTTTCTATTCATTCCTTACATAATTTACAAAATAAATCATCCATATTTTTCCATTTACATGTATATACTCTTGTAGCTAAAGATCCCGTTCGAGCCTTAAACAATAAACTACTTTCCTTACTATTATCATATATTAACTCTCACCTAATATTCTGTTTATTTCTATATATATTTAAACTCTTTTTACTCTCCATACAATTTCTCCATCTCTCTAACTCCCTATTCTTTATTAATAAATCCATTCTTTTATCCCATTCCTTACTACTATAACACTCAAAAATCCTCTTAATACAATCATTCCTTCTTTTGTACAAATATACTGGTATAAATTCTTTATCCAAATCTTTTGTATACCACATTACCTTTCTCACCCATCTTGTTACCTGCCCTTTACTCATAACCCAATTAAATACTATTGGCTATTCTTTTATTATCCATAAACTGCAATCTTCCAAACATTTTCATTTTATTTTTTTGCATCTCTCATATGAAAACTTGACCAGCCCATTTCTCCTTGAATTGCCTCCTTTGCTGTCCATACATCTGCATCCAATGCATGTCTTCCTACTTCCCTTTGAACTTTTTCTAAATAATCTAATACCCCTTTACTAACACATAATGCATACCCCTTTACTAACACATAATACATAATTACCATATGTTAATCCTGCTACTGCAACTCCCTTCCATATAATTCTAGCTACATCATATTTATTATCATATTTATTATCAAACTCTCCATACAGTAGTGCCACCAAGTGCAAGCTTTCATAATCAATGGATGCAGGAAGGTTTGTGCTTAAAATCTCTGTCTACTCATCCAACATCTCAGACTAGTTTCTAACTTGTGGTTAGAAACTGGTCTGGTGATGTTGGATGAGTAGGCACTAAATAGGGATTTTATGCACAAACCTTCTTATATCCATTGATTATGAAAGCTTGCACTTAGTGGCACTACTGCATGGAGAGTTTGGTACTCTTATTAACAGAATGTGTAAGCATGTAAATGGTGATCATGTGATGTTTTAAAAAAAACCATAGTATTAACAATGAATATTTTTATCCTTGCATTTAACTCCACACTTATTAAAATATTTCCTTAACAATTCATTTGTATAAATATTAAGCAGGTTAGTGCATGGTTATTTAATAAAAAGATTTTAAATAGACATTTATATCCTAAAGGTATAGGTTTAGAAGAGCATTTATTGTCCAGGTAATCTGGAAACTTTAAATCATAATTCAAGAGTTTGGGGAATGAATATAAAAAGGTATGATACTTATGTAGTCTGCCAATGATGATAAAATATTTAAAAAAAAAACAATTACTTAGATTGAGAGAAAATATCAGAAATGCATTTTGCTAGCTGAAGATTCAAATACAAAATGTTCAAATCATCTTCCTAAATGTTATACATTTTTAGACTTTATATTTATTCACAGAGGGCGTTGCTGACATTGCAGTCAGTGAACACTTTACATATATTGCATTTTATGTTTTTTTTATATTTATTTTGAAGAAAAGTACTTGCTTTTTCATTAAATTTTAACATTAATTGAAATTGAACTTGTAACTGGACAATAACTTAAGCTTCTCAAACATAAATAGCAGCTTTAATGGTTTAAGTACATTTTCTTGAGGAAATTAAGTTACTTTTCTCTGACAGATTGAAAACATTAGACTCGTTTGTAGTAATTGTTTGATTTTGCCTTAAAGGATTATCTTTGAAGTCTTTCTTAGAAAGTAGATACAAACATAACATTGATTGTTGAATAAACAAACATTACGTTTACAATTGCAGAAAAATCGAAATAAAAATGTGAATTATATACATTATACAATATACACATACATATGCTTTTTTAAAAAAAATCAAGATAATGCATATTCGTGATTAATATGCTCTATTAAGATTAAAATATTTATATATAGATTCTATATAAACAAGCACACATGCTTACATAAATAAATGTATGTTATTTATTTATTATATAATAAATTACTCGTAAATTAATTTTCCCTTGTCAATCATTACATAATTTATTACAATATCTCACATCCCTGATTACATCAAAAATTAGTTATTCATCATAATATAAAATTTTATATTAACAATGTATATACATATATGTGTTTGCCTATATATTTATATAATTATTTATATTGAGCTCTTCTCATTTGATGATGCAAATCCTCATTATTTGCTCCACTTTTTAATGGAAATCTTATTTCTAAACTTACAAGCGTCCAAAATATATTTAATTTTGCAATATAACTACAGTATTTGACATGAATAATTTTAAACAGTATAACAACAATAATTGACATTATTTGTCAGCTGCAAAAAATCCTCTATATTATTAATTCTTGATTAGTCAAGTAAAATTGATATGTCTATTTGACATTACGATAATATTTCAAATATCATAATGTAATATAAGAATTTCAAATTAATGATGTGTCACATAAAGAACATGATATGAAATATTACAAATTAAGTTGATATTATTTCATACCTTTTTTTAAAAAATCATATCCTATTAAATTTTGTTATTCATACAAACATTATATATTTATGGTTATATTATAATTCAAATATATCTAGAAAAATACATATAAATTTCTGTTATAATTTTAATACTTAAATATATATATAGAATAATGTATAATATATTCAGGGATGCCACATGCAAGTGTGCAGGTTGTGTGTGGTACAAAGATGGTCCATCAATGGGGGTTCCAAATTGCCAAGATAATTTTTCAAATTTATATGTAAATAAAAGTGTTTAGATTCCGAATCATCCCATTGTTAGAAACACATACGGATTACAAACATTTTTTATTTAAATATAAGAGGATTTAGTAAATATTATCTACTCTACCATTGTGCTAAACAGAACAACTGGGCACTGTTTTGTCACAATAATAAAAAATATATATAAATTTATTTTACCGTAAGTAATATTTACTAAGGCAATAAACCTTAAGCATGTGCGCTTGGGGTTAAGACCTGTAGAGGTCCCTATATTCGCATTTTCAAGCACACATGCTTAGAGGTTTATTGCCTTAGTAAAAAAAATATATATGTAAATGAAAATGTTTATATTTCTGAATCACTTTTGTTTAAATATCCTAATATAGGTAAAAAGTGACACATTATATTAATAATTCATTTAAAAATAAAATTATTTTAAAAATATTCTCATAATACTTACGATAATTTTGCAATAGGCATATAATAGGTGATTATTTTTTTATCAGTTATATTTCGGAAGTAATGCTATAGATTGCTTGGTATAGCAAAGTCATTAAAATGTCTGTGCCTGGAATATAGGGTACTGGGATAAATTCTGATTGTGCCTCAAAGTTTTTCTTTATTTTTAAAACTGATATTATCTTCTTTTTTTTTTAAATTATAATACCAATATTATTTTTTACATGGTTTTCAATGTGATTTTTATTGGATTTGCACTTGTGAGGTTTATTATCTATATAAAACCTCATAATCGATTCATAATATTACTCAAATATATCCAATTGTTATTTTTTATTGCAGACCTGCTGCCTGATTTAGCTACATGACAATCAAATTCAAAGAAAACAGAATTAGTAAAGAAAAAAAAACATTTTTTAAAATAAATAAGTGCCAAAATATTTAATTCTTAATATATTCGATTATATCAATATTTTACTGCCACTCTGTTCAACCATATAACAACATTTGGAAGCACTTTTAAATGTCAATCTATTGGAAAAGTAAACAAGACAAAACTCTCCATACAGTAGTGCCATCTTGTGCCAACAAGAGCAATCATTGGATGCCAGAAGGCTTGTGCATAAAATCCCTATCTAGTGCCTACTCATCCAATATCCCCAGACTAGTTTCTGGCTTGTGGCCTTTGTCAGTGAGGAGCCTTGGATCTGAGAGCACTGCACCTAGATCTTAGGAACTAATGCAATCCTTGAGCAGCCACCTTTTAACTCTACTTAACTACAAAACTATGAGAATGAAATTGAAAACAATAATATTTTCAATCTAAGCTCAATACCTTATAAAGTCATATGGGTCTGAACTCAATTCAGCACCCATACATTTTGGTGTCTTTGGCTCTTTAACAACCATATCCACCACTATCCTATTAGGCAGGATTGGTGTTAAACCACCAAGCATCACATGATCACTATCTCGTACTAGCACATAATTGTTATTAAACAAGACAAAACTATCCATACAGTAGTGCCATCTTGTGCCAACAAGAGCAATCAATGGATGCCAGAAGGCTTGTGCATAAAATCCCTATCTAGTGCCTACCCATCCAATATCCCCAGATTAGTTTCTGGCTTGTGGCCTTTATCAGTGAGGAGCCTTGGATCTGAGGGCACTGCACCTAGATCTTAGGATCTAATGCATCCCTCCAGCAGCCACCTTTTAACTCTACTTAACCACAAAACTATGAGAATGGAGAGTTTTGTCTTCTTTAATAACAATTGTGTGCTAGTATGAGATAGTGATCATGTGATGTTTGGTGGTTTAACACCAATTCTGCCTAATAGGATAGTGATGGCTATGGTTGTTAAAGAGCCAAAGACACCAAAATGTATGGGTGCTGAATTGAGTTCAGACCCATATGACTATATAAGCTATTGAGCTTAGATTGAAAATATTATTGTGTTTTCAATTTCATTCTCATAGTTTTGTAATTAAGTAGAGTTAAAAGGTGGCTGCTGGAGGGTTGCATTAGATCTGAAGATCTAGGTGCAGTCCTCTCAGATCCAAGCCTCCTCACTGATGAAGGCCACAAGCCAGAACCTGGTCTGGGGGTATTGTATGAGTAGGCACTAGATAGTGATTTTATGCACAAGCTTTCTAGCATCCATTGATTGCTCTTGTTGGAACAAGATGACCTACTGTATGGAGAGTTTTGTCTTGTTTAATAACAATTATGTGCTAGTATGACATAGTGATCATGTGATGATTGGAAAAGTACCTAAAGCAAATCATGTGTTTGATTTTTTTTTAGTTACCTAACATAAACTAACATTAAAATGAAGAACAAATGCATGTTATTGGGTTTTAAAAATTTATTGAATAAACAATGTAAGATAAAAATTTAAAATATCAGACTCTATATAATATAGTTATTAATAGTGGAATAATATGCACATAAAAAGTTAAATAGTGGTATAAATATTTTATTATTGAAGGAATATAACTTTGTTAATAGAAAATGTAAATCTGTTTATGCGTGAGAGATTCTTAATGGGTTTTCAAACAAACAAGAACTGTTTTAACTATTTTTAATGAATTATTTGATATGCTGGTTAAAATTGAGCTAAATATTAGTAAAGAAATATAAGAGTTACATCAACCTTGTTATAATTATTATTGTAGTTCATAAAAGATAATGGAGAGAAGCGATTATATAAAGAATAAAGAAAATAGACTCTTTTTCTTCTTACTTTGTGGGACTGAGCTGAAAACTTATCCAGACTTCAGGGGCAAAGCAGCAGAAAATTCCATTAAATATCATATCCCAGAGAATCATAACCAGACTTTAGAGAATATTTTTAGTAAGCAGGTAGATAAACTAGAAGTAAAATGATTTATGTAAGATCAGAGCTATCTTTAGACAAAAAGAGGAGGGCAGTGCAAATTTGTTTAAATATAAAAAATGCTTATATATTTAAAAAAAATATCTTATTTGCAAATATTTTTTACTTCAACTAGCAATTTTGCAGAATTATCCAAAAAATAATGTAAAAACTTTTGAAAGAAAAAACTACAAAAAAAATAAAAATTTCAAATTCAATAAAATTCTACTTATGTTACTAAATAAATATATTTTGAAAAAATTATTATTTAATTATTGTTTCAAAAATTATTTTTTAAACATTAATTTGTTTAATTTTAGTATGGATGTTTTAATCTCTGGGTTTATTTTATAGAAATAAATAAATAAGAGATGTAAGGTATTTACCAAACATATTAAATGGCTAAAACCATATTTTCAAGTTTTTCTGGCAAAAGTGCAGGAAAAAATGTTTTTAAATTTACAAATTTAATGGGTGGGGGGTGCTAAAATCTACTTTTCACAAAGGCACCTCTTACCCAATTTTTTATGGACTTGATAGGTATAAGTATAAAAGTACAACAGGAATTTCTATGTATTTATTTAGATACATTAGTTATATTGTAATTAAGTAAATAGTTAATTAAAACTAATAATTGCAAGCTGAAATCATAATATGTGTTAATAATACTTTTGTCAGATTTATCTTTAAACAAATGTGGTACTGCTTTTAGTTTAATACTCTGGATTTTAAGAGCAGTTCGAATTTTTATATTTCATCTTTCTATGAATATATTAATGCCATAAATTCTCAAAATCAAGCTAATCTCATTTAATTTATAGAAATAACATACTTCTCTATAGTTGCATATAAGAACATTTATTACATTTATTATATTTCGTATAGAAGTATAAACAGTTAATGTCATTATAATTTAGAAATATGATTGCAATTTGCAATTACATCATAGCTGAAGTTTACCTAGGAATATTAATAAAAATTTGCATGATAATTTTAATATTTCTTCATGAGTGTAGTTACATGTTGAATTATTTATGTTGTATATATAATAATGGCAAATAATTCTATAAGTGAACATAGGATTATAATCTATGTTTGGAAACCATTCATTAATGTTGGCCTAAAAAAACTTAATCAAAGCATAAATTTAATATCAGTATTCATGAATCTAAAAGTCACCATTTTGTTCACACCTACCAACAACTCACTGTGTTCTATGCTCAACCTCTAACATCATCATCCTTTTTTTTAATTATTATTGAACCACTAAGAGATAAAAGCCTCTCTATGTTTAATAAAGTTTCTTTGATCTCTACCCTCTTATTTTCACATCACACATAGCACACTTTTTTATTTCTCCATACATCTTATATTTGATCACTTTTTAGATCTTTTACAATTTCAATCACATGATCACCATTTTCTAGGCTTACATAAAATGTTAAAACAGTAACTAACTTTCCATATAGTAGTGACACCCAGTACAAGTTTTAGTGATTATTGGCTGCAACAAGGTCTGTGCATAAAATCCCTATTTAGTGCCTACTCATTGAATATTCCCAGATTAGTTTCAAACTTGTGGCTTTTATTAATGAATCTTCTCAGATATAAATCTCCTCACTGATGAAAGCCACATGCTAGAAAATAGTCTGGAGATATTAAATGAGTAGACACTAGATAGGGATTTTATGCACAAAGCTTCTTGCATCCATTGATATTAAGACTTTCACTAAATAGTGCTACTATATGGAGAATTTGCTACTGTTTTAATCATTTACAAATTCTTGGGATTAAGTTTAAGATTCTATTTATTATAATGTTCTCTAGGAGAATGTCCAGTCCAGGCTATACTTTAGTTTTTAATTTTTTTAATGATGTTCATGATATTTGTTTGTTTTCTCACCCATGTACTTTATTTTTGATTTTGTCTTGTTATTCTAATATACATCTCTTCATAATTAAAAAATTGTGGAGTGCTTTACAGTCTCTGAGTTCTTCTGTTAACTGTATCAGTCACCAATCCAGAATTATGGATTTGCAAAACATACCTATTAAAACTCTTCCTTTTCAAATATATAGATTATTTTCTTTTAGTATTAAGTTATTTATATCAAAAGTATTTCATTCAAATTAAACTCTAGATTAAGTTTATTTAATATGCATTCATCTGTACTAATAATATGAGAAATGTAATTATTGTAATGTTTTAAATATATTCAACACGGGAAATAATTATTGAATAATGAAATATAAGATAAACCACTAAACATCACATGATCACTATCTCATATACTAGCACATACTTGTTATTAAACAAGGCAAAACTCTCCAGACAGTAGTGCCATCCTGTGCCAACCAGAGTAATCAATGGATGCCAGAAGGCTTGTGCATAAAATCCCTATCTAGTGCCTACTCATCCAATATCCCCAGACTAGTTTCTGGCTTGTGGCCTTCATCATCTAGGTGCAGTGCTCTCAGATCCAAGACTCCTCACTGATGAAGACCACAAGCCAGAAACTAGTCTGGGGATATTGGATGAGTAGGCACTAGATAGGGATTTTATGCACAAGCCTTCTGGCATCCATTGATTACTCTGGTTGGCGCAGGGTGGCACTACTGTATGTAGAGTTATGCCTTGTAAAATGTAAGATACATGTTAATGCAAATTAGAGAGACAAAAATTATTAAGATAAACAAAATTTACACTAAACATTTCAATGATTTTAAATTAGAACTTGTAACTCTCTTTAAAGTATTAACAGATTTTGAAGACGGTTCAGATTTGAATAAAATCAATAACTGATGCACTACTAAGAACGTAACAAATATAGCTGGAGCAAAAGCAACAATTTATAAATAAATTTTCTACTGAGGTAATACAATGGTTTAAAAAAAAGCACTATGAATATATATGAAAATGATTTATTAATAAAAATTGAATATCTAAGGATTTTTTTTTAAATGGTATAAAAAAGATAGTAACAATATATAAAAATATAAATGTGAATTAGCAAGGAAATCTATAGAAGAGAATAAAATTCTGAGAAGTACAAAACAATATCTTGGTATTACTAGATTATTTTAGCTATAATAAGAAAAAGTGAAATTATTATTAAAAAGAGAAATGCCATCATAAAATTGTGGAAGAGTTCTATAAATAATTGTACAATAATAAAGAACATAGAAAATAAAATACCAAGTTCTATAAAGAATTATATAGTAATAAAGAACAATAATCCAATTAGTTTGGTTTGTAAATATCACTAATCATTCCATGATTAAACTTAAATAATGAAGTTTTATATTTTAAGATATGAATGGCATTTTTAATGGAATATATACAATTAATGGTATAAATTTAAGAATAAAATTACTGAGATTAGGCTTTTAGATACTTGATGAAAGAATTTAGAACAATTAACAAATATGTGAGTATATAAAATAACGAATTTAAGTTGATAGCCAATAATAATAATAATATATTTATACTTAATAAATATTGTGTTAGGACTCAAATAATATGAAACAAATTAAGAAGCTTGATGAAAACATATTGGAATGAAAAACAGAAAGTGCATGCACAGTATTGTTTAACAGAGGATAGGCTTGAACTTATTAATTAAAATTTTTTAACAGGATCCTGTATTTCAAGCAATTTAGAATATTTATACATTGATACTGTAAAGAATCTATTTAGTGATATGATGTTGAAATATATTAATTAATGATGTTCCCTTGAGTTGCTTATATATTTTAATGATAATTTCTAGATGTTATTATGGATATTCATTCTTAGTTATTGAAGTATCCCTTTACTTTATAAATAAAGGTAATTATCATATACATGTGAGTGATTGTTGTAGATCTACATGATCAGAATTCATATTTCATCTATTTATTATTAATATTTTACTATTGAATTATAGAGTTATGTTTAATGCAAAAACACATTTGTAATAGTATTTATGTCTAATAAAATGTTCTTCTATTTATTTTCAGGCAGAAGTTTGTCATTTCAATTCATTTTTATGCAAATCATTTAATTTATTGTTAATATAAATAAAGGAAAAGTAGGGGCATTTCATCTAGCCATGGAGAATTAACACGAGTGCCAAAGTTCTTCCAGATCTATGGCATACACATACTAATAGTAGTTTAAGGGCTGTAAAAATATTGTGGTTCAAATATTTGTTTTTGTACAATTAAAACAAATTTTAAATGCTTGTATAAATAGATATTTGATAGTCTAAATTATAAATCCAGGGGCACACTCTAGTGGATGAACTTATCCACATCAGTCCATTCTCAACCTGATCATTGCAATATATATTATGAACATTCCTATTGCTTCATATAAAGACTCTTTAAGCAAAAATTGTCTTTACCAATCAGTCTCAATTTATATTCAATACATTTACTATAGCAAAATGTCATTTTTTAAAAAATGCCCACTATTTTTTGAAAGTGATAGCAAAATTTACACCAAAAGATAAAAGATTTAGTTGAAACATGATTTTAAAAAAACTTTGAATGTTTTCAGTAATAAGCTGTTTCTTGCATTAGCTAAAATATGGTTTACTTTATTAATTTTTATTTAATAATTTTACAATAATAGAATTGCTAAATTATTTGAAGCATTATATTTTCCATTGATTGCATATTAAAATTGAACAAAAATAAGTTAGAAAATTTTTTTTCTTATTTATAATTAATGATTTTATAATCAAATGAACTCTTTGCCTGACAAATAAATTAAATATATAATTAAAAAATTTGAACAATATATAAAGTGAAGTGAATCAAAAATCAATTTTAACATGTATAATATGTTAAATAATTTTTTCTGATTGATTTATTAAACAATAGGAGCACAAAGTTTATATGATACAATAAGATTTCAGTATGTAGTAAACAAGTAAATAATTCAAAGTTTTATTCATCACATCATTATACAAAAAATAGTGATCATGTAATATGCAAAATGTACATTATATTATCTTAAATTTTGTTTTTATTTATTTTATATTATCCAATCATGATATGAATCTAGGTGTCAATTTTGTTGTCATTTTTAAAGTAATATAACTAATGCATTTGATAAAATATTAAAATTAACAGTAAAAATGCATAGCAGCTGCACTGAGTTCATTAATAAACAATTATACACTATATTTATATAGGTGTTAGTTTTTATAATGTTATAAAAGAAAATGTTTTTTTTAAAATAAATATTGTTTAATTCTACAAAACTTGTACTGTTCAAGTTAATATGAAAAGGTAAAGAAAACACTAAAATAAGTCTTCAAAGTACTGAGCTAGCTTTCAGCACATTGTTATCAGAATCATAGTGCTGAATAGAACTGTGCTGTTAATATATATATAGTGATGAAGATTAATATGTAAAATAGATGTTCAATTTTTTAAATAATGGGACATAGGAAACTTTTCTATTCATCAAATAAAGATTCCTTGCAATAACCCAAGTCTCTTTTTTGTAGAATTACATAATTTTATGAAAAGTATATAATTATTGACATTTACATAATTATTGTTTTGGATACATTATGAATCAAATTTTTTGTCAAAAAAAGCCTTGGAACTTCTTATTTTTACACAGATATTTTCTCTTAAAGAACTCTTTGATTTTGAATATTGTTATTAAATAGTAAGATAATATATATTTAATCATCAGTAGTAATATATATAATAAAAAGTGTATACTAAAACATTATTAATTCAAAAAAGTATAATACACATATAAATTTTTTCTTGTTTATCATTTAATTCATTCAAAGCAAAATTGCATTTTTGTATTCAATAATTATAAAACGTGATAAACGTTGATGGCCTAGTGGTTAGCATAGCTGCCTTCCAAGCAGCTGGCCCGGGCTCACTTCCCAGTCAACACGTTTGACATATGAAAAAAAACATGATAAACGTTTACAGATTATGAATGTGCTAGTTCAGAAAACAATATGTGAAGAAATTCAAAAATACAGTAGACATTTTGTGTCAATGTGAAAGAAATGATAAATATTTGATTTTAATTTTATTTTGCAATGAAGTATTAATATATAGAATAGTAGTAATAAATATCATATTGAAATAATTAAACAAGAATTTTTTTGTAAAGTCCTTAGCCAATTTGTATATATTCAAAGTAATCTTCTTCTTTTTGTTTCTGAAATAAGATAAACTTGTGAGGTTTTTTTTTTGTTGTTGTTGCAGTTTTACGTTTATATTTGTTTTAAAAAAGTGCAAAACAGAAATCAACCTTAAAAATAACTTCCAAATCTTTTTACTAAAATTTTATTTTAAAGGGATTTGAATTCAGACTTTCAAGCTCCCTACAGTCACCCACTCTATCTAATATAATCGATACACATAACCACTAACATATGGAAAAATAAATGATATCCAATATTCGCATTTCATGCTGAACCAGCACTTATTATTTGGTATGGATCATCATCTCCCACATATATATATAATCAGTCCTCAGTTTATATTAAGATAGCAAATCTACACACTATGGACAGGTTTCAATTCTCTCCACTCACCAACTCTTCAACCATCCATGTCACTGAAAATCTGATGATGGAATGTTCAAAGCCTTCATGATGCCAATATTGTACAGTTTTAATGCAAGTTATATATATATATATTGTAACCGAAAGTCTGATCAGGTCACAACAAACAAAATTAATGATATAACATGAAATTGTTATGATCTAATCTAGTCTTGGCCAGGGTACACCGCGAAGACCCTTGGATAGCAGTATGTGAAAGTATGTTAAATTACCTAAGACAAATTATAATTATTTCATTTTTATTATTCTTCAAAACCTTAATGCGCGATTTTTGTTGCATGAGACCTTATGGCTGACCATGGACTAGATGGTATAATTTGTGAAACTATTAACGATTACTCTTTCAGAATGGCATGTACAATTCCCCAGGTCTATACTAGCTATTTTATGGTAGATACAAGTTATTAACAAGAAAGCAATAATTATAAGGATCACTATATTATGGTTTATTTTAGTTCAGATATACTTTGGATTTTGGTGCAAATGCTAGTCTAGGTATGTGCATTGTAATAATAAGTAAGCATAGAAAACTTGGGTTCCTTCCTCATTAATTTAGATCTATAATTAAATAAATAGCAGTGAGACTCTTTTTATGTTTGATGAATTGCAAATTATAGCATTAAGAGAATAAATTCTATCATAGCATTATCTAGTCAATTTATCTATAAATAGAAACAATCAATTTTGTATTATATTCCAGAAATTAACAAAGCAAAGCTAAAGTGAAGAAAGAGGTAAATGGGATTTTATTGTATCCCACACATCACGAACTACCCGAGAACAAAAGCATTCAAATACTTCCCCAGAATATTAGTAAGACTTGTATGCCCTATTAGTGGCAATATGTGCTCTAATGTATGCTCCACTCAACATGTAGGATTTTCTGTTTTTTGTGAATGACAAATAGCAACAGCACAGTGGGTTAAATTATGAATTAACATTTATTTACAATTTTATGATTAACAAATAGTTGATTATATAATGTCTCAAAATTTTAAATAAATAAATAAACAAATAATATAAACAGAATAATAAAATACCATTCCATCCATTTACCTCAATAGATGGATACTATACACGGTTTTATAATAGTCACATTCACAAGATTTTACTATAAACTGATTTCATTTCAGCTCTGAGAAGAGAGAATGGAGTTCAACATCAAGTCATGAAATATCCAATATGACAGTTCCAGAACCAATGAACATAAAATGGAGATTTAAACCTCAATTCAGCTAAAATATTATGTAAATAAACATATGATACACTATAGGGACAATTTAGTTAAGATGCCCTGCTATTCCTTATGACTGAACTTACAAGTTATACCTATAGATAAAAGATGATTTTAGCATCATAGTACAAAACACTTGCCCAAATCTACATTTATGAAGTAAAATGATATGCCTGTGGATGCATTCATCTACACATAGGAATGATACAACACTGAATGCCCTGTGGATGTCTAGACCACCATCAAGCACAGGAATGAGTGAAAAATACAGAAAATGTCAAATAATTATTCTGCAGATTAACCACCAGCACAGACTAATGCCATTTAACATTATAAAGCAATAATTAATATTTACTTCAAATCAAAATGTAAAATCTTCCTCCTCAAATATTCTGCTAACTCACAATACACCAGCAGTTTAGCAGACATGAGTTCAGACATAATAAAAAAAAATGTTTTATAATAAAGAGTGACTGAGATAATGACTGACTCTGCTTAAAATATGAGCATAATAATAATATAATAAATATGACATAAGTATAGGCACAGAGCCCTGGAAAGACTCATAGGAATAATTCATGTAATGTTAACACACATTCACCAACAATTCTTAACTTCTCGCAAGTGCTATTCCCTCAATTAATTATTCTCTTCAATCCCTTGAATTTAAATTAAGCATAGAAAAGTACTTATAATGAACTTAACACATAAGTTCATATGAAAATAAAATCAAAATAAAATATATTATTATTCAAATAAACATTAAATTAATGTACACAACATTTTGGGTATAATAAATATTCACCCATAAAATAAATATAGCAAATCCTGAACAATTAATGTACATCACATAAAATAATTTTTAATTACAATGCCGAATTTCAGAGATGTGATTATATTCATTTTGTTCCAATTATTGTGAGCACTCCTAAATTAATGGACTCTTACATGGGCTCTATGAATAGATGAGATAATTTTAAAAGCACAACATATAGAGTTTTAATGAAAATGTTTCTTATAAGTTATTAAATTCTACATCCTATGTCGAGTATTGTTCCAAATTTATAATATTTAGATTATATTAATTTGTCTATTCACATCAAAAACTAAGAAAAATAATCGGAGCAAATAATAATCTAATAATCCAACATCGGCGATGTAAGTCAGAAAATAGTTTTCTTTTAATTAGCTGTTCTACAGCTGTTATCATTATTTCAAATAATAAATAAATTAAATAGTAAGTACTGTACGTTATTAGTAATATACATTTAAATAGGATAATCAGTTCCTTATTATTCAGCCATTGACACACAAAGACATAAAATCGCGTTTCAATCGCATATGCATAATATAATAATACGTTTAAATAATTGTTTGGAAGAAGAATTTGATTTTTTAATAGAATATTAATTGAAAGCTAGTGTAATATGGCCATGTGATCAGTAGGCAAATCTTAACTAGATTGGTATAGTCCATGCGTTGAAAATTCATGTAGTGTTTGTGGTGATGATGGTGAAAAAAGAAAATATGCAACTTGTTTGTAGGAATTTTAATATTATTGTAAATAAATAATAACAAGTATTGTTTATAGGAGTTAATAATAAAGATGATAGAAGTGAAATATAATTGATTTAACAAGTCATTTTAGGGAATTATTGAGTGATGAAAATAGCCTAGTAGATATTATTTTTATATAAAGTGGAATTAATCTGTCTTTCAAAAGTTAATATAGTGCATTAGTGAGAAAAAAAATTTTTTTTTAATGAGTAGAGTTGAAAATCAAGAAAAACAAGAAAATATTTGTTCTGTTCAAGAATAAGATCTGAAAGAGACGTTGGAGGTGGAAGTAAGGATTGGAAAAAGAAAAGGTGGATCACAGGGAAGATAGGGAAGTAGGAAAAAATCTTCAACATAAAATGACAGAAGAAAAGAAAAATGTTGAGATGAAAGGTAAGAAAAGTTTAGAGGATTTATTTGCATTGATGATGAAAAAATTAGAAAAAAGTAGTAAATCTTTAAAAGAAGATAATAAATATTTAAGAGAAAGTAATACATCTTTAAGAGAAGACTTAAATGAAAAGTTAGAAGAAACTAGTATATCTTTTGGTGAAAAGTTAGAAGAAAATAGTAAATCTTTAAGAGAAGATAATAAATCTTTGAATGAAAAATTAGAAGAAACTAGTAAATCTTTGAATGAAAAGATGGAAGTAAATAATAAATCGTTAAATGAAAAACTAAAAGAAAATAATGAATTGATAAGTGAGAAGTTAGAATTTATAAATAAAAGTATAGTAGAAAATCAGCAAGCCATTAAATTTATAAAGAGAGATTTAGAGAAAAAATTTGAAGAGTTAAATGAAAAGTTTGCAATAAAAGAGAAAGTTATAGAAGTAATAAAAGAGGAAATGGAGGAAAAGGTAGAGGGATATGTCCATAAAAATCTTCAAGATTTTAAAGTGCAAGAAGTTATCAAAACTGTATAGGTTATAAAGATGAAATCAATAAGAAAATAGAGCATTTAGCTGGAGCTTTAGGTAGTGATATTAAAGGTATTAAGAATCAAATGGAATTAATGGAAAGCAAATTTGAATTTTTAACATAGAAGTAAAAGAAGAAATTGATAAAAGCACTCTAGAATTTAAAAAAGAATTGGAGATAGAAATAGAGAAAAAATTACAGGATATAAGATCCAGTAAAATTGAGGATCAAAGGTATCAATCTAAAGTTGGAGAAAAGTTTAAGAAGTTAGAGAAATGCTTAATAGAGCAAGTAGAGAAAAATAAAGAGATAAGTGAAGAGAATAATAGTCAAAAAGAGATGAATAGTATAAACATTGATCAATTGACAGAGGAGCAAAAGAATTATACAGATAGTTTCTTTAATAAAATAAAATTGTATGGTTTAATACTAGACATTTATTCTAAAATTAAAATGATTCTAGTAAGTAATCATGATAGACTGATAAATTTTAAAGATTTAGGAAGGGAATGGTATAATCAAATTTTATGAAATAGATTTGGTAATAAAAACTGGAATAGAATAGAATATAGTAAGGATGTTATAAATAACTACAGAGAGAAATTAAGTATGTGCCAGGAAGCCAAACATTAAAGTTGCCAATAAGTTAAAGAAAAGTTAGATAAGAAGAATTCCATGGATGTAAGATTTATGAAAATAAAACCAGTGAAAGAAGATGGTACAAAAAATCATTTAGAATTTCTAAATAATTTAGAAAAGTTGTTTTCTTTGAGCCCCATATCCAAAAAGGAAAAATTGGTCCTTTCTGATAATTTTCTATATGTTGCTGCAAAAGATTGGTGGCAGTCATTAGTTGAAAAACCTGGTACATATGGAGATTTCAAATACATAGTATTAGTTGGTTTTGGGGGATCTGACCCATGAGATTATCTTAGATATCATGTGATATCGGAAAAATATAATATTTATAAAGATGGTAATGGGAAGTTTGCCCATAATCAAGATGTCAGATTGAAAACTCTTACTTTTTTTTATTGGAAAATTCAAATGGTAAGATTGAGTAGACAGAATATACTATATTTAAGTGAACAAATCCTAAGTCTAGTTGATAAATATACTAATAAAAAGATTATTAAATTGTTAGATGTATTACAAAGTACTGAAATTAATGCTGATAAGGTAGCTAAAGATGTTCAAGATAAAATAAATTACCATGTTAATGATCTGGAATGTGAAGTTAAGATTCTTCAAGAAATTATGGAAAAGGAGCAGTATTTTGAATTAGAAAAGTAAATTGCCTTGAAGTTAAGTCAGCCTCTAATTTGGAATATTCAGTTAACCATAAGTGACGTTATTGCTATTTTAGAGAGAATGAGAGGCAAATTTATAAATAAAAACAATGTAGATTAGGGAGGTCTTTGGTTATGTGTTTCTTACAAAATTGTAAAACAAGTTGGTGAGAATGCTTGTATGCTTTCAACTCCAGAAGGCATTAGGGAAACATATAATGCATGAAGCTTCATTCCCTATTCTGTCAGAAAATAAAGCAGAAGTGGTCAAAATTAATATGATAAGAAAGATTAGCAATTTAAATATTGGGATATTTTAGAGTTTGTGAAGGTTCAAAAGGCAAATCAACAGACATAATATTAGATTCAAAAGTAAAGAATTTTGTTTGATTGTTGTAGGTAGAGAAACAGTAGAGATCAATATAAAAAAATTTTTTAGAGTTAAGCATTATAAAATTTAAAATTAAATGAAGAAAAGGAAAGTTGTGCCCTTTATACTGGTACACCCCATCATAAAAAAATGGGAATAACATTTTGAGATGCATAATTTTAAATTTTATTAAATCAAAAAGATAGATACTTATTAAGCTAGGAAAAGTAATTGTCATTTTAATTATCATAAGGTTTGAACTTAGGTTTAAACAATTTAAAGTCATATAAAGGATACAAGTGCTGGGTAAAATAGTTGGTTACAAATGTACATAAAAGATAAAATAATAAACTATAAATTTATTATAGTTACAAATAAGTAAACATTTGATAGCATTTAAAATTTTAGTAAAGTTCAAATCTAATCTTCTAAACAAATATGTGTTATATAGATAGATAATTATTGTCTGTGCACATTTAATATTATAAAAGCAATTATTATTTCTAGGTAAATCTTAAGTTATGTTTACAAATAAATGATTAATATTTATTTTACAAATTTGGTGCTTAAAAAAAATAAATCATAAAAGTAATACCAATCTAGTTTGTATAAAAATAAAACCAAAATGATCTAAATCAAGGAAGTAAATTGTATTTTATTCAGTTTCCAAAATGTATTATTTTTATTGAGACATATTTTTAAAACAAAAATATTTGTTTTAAATATAGATCAAATACTAACAACTCATTAAATATAGAATCAAAAAAGTGAGGAAAATTAACCAATAAATAGCCTGCAGACAATCGTTAAGAAAAATTGATAGAATATTAAATTGGAAAAAAAAAGCACAGATCAATGAGCAAGTAACTTTTTTGGTATCCTAAAAGTTTCCAAAAAATTTCTTAAATATTATTATTATTTTGAAAAAGAAAAAAGAAGTAATGAATTTTGTCTATGTAATAATTTAAATGATATAGGTTATAAAGCTTCATTAAAATGCAAGAGTAAATTAAATTGATCTCTACAGAGAACTCGTCAATTAGTGGTTCTTGGAAAATTTCTTGAAATTGTTATATGGAGAAAATAATATAAAATGAAGAGGAAAATTTTATGTATATTCCATATTGTGACCAAGGAAGAAACTCACTAAAGGAAAACCTTAGGAGTAGTGTATTTACACTGGATTTAATTGCTAAACTAGTTGAAGTATTCATGTGCTATATTCTATTAACTGTTTTCTTCAAGTAAACTCAGTGATGGCTTTTATGCATGCTAAAACCGGCAATTTTTACATTACCATACCAATTTATACTCATTTTAAAGCTTAAAAAGTACCATAAGATGCTGCCCTCTCTAGAATTATTTTACAAGAAAAAAAATCAATAATATATAGATTTGAAGCTACAACAATGGAAGAAGGCAGACTTTCCTAGATGCTAATTGGTTGGTTCATTTTGAACAAAAAAAGAGTGCCTGTCAATAATTTTCACCACTCCAACTTCTTTGTTTTGATTTTGAAAATGAAAATGAATGTTTTAGAGTGTTTTTTTTTTGTATTTTTTACATATTATAAATTATTTTGATAAAATAAGCTGAAAATAAAATTATTTTAGAAAAATAGTTAAGATTTTAGTAAAAATTATTTACTTTTACATGAACTTAAATTGAGAAAGAAAATCACTGATGTACTCAACATTTCTAATAGGTTATGAACGTTCTTTTTAGATTCTCCGCTATAAAATATGTTTATAATTATAAATAGAAATTTATTTTTGAAACAACTTTCGTTCACTTTCATGGTCTGACAAATTATTAATTTGCTTTTTACAAACAAAGCTAAAATGAATATAATAATAAAAGATGAATATATTTTACTGCTGATTCTGTAATTAACCAATTAAAAGTTTAGAGTTTTAACTCGCTTGACCAAGAAGATTTTGCACGACAAAAAAGATATGAGTCAAAATAATTGGACAAGATCAAGTTATCAGCCAGGGATAAATAAAAGGCTAATTATTTCTGACAAAGATAAGTATGCATTTTTAAAATTATCTAGAACTAAAGTAGTAATAGATAATAATAGAACTAGGTGTGAATGGAAAAGTATACATCATATTCAAAGATAAATCTTAAAGCATGTTTGAATAAAATTTTAATTGAAGAAATGATTAAAACTGAGCAATACTAATTTTAATATTCCTTTTATGTAAAGTTAAAAAAAATTATACTGGGTGTTATATAGGTTAAAGGATAATTATATTTATATGTATACTGAATAACAGTGGTCTGTTATCTACCATCTGAAAAAAAAAGATAAGAGTAAAACCATACCATAAATTATTTAATAAAGAATAAATATGCATGGATATAAATTGTTGAGATGAAATAAATCTTAGTGCATTCTGAAATATAAATGTATGTGGAAGAACATATTATTCTACTGTTAAAATGGAAATGGAAAATGTTTTTTTTTTAATAATAATATTAACCAAAATAAATAAATCATTTGAATGCTGAATCATTTATTACCAGCATAAGAAGTCAAACATATAAGACAAGTTGCAGATAATCTTTAACTACTAAAGGAAAAAAACTGCTACATTGTCAATAACCTGACATTGTGTAAATTTTGATAATTGTAATAATCTTCAGATGATAACAAATGGAGTCAAAAAATAATTGGAATATTAACATGCAACTAGTGGAGTGTTTGAAATGAAAGTGATAATAATATTGATGTGCCACTAGTCTGAATCCTGTGGAATGATTGTAAAGCCAGTAAAAGTTAAAGTTTTGTTTGTTTGTTTGTTTATGAACTTATATTTAAAGAGAAAAAAAAAACAGCAACATCATATTTGAATATATATTAATTCTATACTTTATATATAGTTGTTATTACAATAGGGGGGGTAGATCAATAAATAGTGAAATTAATAATTGATTTAATTTGGTTATCTATGCCATTATTTATTTTAAAAGTTGTGTTTTAATCAAATATTGTTATATAATTAAAATCAATGATATGATTAATGATTTAATGAAATGTATCCTAAAAGTAGTTAACAATATGTTTATTATGAAGAGGGTATAGGTTGGTGTTTAAGTATACAATATTGAAAACAAGAAACTATGATATTTTAAATTTGATCTTATGTTTTACAATGAACAATTTAATATAGTTTTATAGAATTATAAGTAATTTTAGTTTGTAATTTGTAGAAACAATTAGTTACAAGAATGATATCAAACAAATATAAGTTAGAAATATGAAGGTAATAATTAAGTTGTTAAATAAAACAAAGATAAGTAGTTTATTTAGAATGCACCAAAGAGTGGTCTATTAATATTTAGCTGAAATGTATAAATTATAGATGAAAATTATTTCAGGGAGATATAGGGGTTCAGATTTAATAGTAAACAACTTAAAATTCTTATTGATTGTAATTTAGTATATATATTGAAAATAAAACTATAGGAAGATGAAGTTTGAGGTCAAAAAACTAATTGATGATTTTATAATTATTATAATAATATCTTCTTAGAAAAAAATAAATAAATATCAAAAGATGAATATCATGATATTTAAAAATACACAAAAAGTGATATTTCACCATATTTATAATAATAATATTGTATTGAAGCAAGAATGCAATAGTTATTATGTTCCATTTTGCTTTTCTAATTTAATGTCTAATTTATAATGGTTGATAATTGTAGAAAGAAGGGGAAGAATGATAATTTAGGGAAAACACCTGATTTGTGGTATAAAAAAAATAAAAGTATGTAACGGTAAATATCACATCAGCACCATATTACATGAAAAGGTAATTTTTTTGTTGTTGTGAATATCTAAAAGTTAAAAAAGGGAATGGAAACTTTTCAATTGCTTATACTGTTATTATAAATTTATTAAACGCACATTGATTACGAATAGCTTCACGCTCACAGATCTAACTGCTTCAGCTTCACCTATTTAAATAGAAAGTAGGTTGAAGTAAAGAAGGAATTCCCCTCTTTTCTTCCATAGCATAAGCTTGTGGTTAAAACACCTGTAGAGGTCCCTACTATCGCATTTTTACACACATATTATCGAGGTTATAGCCTCACTAAATATTATTATACAGTTATTATATTATATTGGTATATAACTTTATTACTATTGTTATTTTAAATTACCTTTTGGTTAAAATATATATTATAATATCTTGTAAATAATGTGATTAAAGTTGTTGCTTTGAAAGTGAACTTGAGTATTAAATGTTGCATTTCTTTTATGAGAGTCACTCACTACATCACATGAACTCAAAGTATACAATTTGAGATGAAAATAAGAAAGTAAACCAGTTTAGAACAATATAACAATCAATTAAGCACACATTTATTAATAGAGATTTAACTTACTGTAAACTGCCTTTATCACAAAAGTCATTGATAATATTGCAAATTATTAAAGTATGCTTATTTATAAGGAATTAAATTATGAATTACTTATTCTTGAAAGTATCAAATATAATTACAATTTAGATAATAATATTAGTTTAAGGGTTGGTATTAAGGAACATAAATATAAAGTAGTAGTACAATTTTAATCATAGATTCAGGTTATAAGTCTTTTCTTAAGCGACCCTTCCTATAGGGTTCAGTAAAATCCCTCGTTGTTTTATAGGTGAATTAAATAACTAATTAAAAATCAATGATTACCATGAGATCTCCATAGTATACAATTATTGTTATGATTATTGTTAATTATAATCCTATAGAAGTAATAATAATAACATTCAATATACAATAACATGATAGTATAATTTCTTCATTAGTTAAATGAAAGTTAATAATTATAGATGTTTTATTATAGTCATTTAATCACGATTATTAGTCATGAGAGTATGTAGATACTAAATAAGGAGAAGTGTCTAGGTATTCTCATGCCATTGGATAAATATTTTAGTATTTATTTAATGTTAAAGGGTATACAATCTTGTTGATAAAATAGGAGAGTCTCATAATTGTTAATATTGACCAAAGATAATTGAGAAAATGGTAAGAGTCTTAAATGATACCTAGATAAAGTCATAGGATAGCCTAATGTAGGGACTTAGCATATCTACTAGGGGTCATTGTCCTATTGGCAGGGTACAATATATATATATAATGTAACAGCTTAATTAATTATGCGTAATTGATGAGGTTATGTATAGTTTATGTCGCATAAATGATAAAATGTAGTGAACTGAAATCTTTATAACTCTAAGCTAAAATATTACTTTTTCATATTAATTTGTTTTATTTAAATTTTTAAAACGAGATTGTTTCTAAATATGAAATCTTTATAATTGGCTAAAATATTACCTTGTCCTGTTCATTTACCCTAGTTAAGTTTAAAAAATAAGATTATTTCTAGACGTGATGTTCTATAAATATTTGTCATGTTCGATTGAGACTTCATATTAATATAGTTATCATTACACTCACATATATAAATAAGAAATAATTATTATAACTCGGATTATATATAATTGCAATTACATAAATAAACTAAGCATAAATGTTAACAATGCTAAAGAATAGGACTCTGTCAATTCCGCTTTTTAAAATTTATTTACATTAAAGAACTCATTGAAAGCTGCAGTTACTTCAGTTTTATATATATACAGATAGAAAAAAAATTATTTCCATTCTTTGCTTTATTCTTGTAAAAAAATTAATATTTAGGCACTAAATGTGATAAACTAAGCTTTGATTCAGGGATTTTTACTTTCCAAATGTTTTTATAAAGGAAAACCATGATGATGATGATGATAATAATAATAATAATAATAATAATAATAATAATAATAATATATTGGATTATTTCCATTATCTAATATTAAATGTTGAATGTCTTTTTTAAAAAATCAAATTTAAATTTTTATTAGCAATAATACACAGGTTAGTATAATCCAATGTTTTGAATGGTATTCTTTTTCTTCAGGTGTTGCTGGCATGACTAGAAAAAGTACTAGCATAGGAATCAAATGTGGACCTTTCATTCTGTCAAATAGCTCAGTTGATTAGGGTGTTATCTTAAATTCAATATTCATAAATCAAAAGTTTAAGTTGGATTTCCTGATAATACTGTCACTGGTCAGGCCAGAATCATCTGAAGAAGATATGAGAATAATATTATCCAGAACATTGTGTCATATATTAATCTATGTGCTACTACTTATAGGTAAATGTTTTGGAAATGATAGATGGTGGAAATAGTCCAACATATAAATATTAGTAAAATACCGCAAATCTCCAGACAAACCAAGGCAGTGTGAATGGGTCCATTTATCTGAAGGATCTTTTGACTATCCATCATTAAATTAAAGAATGGTATAAATATTAAGATATTATGATTATTAAAAAGAACACTTGAAATTTTATTATAGGGGTTCAAAAATTTCTAGCTATGTTAGAGCACTGTGATAAATTGCATATCGTTTTTTAAAAAATAAATACTGTTTACCCTTCAGCTGAATAATATATCATTTTTATGGATAGGTATGTTAATTCTAATATTCTCACGGTTAAATGATTTATTCATAGCCAGCTATTTAGCTAATATATATTTTTTATAGATAGACAACTTCCATATTTCTCCATTCTGCCTTTACTAATATATTTTTTGTTACACGGAAGCGCCCGGAAATAATACTATATATATTGTAAATAAATAATATTACATTAAATATCTGTAACACAAATAATTAAACATAATTGAAATAAGAAAAAAAAGAAGATTCATTGTAAAAAATATATTCATGGTTCACTGAGTTTTTTATTTTTTTACAAATAAGAAATATTTTACAATTGGTTTTCTTTCATTATTTTAAAATGGATGAGTGAATTTGTAATATCTTGAGTTATTAGAATCAATTATAATTATAAATATCATCAAACAGGCGTTTAATAAAATATCGAAACTAAACTAATAATTCTAAAAGAAATATTGTTATATAATATTGTTTATTAAAATTATTCTTTGGTGTAACATATTATTTAATTGATTATTAATTTGTCACAGTATTGAACTGACTTCATTTTGTTAAGGATTGGAATTTAATATTTTTTATATATGATTATATATATCATACTTATAGAAAAATTATTAGTAGCTGTGATTAGATTCATAAATGAAAATCATGGGACAGCAATTTATGCATCAGTTTGATTGTTAGCATTTTACCATTTCTGGTCACCAAGAATATATTAAATTAATGTAAGTCTAGAATGACTAATAATTTATTTTATGACGTTTTATTTTTTATAAAATTATTCAGTATTATAATAAAGGATTATACTTTTATTCACAACAAGTACTTTAAAACTTGTGTTTTTTTTAAAGGATTTTTATTTATTAAAAATATTAAATTATTTTAAACATAAATAATAAAAAGCAATGAACTATTGAAATTCAATAAATGAGATAATACCATAATCCAAAAAGTAGAAGAAATAATTATGAAGAAAAAACCCTCATAAGATAGAAAAAGATTGAGAACTCTACAATTATAATGAGTTATTGGTGGTAAATTGATTACATTCTAATTTTGCTACTTCTGTTTATACTTAGTCTCTTGCAATTCTGCTCAATAATAAAGGGACAGTTTCTGAATTAAATATTTCTTGATCAATTCTCAGTTAAGTAAAGTTTAAAAGAATTCAGTTTGGTCAATTGATTGAAATTGTTGAGCTTAACCTACCATTTCAGTGCTTTTACAAAATCTCATTATTAGAAAATTATAAAATATTCTGGGAATTGTATATTTTTATATAATCTGAAAACTGTTTTTATAAAACATCAAGTTAATTTTTGTATATGTAGAATTTTAATAAAATAAATGAAATATTTTGAAAATCTATCTATTCAAAGCAATGAACATTTGTTTTTATTTATGTTTTTCGTTGCTATTAAATAAAGATAATTAATTGTTAACATGTAAACAAAATTCAAATATAAAACTTTCAGGGTTTTTTTTTAAGTAATTTGGAAAAAATACATAATCATATAATTCTTTTTTGAAGGTCTTAATGAAGCCCAAAAATTGAAAAAAATATTTAATTTCTTATCAATATATAAAATTAAATCATTAGTATTTTGAAATGTAAGTTGATTTAATTAGGATTAATACAAAAATGTAATTAATGGTAAAACATTAAAATTATTTAATATTTTCATGATATGAATAATATAAAGTCGGACATATTTATATTATTTAATAAATGGTTACTTTAAATTATATCATTTGATAACAAAAGTTTACATATAGTTCTCAATAAAAACCCTATTAATCTAATTCTCAATAATAAAATGATACCATATGCTTTTTATTGTAATAAAAGATAACAGACTCAGAAGTCAAGGATCACTAGATTGAAGCTCAATTCTGTCATTCCTAATACTCAAATATCATTCTTAACCACTATCACTCCACTGTAGGATGAAAATCTCCCCAAGGTTAATCCATCTTCTCTGACCTGTAATCTTTTTTCTCCATGCCATCTTCACATACTTTTTTATTTCATCCATCCATCTCACATGCAGTCTTTTTTTAGGTCTTGTATAATCTCTTGGAATTCAATTTAAGATTTTAACTATCCATCTATTATCTCTTCTAGCAATATTTCCAACCCAACTCCACTTCAGTCTCTTAAGTCTTTTAATGATGTTGGTAATACCTGTTTGTTCTCTTACCCATGCATTTCATTTTTGATCTGCTTTTTATACTTTTAACATGCAAATCCATACTTTTTTTAGTATTCTGAAATCTCTGTATTGCTTTTTTGATAAGAGTTTAAGTCTCAGATTCATAAGTAAGAGCTAATAAGATATATTTATTAAAAACATATTTTTTCAAACATGTAGGCCTTTTTCCTTTTAAATCGTTTAACTTAACAAGTAATAAAAATTCATTAAATATATGAATCTGCTTTTCTGAGAAAATTCAATAGTTAGTAATTCTATTAGCTTATAATTTTAAAAATATATTTTTATGATATATAATAGAAAAGTAAGAGAGATGTTAATATAGTGGCATAGTGTTATTCTTTTATGCTGTTATACTTCAAAGATGCCAACCCATGAATTATAAATTCTTTGCTATCATTAATATAAATAAAAATTTTGACATAAAACTGTAGAGAAACTTGGTTTCTTTACAATTTAGTATTTATCTGAAATATTTTTTTTTGCTTATATTATAGTTTGTTCAGATTATATCAAAGTTGTTTGTTCTGCAAGACATTTTACAACCATTTTTAAAAGTCTGTGTCAGGTATACAGCTTTTCAAAGCTTTTTAAATTATGTAGTAATTTGTCAATGTAATTATTCATTGAGATAAATCACTTCTTATTTAACTAGCCACATTTAACATAAAATTCAAAGTAATCAGAATTAAAACTATGATTCCTGGTAGACTGATAATTTTTTAGTGACACTATTCTATACTAGCAGTTACAGTTAGATGAAGTAAAGATTTTTATTCAAGCAGAAACAAAAAGTTCTTTATAACCATTATTTAATCACTGTTCCATTTTTTAAATAAAGATCTAAACCATATCAAATTTAATACTATATATACATCTTGTTTGTATTAATACATTATAAGTACATGGGTTTGAACTCTCTAAACTCCACCTCATTAAAAGAATTTTCTTTAATAAATAAAATAAAGAAAAAGAATTTTAAGTTATACTAAAAGGTTTAAATTGTATAATTAATAAGTCCTGCATGGAAGATTTGAAATACCAGGCACTCATTGGAAATATAGGGGATTTGAACTCAGACTTTCAAGCCTTTTCACTATTCACACTATCTCATATTATTGATGCACATGACCACACACATTGCAGAAAAGATAAATAATCACCAATATATGTATTTCATACTAAACCAGCTCTCATCAGTTGGTCTAGATTACCATCTCCCGTACATATATATAATTTATGCTCAGTTTATATTAAGAAAGCAAATACTTACACTTTAATAGACAGGCTTCAACCCACACCAACCTCCAACTCTTCAGCCATCCATACTATGGCTATATATTACTGTTAAAAAATTAAATAGATTATGTGGGTTTTTTAAACCTTGCAAAAGGAAAAAAATTTAAAGTTAAAATATTTCACTTTTAATTCTTTTTTTTTTTTTTTTGTTATTTGAAATGTCTTAAATCTCTTTTGTCAATTGAAATAGATAAAGACATTTAATTAATCTGTAGGAAGATTAAGTTGTTTATACATGTTTTTAGTTATAAATCATATTAAATCAAATGAAAGAGATAAAAAAAATATCTATGGTAATTTTTTTTCTTTTGTTGTTTTATGTGTTTGATTCTGGTCATACAAATGAGCAATTTTACTCTATATAAGTTGCCTTCATTTTGTGCTTGCTTTCTGCCTGTTAGTGATCTGGAGGGGATAACCCAACCTATGTACAAGGAAAAAATCTTTGCTATCACAATCTGCTTTTAAAAACTGCTGGAAAGAATCCTGAGTAAAAAAGAAGCTAACTTTCCAGGCAAAACTAATTTTCAATATGAGAAAGTAGAACCAACTTTTATGTACCAGTTGCTGCAATCCATAGTTAGAAAATGGGTAACTTATTTTAGAATATCTCAGCCTGCTTAAAATTTTATTAAAATAACCTGCTAAAAGAGAGAGGAAAGGAAAATGAAGAAGACCAATAGAACAATTAACTATCATACTCTATGCTTTGTGGGATGATCAGATTGACAGAGAAATGTGTTATTTCATGTATTTGTGTACAAGTTAACATTCAAAAAGATATAAATTAGTATAACAATTAAGAAATGGACTGCTCTTTTTAATAATAATAAATTACCAGTACTCAATCATAGGAATCAATGTGTAAAGTCCTATCAGGACATTCTAGTAAATATCAAATTGTGATAAAAGAAGAACTGCAATTATATATGTGCATAAAAAAATTAGAACAGAGATATAAAAGTACATATTTTGAACTGCTTTAGTTAAATGAGCTCAAAGTATCAAAATATGAGATTATGCTATTTTATTTTATTAAAATATAGTAATTGTCAATGTTTTTTGAGATTGATATTTTTCTTTTTTGTATTTGTGTGATTTAATTGTACATATATTTTTTAAAAGTATATTATAATTGTATAGGTTAAAGAAAATGCCTAATTATTCGTTGGATGTTAGTTTAGATTTAAAAATGCATTTGTAATTTAACTTTTTTACTATTAAATTATTAGTTTTATAAATAAAAAAATATATTATTTCTATTTTCTTGTGTTCATTATTATTTATATATATAAACATTTTGAATGTTTAAACATTAAAATGTCTTTCTTCATTATTCTTGGACAGAATTCCTTATAAGCTGAGAGATAAGTGTGCTATGTGTATAATTTATAAAAATAGTTATATTAAGGTAAAAGCATTATGGGTAATACCAGAACTAAAAATAATAATAACAACAACAATAATAATAATTATGATGATGATGATAATAATAATAATAATAATAATAATAATAATAATAATAATAATAATAATAATAATAATAATAATAATAATAATAATAATAATAATAATAATAATAATAATAATAATAATAATAATAATGAGGACTAATTTAACATGTTATGATAAAAATGCTATAATGTTTAATATTGCTGGTGCTCATTAATTATAAATCATTCATCATCATGTGATCCATAGGCTAACCACCAAAAAAGTTAATGGTGAGAAATATAGTTATTTCATCTGTCAAATATATATATATGGCATAAATATAGATGATCAGTTTATATGTGGTTACCCAAGTAATGTTTGAATACCATATGATATATTTGGCCACTCAATTAGGGTATGGATAAACCTTTAGTTCATCTGGTACATTTGGCTTCCAAATAGGATTATAAGATCCCCAAAATTATCAGGTACAATATACATATGTAAGAATTTTATGAACTATATACATAATAAACATTGAAGATATAATGGAAACTTCTGTGTATTTATTTAAATAAACATCAATTATGATGAACTTAGATAAACAACCATTAAAACTGGCAATTGTAAGCTGAAATCTTACTATGTAGTAATAGTATTTCAGTCTGTCTTACCTTTGAACTCTAAATATTATGAGTCATAAATCAGATATATATATATGGGTGTGGGTGTGAGTTATGTGCTTAAATGTTTTTCACAAGGAAACAAATCTCTCCTGTAAATGAGTTATATATATATATTAAGTGAACTATTGTCATGGACTTAATAGATATAAATATTGAAAGTATAATAGCAATATTTATCTAAATAAATTTATGTCATGGTGTAATGAGGAAAACAACCAATAATATTATAATGAAATTTATCCATAATTACAGTTATGCATTCAAATATCCATGCATACACAGACATATATATATAATTATAGGGGATTTGAGCCTAGACATTTAAGCTCCCTTCAGCTATCCACCCTATCTTATACAACTGATACATCTAAACTCCAAGTATATAAATTATATTTGTATTCAAATATTATATATATGTAAAATAAATAAAATGTCCGTTAATTAAAAACAAAATTGTAATTATAATTGAAATAATAAATTTAATGGTTTACAAAATCCGCAGAAGTACTTTTGGTTAATTTCTTAAACATGCCTCAACTGCCATTAAATTCAAAAACATTAAAATACGAGATTCATGGAATTTGAATTGATGACGTTTGTCATTTGCTTCCGCTTTTGTTTTTGAATTTAATGGCAGTTGAAGCAGGTTTAAGAAATTAACCGAAAGTACTTCTGCGGATTTAAGGATTGTTTGTAATAGTTTGTAAACCGTTAAATTTATTGTTTCAATTATAATATATATATATTCAAATCACACTCCCAAACATTACGGTATTTCATCTACATGCTGTGTGAATAAATATAAATTCTGAACTTCCAACAGCTGACTCAGAAAGAGATTCTCTTCAATCATGTGCTGCAAACAATCTTATATATTGAAACTTAGATCTTTTCAAACATAGAGCATGAAATTAAACTAACAATGATCTTAAGTTGCTACTAAGCAAACACGTTTAACTTATATTTATAAAGATAGACTATAACAATAATCATATTAAACATAGCTATCTTCCAACATAAATTTATAAGAAAATATTCCAGTGTATATTACTATATGAAAATTAAATAGAAAATATACAAATCTCAATCCCAAACATTATGATATTTCAATATATAACATCGTTTCAGCATACAATTCAAAAAGATATTGTTTTGAGTCAGATGTTTGAAATTCAGAATTTACATTAATTAACAGAGGGCTTAGCTGATATATTATAACATTTGAGAGGAGTGATTTGAATATTTCTTATTTAACTTTCAGCTAGCAATATGCACTGGAATATATATATATAGTAATGAAATGTGAAAAGAAGAAATGAACTCTACTTTTATTTTAGTATTTAAGCCTAATGACATTTTATTCAAATAATTTTTTTAGTGATGAGATAGTGATTTCTAAATCAATAAACGAACATAGATTATTGAGATAAATTAAATATAAGATAAAACTAGTATTAGAACTTATTGATATTATAATGATGTTTAATTGGATTAAAATAATAGTAATAAATATTTAAGAATTAACTAAAGAAAATAGATAACGATATTTTATCTTTTGTTCGGTTATATACACAAATATAATTTTATTAAATTAAGGATGATTATAAAAATTATATATATAATTAAATACACTATGAAAATTATATATTTTTATAGATAATTCATTTGAAAAGCAATTTTCCCACTTAACTTTATTTGGATAAATAATGTAATGTTATTAAATAATCATTTTAACATATATATATATAATATCTTTTGAATACAAGTAGAGTGTACATACTTAAACTAGATGTAATTAGAGGGATTTAAGCACAGTCTTTCAAGCTCACTTAGTCATCCACTCTATCATATGTAACCGAACACATCCACATATATATGAAAAAGTTAAATAATCTCCATTATACATATTTTATGCTGAATCAGCACTCATCAGTTGACCCAGATTATCATCTCCCACACATATAAATAATCATTGCTCAGTTTACATTAAATGGCAAATCTGCAAATTTTAATGAACAGGCTTTAGTTCTATCTCTTCTCCAACTCTTTAGCAGAATGTTCTTAGTTCTTGTTGATGCCAATATTATTGTCATACCCAAGTTGACCTTAAATTGCTCTGACTTCTCATATGTAGGACCTTAACATGCCCATAAAAATACAGAGAAGAGTGATGTGCAAAATACAGACTGAATATGTTATATCTTTTCAACATGAGTACAGTATATTCTTAAGCTAGATGTAATTAGAGTGGCTATGGGGATTTTGAACACTGATTATATATATGTGTGGGACATGATGATCCAGACCTAATGATAAGTGATGGTTTATCTTGAAATATGTATATTGGATATCATTTATCTTTTTCACATGTATATGGTCAAGTGTATTGGTTATATAAAATAGAGTGAATGAGTAAGGGAGTTTGAAAGACTGTGTTTAAATCCTCTCTAATTACATTTAGCTTAAGTATATACACCATACTTGTATTCAAAATATATTACATATGCAGACTATATTCTGCCATCCTGCTTCTGTGTATTTAAATGGATATATAAAGGTTCTACACATGAAGGATCAGAGTGATTTAAGATCAATGTGTGTATGACATAATATTGGCATCAAGAAGGGTTTTGAGCATTCCACCATCAGATTTTCAATGATATGGATAGCTGAAGATTTGGGGAGGGAAGAGGATTAAAGTCTGTTCATTAAAGTTTATACATTTTCTATTTTAATATAAACTGCATTGAGTATGTATATGTGTGGGAGATGATGATATGTACCAAATGATGAGTGCAAGTCTGAATCTTTAACTTTTTAAAAAACTCTGAAGCATGTACTATTTTCTTCTAAAATGATGAGGCTACTCATATGTCAGATTTTATTATTAAGTTTATTCATTCTTATAGTTATTCATTTTATTTCATAATTATCTTATTTTAATATTGTGTATTAATTTTCCATAACACATTAAATTCATATTTTTATTTTTTAATATGAAAGTCATATTTAGATTATTTTTAAAAGTACACACAATATCTTTCCCTTAACTCTTTAATCATACCATTATCAAGTTTTTTAAAATAATAAATTAACACCATTGTTAATTTTTTTTTTAATTTCCAATAACTTATTATAGAGAATATGAAATCGCTTGTAACTTTCTCAGCCAAATTAAACATTGCATACAAGCACAAACAAAAGTATGTAATCAGAACACAAGAAACCTATTGTTAAAATTTCATTATATTATATAGATTTGCAAAGTTTTTTCACTTAGAGATCAAACTTAATAAATTTGTAAATAACAGATCTTTCATAAACAGTTTTTCAATACATTGTGATTTAATAATAATTTAATGACTTAATTTAATGTATAATTTCATAGTACTATAGGTTAAGTATAGATCAGATAGAAATTACATAAATAATATAAAGAAAATATAAAAAAATTACATAAATAGCATACAACTACAAAACTTGTACTGCTCAAGTTAATATAAAACACAACACTAAAACAAGACTTAAGATTATTGAGCCAACTTTCTGCAGATTGGTGTCAGAATAATAGTGTTGAATCTGGCAGCAACTGGCCAAAAACTAGCTCAGTGCTCTTAAGTCTTATTTTAATGTTATGCTTATCTTTTCATATTAACTTGAACAATAAAAGTTTTCTAGTTTTACATAGTTTTGAAAAGGATATAATTTTTTTTGAATATATATACTATAAGTAAAATTTAAAAAAAAAAAACTCAGAGAAAGTATGAAAAAGAAGAAAATATATCTATATAATGAAGTAGTGATCATACTTTAAAGATCATTATTATAGTTTTTGTGATTCAGATTAAAATGATTGGTTAATTTTTGTTGTAAGAATTTGGTAACTGAAACAATAGAGAAAATTAAAGATTATCTGAGTAATAGGTTTAAACATAAAAAAAGAGCTTGGAAGTTTTATTTTTAAATTTTATAAAATTGAAAAAAAAATATTTGCTAACAAATTTTGACAAATGATTCTGTTAGCTACAATTTTATAATATATATATATCTTTTATTATTCTCTTCAAAGAAAAAGTATCACACTATCTTATTTAACCCAAGGTATCTTAAAAAACAAAACAAAAACAATAACGATTGAATTTTAAATATCTATATTCAATAATAAAAAAAGCAATAGGCTTAAATAATTTATACGTGATCATTAAACATTTTTTTATATTTAAACATCATTTCCATTACTATATGTAAATAGAATGTTTTGATATTTTTGAAAAGTTTTTCATGTAATTTTATAAGTTTCAATATAATACAGGATGTCAAGATGTACATTTATTTATATTGTTCATTATTTTATTGTCATTACACATGACATAAAATTATTAATATCAATTTGTAGAGAAATAATTAATTGATTTATATGAATATCTTGTAATTATTCGCATAATACTCTAAAAATGAAGTCTTAAGAAGATAATCTATATAAATCGTAGATAATAAAGGAGGCAAAATTACAATCTTATAATGTAGAAATTTCATTATATTTAACAAACATTTTTTTACTATTAATAAATCAACTAATGTATTTAATAAGCTTACAGAAATATTTAATGAGTAATTTTTTTTAAAAAGAATGTTGGTCTCTGAATTTTTAGATAAACCTAAAAATAAAATTTTGATTCAGTCTATTAGGACATTATAGCATAATTAAAAAAAAAACCTTGTATTATATATTAATTTGGGATAAGTGTTATTCCAAGTATATTGAAAGCTCTTCATGTTATATGCAAAATTATTCTACAAATTGTTGGACATTTTTTGGAGTTTCCAAATATATTAAGATTATTCCAATTCATAAAAATTGTTCTAAGAAATGTATAACTTCAGAGTTATTGTTATTCTATATGCTGTGGCTAAATTTTTTAAAAGATGTATATATAATAAAAATGTTGAAGATGTAAATAATTATTTAGTTCCTGGTCAACATCATTTTTGTCAAACAGATCATTTTGAAACTAATCTCAGCACAAAATGAGGAATTATAAATTCTCTCCATATAAAGCAGATACCAATAAAAAAAATCCAGGATGCTATCAATATTCTTAAGAGTCTAAACTATGTCATAAATATGTTGTCTAATGCCTAAGCATTTTGAAAAAAATTTTAAAGCATATATGAATATTCATCTATTGTTAAATCTCTGTCCTCATACTTTTTTAAATTATTTTTTTATTGGATGACATTTCATTTTGGTTCCATTAATTATTTGCACCACTGATACAATTTTTTTAAAATAAAAATCCCCAGTCAAATGATAGTTAGTGTGATCCAATAAAAACCTAATTATAGTGTTACTTTTAATTACTCATCAATCAATCTGGATAATACATCTAATAATTTTTGTCTGTAATTTTTTTTATTTTTACATATATAGTTGTGTATATATATCATTATTTTACATATATGTCATTTTAATGATGGGTATCAGTGTTGATTAACTGCTTTCAAATCATTCTTCCATCTCCTTTTTATATATGATTCCATAATGTTACTCATCTATGACATTTTGGCTATTTTTTTTATTTATTTAAAATTCCAATTATCACATTCTTTTATAGGACATCTGCCTATTTAACACATATCTAAAATGTATTTTTTCATTTATCATCTCTAGCAATTGTCTTTGTACATTTTCCTTTACCAAAATTCATTTATTAGTTCTCTTAACTATCCAAAATACCCAGGAATTCTTTAATATTTTTTTTCAAAAGCATCAATTCTTGCTTTTTTTTACTTTCCCATTGTCAATATATTTTATTTATGCATTGCAATGTATTATGCCAATGTCTTTAATAGTCTGCACTTTATACCCATATTTACCTTTCTGCTTGTTCATATAGATATCAATTTTATAAATGCCTTCAATGCCACAAATAATGGTGCTTTCATTTTTATATGCTATTCTGCATCTTGATTTACTCTAAAACCAAGGCAGGCAAATGTGGAAATCTGTTCCAATTGAATATGCTCCACTTGGTATTATTATGTGATTAGATGCATCATCCTTGTCTTGCCTGTATTTAGTCTTAATCCATATTCTGCTTCTGCTCTTACTAATAAATCTGGCAAATCTTTTCTGATGTTATCAAAACTATATCATTTGCATATCATGTATCACATATTAATCTTTCTTCAATACAATTTTTTTTGAAAACTATCCAGAGCCTCTCTCATTGTCATGTCTGCCACAATAATTAATATATGTATATATTATGACAGAATAGTTTTATGGCACATAATTTAATGTGTGTGTGCATATATATTTAAGGCTTGAAAAGAAATGTACACATACAAAATGTATTGTTTATATTTATTTAAAATATATAGTCTGGAATAATTGAAGTATTAGTTCAATAAAAAATGTTGATACTTTAAAAGTATGGTAAATTATTTAAAATAAAATATAAAAAGAAGTTTATTTAATACAAACATTTTTATTAAATTTATTTTTGATTTTGACTAATAATCAGCCATAAATCTAATGCACATTCATTTTAAGTTAATATTTATATATTGACATCACTTAACATCTCCACGCTCTCATTTCCAAATGCTTAAGATTTGCCCATGCATAAATGTTTGGGGCAAAAAGATAGATGGATTCATTCTGTCTTTTCACAAAGACTTTATCTTGTGTTTGAAAGTGAGAGTATTCATTTATAGTTAAAATCCACAAAGAGCATGCATGCGCATTAGCTTTATGGCTGATTATTAATATTATTAATTAGTTTTAATAAATGCAAATTAAAAACAGAATGATGGGAATTAAATTATCTTGTTTTATTAATAAAAATGGTAAATAACTTACTGTTAATTCCATTGTTTTTAAAGTCTACTGGGTATTATAAATACTGGATTCTGTTTGTCATTATATAGATCAAGTTTGAACTTTCAGAGAAATAGATTGCATGGTTTCTCTTTGAATGCAAAGCCCAGTGAAAAGTTACAGTGTGTAGGAAGTCAAATTTCTGATTGTCTCTATGTTGATTAAGTTAAATTTCCAGAGGAAGTAGATGACATGTTTTTTCTTTGAAATGTAAAGCCTAATAGGTGTCATGTAGATCTATTTGTTTATCTGCTATCCAATTATAGAAAATGGAGTTGAGGACTATCAAGCAATCTTTATAAAAAGCCAGCCTACTACTTCTTAAACTTAAATGCTGTATTTTATATATAACCCTATTTTGTATATAGACATAAAAGCATTAGCAAAAGAAATTAATGTTAGTCATATATATGTATTACATTTTCAGGAAATCTATTTACTGATGTATGAGACTCAGTCAAAAGAAATTTGCTAGTAAGTAACAAATTCTTTCAAATGTTAATTTTGTAAATTAATAAAAATCTATGTCTGTTTATTATCCTAAAAGACATATTTATATATTCTCTGTTGATTCTTCTCTATTGTATTGTTTTTCAAGGAATGAGAAAATTGTTCAATAAGAAAAAATAATTGACTTTTGAAACTTATGCACAAGCATTAAAAGTCTCCAGAGAATAGAAACTCTAAAAAATGCTTTTCTTAGAATTCTATTATATCATTCATAAAAGGCTTGTTTCAGAGTTAGACAATATAATTAAATTACCAAACGTGTTTTTAATGACAGGGGAATATTCAGATTGTTTTGACTGAGTTAGTGAATTTGTATTTTGCATAATTAGACTGTTAAGATAATTTTGTTCACAATATTAATTTATTAGAATGTTCTTGTGTTCCATTATATTTATATACATATCTAACATATAATTATTTATATTTTGCTAAAATAGAATAACTTTAGCCTATAGATTTAATGAATTTATTATATTTTTGCATTATAACATGCATAGTTTGTGTATCTCTGGACATCAAAACAGAAAAATCTTTATTAGTTTAGTAAGAAACAGAATATTTTGTATTAACATGTATACATATCTTTGCTTATATACGGCTGATATATAAACGATTTCTATATCATTGCAAATTTGTAAATTATCAAAATTAGAATGATTTATTTGTATTATAGAGCAATTTAACAAATCTTTCATTAGTAAATTTATTAAACACTATTTTAAGTTATTTAGTACTATCATAGGTTACAAATTATATGTGGATTTTCTCTTGTTCACAGTTACTAGGGCTCTTGGTATCCCAAAACTAGATTGACCATAACAGTATGCGTATATGAGTATTTTGTGGACATCCATAAATGTTTTTTTTTAATTATTTGAATACCATAAAGTCATAAAAATCACTTTGACAGTCCATTTACTTTACTTTATAGATTTTGATGATAATAATTAGTTTATTGGTGGCCAGTACACTCATGATACCTGATGGTTCTAAGCATTGAGATAATCAGCAATCATATAATGATCCCTAAATATTTTAATATGTTTCATACTGTAGTATATGTGTGGGCAAATAAAATTATTTATTGCTGCAATTTTATGCTCTAAGCTTAGCATTGTCTGGGTGCTGATTAGTTTAGATTTTATATTATATTACTTTTAAATTTAGTCACAAAAAATCACTATTGACTTTTTATTATTACTATTGATGCTATGTTTATCACTTGTATATGTTGCCACATAATTACTTATGTTGGTTTCTGATTTTGTCCACTTGCTGATGATCTCTCTATATTCATTTCTATCACCCTTACTATCTCTTGATATACCTTATTCATAACATTACAATATATATTGAGAAAATACTTTTTTGAAAACAAGTATGTAGTATTCGTTATATTTTTAATATTACATGTTAAACTTGCTTCAATAAAAAATGTTTGTTTGTTTATTTATTTTATTTCTGAAGATATATAAATTTGCATAAAAAATTTTAAAAAAAAACTGCAACAAAAATATCTGGTAAAAAAAACAGCAGCTATTGATCAATAAAATTTCTACTGACACTAGAGAATTTGTAAAGAAAAAAGGAATATGAAAATATATATTAAAATAATGCATTAAGAACAATTGAATATCTTGAATTTTGTAAAATAATATGAAAAAGAATTGATAATGATATAAGAAAATATAATTGTGAATTAACAAAAAAAAGTTATAGGAAAGAATAAAAGTCTCAAGAGTGTAAACAAAATTTTGGTACTGGTAAGAAATTTATTTCTGCAATAAGAATAAAAGATGCAACTATTCATAAAAAGAGAGATGACAACATGAAATGTGTAGAAGATTTCTATCAAACATTACATGATAATAAAGAACAAATATCTTCTATATCTTCTGAATTGCTCAGGATTTTAAATGAAGAAGTGAGATATGCAATTAAATCTATGAAAAGGGAATTACTTCAGTTAATGATGAAATTATAATCGATACTTTAAAAAAAAAACAAGTGAAGAAGTAGAATTTTTGGGGCAAAGTTATATATAAAATGTCTAAATCAGCAGTTGGCAACCTTTTAGATATTGCTGACCACTAACATAATTTTTAAAGATACAAATTAATATGAGTATTGATTATGATATACATATATATTTACTTATATATTAATAATTTTAATTTTATCACAAAAATAATAATAAATAATAGTAATATATATTAAAAATTAGTGTGATATTTGTGGCTATTGGTTTAAAATTATTTTACTAATCTTTGGCTCCAATGATATCACTGCAGCATGTAAAGGAGCTTCTATTTCAAGCCGAGAGTGATACTTGTTTTTAATAATTGTTATAGTTGAGAATGTTTTTCACACAAGTAGGTCATTGTGAATGGAATCCGATTTATTAGATATAAATATAAAGAAATACTTAAATGATTGTAATATTGAATTTAACGTACAAAATAAATTATAATATTATATTAATATAATTTTTGTGTAAGTTTTTGTATTATTTGTTTTCATTTTGAGTTATATGAAAGTAAAACTAACTTTGTATTTATATGTTTTATAATTTGTTAAAGAATTGTGTTTTATTTTGTTTTTTTGTTAATATAAGGTTCATTTTATTTCATAAAAATAAATAAATGTATAAATACATATTTATTATGTTTTATATGTGTAATTTTCTAATTTGTATCTACAAAAATTATTTAAAATTAATAACGAATAGTATTCTATTCTTTAATAATTTTTATAGATGTTTTTTCATTCAAAATTCTTAATAAAATTTTTGAGTTTTAGTTCACCCAATTACCAAGGGTACATGCCTAGTCAATTGTACAGAATTCAGAATTCTTACTTCATTTTTCCTATGCCACAGACCATTCGAATAGGGGTTAATTAAATGCCTTGAGGTAGATATTTTGCAAATCACAGTAATATTTTGTAACAAATCAATAAGAAATATAATGTTCATGTTTTATTTTACATATAATAAGGCAACTTAAAATTTATTTTTTAAAAAAAAAAATTATTAAATGAGCTTAGTGAATTTAAATAATATCTGAATATATTTGTGGACCATTAAAATTATGTCACAGACCACAAGTGGTTCACAAACCACTGATGCTGATATAAATAAGAAAATAAACCAGATAGTTGGAAGAATGCAGGATTAATATTTTAAAAAATTGTTAAAGAATATATTAGAAATTACAGACCTATCAGTCTTTTATCAGTTTATACAAAATTTTTACCAAGATAATTACAACTCGTCTACAGAAAACTTTGGATTTCAACCAAACAAAAGAACAAGCTGGATTTAAAAGTGATTATAATACAGTGGATCATATCCAAGTATTGAGATAAGTTGTAAAATGGGCTAATGAATATGAGTTGCAATTATGCTTTAGATTTGGGCATTATGAAAAGCCATTTGATTCTATAAGCATTTTCTTCAGTGATTAAAGCATTGGATCATCAAGGTATAGATCCAGGATATTGTCATATTCTAAAGAATATTTATAAAAATTCAACAGTAATAATTATATTACATAATGGTACTAGGAAGGTTAACATTGGGAAGGGAGTAGAACAGGGTGACTCCATATCTCCAAAACTTTTTACAGCAATGCTTCAAGAAGTATTTTGTAGATTAAAATGGGAAGCTAAAGAAATAAAATTAAATGGACATTGTTTGAGTCATTTAGATTTTGCAAATGATGTAACTATTTTTGCAAATAATGATTCCCAGTTTCATGAAATGCTGCAAGAGTTATCAGATTAAAGTAAGAAAATAAGGCTAAAGGTAAATGTTAAAAAATACTAAAGTAATGTTCAATGGATTTTCTCAAAAGATAAAAATAAAGATTGATAATGATGAGTTAGAAGAAGTTAACAACTACAAATTCCTTGGTCAGATTATTACTACAGATGGAAATATAATGGATGAAATTAATCATAGAATTAAACTTGGTTGGAGTGCTTTTGGTAGAAATAACAATATCGAAAGGAAATATGCTTATGTGTTTGAAAAGAAAGTTTTTTTAATAAATGGGTTTATCTGAGACTTGAACACTTAACAGAAGAGCAATACAAAGACTTCAGACCATTCAAAGAAATATGGAGACATGTTAGGAGTAATATGAAAAGACCAAAAATGAAATACATTAGTAAGAGAACAAACATGTGTTACTGACATCATTGAAATGAAATTGGGCTGGGCAAGCTAGAAGAGATGATAATAGATGGATAGTTGAAATCTTAAACTGGATTTCAAGATATTGTAAAAGACAGAGACCATATATGATATGGATTAATAACATAAGAAAGTGTGCAAGAGTGATGTGGAAAAGTGAGACTAGACATCAGAGAAGACTGATTGAATTTGAAGAGACCCTTATCCTGCAATGGATTGATAATAATTGAGAATGATGATGATAATAAAAAATTTTAAATGAGGATGTTTTTATAGGTGAAAGATTTAAATATATTTTTCAGATTGATTAATATATGTGGTTACATAGTTGTTATTCTTATAGCACTTAATTTTTAATTGGATATTGCCTCCATTTTTTGGCTTGTAAAATTGGCTCTGTAATCGTCATATTATCTAGATAATAGTCAGCAAGATTTTGCTGAAATGGCAATGCTATTATGCACATTAATTAAATATATGCATATGTGTGTGTGTTGAATTAAGTATTTTCCAAAAGTTGTTATTCTAATAAAAAACAGAAATAAGATTTTATCCATGTAAACATAGATAAAACTTTGCTATTAATGTTGCCAGGTAACTATCAATTACTATTAAATCACAGTCTTCTGAGACTAAATAAGTTTTGTCCATTACTTATACCTTTTTTATTGGATCTCTTTTTACTTCAACAATAACCCCAAGAAAAGAACTGTTATAGGTAATGAAAAAAACTTATTTAACTTCAGGGAGATTGTGAATTACTAATAATTAATAGTTTATTGGCAATATTAATAGCAAAGGTTATTTCTGTTAGTAGTTTCCTGGTAATATCAATGGCAAAAGTTATTTCTGTTTACATGGATAAAATCTCCATAAAAATATGCTAAAAATTAAATGTACAGAAATTAAATATTAAAATTTAAATTTGTGGATAAAATTTAATTTTATATAGTCTAGTACTAAAATTTTAACAAACAGCAATTAGTTTGTTTGATAGAGTAAAAATATATAATTATAAATCCTAGATATGTGTAGACAAACTATAGAAAAATTCTATAACACTCTGAATAATTCATTTACTAAAATAATTTTTTTTAATACTAGATTTCTCTTCATTTTTTTATAAAAATAAACAACTCTTTTTAAATAGATACTTTAGCAAATTTTACTTATTAAAAACAATATGTGATGTTTTTTTAATTTTTAGCATTTAAAAAATGATAAATAATAATAACTTTAAACCAATACAAAGCATAGAGTTATAATAAATCCTTAGTGAGCAATAGTAATCAGTTATATATATATATATAGTATTTGATTTAATTAATTATATGAAAATTCAAATTCTATTGAAGTTTAATGAAAAGAGATACAATATTGTATTATTATATTTTTAATCATTTTACATTTAAATGTAAATTAATAATGATGATAATAATAATATGTTACAACTAGTATATAAACACATTATAGTTAAAATAATATAACAATAAAATATTTTAATAAATAATTTCTTGCCAAGTTTATTTTAATTTAAAAAATTACTCTTTATTATAATACTTAATATAATAATTTTATTCTATGAGTACATAATGAATTGATACATAAATAATAATTTATCTCTTTTATAAAATTTTATCACAATAATTTTATTATATATATATATATATTGATTTGTTACATAAAAATAATTTATCTTAGCTATTTCTGTATTACAGTGAATTACAGTTGACCAAATAATTACTAGCTAATAATACTAAAAAAAAAATTTTTTTAGTCAAAAAAATTGATTATTCTTTCATAATGCTATGCTGTTGATAAAATTTATTTACTTATTCCTTGAAATATGGCTCTTTTTGTTGAATTTACGACTTTGTATTTATATGGCTTTATTACTTAAAATGTAATAGATGTCTTAACATTAGCAAGCATTACTCTTCTGGTTTTAAGAAAAAGTAGAATTTGTAAATTTATGAAAGAAAAAATTATCTCTTGTGAACAATAATTTATCATCTTAATATATAAGCTAAAGGTAAATAAATTCTGTATTCTTTTTTAACAAAAATAAAATGAAAAAATTTATAAATTTTGTAAATCATTAGCTACTATAAAATTCTATAAAACAACAACATATATTAGTAATAATTTTTATTATACATATTAATTATGATAAAGGTATATCTTAAGAAAAGTTATCTTATGCTGATTCTAATTTGAGAAAACAGAAATATATAAATCATGTCTTATTCATATTAAAATATTTCATTTATTATTTTCAAAAAAACATATATATATATAATTTTAATATTAATTAATATCTATGCAAATTTGCTTCTGTATTCAATGCTATCTATTTGTTCTATTAGTTATGGCATTAAAATATTCATTAATGTTCATAAATTGTTCACTAAATTTAAGGGATTGTTCATAATAAACAAATATAATAATCTGATATCATCATCTGATGGCTGAGTGAAAATAAAATTGTTAATAATTGTTTGTTTATAGTTATAAATGATCTTATTCTAATCTAATATTAGTTTTATGTTTCCTTTATGATTTAGTTCAGTGATAGATAGATGAATTCAAAAGCTAAATATTTTTGGAGTCAAGTTTAAACTTCACGTCTGGTTCTCGAACACTGCATGATTCTTTGAGAAACTAAATCTTCAATTATTTATATATTGATTTCCATACTAATATTATGATTAATATTAAAATTTAATTTTTTTAAATTTCATTTGTAAGTTTAACATTTTTTTTAAAAATTACTATAAATATATTCTGCTTTCAGAACTGCAATATTTATAATTAAGCTTTAACAATATATTTTAACTTTTAAATATTACATGGATTTAATAATACATTTATTAAGGATTTATACCTTCTCATCTGAAGTGAATCAAAGTTTTTCAGTAGTATTAGCAATATTCTGCATATAAAATTCAAAAATCAATTCAAATCAAGCTTTAATATTTATAGTTCTTTAGAAATCTATATTATTTTATATAGTTTTTTATCTTTTTGTGTGGACATTTTATAATAACTAAAACTTGTAAAAAAAAAACTTTTCTAATTTAACTCAAACATTCTGTCACATTTTTAAAGATATTAAAGATTACTTTTCACATAATTTTCTGTTTTTTAGAAAAAATATTACAATTTTAATTTCAAAAGTCAATATTAAATTTTTAAATTCATTTTAAAATTAATTATTGATTTTATAAAACTTTAATTTACTTAAATTTAGAATTAAAAAAACTGAATATATGAAGTTGATGGTTTTAATTAAAGAAATGATTTTTTTTTAAAAAGTAATATTAATTTATTTTTATACATAAAAGTATGTGTGTGCATGTGTATTTGCATATGCATATGATGCATGATAATTGCAATTGTTAAACTTGAATTTTAAAATGTTATTATGTATGATTATTAATGTAAAAATACAATGCAATTTTATTCATAGAATCTTTTTTAACATTAAAAGAAGTTATTGCTATTTTAATGCTAAAATAATTTTAATAACTTTTTGATTTTTATAAGTGTTTGGAATTTACAAAAAAAAAAAGGATTGTATATTAAAAAGGCAATTTTACTTTGTCTGCAATTTTTAAATAAAATTCTAAAAACTATGTTATACTTATTAATTAATATTATATTATAAAAAAATTTCATGCAGCATTTAAGATTACAATATCCTTCAATTGGAGAAATTATTTCTAATGTTTTGCCTAGTGTCAATTTTTGTAATTATTCAACATTTGATGTTAAAATTTACAATTTTTTATGTTTAAGCAATTAATAAACATTGGTCGTTAAACTCAGTTTGTTAGAAGTTCACTGACCTTAGAACTGCTCTGCCAATTTCCATTTGGTATAATAAAAAATCTTCAAACCATATACTATAAAATAATGTACTAAATATTCCAAAAAGAAATATTTAAAATTAATCTGTTACAGAATTTATGTAAAATTCCAAGAAAATTGTGATTGATTTTATCAAATCACTGCTGTTACATGCAAACATGTATTGTGAACAATATATTGAAAGAACATCCTTTCCCATGTGTTATTATATTAGCTCAGGACTAAAATTCAAGAACACTTTTGAATTGTAATTTTAAAAAAGATATAACTGCAAATTTGAAATATGATTTTTTTTTAAAAAAGAGATGCTATATTTTATGTAATATATATTTTTTATTATTTTATTAATATTATTTATTAAGAAAGTATATTTCAGCATTCTCTCCAAGGGCATGCAGATATAAAGAATAGGTATATCAGTTTATTTAATAATTATGAAACTATATGCATATATCACATTCATTTTGTGTGAATGAATTAATCTTGGATGAATGAGTTTGAATTTAACAAAAGTTATATAGATTTACAATTTTTATATTCTACGATGACTTGTTTTTTTATTTTTTTATATTATGTTTTTGAGAGTGAAGTGAATTTTGGTGATTAATAATCACTTCTGAGTAAAATATTACAGATAATGTACATCTAAACTTGCATAAACGTTATTTATGTTTATAAATAATGTCTATTTTCTTTGCATATATATATATATATATTAGTAAAAAATCAGTCATATTTCACATGACCTATATAGCTTGTATTACCAATATGTAATATATAAAGAGCCTGCTAATAGCTCTAAACAAGCTTATTTATTTTATTTTTTATGATAAATGCTACAAGAGAAAATACCTCACTGATGAGAGCTCGAAACCGGTCTGGGGATGGCGACCATCGTAGATAAAGGTTTCGGGTATTTTCTCTTGCAGCATTTATCATAAAAAATAAAATAAATAAGCTTGTTTAGAGCTATTAGCAGGCTCTTTATATATATATATAAGAGATGAAGCATTCCTTTTATTTATGGAAAGAAGTATATGTATTATATATGTATATTAAACCACTGGATAAATTGATAATAGCATATGGACTTGCTGTCAGTGTATTTTGAAGAATAGTATTTGTAGAAATATATTTGAAGTTCAGTCAGAGTAAATAATATTTAGGGAGTCAAATTTAAATTATTTAAATCACCCACCTGAGGAAACAGATTTATGATTTTATTTGAAAATTTTATTCCATTATAAGTAATTTTAGACTAAATAATGTATAATTTTGTTATTATTTATGTAGAATTAAATATTGTGAATCGGATCTTTCATATGAAGAAATATTGAAATTATTTTATATAGCGCTATGTTTTTTATGTAATTGTAACATTAGCGATTAAGCATATGCGCATGCGCTTTAAAGATAAATTATAAATGAATACTCTCAATTTTTTCAGACGATAAAAAATAATAGTAAGTAAAAATTAAAAATATTTTTTTTCAACAGTTAATTTTTAGAATTTTTCATTTTCTTAGAATACATTTTTAAAAAGGATTATAGATCTGTTTACAGAAAATAAATATAAAAGTGGTGGTAAAACAATTTAAATACTTTTCTTTAATAAATGAGTTTCTTTTTTAAATAGTGGAAAAGATTAGAAAAAAATTTCATTTTTAAAATAATTTAAATTATACAATATAGATACACTAATATTTGCTCCAACAAAGGTTTCTAGAGCATATAACTAATAGAAGGAATTCTTTTTCTCACTAAATTATAATTTACACAACAGACATACTTCCATCTAAAATAATTATCAATTTTGTTTGCTTATCTATTTCTAACAATAAAAATGGTTGTATTATACATATATTTGTCTAAGAATAATCTGTTAGATGTCTCTAATGTTAATAACTTTTGCATAAGCTAAAATAAAATTTAAAACCAAACAGCAGCAAAATATTGTACACATTTTAGTTTTAAAATATTTTAAGAAGGTATACTATAATAATTTTGTACATCAAGGAAAAAATACAAATAAAAGTTTTTGTAAAATGTTGAAAATCTACACATTATTAATTTAGTTCACCTATTCTTTTATCTCACAGTAAAATATATATTTTTTGAAAAAGTAATTTTGTAAATTTATATTCTGCAGTAATTTTAGTCATGCATGGTGTACTTTAAATATAAAAGCTGATTAACATTTGTCATTAAAAAAAACTCAAAAGAAATTCCAGTCCAAAAAAAAAAGGTTCCAAATAAAAAACCGATAAAAATGACAGAGATCTAAAATTTAATTTTCTTATCTTTTATTTTTTAAGTAAAAAATATTGTATGTTTAAAAGTATTTTCCTATGTATTTATATTATAATAATTTTAGTAATGTATAAGAAATATGGAATTTGAAAATGGATTTATTTTTAATACTAAAAAAAATAATCAAAATGATTTTCCATTAAAAATAAAAGCTTCAAAGTGAAAACTATATAAAAATGGTGAAAAAAGTTAGTTTTCATTTTTATTCGTAGTGATAAAAATGTTGTTTATATTTTTCTTTTAAAATATTTTTTTGCATATGAAATCTGTAATAATTTTAGTTATCTACAATAAAATTAGAATTTGGGTGTTTTATTATTGTTGATGTTAAAATTTAAAAAAAGGTAAATTATGATAAAATTATAGAAAATACAGGACCAAGCATAGAATCGCTAAATTGTTGAACATTACTGCCTGAAATAACAAATATTACAAGTATTATTGATGGAAACAATAACTATGTTTGCAAGACTTCTCCTACTGTTTTATTTTTGAATAAACTCTAGATATCATTATTATATTTTGTGAGCTTATTTGCATTTAGCTTTATGCAATTTTTTCAACTTTATTTTTTTATTTAAATTCTTTTTATTCATATACAAATATTAATTTTAATTATAAGGCAGAAAAAATAGTGTCATAAAATTAATCAGTGCTGAAGTAAAAAAATAATAGTTTCTAAAAGTGAAGGCTATAACATGATCTCAATTCAAACATTGAATATGGTGTAATTTAACTAACATTTTACGTAATTTTAAAAAAATAAATTAAAAAAAAAACAGATAATGCAAAGAATTTCACCTTGTATTATAACTTATAGATATTCATATTACTGCTTAATTAAAGCTAGTTGCTACTATTAATATCAATTAGTCAATTTTTTTAAAAATTTGAACAACTCTTCAAAAAAAAAATTCACTACCTTCTAGTAACATGTATTGTTCTTGCCATGAAGTTTATTTATTACCAGAAAAGTAAAGTTTACTAGAAAAATAACTATATTTCAAAGCATTACTAGGCATGGCAATGCTTCTAAACTATAGAAACATTGTTATATACATTATTATTATGAGAAGTTCTGAAATCAATGATCTAAATTTTTATTAAAAATCTATGTTTACATTTTAATTTTATGCTTTCAAAGAATGAATTTTAACTATCTTTAAAATATATTATATAGAAATTACTTATATATATTTATATATATGAATTAAATATTTTTCATGGATTGTTATTATGATAAAGAATTGAAATGAGAGATAATATCCATATGAATAGAAATAACCTTTAACATTTGATGATAGGAAGAAATTATCAATTACTACTAATTGACAATCCCTGAGACCAAAACAGTTTTTCCATTAAACCTATAATAGCTCTGTTGTGTGAGTTTTGTTGAAGAAAATAACTAGATAAATTTAAATTATTTTTATATTCTTTTTTCCTGCATAAACTGCCTTGTCTCATTAATAAAAAATAGTTCTGAATTACTACTTTTTTAAAGTCATTTTATACCTGTTTTCATTATTATTGTCACTCAGGTCTAGCTTTTTGAAACTAATAAATTTATTTTGCAGTCTCTTATGATTTAATTTATATAAAAAGGTTTAATAATAGATATAATATCTTAAAATATCTGGTAATTTATGGATATACTCATAGAAAATGTATTTTTTTAATATTTAGCTTTATTACTGCCTAGCATGATTTCAATATAAATATGACATAGTAAATATACTGAATGCATGCTAGGCAGTAATAAAGTTAAATATTAAAAAACTATTTTTTGTGAGTATATTCATTAATTACCAGATATTACATTGGCTCAGTAAAGAAGAAAATTAATAGCAATTGAATTAATATCTTAAAAAATGTATTTTTTTTTTCCAAAACTAACATTTACAGTGTATAAATATAAAAGCTAAAAAGATAAATAGTCATATTTGTACATTCACACAACAAAATCCAGAGTTCTGGAAAATTATACTAAAGCTGATCTAGATGAGGGGTTGAGACGTCAAATCTGATCACACTTCAGCTCCTTCACCAATGCTCCATGATTCACTACCCTATGAATGACATATATGAGGTTACACTCTGTCTCAATTTAATTTGTAAGCTATCAGTAGAACATAATGGAACATGAGACCTGGAAATGACTGAAAGACTACTAATAATATTAACTAATACACTTATGGCTAAATAAATAAAAATATATAAATTAACATGCTAACACTAAATTTGAACTGATTTAGAGTGGTTCGAAATAGTTTATGAGAGACACATAAAACAGAATTACAATTTAAAATAACTTTAATAAATTAAATTAAGCAAATTAAATAATATAAAACAGAAGTGGATTGGTGAATATTACGCATGCAGGTTTTATAACAATGATGAGCTAATTTAGTTACAGGGATCTCATCTTTGAGATGCACTTTTAATAATTTATTTTTAAAGTTTATTATAATTTAATATCTGTGATAATATTTATGCCTAAATATGCTATGCCATCTATTTTAGATTTGATATAGGAGTCAAATCTCACAAGGATAATAAATGATAAAATATAACATACTCTTACTAACAAGAATGAACTGCATTAAATATATATTTTAAGTATATTAAATACTGATTGCTTCTTTAATATGTATTTTTATTATATTATATATAAATTGGAGTGGAACAGAAGCCTTTGGAGTAAAGTGTGGATTTCAGTCAATCTTGTCACTTCATGTGCTCAAAGTTCCTTGAATTCTTGAGCAATAAACTATTTAATTACTCTGTTGCTATAATAACTTTATATAAAAATTACATTAATTTTTATTCGAATATTTTTTACAGTCCTGCTCATAAGGCAATTATTAATAACTAAATATGTACATGATTTTATGAAAAAGAATTAATAGAGAAAATCATCTATTTAAAAATCATTATAATTACTTTTTTAATTTTCCCCATAATTTTTTTTTCAGTTTATCGCAGTGTTGATTTATTCTTATTCTGGGGCCAATTTTATAAGGATAAGTTAATCAATCGATTCTATACGAACTGCAATCAGATTTCTAAGATAAATTTCTAGTTTATTAGCATTATTTTGTTTGGCAGTAATATTTTAAGGTGAAAATAATGCTTTTGATAAAATAAACATGCTTTTTTTTTTGGTAGTTACACATATTAAACCTGCTGCTCTTGTTTGCGATTGACCGTACCTTTCTTCTATGGGAAGAGATGGGTGTTTGTGACAACAGAATGCCGTATTAAAAAGTCAAATTTTTAACAATATGAAAAGTATAAATTTGTACACAAAAATAATAAACACATTATAATACTAAATAAAAATAGGTTGCTATAACTATGGCATTCTGCCAACCGTAAATATGGCCAGCAGGTCTAATAGGTAAGTAGCTCTTTTTGTTCTATAGTTTTATGATTTACGCATATTTATTTTAGCAAATAATGACTACTTTTCTCATTTTTTCCAGCATTTATTTAATAATAAAGAACAAAAAGAAATAACAATTTTGCAACTGTTATAAATATTCAGATGAAATATTTACAAAAACAATACATTGATTATCAAAGTTGAATATAAAACTAATTTAAAAAATAAACAATATATAATATTTCAAAGTACGGGGAGGGGTTAGAATCTGTAATACATATGAAGCACTAATAAAATAAATTTTAGTCCATAGATCTGAAACTTAAAAAATGACTGAAGGATTAAAGGGGGGGGGAGGGGATATTGCGAATAAAATTATTAAAGAAACAAAATTACAAATGAAGAAATTAAATAATAAATATAAAAAAGAGTAATAGATGATATAGAAATAATATAAACTACTAAGTATGATCTTGTTAAAAGAACAAATGATAAAATAGTTAACAAAAATATATAGATGCCAACATTTTTTTAAAAAAGGTTATAAAGTCAAAAAACCAGCTGTTTTAATGGAATGATGAAAAAAAAAAGAAATATAATCATTAAAATCTTTGAAATTTTTTTTAATCATATGCAATATTTTATGCAGTTATATATTTTTGCTTTTATTTTGTTATAATATCTTCATATCAATATTTTCCAACACTTATTGGCATTATTTTAATGTAATGAATAATTTTATATATATATCCATGTGTATCATCATCTATCACAGCAGATTTTGAAAATATTTAACTTTTATATTATTGTTATAATTATTATTCATTGGTCTTTTTCTCTTAAGTTGGAATGACCTCATTCGTTTGCAAATGGCTAATACTACTGATATAAAATTACTTCATTTATATTCTTTTAATATTTTTACAGAATTTTTGAGCATATTTTTAATTTTATATATTATTCCTTTTTCATAAGTTCAATTTTAATTAAATTAAAATGTCATTTACCACATGATTTCATTATTTTAACTATACATAAATATACAATACTATTTTAATAGCAAGCATACACGTTAAAATGGTCTTTTAATAAATAGTCCATTATAAGCCAAAGGCTTCTCTACTCGCCAGACTTATCAATTACAGAATTATGAGGATTTAAGCAGCTTTTCAAACTTCTTTTATCCTCCAGATATAAACAGCTAGATATTCATTTGCTGATCAAAGTTGGACGATTATCTGGATTGACTATAAGCTACTTACTGAAAAAAAAAGTCCCAAGCTACATCAAAAGATTTAATTTGTTCTGGATTTAAACCCCAAGTTAGGCATGATAGCTGTCATTCACTATCTCTCCACTGTGTGACAATTTTTTTTATCTCTGGCAATATTTATTTAAAACAAATAAATAATTTAGAATTTAAATTATAACATTATCTATTAATATTTTTTTGATTTATTAATACATTTTGGAATTATAAAATTCCGTTGCATGTCTGTGTTATATAATATATATGTGGGAGATGATGATCTGGGCCAATTGATGAGTGCTGTTTCAGCATGAAATATGTATATTGGAGATCATTTAGCTTTTTCATATGTGTGTGATCATGTGGATCAGTTGTATGAGATAGATTGGATAGCTGAAAATAGTTTGAAAGTCTGGGTTTAAAACCCCTATACTTATATATATATATATGAAACAAAATTCTAAATCAGAGTTTAAATATGTTTATTGAATAATTATCATCAAATATACTTTTGATGCTCTCACATCATACCCCATCATATTCATGGTTATTCTGCTGGAAGAAAACTATTTTTTTTTTGCTGATTCAAATACTAATTTTGTTCTTTGGTTCATTGTGTATTCATTTTCTCCAATGACCAACACTTCCATTTCTTTCTTTGCATATTATTTTAAGACAATGTGTATCAAATCTAGAGCAATGTTTCTTTTCATGGCTGTAAAAGATTGATGAATCAGTGGCATCAGATTTTGTTTGTGACTTTCTATGCATCAGAAAATGATGCATCATTCTTGTTTTAAGGTCTGCCTTTATCTCACTAATATATATATATATGAATAGTTCTTTTGGTTGCTCTGTACAACATAAACCGTGTTCGATTGATCCATTATTTGTATTTTTTGTATTATTAATATGTTTATTTAAATTAATGGTCATTCTAAATCCCACATTAAGTCTGTCTGAGAAGATCTGTTCTATTTTATTACCCATGTGTGGTAAGTATAGTAGGGCAATTTAGTTTTTATTACTTCTAAGATCAAGAGTTTTGTTTGTTATTTTTGTCTTGAATTGTCATATATATATATGAAAAACAAAAACACAAGTTAAAACTTGCTAACGCTTGTATTTATGACAATAGATGGCATTCTACCAAAAACACTGTCAAGCGTAAGTCAGAGCAAGCATTCACTATCTCTAACTTTAGTTCCACCTTCAGATCATGATTTCAAGCTATGTGTAAAGAGAGAGATCATAGCAAAAGCAAAATCAAAGAGACACAGTTCATTACAAAAGTGGTTTTTTCAGCAGAATAACCATAAATATGACACAAAAGTGTCAAAAGTATATTTTGGTAATAACCATTCAATAAACATATTTAGAGTCTTATTTAGTGTGTCTTTTTATATTGGTATAATAATTATGGTAGAGTATCAAGTTATAAATATATATATTAATAATATTACAAATCGATGTCTGTATTGCTTCAAAATAATATACGTAAATTTCTAAATAAATATTAGAAAATACAGTATTTAAAAGTTTTTAAAAATATATCTATATCCATCACTTAGAAGCACTTTCAACTATCTTTGTAGTTTTTGTCAACTAATACATTAAAATGTCAGCTTTTCCATAATTCCATGATGGGAAAGTTGACTTATGGGAAAGCTGACATTTTAAAGTATTAGTTGACAAAAACTACACAGATAGTTGAAAGAGCTTCTAAATGACGATTATAAATATATTTTTATAAACTTTTAAATATTGTATTTTCTAATATTTACTTATAAATTTATATATAAATATAATAGTAATTAAATGTTGGACTATTTCCATTATCTAATATTAAATACTAAATATCTTTAGAAAAATTCAAACTTTGTTTAAACTTTCCAAATACATTCAACTGATGATAATACCATACAGATTAATATAATACAATGTTTTGAGTGATATTATTCTTCTCAATTTTTCAGGAGTTTCTGGCCTGACTAGTGACAATACTAGCATAAAATCCCAATCTTGACCATTAGATTCATGGATAGTGAGCATTATGAAAATGATTTGTCTTTTTCACATATATTTTATCATATGTTGTGATGTGTGATGGAATATAAGTTTAAAATATATTTAAATATATATTATATGAAGTTATGTTTAAGTATTCCTATAAATAAAGTGTATATAAAATTAAATTTTAACATGTGCTATAAGAATTACTTTAAAATGCATATTTCTAATATATCTATAGTATAAAAGGTTAATCTATTTTTTGTGCTGATAGATGGTTGTGATAGGAAAACAAAAAACTTGCAAATATATTGTGTTTGCCAGTGTATAGAACACACTTTTTGTCCCTCAAATTTACCTGAAGGAAGGGATGTGTCTTTTGCACCTGTAATCATATTATGAGTTAAAACTTCAGTCAGTCTAAAACTTTTGGTTTATATTTATATACAAATATAAGTATTCTATGCATTTTGTCCTTTTGCAAAACTGGTTTTAATAAATCATTTTCATAATTTTTCCAGTTCTGTAAAGATAATAAGTTGCTCAAGAAAAAACTGCCTAAAATGTGCTTGTGCACATTGGATGGATGAAGGAGGACTAAAGTTGTGGATAGACAAATGTGTGGTCAAAATGCCCTAGTGGACTGTTAAAGGTATCTGCCTTGCTATTATGGGATTAGTTTTAAAGTAACACAATAGAAGCTACAAAAAATAAAATGAACCAACTGAAAAGTCAATTAGTTTTAATTCTAGGTAGTGTAACAAGTCAGCTTTAATCTTTAGATGCCTGTATTAATAAACTATTTAAAGGATTCATGAAAGAGAAATGGAATAGTCAGATGAAATCTACAGATTTTGAAGTGACATCATCAGGAAGATGAAAGAAACATAGCATTTCACAGATTTGTGAATGGCTCAAAACTTCATGGGATGGTATGAAACATGAAATAGATGTAAAGTCATTTAAAAAATGTGGAATTATTAATTCACTTGATGATTACAGAGGATAATTTGTTATAAGAAGATTCAGTTTCTAAAGAAGCTTCAAGTGATTCTTCATTTAGCTCTGGAGATGAATTTCTGGATTTTGAAGATGAAGATCAAAGGATACCTAACTACAGTATTTCCTAGTTACATTTTTGTAAACATAAATAACTATAAAATTAGAATAAAAAATGTAGAAAATTATTTTTATAAAAAAAATGTATAAAGAATAATGCTTTTTATATGCCACTGCAACTTATATACTGGTAAATAGGTATAAAAGTCCTGTGTGTATGGGGAAAAAATGTCATTCACAAATTTGTTAAATTGTCTAATAACATATTTTAAAAAAACATTAAATTTGCTTTAAAATAAATGAAAAATATATAGATTTAATTATTTAATTAAAGTATGATTAGTAATATTTTTTAAAATTATAGTCATCTTTTTAAAAAAATAATTTTTCATTACATTTTTTAAAATTTTTTACTCTGATTCAACCCATTCCTTTAGATATTAAAAATTAAACCTTCTTAAATTATAGTTTCAATCTCAAGCTTTTAATAAACTTCTAAACAATTAACTGTTTGTTTATTAACTAAGCTATAAAAAATATAAAAGAGATTTGCTAATTATCAGAATCTCTTTTGACAAGATAACACATTATATCCAATAAATATATTTATGAGGATGAATCATAAATTATCTGCTTTCCAGCTATAAAATTGATTTTAATCAACTTATACAGAAGAGAAATATTTTTCAATATAATCACTCTGATTTTCAATACACTGTATTTTTCTGACAACAGACTTTCATATTCCCTTATTTAAAATGTTTTGGGTTGTACTGTCAGTCATGAATACACCATTGTCTTCATCTCTTCATCATACATGAATCTTTATTCTCATAGGATTTCCTCAGGAGACTATTCAGTAATAATCTAATAGGGGAAGATCATGACTATAGGGATATTGTTCCAACATCTCAAAACATAGTTTTTGGAGACTGTCATTAGTATGGGCAGCAGTGTGCAAATGTGCATTATCATGCAATAACACATCACCCTTGGATAGCAGTCCTTGGTATTTTGTCCAAATTTTGGACTTATCTTGAGTGAATATCTTATTTTAATAAATACTGTTGATTGTTTAATTTTTCTGATAATATTATAATAACTGCCCATGAGAATGCCAAGAAAGTGTTGAATGTGGTTGGACATCTGATTCCTTCTTCATGGGTGAGACTTGGGTGAACTTCATTGAACTTCTCTATCCATTTGTCCACATTTCTTTACAAAAAATACTATCTGCATACTATGCACAAAGTCTTTGATAAATGTTAGCATGAGATACATTCTCATATCACAAAACATGAATCATTGCATGCTGATCTTTTATGCAAATCACAAATGGACTTAACATTATTTCTTATATTAGTCATCTTTGAACTGCAGTAATATGTTCAAAACTGCACTGGAGTAACTGGAAAAACAAAAACCTCTTACTGGAAGTGCTAATAAGACTGTGGCAAACAGAAGTTTTAATTAAACCAGGGTGCTCATAATTTTTGACTCATCTTATAATTTATCTAAATGTAACTTGGTATCTTTACTAGCAATATTAAATTTTTATATTATTTTAATTCAGCAGAAAATGACTTCTGAGTAATTTAATTTATGAACTGAATTTTTTTATTACTACAATCAGAAATTCTATTTATGCTACACAAAAATAATAGCAAACTACATATTTTGTGCAAACTCATAAAAAGTGATTTTATGTTTTTTTAAAAAATGGGGGGTCTCATCTTATATGTTTAGATATAAAAAGTATCACATAACTATTTAATAATTTGTTCTCAAACAGAATCAATTTATAAAGCAGATGAAGATCAAATTCTATTTTAATGTCTCACCAATATTTAAATATTAATAGAAGACAATTTTTAATTAGGGATTTGTATATAATAAAGAACTACTCATGAACAACATTATGAATCAATTTCAATAAGACATTGTTTCTTTTATTTTAATGATCTATTTATTGCAAAGAATATTTAATAAGTTATTAATATTTAATAAGTTATTAATCTCCACAGGGGCAATAAAAACTGAATTAGTCATATTGTATGAAAAAAGATATAAAATAACTATTCCAATGTTATTTTTTTACTAAGACTAAATTACTGTATTCCTAATTATATACCAAATAATATTTTTAAATTAATTTATTATTACAAATACAATTTCTATTGCATAATATATATATATATTGGGTACTTATATATTAGTCTAGTGGTCAGATTTCACATATGTATTAGCTAGCACTAGTCCGGCAATATTTATTTGGAATAATTTCGACCTTTACTGAAAATAATGCAAACATCTACTAACGCACATTTACGTTTTTTATGGGAAATTATCTTCCACCATCTAAACTTATAAAGATTTTTTATTTTAAAAAATGGCCATCCATAACTTTATTTCGTGGAAATGAAACAAACATACATTTACATTATTTGCAAGAAATGATCTTCCAAAAAGTTAACCTTTAACAATCTAAATTTATTACAATTGGTAAACAAATAAAAAATAATAATATATATATATCTGATCATGCAATTTTGTCCATTTACAAAATGTTGTTTCTTAGTATCACTGTTATGGACTAAACTTTTTTACTTTGAACCATGTTCCATTACCAATGGCTACTGTCTTTTGATAATCTTGAATGAAATACCGCCATTGTTTTGCTGAAAGAATAGTAGCAAAACCAATATTTTGCTTAATATTTTTCTTATTGGATTTATAAAATTAATTCATTTCCTTTTTAGAAGATTATAGATGTATTTAATTCAGTCTTTATATATATATATTTGTTTATTCCGATGATTTCCATCATCATTAGACTAATATATAAATACCATATATTGTAATGATAACTTTTGACTGGACTAAATATAATGGAACATTAGGTATACAAAAATAAAGAATATTTATATGTATATTTAATATACATTTGAATAAAAATGGTTGAATTCAAATATATTCAATAATATTAACCAAACATTGAGGATGATGATAATAATGATGACTTATAACCTAGCATTGAAGCTTAAACTAAATGCAATTACTTCTAAAATTTTTTTTTTTTTTTAATTTCAATATGCTGCCTGATCATCATCATTTATAAACTATTACCATTATCTCAGCATGTCTCTCAATGTATTGTATGATTTCTTAGACTTGTGGATATTAATAGCATATTGGATGTTAATAGCATAATATTTGGAGTACGTTCAATGAGCAAACAGAAACTAAATTGATTAATGATAAAATTAAGTTAACAATTTATTAAGAATAGATATATAAAATTGTTGGTAATATATTTGCAACTATTATTAAATATACTTAAATATTAAAGATTATAAAAATAATGAATATTTGAGATATTTTAAACTTAAGAATTTTTAAAAAATTATACTGATAATATCTTATCTTATGTAAAGTTTGAAAAGATTGAAATCTTAGTTTTCTTCAAATATTTTTTTATTATATATGTATGAATAAGTCCTAATTAGTTCAACCAGAACAGTAGTTATTCTCCTGGGTATTGGTGATGTTAGATATAGTATACAGTAGATATTTGTAGGTCTTGTGGCCCAGTCCACTTCATTCTCATGTTATATTTAAGGCAAGTGGTGGGTGGTTTTAGAAAATTTTAGTATTAGTCTCTGGATTCAATTACATCAGTCTGTGTGTTTTAACTAGTGTGATAGTTATTGTTATATTGTAAATCGCTTTCTGTAATTAATGCTATTCTTGTTAAGTTATATTTTAGTATTGAAAATACTTTTAAACATATACAAAGCATGGCAATCCAGAGCAGGTAAAACTGTTTTAACCAGTATTTTCTCTTTTCTTCATGGGTTCATTGCAACAATTTTTCTTAAATTGAGGCTTAGAATAGATTAAACTAAATTATTGCTGTTGTTTGTTTCTGACCTATATTTCCCCCACTTGTGGTTTTTCACACCTATTGCTGTATGCTGAACTCAATGGATGTTTTCCAAACCACAACTCTATCAATTTCATCTAAAAACGTCTTACTAGTTACATGAATAAATATTCATTTCTCAAAAAGTCATGGAAACAAATACTTTTATATTTTTTTTTATATTATCATTATATAACTAAATGATCAAAAGAAAAAAAAATATTTATTTATTTTTTTACATTAGCAACAGAAAGAAAATAATCATTACTGACTTTTAGTAACCCACAATTTTCAATAACATATTTAGATTTACCATTCATGAGCATATTATTTATTTAAAACCCCAAATAAGAAAAGATCACAAAATACTTTATCGAATACACTTATAAACTATGCAATTCAAATTCTTGTATGCTATTTTTTTTTCCTTGACATAGTACAACTTATCATTTTACTGTCTTTCACTTATTACAAAATATATGTCCTTTATAGAATATTTAATAGTATGATTAAAATGTATAAACTAATTTTTCCTTTCATTTTTAAACCAGTGTACTTAAATGACATGTATATTTTATCTAGTACAGGCACACATACATACATGGCAATTTTTACATTTATTTCTCAATTTATAAGTCTTTTATTAAACTTGTTTTTGATCATGCAGCTTTGTAATATAACTAATTCAAGCTGCCATTAGATTTATTGTTACTATATATATATATATATATCAATATTCACTAGAATAAAAACTACAAAATTTTAAAAAATGCCTGATTAAAATTCTTTGCTATAGCTAGCTTCGGTATATTCCACCATCTTAAGTAGCAATCCGTTATGCTACTTAAGATGGTGGAATATACCGAAGCTAGCTATAGCAAAGAATTTTAATCTTTAATTTTATACAGGCATTTTTTAAAATTTTGTAGTTTTTATTCTAGTGAATATTGTTATTATACTTATATTATTTGATATTACATATATATATAATATTGATAATGAATTATGGAAAGTGGATGAAATAGTTTTATTAATTTTTATCTGGTGAAGATAAGTTATTACTTTATAATCTGTTTGACAAGAAAAATCTTATGTAGTTTTATAATAACAGCATTTTTCAAATCTAAAAATAAAAATTAAGATATTTTCTTGTAAGAGATTTTCATTCATTTTAATTGATTGGTATTAGACATTGTCGAAACAGAATTTATAAGGAATGGGTACAAAATTTTTATAGCTAATGATATTTAAAATGTTTGATTAGAAATATAACTCATTTAAACTGCTGATATATTTTTATTTATTGATATACATAACAAACATACCAATCATTAAATTGGCTATTATGTATCATCAAATTATTTATCTATCAAGCAATGTTATAATCTTCAGTCAAATCTCACCAATAATTATCAAGGATAATTATGTACAGATAGAAAATGGAAATCTGACTTTTCATTATTTACACAAGTTATAATTAAAACCATGATAAATAATAGGAAAAATTTATAAATATGTCAACAAGTTAATGAAACTTCATTGTAATAAGTTAAAACATTTATAATGTAGAGTTAATATTTATTACTTTTATTATTTTGGAAATTGGATATTCTACTATATTTAACATTGAAAAATTTAGATTGTCACAGTGAATCTTATTTTTTTTAAAAATATTGTAGTGGCAATGAAAACACAAATAACACTATTAAAAATATTTCTGTAGTGCAATTTTCACTACACCACTCTCACATAAGATAGAAATTGTTTTATATTTGATTTTATCACTTGTAGAAGGTTGTAATCATAAACATATTCCCAAAGACATGTGAAAAGATTATAATCTATAGATATATATTTCATGCTAAACCAGCATTTATCAGGTGGTCCAGATCACAATCTTTCACACATACTTTTAGCATTGTTGATATGTGTAAGAGTGAGTGATTTTTGCCAACTGATGAGTACTGTTTTAGCATGAAATATACACTTTGAGGATCACACATGTTTTTACTTGTCTTTGGTAATATGTTTATGATTATACTCTTACCCAAGGTGTTAAAAGAAGATAGAAAGCAGTCTATGTTGTGTGAGAGTGGTGTATTGAAAATTGCACTACAGAAATATTATTCATTAAGTTGATAATCTCAGTGGCAAATTCTCCATACAGTAGCACCAGAAAATCCAAACCTTTGTAATTAATAGATTCAGGAAGATTTATGCATAAAATCCATATCTAGTGCCTAATCATCCAATATCTCCAGACAAGTTTTTTAGCATGTGACTTTCATCAGTGAGAAGCCTTGGATTTGAGAGCACTGTACCTAGATATTAGGATCTAATAAACTCTCTTGCATTCAACTTTTACTTATTTGGTTTTCATCTTGGAATCTAAGCTTTATAGTTAATCAAATAGATAAAATGTGTTTGCTGGAGGGTTGCATTAGATCCCCAAGATCTATTCACAATGCTCTAAAATCTAAGGTTCTTCACTGATGAAAGCCATAAGCTAGAAACTAGTCTGGGTATATTAAATGAGTAAGTACTAGATAGGGATTTCATGCACAAAACTTCCTGCATCAAATGATTTTAAAGGCTTGAATTTGGTGTCACTACTGCATGAAGAGTTTTCTACTGCCATTAACAGTCTGTGTAAGCATATGAAATGATGATCATATAATGTTTTGATGGATGTAAGTTGATAATCTCTAGTCTAATGAATGATTAATTAAAATTATTAATTTGATTAAAGATTTAACAAAAAAAATAGATTTTTTATAATATCAAATTAAGGGGGGAGATATATAGATTAGTAGTAATCAATATAAAATCAATTCTGATTAATGCTTTAATATTTTTTTTCCTAATGGAAGGTAATTTACATATATATTAAAAAAATTTAAACTCCATTAATCAGAATACTGGTTAGTTTTGTATTGATTTTCTTATCTACTGTTAGGCCACTTTCATATTTTAAAAAAAAATATTTTTGTTTTTTTGAAATGAATTTTAATATTCTTGGTATATGTGTTATCACTTGCAGCTTTAGAATATTTTTCAAATAATATTTATTACCAAGTTGATAGCAGTTGTTATCTAACTGAAACATTGGTATAACAGTAACTGCTAATAAATATTCAGCTCAGCATAGTTAATCTCAAGAAGTAGGAAATGTCCATCTAACTTGTCTTGTGCATGTGACCAATATAAAAGATATAAACATTACTACAAACAATACAAAGCCAAACATCATTTCCAACTGCTCCTGCATTATCTCAACTTGGCTAGAGTACCTAATGTTTACATCTTTTTTTCTCATATCTTCTAGATCAGGGAGATGCAAGATGCTCTAAATTTAACTATCAAGAATATAATCATAATGAGTATATTACAACTTTATTAACATGACAACAACAAAACAAAACACACAAAATTAAAAATGCATTTCACATTATAGGGATCAATATATGATCCATGTTGAACAAATATAATATATCAAGGTAATTCACTGGAGTTTGAACTTAGAATAATTACTTAAATAGTGTTGGGTTAATAAATTGAACACATGTTTAATTAATCTCAATACTATAGGGTAAACACTAACATTAATTTGTGTTTAAATATAGATTACTGATCCTTTTAGACAAATTTAACTGACTAATTTCACAAAATAATCATAACTGGAGGCTGAGAAATATTGAAATAATCATTAACTCTGTTTATACAGCATTACATGTATTTTATAATTATCAAAGTGTCTTACAAAAATATTAGTTTAACATTATGTGGTGCACTATGTACTGTGAAACATGGTTATTATTTATATTACCTCATGCATTCCAATGATCCATAAAATGAATAACATGACTACTTAGGAATATTGTTACACATAAACACTCTAACTGCCCAGGATTTAGCATATTTATAATTTTACCACATCATAAGTGAACATTATCATAAAATTATTCAATTATTCTGACATTTTCATGGTCTGAGTACTTATAAACATTCAGATACAATAGATCAGAAACAAAGAGGGGGACTTTAAGTACATTACAAATAACTGAAATACTAGGCCATGAGAAGAAATACTGAGTTAAGAAATATCAAAATACATATAAACAGTATGTTAGCCTTCACATACAAAAAATTATAACTTGGGTATATAGCTGTAGATATACAGCAGGAAATATTTATCTACTTAAATAATAAATACTGGAAAATAATTGCAGCCTAGCAAGAAAATATTAATGGAAATCCCTTATAAAATCTTAAATAATTGTTCTGGAAGTTAAAGTTTCATATGTCTTAAATATGAAATAACTTTTCCACATGTCACACAAATGATCATATGACATATACAAATGTCAGATTATCGCACACCCTGAAAAATCTTTCCCTTGATTGTAATATAGAATTTACAATAATTTAAAATAAATAACTCTTCTATATAGGCTCTGGATCCATCCAAAGATTATTAACACAAATACATTCACTCTTTCCAATGTGGATTTTCAATTTGATTTTTTTTATGTCACCAGAAAATATATAAAATTTAAACTAGTCAGTATTTGCTACTGTTGATTAAATGTTCTTTTGAAAAATTAAAAATACTACAGTTTATTTTTTCTCATTTCCTTGCATTTCATTTTGTATAGATATTTTTTAATGAGTCTGTAATTTTTCCTGTAATTATTTGACATTATAAATGAATAATTTAATAAAAAGTGAAACTATTAAATATATATATAAGTAGTGTGGAGTGTGACATTTAAACAATAATTTTCACTATAATCTCTATAAATCAATGAGATTGATATGGTTAACTTTTATTTATAAAGTATACTCATACAAATGTCACACTATTGCTCTCTCTCTCTCTCTCTCTCTCTCTCTCTCTCTATATATATATATATATATATATATATATCCTTGTACTTCATATATATATATATATATATATATGAAGTACAAGGAACTAATTAAAAAAATTCTAACATTAAAACAGCAAATTGCAAGCATGTAAAATAAAATTAAAGGAATTATACAAAATTATGCATTAAGTCATTGGAAACCAAATATATAAGTAAGTTACCAATATTTGTGTTCATGGAAAGAGTCTATGGTAAAAGTCCACAAATAATTGATTATTTATGTACAGAAGTCAGGTTTTAAGCAAGCTATGTTTCGGAGTGGGTTTCAAGTTTCTCTAGAGATTATATTTATATTTCAGAATTCCTTTTCATATATTTTTTTTAAACAGAGCTTTGAATATTTTAATTTACAGAGCATTTTTTTCAATCATATGGGCATTCTTGAAGCACTTTATGTTTGATATCTAGAAGAGCTTCTTAGTTTAGGAAATATTTATTGTCTATTTAATAATTCAATTAAAACTTATATCATAGCAGAAATATTTGTTAAGCACAATTCTTTCAGTGCTCTATGGTAAAGTTACAGTGAATGGTTGATATGTTTTTTTCTACATTGCTTAGGCAGGTATTTCTGCTTAAAATGATAAGTATTGATTTTCTAGTAACAATAGCATAGATGCACTTCATGTTGCCACACTGGCCCACACTCACCCAAAAACAACTAAAGCAGATCAATTTTTACTCCTCCAGTCTCTGTATTTTTACTTCTGTTTGTTTCTGCAGAGTTTCCAGCAGTGACTGATTTGAAAATCTAGTTTGATACTAATTGTAACCAAAAGTTTTTGCAGAATATTGCTTAATTAAAATTTTCTAGGAATTTCTCTGATTAAAAGTATTAATAAAAATTTGTTTTGGATGATAATGACACTTAATCAAGCTATCTAATCTTTATTAAAAAAAAATTTTTACTAAAAAATTTTATTGCCACTCTTCTACTAACCAATTTTTTTTTTTCGATACCTATTGTTTCAGTAATTATACTTGATTAGTTTTGTACATGTTTTTATCAAATTAAAACTTTTATTGCTAAGATAACAAAATTAACATAAAATAAAATATTTGTATTTATATATTGGATTATATTGGTTATTTCTATCATCTAATATTAATTATTGAATATCTTTAGAAAAATTTAACTTTATTTCAATTTTTAAATTACGTTCAACTGATGCATGTTAGTATATGCACAGTGTTTGAGAGGTATTATTCTCCCCTCTTCTTCAGATGTTTCTGGCCTGACCAATGACAGTATTAGCATGGGAATCGAACCTGGAGCCTTAGTTTCTTGAGTATTGAATTTTAAGTTAATGCTCTGACCAACTGAGCCATCCTGTCAAAGGTAACAATCAGTAGAAATTTCATACACTTATTTACAAGGTTCCTCCTGATTTCTCCACTTTTGAAAGAGAAAAATTGATCAGTGATATTCCTACATTATGAATAGTTTCTCTGGGCTGATTTATGTGTTATTTGCCAATGTTATGTGAGCAGTATCTTTGAATTTTCTTCTTTGTACTGTTTTTTCTCTATTCAATATTTTGTATTTTCCCAATTGAACATATCTTCATTGGTACATAAATGGTCTGCTAACAAAATTAAAATTTTTTAGCTTAAAATAAAACAAAAGAATATTTTTCTTTAAATCTTTTAATCTTAAGTTTTAATGAATTAACCCTAAAGTGAAATTGATTAAATATGTATGTATCTAAAATAAAATATAATTACTTTTTAAAGAAAAATTTTTAAGAAAATATGATTTTAATTATTACCTGACGCTTAGTAAATATCTATATTTAATATTTAACAATATAAACTAAACTGATGCTATAAAAATTAAGTCCAAAGTAAATCAAATTGGTTATATTTAAATACAGTTTATGTGGTCCATTTACACCCACATACACACAACAACAACAAAATTAACAAAAGTTAATTGCCTTAAAATGAAGCAAATATATGTAGACATATATTTAGCTTCAATATATTTATATATATGTTATTCATAAAAATATTTGCATTAACATATATATATACTAAATATTTTAAAGATATAAAATATACACATTTATACTATAGCATATATATATATATTAGAAACTACAAAATAGTTGAAAACGCTTCTAAGTGACGGTTATAGATATATTTTTATAAACTTTTAAGTACTGTATTTTCTAATATTTATTTATAAATTTACGTACATTATTTTGAAGAAATACAGACATTGACTTATAATATATATAGTAACAGAATGCATCCACATTATTAGTAATTTATATATATTTAGAAAATGTATATTCTAGAGAAAATCAGATTTGTGCAAATCCATATTTTATACTTATGCTTTATAATAACTAAATAATAGCTACTTAATCAAAATTATTATTTTCTCTGTTTTCTTACTCATTGTTTATAACATTGTAGAATTTTGGTAAGAATGTGTAAATAGGATAGAAAGGATTATGTTGTATGCATATAGACATAATAATATATTAGTTATTTATAATTCACTAATTATTTTTGAAATCCTATGAAATGGAATAACAGTATTAATATTATCATTCTTGATTTTCAATTGATTGTACAAAATAATTTATTACCAAAAATGTTTTATTTTTCTTTTGTTGTAATAAATATTCTCTTTGAAGTCTAAAAAAATCATATTTCAATTATTGCATATCTAATTAACTGAAAATGGAAAGTTATGATTGATCTATGATTTTTTATAGAAAAATTCAGTCCTGGTTTTTGACATTTTTTTTTAAAAAAAAAAAACAAGTTATGAAATGATATTTTTATTTAAAGTATTTTCTTCTTAAACCTGCTAAATTATATTATTTAATCAATAGCTTTAGCATTATTCATTTATGTTGTGCTAAATAAAATAATGCCTTAAGAAATTAATTTTAATGGAAGGATTAAAATGTATTTACATCATTCTAAAAATAAAATGCCAGAAAAAATTACCATACATATTGAAAAAATACTTCTTCAAAAATAAGTTTATTATTAAAAAAAATATATGTACAGAAAATAAATGCATAATTGAATAATGAATGTTATTTTATTATTTTTAAAGGAAATAATGCTAACAAATTAAATATAACCTTTTTCTAGGTTTATTTTAAAAGATAAAAATATGTTGATATTTCTTTTCTCAACAAAGAACTTATATTGTAAGTTATTAGGAATAATAGAATAATCAAAATGCAAAAGTTTCCCAATTATGAATCCAAATAATACTTCAGCCTCATTTATGGAAACATAAGTATAAAAGCAAACTTACATTAATAAATATTGCATTAAAATTCTGGTAGACCAATGGACAATTTAAAAAGATTATTGATTGATTAAATAATGAAACTGTTATTTACTGTATAAATATTATTGTTTAAGCTCTACCCCAGGAAATTGTAGTTGTGGAATTATTTTCATCATTTGTATTTATTGTGTTTTTCTTGAACAATTTTATTATTTACTATTAATAAATTTGCTTTTAAAAATGGATTTAAGCCTGGACTTTCATTGTGAGCATCTACCATAAGAGTACTTTCAATATCTCAATGAATACTTTAGTTTTATATCCAAATTGTATATAACTCATGCTATAGACCTATATTGTTTATTACTTGATTGAAAAGGCTATATTATTAACTGGGGGAATGTGTAATTAGCATTTATGTATTTTTATCTACTAATTATTGAGCATAAAATAATCTAATGATCTTATTTTTGTGCAATATTTTATATTTTGTAAATAGAAATTGATGATACCAAACCACTATGATTATGCCATTATTTGTATTTGATTTTACTTATTAAGAAAATAAGAATATTAAAAATTTATAAAAAGTCATGGTGATCTTAAATATTAATTAAGAAGAATGTTTATGATTTGCTTATGAAAAACTTTTATTATATCCTCATGATCATTTATCCAAAGAGGCAAATTTCTTCCTTCTTCCATTAATTATATTGTTTGTCACAACCGCATTCCTTTGTCATTGCTCTTTTATTATTGGTTAATATAAAAGGATTTTTAAAATTTATTTGATACTACAAATGATTTCATTCTTTATTTAATTATGAATATAGTTCGGTCATATGATTATCTTAATCGATTTCAATGTCTAAATGTAAGATAATAACTTTAAGGGATATTGCCTTATAACAGTATTGTCCTGTGGACTATATATCTGGACATATCTTTTTAATGATTGTATTATGATATATAGCTGATATTGAAAGATAAAGGCCAACTCATCTGAATTATAAATAAATGTCTAATCATTACTATTTTCTACCGTGCTAATCCTCAAATGATCTTATATCACTGAAAAGTATCAGGCTAAATCCTTATAATGTATTAGTTTGCCAGGTTTTCACCAGGCTAAATGATCAATAATGGAATATAAATATTTTAGAAATATATAATTTACTTGGACGGCGGGAAGAGTATCATAATCTCATTGTGCCTTCCATATATATCATAAATACATTGAGTAAGACAGAGACAATCATTATATTAATTTATCTAAAGAAGAAACTATTTAAATATTAACTCTGCAGTGATTTTTAATTAACCATTGTCCCACTTAATTATTTTATTTAAAAGAGGGGTATAGAAAGAAAAAAAACTGTTGGTGTCTGAATTGCTGTACATACAAATAAAGTTAGTGTCATTAAAAGTTTCATATTTTTACGCCCTATACTACATCAAATGATATAAAAAAAAATTACAATAGCAGTAGAAAAGTTAAATGGATAATTAAAAAAAAGAGTAAAGATAAAATACTGAAGATGATCCCATAATTTATCTAACAATTCAATAAGAGATTCTTTTGTTACCAATTTCCTATTGTTACTTATAATTAATTCCCGTATAAGAATGGCATTTGGCCTGTTAGTAGTTTGACTTTAGAATTCAACACATATAATACTTTGCCAAAATCTTAAATGTTATTAAATCTTAATATATTATATCCTTTTAATATTTGCGTGTGCAGCAAATATAGATTGCCTTTTTAATTATCAAAATTGGAAAAGAATAAAAATCTTTATGCTATCTTCCATAAAATAATAATCAGAAAATAATAATGACTTCTTTATAACAGCCATATAAATCTCGGCAATAATATTACACATAAAAAGTCTTTTTCAACACTTGGTTTGATGGGTTTTTTTTAAAGAAGGGCATCAAACCAGGTGTTGAAAAAGGTTTTTTATGTGTAATATTATTACTGAGATTTATATAGCAGTTATAAAGAATTCATTATTTTTTTTTTAATTATATATCTCGAATCAATAATTAATGATTGCCACCTGGTCATTATAAGCAATATGCACTTACTTTTTCGCACATGCTAGATAAAAATCATGTGGTATATAAAATTATTTAGATATACTGTGAATAGTTGAATTATAATATTTTTGGTGAAGCTAATTTAAAACTGTAAAAGGTATTTGTATTCTTAACGGGGTTTTTGAGTGGGATTGGGGGATATGTAAGTGATAAAATGAATTATTTAATAAAAGTTTCCTCATCTATCAATACAGAAACTCTTTTGCTTCATTTAAACTAATAAATTATCTTATTCAAACAAAAAGAATGATAATTTTATAAAAAATAAATAATGATTATTTTTTTTAAAAAATTTAAAAATAAAATTTAATAAACAAATATTTGATGAAAAAATATTTATTATTAAAATCATATGTAAAAATATATATTTTTAAAAACTTTTTTTTTTCATTTTATAAGATTATTTTTTGAATAATATGTATGTTATATATGTATATGTAAGTTAGTTTATTGTTTTATATACTTAAATGTATTTTTTTTTTTTCGTTATTGCTTGTAATACATTAGCAAAACGTTTTTTATGTCCCATTGAGGAGTGGCCTAAAAATGTGACATATCTATTAAAAAGTGGAAATGTAATTACATGAACCACTAATCCATTATCAACGAAATAACAGCAGCATGAAAGCATTTGGTGTCCAGTATTTAGACCAAGCAAAATGACAAGCAGACAATAAAGAAAAAATAAATGGAGAATTAAATAAAGAGCAGAAATTTAATACAAAAAGGGATTAATTGTATTAGAAACTTTGATAAGTCAACATTTTTAAGACAACTGAAAACAGTTTATGTTAGATGTTTTTTTATTATTTAACTTTCATATTGGAAAGTCATTTATTATTTACTAACTGTGAACATGTTTTACAATATATATAATGTTTGGAGATTATTTATTTAGTACATATATGAGGGATACCCAAAAATAACCAGAATTTTATAATAAAAATTATTTATTTATTTTTAAGTGTTATTAATTAATCTGTTTCAAATTACTATCCATTTGATGCAATACACTGGTCTAAATGTGTTTTTCATTTTTCAAAGTAGTTCGGAAACATGATGTCTTTTAATTCCTCCATCATTTTTTTTCACCACTTCTGAGTCCGTAAAAAAAAAATTGAGACATTTTTTTATTTGAGAGATTTAAAAAACTCCCATGAAATAAAATTAAGCAAATATGGTTGATAGATAAGCTGGGTCATGCTGAATTTAATTAAAAATTGTTTCATACCAAAGGTTTTGAGAGATGACACTTTGTTGAAGTGAAGTTTGCCCTCTTTTCTTTGCCACAAATGGGATATTTACATTTTACTGCATCACATAAATGTTTCAGAACTTGCTGATAAAATGCCTGACCATTATGAACTAAATCTGAGAGAAAAATTCCATTTGCATAAAAAAAATCAGCATTGTTTTTACTTTGGACTTCACTTGTGATGCTTTTTAGGGATATGAATTTAACATTTCAATTAGACTACTCATAAACTTGTGTTTTTATGAAATCAGCTTGCTTGTAATCTGTTTCAAACATTACAATTGTTTTCCCTGTTGTTTTCTGTAAACAAAAACAGAATTTTTATACATTGTTTGGACTTTTCAGTCATTATAAAAATCAAATGCACTTTAGAAAAAAATGTGCTATGTGGCATTATAATTTCATAAGGTGATGTTATTTGGAAGATTGATACAGAAGGATTCCTGCAAGAAGTGTATAACAGCAGAAGCATATACTACAACAGGTGTGCAAACTAGAGAGTGATTTTAATTATTTTTGGGTACCACCTCATATACATATAATTGTTTAAAAATAAAACACAACAGCAATGATCAAAGATATTTTCTTTTTGAAAATGTAATCAACTTATATTTTGATCATAGCAATGGCCTAAAAAAACTATTAGAAATTTGGAGAAATTAATATTTGAAAAACTTGATCTTTCCCAAAGTTGCAATTTAATCTTTAACTATGTTCATAATAATTAACAAATATTGAAAAGTGATTAAATGTTTGTGTGTGTGTGTGTGTTTCAGATATATATATAATTCTTCAAAATAACCTAGACAAATAAAAAAAATCTAGAAAAAAATATATGGACACTTGCAAATATTTTTAAATAACACTTTAGTATTAGTATATATGTTGAATTAAATATTTTTCATGGTTTGTTACTTTAATAAAGAACAGAAATAAGATTTTATCTATGTAAACAGAGATAGTCTTTGCCTTTAACATTGCCAGGAAACTATTAATTACTACTAAATAACAATTTTCCTGCGGCTAAATAAGTTTTGCCTATTAACTATAATAACTTTTTTGTTGGAATTTATATATATTAATTATTACAATCAAGGTATTAAAAGAGAGATTCTATTTCCAGCTTTGTATAATTAATTATGAGTGTAATAGCTTTAAAATGCCATATTCCATCTGGCTGATAAATCAATTTCACTCAGAATTATCAACAATGATGACAAAGGTATGCTTATAAACATCATAGCTCCAAGAATAGGTGTCATTCTAGTCTTGATTTTTGGTCAACATTTAGAGTGTTTTTAAATCATAGAAAGGGGAGGGAATAATTTACTGTCTTTGTTTACATATTCATTAAGGCATATGTTTAATTTAAATATATATATATTCTGAAACAAAAACAATAAATGCACTTGAACTATTGATTAAAAATAAATATTTTGTAGTAAAATCATATATGTTACATTATTAGTTATAAAATCGATCTAATTCTTATGGTGCAGGATTTCTTATGATTTCCAAAGCAATAAATAATTTGACTATTATTTTTATAATATATATATATATTTCATAATTATACTGCAGTAATATTGTACATTAATATAAATCTTTCTTCCATGGAACTAAAATTTGAAAATGTCTATTAATTAATTCCTTAAATGTTTATATTGTAGTGCTTTCTTTTCAAAACTTAAATGTTAAATAACAATATGGTCTAATGTATTCTTATTCTAGCATTTATCATTTCAGTGGAGTGCACCAAAAAATACATTAAAAAATTAATTAATAATTATTTTCAAATTTTCATTCTGTATAAGAATTATTTATTATTTTGCATAAAATTAATATTAGATTATATTTGTTGCAATATTATTTAATTATTTTTTTTTTATTATGTAGTTTCAATTCATATTTTAAAGTATTTTTTATAAATATTTATATAAATTGTTATGACTGAAACACACAGGCTTATTATATACCTGTGTCTATATATGTAATATATAGGGTATATGAGCACAGACATACCCTATATATTATAAATTGTTATGTTAAATATTAAATTAATTTTCATTATAAAGACTACATTGAATAGCATTAATAAAACTATTATTTTAAGAGCATTATTAAACTGTTTAATATAGAATGACTCCATTGTTTGCTATTAATTTGGACAAATTTCTGAGTTATTAATGTTTAATTATAACAGAATAATTTAAGTCTAATACTTAATGTATTATGTACATATCTACACTTTTTAAACAATGTATTTTTACAATTAAAAAAAAATGAAAGATAAATTTTAAATAAATTTCAAATTCATTTTTTTTTTAATTAGGCACAAAATTCTTACATCTTAATTCATTATTTTCATGGCCCTCTTTTTAAAAGTTTATAAATATTTTTGAATAACTAATTTTTTTTTTAAAAAATGTTGTTTTGTCAAATTAAAGAAATTATTTTTCTCTTTCTGCCATATTTATGCTTGAATTTTGTTTGACCTCATTGCTAATATTTGTGCTATAATAAAGGAATGTAAATATTTTATTCTTTATAAATCATAACTATCTTTTTTTTTCGTTGTCACAGGCAAAAATACTTTAATTGACAAAGTTTAAATAGTTATATTTAAAAATGAAATAAAAAAGCAATGTGAAAATTAGAATTTAATTTTATTAGAAAGATATTAACTGTGGACATTAAAGAAATTTTTCATTAAATAAAACTCATACTGTTATTTGACATACAAATGATTAAGTTAAGTGTGTTCTATTTTTGTTATGTTAGGAGATGATGTAATGTAAGTGAAAAATGTATATGCTTAAAAAAGTTGATTATACAGGATGCAACCACTGAAGAGAATAGTCTCTTCAAGCATGTTGTAAAAATCAAATAGATTATAGATTTTTTAAAGAAATGTTATTTTTAAGTTACCAAAAATTGATGTCAGTTATGCGCAATCCTTAATAATAAACAATATTTCATGTAAGGATGAACATTTATATCAGTCTTAAGCAACATATGAAATAAATAAAGCCTCCATTTACAAATATTTTTGTTGATATTGTTGATGTTTAAAAATATTTTTAAAATATCATTATTATAACAATATGAATTCTGAGCTGTAGCTCTGACCTGATCTCTCGATCACTTAAGACCAGAGCCAATTATTTCAAGAGAATAGGCCAAAAAAATCCAGAATAATTTTTGATAGTTGCTCTTTATCAGTTTAGGAATATAATTAGCACTAACACATGGTATAATAGATTTAATATGCTTACACAAGTAACTCTAGAAAACAGTTATGTAGTATATATTATTGCTCAGAGAGAGATGTCATAGGATTCCATTATGATATATCCATAATTTATTTAAAGAATCAAAACTTACTACAGTTAGAATATTACTACAATTATTAAATTTTATAGTTGTTACATATAATATCTGAATTATATAGCTATACAATCAAGATAATTTGGAACAAAATTATACACCATTTGAAATTTTCAGTCTAAAATTAAAACTAAATAAATGTGACTGCTGAATAAATATGTGCAATTACTGATCAAGAACAAAGACATGAAAGTTGGTTATGAATCTGATCATAATTATTATCTTGAGTCCATTAATTATTCGTACTTATATTCATAGTTTAAATAGAATTATATAGAATTTCAATTTTATGCTATAACAAAAATAAAACAATGCAATTTAGCTCCATTCCCATTCTTTAGTTTTTATATGGTTATTATTTCTGTTTATAATATTTTCAATATTTTTTTTCAATAATTTTTCATACCTTGTCTTCCAAATGCCAAGACTCTTCTTAAAACTTCTTTTATTATTTTCTTATAAAACACTAATAAAAAAATCTGATTTACCTAATTTGTTTTATAATCTAAGGTTTTTTCTTTTTGAAATTGGTTAATGACTTATAACAGTGCTTTTATCTTATATTATTAATTATATTTTACACAGACGTAAAACTCTCCATACAGTAGTACCACTCAGTGCAAGCCAGAGTAATCAATGGATGCAGGAAGATTTGTGCATAAAAGTATCTATCTAGTGACAACTCTTTCAATATCCCTAGAATAGTTTTTAACTTGTGGCTTTTATTAGTAAGGAGTCTTGGATCTGAGAGCACTGAGTGGTGCTGCTGTATGGAGAGTTTTGCCTCTATGTAAACAGCTTGTGTAAGCATAAAGAATGGTGATCATGTGATGTTTAGTGGTTTAAATCTATTTTATTTATACAAAGTAAATAATAGTGATTTTATTTCTAAAATACCAACTGGAATATTTCTTTTTAGATCAGACCCTGCAACTGTGACTTTTCTTTTCTAATACTATTTTTAATTTGCCCATCTTTACGAAGTCTATGTTATTCTTCTCCTTCACTTTCTTTGCATATCTTCATATAATCATATATATATTACTTATAATACTTCACTCATATACACTTTAATGCAAGTAATTTTCTTAACCTTCTTTATTTTCTTACAGTTTCGACTGTCCAGCAGTCTTTAATTAAGGTTAAAACTGTGAGGAGGATTAAGCTCTGACGAAGACTACTGGACAGTCAAAACTGTAAGAAAACAAAGAAGTTTAAGAAAATTACTAGCATTAAAGTGTATATGAGTGAAGTATTATAAGTAATATTTATGAAGTCTACTAATTTCTTTGCTTTGGTTTCATTAAAATGTGTGTTGTAGCTCAAAAATCACAATATTAGAATAAACTGTATTAAGAAAACAGTAAATAATGGCACACTGTCATAGACATTGAAAAAATATAATTGGTTGGTTGTAATATTCTAGTGTCTAATTAGCACAGTATGCCTTCATGTATAAAACTCAACATGCATAACTGTAAGTAAAACCTGTACATATTTGACATTGTTCTATTTAATGACTCCTAATGGTGTAGAAGTCAGTTATTGTTGTTCAATTTTAGAGTATAGAGTTCATTATTTTTAAATAAATTAAACTTTTGAACATTTAATGATAATATCAAGCTATGATATCTCACATAATTAAACACACGCATATAACCAACATCGTTTTGTCATCATAACATAAATAATCTAATAATTTACTGAAATAAAGTCAATGGTTATTTCATTTTATCCTCACTATACTATGTCTGAATCACAAATTAAAACTTTGCTTTATTATTCTATGATAAAAATTCTGATTTAATAAATTTATCGAAATATTTGTAGTACCAAATATGTAAAAATTGTTTAGGTTATTATTTAATGTAACATAATACATCTCATGTCTGTATTGAATAAATTTCCTCAGTTGTTTATATTTTGAAAATAAAAAAGTCAATAAAGTTAATAAGATTATGGACTACATATATTTTCTAATATATTGTAACACATATCTTACAGCAATATAATATGACTATCATTATAACTTATAAAAATTGTCACATCCACAGGTTTTTATTCTCATTGTTAATTCATATATCAAATTTAGTAGATGTTAAGTTAAATAAATTCTAAATTATAAGTTTTATTTAAATTGTTAAAATATTTGCTTTTAGTTAGAATAAAAATATATTTTATTAATCTATGCAGAAAATTAAAAGATATTGTGCATTCAGAGCTAGCTAGATACAGCAAGATACTAGTCTGTGAATACAAGGAAAATGTAGATCCTTTAGGTTTATTTTATTTTTTTTAATTCTAGCAAACTATTATTTGAGTGTTATAACTGAATATAGCTAATATTTTCATATAATTTGCTTATTCTTATAAAAAATATAAACATTTTCTAAGGTATATCATTCATAATATTTAAAAAATCATAATAAAATATCCAAAATAGTTTGGAAATAGTTTTGTATTTGAGATATTTTTTTCCTTATATAGTTTTAGGAGTAATTATATATGTATAAAAATGTAGTACTATTAATAAAATTTCTTTAAATTATTATTCATATTATTTTTATAAATATATACATCTGTATATATATATATGTTTGCTTGTATACATATATAGTTTTTCTCTTCATTTGTAATACTATATCGAAAGTACACTTAGCATTAGGTTATAAAGAAGAAAGAAACTGCTTTGATATGCAGATGAACAAATGTTTGCAAATTTGAATATATATATATATATTTAATTAAATATTTTTATGGATTGTTATTATAAGAAATAATAGAAATAAGATTTTATTCATGTAAGAAGAGATAACTTTTACCTTTTGATGTTGCCAGGAAACTATTAATTACTACTAATTAACAATCTCTCTGAGGCTAAACAAGTTTATTCATTAACCCTATAATAGTTCTTTTATTGATATATATATATATATATATATATCAAATAAATGTTGAAGAAAAATGTGAACATTTTCTTCACCTAGGGACACCAGATACTCATGTGCCAATTATAGAAGTATTGTAATAAAAGAAATCAAATAACTTGATGTTCAGAAGTTTGTAAGAATTTTGAGCACTAGAAATAACAATCAAAATTGCAACTCATGAAGCTTGAGCTCCATAGTTTTCATGTGATCACTGCACTCTTTACATTCAGTTTTGATGATATGAAGAAAAAAATATTTTTTTTTAATTTGATATAACTAAATCTGATTACATTTAATGTATTAAATCAAAACATATACTCTCTAATTATTCAAATATGATTCTGCCAGTTAGAATTAAATGAATCCAGATATGCAAATAAATATTTATTTGAAAATCAATATATTTTTTATTGTAATCTAAATACTTGTTTTCAACAACTACTTATGTTGTAATTATAAATTTATTTTAAATGCACATTATTATCTGAAAAATGCGAAGGTAGGGACCTCTACAGGTCTTAACTCTTTTCTTCCAAGGCATAAGCTTGTGGTTAAGGCCTGTAGAGGTCCCTCTCTTCGCATTTTTCAGACGCATATTCCTGAGGTTACAGCCTTAGTAAATATTACTTAACTACTTATGTTGTATGTCTATTCATGAAACTAACATATGATTATTTTATTACTTATTTAAATATTTTTAAAAGTGTCTTTGATGATTGATATATTTAAAAAATTATCTTTGAGCATTTTTTTGTTAAAAAAAGAGACATTTTTTTTAGTATTATTTTATAAGTTTTTTATATCTCAATATATAATTATGTGATGATAAATATATTTATATATTTTGATATATATGAATGGATATGTATGTGTGCATACATATGCATATTTATAATGTATTCTAATAATTATGAAGAGGTTTATAGCTACTTTAAATTTTCTTTTACTTTCTATTATATAGCATCATAATTTTATAATTTTGTAAATTTATTAGAAATAGTTCACAATGGAACAGTAAACAAAATATAACTGATTTTTATTTTCTTAAATCAAATAATTACTCATTAAAAAATTATTATTTTTTAAAATCTCTTCATGACTTTTGAGGCTAAGAATTTCACATATTTATATATATATTCTTTTAAGATTGGTTTCCTGGATGGAAAAGCCATGGATTTTATAATTTTCAACCTAGTGATGATGGATTAAGTGATCAGGATTGCATTGAAATTCGAACATGTTTTTCATTTCCAGTAAAAGAAGTTGGTTTAACTGATCATTTTTATTGGAATGATCGTAATTGTGATGTCCGTTTACCTTTCATCTGCCAGAAACTTAAACCAGGAAGTAAGTTTATTTTTAATGTTTTTATTTAAGTTAGATCTGTTTGTTATCAAATTTAAATTTATTTTTAGAACTTTAATATGTTTTAAACAATATCCATAAGAGGGTGGCATAGAGATTTTTTGGGTTTTAATTTGAGTTCTTAAATTCAATATTATTTGTTGAAATTTTACACTTTCTTTAAAAACACTACCAAAGTGATAGAGCATGAATAATATTTTAGATAGGTGAACTAATTTTTTTGATATGGATTACTGAGCAGGAAAATTTTAAATATTTTGATGTCAAATTTAAAAATTGTTCTTAGAACTTCAATATGTTTTAAGTAATGCACATTGTTTTCTTCATTTCAATTGTAAGCTTCATTTAAGTTAGAATAAAATAAAGTTAGTTTACAATATAGTTTTGTTAAACATTTTTAAGAAGAAAAAAATATCAAATATAAAGAAAAATGTCAAACACTTTTCAAAAAAAGAAATTCTTCATATTTTAAGTTAATTAATGTTTTATTATATATATATATATGTACATAATTCTGCACACATACTAAAAGTGATATATACTCAAGGACTTAATGCAAAAATATCTAATGATTTATATATAAATTATAAGTGCCAAATCTATGTAAAGTAAAATCATATGTATTAAATGAAGTTCATTTACAATATAGTGTTGGCAAGCATTTTTTTTAAAAAAATATGATTTTCAATCAAAATTAAGAATATCTTATATTTTCCACTTAAAAGCATATTTTCATATTTCGAGTCACTTAATGATTTATTGTGCATCTACATTATTATGTACTCATGCTAAATATGATATATATACATAAGCAGAAATATCTAGTGATATATATATAAACTATAAGTGTCAAATTGATATAAAGTACAGTATTGTTTTACTATGCCAATACTAATAGTTAAAAATAAATAGAGATAAAAAAAACTATTTTAAATGCTTATATTTACCATGCACTAAAAATAAAAATAACAATAATTGCTTCTTCAACCACAATTGAAGTTTTTAAATTTAACTTGAAATAAAAACTTGAGAGGGGGGGTGACAGAAATTTATCATGTCATAACCTTAATAATTATTGATGTAATTAATTTCTGGATCCTCCATGCTTTTATTTAAGTTAAATCTAAAAAACACAATTGTGGTTGAAAAAAAAATTATTGATTTGCTTTTTAAAGCATGGTAAAGAAAAACATTTAATAAGAAAAAAAAAAAATTTGATCTCTATTTTTTAAACAAATTTTATTCTTTTTTTTTATTTTGGTGTTTTTTATCAATAATTTATTTAAATAAATTTTTTAAATGTATTTTTGTTGATATTTAATTATATCTTTATATTATTCCTAAATTTTTAGTAAATTTTAATAAAATTCAGTTGTTTTTTATTTTTATTTTGTTTTTTATGCACTACATTACTAATCATCTAATATTATACATACTTTGTTTTGATATATCCAATTGTTAATATACATGAGAGTCTAATTATTCAATAATAAAAAATTTACAATTTAAAAATGTATAACTGATGTGTGGCATTTTTGTTAAATCATATTTAAGCATTGCCAAATCAATTCACGATTTAAAATAAGTATTTGACGGAAGATTGATAAAGCCAGTAACATTCTATTTTTTCCCACAAAATTTACATATTTTACTCTACATGTAGTGACGCAGATATGCATAAAAAAGTATTGCTTAGCCTATTTAAATCTTTTTAGATTCAGATTTCAACATAAAATTGTAGTTTAGGAAACCTGTGTTTTAATTTATTCTGCTATAATTTTATAAAAATTATGAGTGTCAAACTTTGAGTAAATAAAGTATTTTTTTAATTCTGTTTTTTGGTAGATAGGTTTTTTTTAGTTTGTCCTATTGACATCCCAAATAATCAATATAAAATAACAAACAACATTTTAACATATAGTAAATTAAAACTGATAAAATGTAAGAAAAGTATATCAAGTAGAATCATAAAAAGCAATCATTTAAAAAGGTTAATCATAATTTTGACAATAACATATTTTCTTTATTTTTTTCGTTTATTAAAATAAAGTACAACTACAAACACCTGTACAAAATTTACCTTTATTATTTTAAATATTGTAGACTGGATGTTTAACTCAATAGTCTTATTTTGATTGTAAAACAAAGGTACAAAATAAAAACATTAAAAATGTGGAAACAAACGCCATTTATATAGTTAATAAAGATTAAAACGTTTATTATATGTTGAAATAGAAAAACTAATTGATCTTGAACATTTTTAAATTTGAAAATTTTGAATTAAAAATTATTTAATGACACATTCATTGTAGTGCAATAACTTCAGAGTAGAGATAAGTATGACTGATTACAACTGGTGCAAAAACACAGATGCTTATGCTAAAGACTTTTGATAAGAAATCTCTCGTGCATGTTTTTTAATGATACAAACTCTCTTAATATTTTAAAAATTGTGTTTAATGTATAGAAAGGACAAGAACAGTATGAATGATTTATTCAATTACAAACATTAAGGCAAAGTGATGTAACAAAACACTACAGTAAATTAGAAAATTTATCATTTAAAAGTGATCTAAAGGCAATTGATTGACATGTCATTGTTTAAACTTCATAGTAATCAATTACAAAATCTGGAAATGTTTGATTAATCTAACTTCTAAACTAATATAAAAAATTAGGCTTCAAATAAATGTTGTAATAGTATGAATTTCAGATAACAGAAAAACAATTATCACATGAGTTTTAAAGAAATATTTAAAAAATGTGAAATATACCAAGTTGGGAGATTAAATTACATAACTGTCCATTTTTTGAACATATTTCTAAAATGTGTAAGATAAACATCATATATAGTCAAGCATTGGTGACCTAGTGGTTGACAAAGCTGCCTTCCAAACAGCTGGCCCAGGTTTGCTTCCCAGTAAATGCATTTGACATATGGAAAAAAAACATCATATATAAAAATGACATTATTTTAAAAAAATAAATTAAAGTTCAATAAAATTGCTTTAGTAACACAAGAAGTTTATCTAAAATTACTTATGTCAAAAAAGCAACTAAATTAAAGCTATATTTAATACTTTTGTCTAATAAGACTAAGACCATAGATTTCTGGTCAGATTTTAGCAGTAAAATAAACAGCAAAATGTAACTGAAAAATGTGAAGGTAAACAGAATTTAGAAGACCTGATTTAGCCATAAAAAAGTTTTTATGTAGAAAATCTTAATAGAAATTTGTTGTTTGTACTCATAATAAAAATTATTTATGACAGTATTTAATTTAGTAATAATAAACCTGTTATCATTTATAGAAACACCATTTTAATTTAAAATAAACCAATGATAACATTTCTACAGTTTTCAAGCAATTTTCAAAAGTTAATAGTGATAATAATGAAAATACAGAGGTGGAAGGGAGGGAATCAAGCTATAAATTAAAAGTGAAAACAATGACATCAGCATATTTGGAATATTAAAAAAGTTGATAAATTTGCATGATGGAATAAATATCTTTAAAAAGTTATGAAATATTTAATTACTTATGAAGTTTGATCTTAAAGGCTTAACAGACAAAGCATTCATATATGGGAATTTGAGTATCTAAGTCATTAATAACTATAAATGGAGATGCTGTGAAACAAATATAATCAACATAATGAGATTAATATGAATAGTTTTTATGGGTCTAGATAATTTACATTTCATGAAATAATGTTTTTATTGAGATTAAAAAAATTATTTCGGACATAGAATTTAAAGTAAGAATTCAATAAAGTTGAAGATTATTATGCAAATGAATTTAATTGATTTTTGGTTCAAAAATAAAATATTTTGGATTCTTCTTCTCTGCATTCTACATGATTGAATGCTAGGGCTAAAAGAATGAACTGATGACCAAGAGTTAGTTGTTCAAACTTTACAAAATTGCAGATTGAACACAATTCTAATCAACTGGTCACTTTAAGCTTTTCTCCACTTTTCTTAGCTGTGAATTGATCCAGGAACCTTTACATCTTATGGCCCATTATTTTGCTACTGCATAGAAAAACAATTAGTTATGAAATTAATTTCTTTTAAAAAAATATTAAATGATTTTAGAGACTAATTTAAATTTGTTAACAAGTTGGAAAATGTAAAAATTATTCATAATGATTTAGAAAAGCACACTTTCAATTTATTTTTGTAATTCAGAAGTAAAATAAAATTAAAAGCCATATATTATTTCAAATTTTTTATTTGTGACAGTTTTTTATTCCTTTTTTTTTTAAACCTGGAAATATGTGACAATTCTTTTCATATCTGGACTTTTTATTTTGTATTAAATGATATTCAATGTAAAACAAACTTCATTTATGTTTGGTATTAAACAACAAAATATTAATTAAACATCTTTCTAGAGTTTTGAAAATGGAAGTAGATTTTACATTTGTCTTTAATATTGTTTGTTATCATAAAATATCCAGTGTTTTTTTTTTCTTTTGTCATATTTATTTTTTTACTACATAAAAAAAATTCAATATCTATTTTCAAATAAATATTTGCTAAGAGAAATTTCTGAAACAATTATTTTCAAATTAGTATTCAAAATTAATGTAGTTTCTATATAACATATTAATATTTTTTACTTTTTAATCAATAAATAGACATATAATTAATTACTAGCATAAATAATAAATGTTTGTAATTTGTATAATTTCTGGTATGGGTGTTGTATATTAAAACATTTTCCGTTTTGTTAGGCCTCTATATGCATTATAAATGCATGAGTTGATCAAGTTATGTCAAAAAGAAGAAATTGTATTTCTATTTCTAAAAACATAACTATATTTCCTGATCAACTCAGCCTAGTACTTTTTATGAATTGTGCTATTGATGAAATCAGCTTTTAATTTATTTAATATGGGTGCCAGGATTCAAAAGAATCTGCTAAAATCTGTCGCCAGCACGTCTCGCAAGTTGTAAATAAAACAAAGAAAAGATTTTTATTTTTTTAAGAATCGGTAATTCTACTGTAAACTAGAATTATCTTTTTTGATATTATTATTCCTGGGCTTATTTAAACATATTGGCAAAGGTAAATTACATTTTTAAACCTTATTAAACTAATAATAAATTTAATAATAAAAAATAATAACTATTATTAATAATGTACAAATGAAAAGTTGATATTAGAAATATTTTTATTCTTACAAACTAAAATATTTCACGTTAAGTTGCTGATTAAATAAATTGGAGAGATTAATAAAATAAAGCAATTAACATAAGTAATTAGAAGTTCTTGGGTACACAAAAGTCTCTTGATTAATTAAATGAAAGTCTATATCGGGATCCTATTATAAGTTTATTTTTACGAGTTGTTTGTAAAATGGTTAAATTTGTCACAATCTGGAATAATGAAGCATAACTTACCAGTAAGTTTTGTGCATTCATGAAGACTGTAGCTTACTATGCATAGTTTTCTGAGTTAGAATGAGCTCGGCCATTTATTATAAATTGATCTTGGTGCTGATTCCATAGGCTAGTCGTGTAAGCTTCTCTGGTGTCCATCAGTAACGATGTCAGCTAAAGCTCCGGTCTACTCTCACATGAAGAATTATTTCATCATAGAGTGGTCTGGATTCTTTAATCCAAAACCAACCAAAAGAATAACAGTCAAACCAAGACGTTCGTCCAACCGAACCCTCTTTTTTATACTAGAGGTCCAGTTTTCAGACTTCTGCACATATCTTTTGTTTGTCAAAATATACATTGATAATCTTGTATATACTTTATAAAATTTATGTTACAAAGTCTTTATTTTTTTCAGCATAATTCTGCCATCTTTAGTTAATTGAAATATTTTTACTTTCTCTTATCTAGATTGGTAATACGTGTGTCTTTTGTTCTCTCCAATTCTATCTTTTATTTCTAATTACATAAAAAAAAAAATACGAAAGAATACTTTAACTTTCATTGTACTTTTTTTTTTTAAAAAAAAATTAAATTGTAGTCAAAAAAAAATCTAAATCTACTTTTATTTTTTAGCTTTTACCAAATGCCAATATATTTGCACCATATATAAATAAACAGTACAATACCATCGGTGCCTGGAGTTAAGAATAAAATAGGGGTTTACACTAATTTTATTCTTAAGTTTTTAAATTCATATTCATGTGTTGTTGTTTTTTTTGTATTAATGTGCTGATATATCGTGTAGACTCATTCAACAAGCGATGTTTGTCTTTAATGCCCACTTTAGGGTCTAACATGGCAGGAATGGAAAATATTTCACATTCATCTGTGTCCTTTACACTTAAGTGTAATAGTAATGATAAGAAGCCCAAGTTATAAGCACAAATGAGTGTTGTTCATTGTTTTGAGTCTTACAGGCTCACGGCAACTTCGTCCAACTTGATCCACCTTCCCCTTTATTGGGATCCCTGCTAGAAATAGTCTGATGGGTATATAAAATGGTGTTATGTTAATATACTGCATACTAGGACTCGGGGCTATGTTTTTCCTCTCATCAGTAATCACCTACCCAGTCAAATACTTGTGACTTACGTCTACATCAGCCACGACCGTGTTTTTTTTTAGGCATATCAAAAAAAATATACATATATTTTTTTTTACTTTCTGGAAGTCATATTAAAAAAATATTTTTTATATTTTAATAATCAGGGTTTAATTAGTTGGTTAGTTTTTATAATTCTTTTTTAAAAAAACTACTATTTATTTTCCGGCTGTGAGTTTTTTTGGGTCAACATTGTAACATTCTTTATCCTTACAACTTATCTCAGGTTGTGGTTGTTAAATCAAAGCCCAAGTTGGGTAGCCATTAAAACATTTTCCATTTTGTTAGGCCTTTATACACATTATAAATGTGCGAGTTGATCAAGTCATGTCAAAAAGAAGAAAGTTGTATTTCTATTTCTAAAAACATAACTATATTTCCTGATCATCTCGGCCTAGTACTTGTTACGAATTATGCTATCAATGAAATCAGCTTTTAATTGATTTAATATGGGCACCAGGTTCAAAAAAATCCGCTAAAATCTGTCTCCAGCATGTCTCGCAAGTTGTAAATAAAAAAATAAAAAAAGATTTTTATTTTTTTAAGAATCGGTAATTCTACCGTAAACTAGAATTATCTTTTTTGAGATTATTATTCCTGGGCTTATTCAAACATATTGGAAAAGGTAAATTACATTTTTAAACCTTATTAAACTAATAACAAATTTAATAATAAAAAATAATAACTATTATTAATAATGTACAAATGAAAAGTTGATATTAGAAATATTTTTATTCTTACAAACTAAAATATTTCACGTTAAGTTGCTGATTAAATAAATTGGAGAGAACATATGTTAATTCAGATATGAATTATTAATAAAATAAAGCAATTAACATAAGTAATTAGAAGTTCTTGGGTACACAAAAGTCTCTTGATTAATTAAATGAAAGTCTATATTGGGATCCTATTATAAGTTTATTTCTATGAGTTGTTTGTAAAATGGTTAAATTTGTCACAATCAGGAATAATGAAGCCTAACTTACTGGTAAGTTTTGTGAATTCACAAATATTGTAGCTTACTATGCATTGTTTTCTGAGTTAGAATGAGCTCAGCCATTTATTATAAATTGATCTTGGTGCTGATTCCATAGGATAGTCACGTAAGCTTCTCTGGTGTCCATCAGTAATGATGTCAGCTAAAGCTCCGGTCTATTCTCACATGAAGAATTATTTCATCGTAGAATGGTCTGGATTCTTTAATCCAAAACCAACCAAAAGAATAACAGTCAAACCAAGACGTTCTTCCAACCGAACCCCTCCTTTTTATATTAGAGGTCCAGTTTTCAGACTTCTGTGCATATCTTTTGTTTGTCAAAATGTACGTTGATAATCTTGTATATTCTTTATAAAATTTATGTTACAAAGTCTTTATTTTTTCAGCATAATTCTGCCATCTTTAATTAGTTGAAATATTTTTACTTTCTCTTATCTAGATTGGTAATATGTGTGTCTTTTGTTCTCTCCAATTCTAACTTTTATTTCTAATTACATAAAAAAAAAATACGAAAGAATAATTTAACTTTCATTGTACGTTTTTTTTAAAAAAAATAAATAAATATAGTCAAAAAAAAAATCTAAATCTACTTTTATTTTTTAGCTTTTACCAAATGCCAATATATTTGCACCGTATATAAATCAATGGTACAATATGTATTAGCACATTTTGTACAAAATTGATTAATTTGATAGATTTGTATATTACTAATAATGTTTGTTATATAACACTTAATTATAGTTGTTAAGTCTCTATTATAAACTTGAGAAAATAGAGATTTTTTTGTTGTTTTGTTTTTAAATTTGTATTATCGTTAATAAAAAATCAGTTGATAGTATATCAGGCAAGCTATTTCGCTAACAAACTTAGTTTATTTGAAAATCTTTCTTATAAAATTATTGCTAATATATATTCAATATATTAAATCAAGATATCTGTATTTATTTTAATGAATATATTTTTATTTGATTTATAAATATTTATGTGTGTATGTGTGTCATTTAAGTGTTTATTGAATTATGATTGTTGTGAATAAGTGATTTCTAAAAATATATATTTGCATGAATAATGTACACTAATAAATACAAGAACAGTATTATATTTAACTATGTAATCAAAAAAAAAATACAGAATAAGGACAGGTTTTAGACTAACAATAAAATATCTTTTATACAAAGCACTAAGGGGAATGTTCCATCCGTTTAGAAAAAGTTCTCTCTGAGAAAGTGTAAAAAATTAGAAAATACTGCTAAATAAATAATTTTACTATTTTTAAATTAGAAATTGCAAAGCAAATGAATATTTTATTTTCCATTTATACAAATATAACCAATCCTAGTTATTTTTTTCAATATATTATAAAATGTATTGGATCAAATAGTAAGTTATAACATATTACTGTACATTATTTTATATTTCAAAAGCACCCAATGACAACTTTCAGATGAAAAGGTATAAATAATAAATTAATTACTCTGAGCCAGCTTTCAACAAAACACTGCCAGAATTATTAGCCCTATGATCATGGAAATGTTTTGCCAAAAACTGGCTCAGGGAAATTAATTAATCTATTATTTATATCTTTTCATCTGAACTCAAAGTCAGTGAATGCTTTAGACTTACATTTTTTCATGAAAATAGTATACACATTGAAATTTATATTATTTTATATTATGTTTCAAGAAGCATTTATTAAATATGTAGAAGTTTAACAATTTAAAAATGAAATCATTTAAGATTAATATTGTATAAAAATAAAATAAAAATTAATTAATCAGAGCACAGAAACATATTGACATGTCTCACAGATACAAAGGATCAGTCAAATATAAACTTGAATTTAGAAATAAAAATGTTTTTTTTGTAGGAATTTATTTTAAAATGTGAAGTGAAATTTAAGTCCAAGCTGAAAAATACCAAAATTGTGAAACAAATTCCTTGGTTTGTCTATAGATTCATAAACTGCTATCAACTAAAAATGAATGATTTGTGTTATATTGGTTGTGAAACATGGACACTGAGTAATAAAACTAGGAACAGATTGAAAGTCTTTGAGACGTGATCATTGGAGAACAATGGAAAAAATCGCTTGAATGAATAAAATAATAAATGAAGTTCTGAAAAGAATGAATGACAAAAAAAAAATGATTGAGGAAATTAGCGATAGAAGGAAAAACTGAATTGGACTTATATTGAGAAGAAAGTATAATTTAATGAAAGATATTAGTGAAAGGAAATAAGAAGAAATGATGGAAAAAATTGGCATTGCTGGTTGAAATATGATATGGGGAAAGTTATATGGAATTGAAAAGCTAGGAAATGAAGAGAATTGAGTGTAGAAATAAATGGATTGATGATGTGACTGTTCTCTGGACCTGTTCAAGTGACAAAATACTACTGATTGATTGTTTGATTGATTAATTGGTTGGTTGATTGATTGATTTATTGATTGTTTGATTGATTGATTGATTAATATAGGCTGCAAATAACATTTTAATGTTTTAAATAATAATTCATTAAAAGAAAAAAAACACCAAAATTGATGATTGAGCTAAGTAAGAGTGGCCTTAGTAACAGGCTAAATAGTATGGTTATATACACTTTAATATATATATATATATATTTAAATGATTTAAAAGAAAATAGATTGTGAAGCAACAGTGACAATAAATGGATTTCTTGAATTGAAAGAAGTCATAGGTTTATTAATCAGAGTGGCCTTGATAAGGAAAGCTTTAGTTAATTAGTAGAGGGTTTTAAATAAAAATTATTTAATCTTTTAAATGAATTTATAATCATCAGTTCATTTAGTTAGTAAATTAGATGTGCTTTAGAAAACTGTATATGCAAGTTATTCAGATAAAATATCACTGTAAAATAAAAATGCAAATGTTTACCTATAAATAATTGACACAGAAAAGAATTGGAATGCAGAAATGCTTAATTTTTAAAATCTTGAAAACTATATAGGACATGGAAAGCAAATATGATGTCAATTCTTCTAAATACTATAAGTATATAATGAAAAAAAATGTGAAATTCTCAAAGGTCTAATTTTTTTATTTATTAGTAAAGTTATATTGAATATAATAATGAGGCAAAATTATGTCTTGATTTATTTCTTCTATGCATATAATTTTTAACTTGTATAGATTAAATATCTATGTAATTTCTAAGATTTTGTGCAAGATAGCAATGCAATAAAAGAGCATTATGTATGCAAAGAAAACAAACAGCCACAGTTTATGAAAAACAAATAGAAGGGCATTAAAATTGTTATAGCTTAAAAGATGATTATGACAAATTTTAGTATAACTAATTAATTTAGCTTTTTGAGAACACAGGTGAAAATCTTCTAATCAATATTCTTAGTCTGAGATCATCAGCAGAAGGATTTTTAAGGAAGAAGATGAGAATAAACGAAATAGATCTAGTAGAACAATTATAACTAGAAAAGATCAAAAATAAATTAATGCATAAGAACAAAAGTTTAATCAAATTATTTGTTAAATTAGATAGAGATATTATCTTCTCAAAGTGGTTTGCATCTTTATAACATATTTTGTCCTGTTTAAGCATGGAGTAATTTACATCAATAAGATGAATATAAGAAATTAAGCACAACCTGATTTTCAAGAAGTGAAACATATAGCTCATGCTAATATGTGAGCAATTATTAATTTTAATGCATATATGAAATAAAATAATTCCAATAGCACATCAAAGAATAGTTTTGTCTCAGTTGACAGGTGAGCCAAGGTAATTAATTAGATTCCAAAATATTTAGAATAAATAAAATTTAGAAAATGTAGTCAGTTTTTTTTTGAAAGTGTGACCTATAATCCTGGAAAATATCATGTTAAGAACAACTTTTATGGCAACAAGATGCAACATCATTTATAAAATTAGAAATTTAAAATAGTATTACAGATATTGTTTAAAAAACTTAAAACATTTTGATAAAGTAGCAAGAAACTTGGAGATAGCAAATAAGTTTAAAGTCAAAACCAATGATTTCCTAATGAAGTTGCAGTAGTGAATTAACTATTGATGTCCAAAAATAGTAAAATATGTGCATAAACAGAACTAGAAACTCAACTTGTAAAGATTCAAAGTATTATATAACAGATAGTTGGGGAGTGCAAGATTTGGGTGAGGTGTTGTTAAATAACTGACTAAAATGAAGATGGAAAATAGTTAGCATGCAAGAAATATAAAATTGATAATATTAGAACAAAAGACTAAGAAAGTACAAGTAAAATAATGCTTAGAAAATGTGTTTCAATACAAATGAAGAAAATAGTGGAAAGGTTTAACAATTCAGAAGAATCACTCAGAAGTTATCATAAGTAGTGAAAAATTATTATCAAGTAAGGAGTAAACAACTAAGACAATCATATTGACAAATGATTTGACATAAATTTGTTTATTTTTGATCACTTATTACAAATGATATACTAAGCAGTAAATCTAAATGGTTAGGAAAAAAACAAAAAGAGAAACAATGTAAAAGATTAACTTGAATGACTAGATTTCATTTTCATCTTGATTTTATAACATTTGTTAGATGAGAAAGTAATAAAAATGATTATTGTTCTTAAAATATTCTTAGGATGCAGATCACATATAAGTTCACCATAAAATATTACTTAAGAATTCTAGTTTCAGTTTCAGTTAGAGTGATGTTTAGTAAATTCTAGACAATTTCACCGACGTCATTCATTCAGACACCATAAATAGTAATTTAAAGTGAGTGGTCTATCCTCACGCTTTCCTTGCCAGTACTTCAAATTTGCTCATATATAAGCATTTGAGTTGTAGGAATAAGTGGATTCATTTTATTCCTGCATAAATACTATATCTTGTATTGGAAAGGAAAGTATTCATTTATTATTAATACTCGCAAAAAGCGCTTGCGCAATTAGCTTGAAAGGCTGATATTTGAATGTATTACTCTTTATATAATTTACATTCTCAAAGTGTTTTTTTATATTAAAACTAAAGAACATACTGATTGGTCTTTCTATAGTTACATTCTAATATTAAAATATTATGAAGCCTCATTAAATGAAATTTTACTAATTTAATATTATGATAATAGAGTTCCTTGTTATACTTCTATATAATATAGCACTTTTATATATAACTAATTTAGCTGCAGTTATTGTATTACTAGAATTAAATATCTTATATTTTTAATTTATTAAATGTAGTAGCAGCAACTCAGTCTATATTGCAACTTTTGACCTTAAAAGTTATCATGATGTTTAAATTGATTTGCATTCTTAGACTGATATTCGTTCAAGATAACAATCACCGATTATTTATTTTATTACAAAATCAAAATCTCTTTTGATTGCATTTAAAATATTAAAAAGACTTGATGTAAATCTTTTGAATTTGTAAGAGTTGAACATTAATTAGTATGCTGTAAATTTGGAAGCCAAAAGGATAATGATTTTGCCTTTTAATCAATCCATTTGAAAAATGTGACTATTAAACCTATATTGCAACTTGATGCTATTTTATGAACATATTTATAAATTGTTCTAAGGTCCATTGAAGCTATTTTGCATTTTTTTAATAATCAGTTTTAATTTCAAATGTCTTAGATGTTTACCATCCATAAATTCTTTCACTCGCATAGTAGTGTACATCAGTAAAGTTTGATGGACAATCTGGTAATTTAAATATCATAATCATTCAATCTATAGATAGTGGTTTTAACATATATATATATGTGCGTGCGTGTGTGTGTAGCAATCTTATCCTAAAAATAGTTTATTAGACTATTTACTCCAATTGCAAAAGATTATACAAGAAAAAATTTCGTGCGTATAAATAAGTATTAATAGGTGTTGATAAAAAGATTTGAATAAGCATTAAATAAAAGTTAATTATACCAAAAGAGAAGTAATTTTAAATTCATTTTGCCATCTTAATTATTCTCTAATTGTTTACGGCAATTCATTATTTAATCATAATTTTAAGTAATTTAATCTCAAATTAATTTCACTCTTAGGCATCAATCTATAGAATTCTCAAGAGATTATTTCTATTAATTAATGTTTTCTCTAAATTAATAAAATAGGAATTTTAAAGTTTTTTTATTTATTATGGTTCGTTTACTAATGGCACACTCTTCAAAAATAAAGCAATATATTAACTGAGTATTAATTAAATAATTCTGGAATAGCCAGATGCTAATTTTTATGAAATTGATTAATATCCAAAATGTAAGATGAATTAAATATTAATTTGGTATTTATCAATTAATTATTTATTTATAAAATCGCTTTTATCGCACTACTGTTAAAAAGATCAATTCTGATGAACAAATTGTTTCCTTTCTAGAATAACACTATTCAAACATTGGGTGGAGTTAGCTTAAAAGAATTAAATAAAAATTGAATAGATTTATCATCGTTTAAATATTTAATAGATATATGATTGAGTGAAACCATTTAAATGCAGTTGTCTTTTTTTAGATATTATACATTTATATGTGTGTGAATAAAGTCACGTGTAAGGGCTACCAAATGTGCTCATACCCAGGACTGGATTTAAATCCAGAAGAAACGTTGATTTTTTTAAAAGCAAGTTTAGGATTTTTTTACGACTCATATTCAATATAAACTTAATACTAAATTATAAAATGTGATATGTTGGACTATTTACATCATTTATGAGTGAATGTTGAACGTGTAGAAAATTTTAAACTTTATTTAAACTTTCCAAATACAAACAACTTGTTAGTAATGACACACAAATAGACAATATTGGTTAGTAATTACACAACATTTTGAGTAATATTGTTCTCCACTCTTCTTCAGGTGTTGCTGGCCTATATGCACAGTGACAATATTTGCTTAGAAGTTGAACTCACACCTTTAAATTCTTGAATATCGAATTTAAGGTAAATGCTCTACCAACTGAGCTACTCTGTCAAAGGCTCAGTTGGTAAAGCATTTGCCTTAAATTCTATATTCAATTATCTAAAGGTGCGAGTTCAACTTCTAAGTGAATATTGTCACTGTGCATATAGGCCAGAAACACCTGAACAAGAGTAGAGAATAATAATACTCGAAACATTGTGTAATTATGAACCTGTATTGTCTATTTGTGTGTTATTACTAACAAATTGTTTGTATTTGGAAAGTTTAAATAAAGTTTAAAATTTTCTATACATTCAACATTCACTCATAAATGTTGGAAACAGTCCAACATATCACATACTTAATACCAAATTATTTGTCAGTAAATAAGCTATTCTTAGTTAAAGATAAATTAACAACAAATTGTTAGTAACATCTTTCCAATTTCCTTGTGGAGAATTAAATACATTTGTACAATTGAATATTTGATTATATAACATCAGGCACACAATAGATTCAAGTCCTTATTTATGCATGGTCTGTAAGAGGTGGTGTATATAGAATGTACCTTTAACTTAAGTGATTCATTTAAGTTACCTCACAGGAGAGTGCGCAGAGGTTTATAATATTTAAGAAATAGTGCATTATCGAAGATTGATTGCCATTTAAATAATTTTATGGAGAATCACTAAAGTGAACAATTTAAAGTTGTTTTATATTATATCCATATTAAGACAAATTCTGATTAAAATGAATAATGTGAGAAGTATATAATCATTGTCAATCTTTATTTTTATTGTTTATTCTATATATTATGTATTCCAAATTTTGATATAGGTTGTTTGTACACAGAAAGATACATTTAAATATATTAATATATATATATAAAATATTAAATGATAGTCAAAAATAGTTTTAATACTTTTTATAGCAGCAGTTGGAGTTCTGCTAAGACTAAATGCCAAAATATTCCAAAATATTACATCTATTATAAGTCTATACCATTTTTAATTTTTAAAACTAATACATTTATTTATATATATTGTACCACTTGTGAAAGCACTACACATAAAATTGTTCACTTATAATTGTTCAAAAATAAAAGAGTTTCATAAATAACGCAGAAGTAATAAAATTAATGTTATCTAAGAAAAACAAAGAAAAACATTTCATTTGAGATAAATACATTTATAAAAGACTAAAGAGTTTTTATTATTATTATTAGTTTAAACAAAATGCACTTCACTAAAAAAAGGAAGATAATCTATAAGAGTTTAAAGAGTTATTCATATAAGTTAAACGTTTAATAAAAGAAGTTTAAAGATTTTTAAAAAAACAACAGTTTGCTAAAAATCAATTAATTCATAGTTTTATATATTAAGGAGTAATTGGAAGGGGAAGAGAAATTTAACTTAGAAAATTAAAAGTAGTTAAATTACAAGTAATCAAGAATTAAAAGTAGAACAGTTTAAACTATAAATCTTTTACATGGAAATTAAAATATCTATTTTCTTTTAATTTAAAGAAAGTCTTTTCCCATAATTTAAAGAAATGTAAATATATGGGCGTTAATAGCAAATGATTGTAAAAATAAAGAAGTATAGTAAAATGTGTGCATGTTGATAAAATGATATATAAAAGTTAAAAAATATTGTATACACTCATAAGTGATATAAAAGCAGAATTTTCAATGGCTACTAATAAAAAAATCCATAAAACAACAAATTAGCAATGGCTACCAACTGAAAATGGGACTCAAAATCTTATCAAAAGAATGTAATCAAAAACAGTGGATGAAGTCCAACAACAGATATAACTGGTGGATATAAAAACTAATTAACAAAGTGACAACAGGTCATCACATAAATTGTCCAGTTTTTCATTAGTTCAGTTTAGTTCAGTCTATCAGTTCTTCAATCAGTTCAGTCAATCAGTTACTCAGTCAGTGCTTACCAGGACAATGCAGTGCTAATCATACAGTCTTGCTCTAGCCTGAGTCTGTTGAAACCAACAGCCTGTCCAGTAAAAGTGATGCCTACCTAACACTTGAAAAACTGCCTGGGATATCTGTCTTAAAGAATAGTGCCACAAAATTATAAGCAAAGGAACCTCCACAAAATGTCAAATCCAACCGGTTGGAAAATTATCATGTGAAGCAGAAAACAGAAGAATTTAATGACCAAAATCCTATAGGTAATGAATAACTTTTTCTTATTCCATTTCTGATATTAAAGGAGCCATTGCAATAATTTGAAGCCTCCAGAGTTTGTAAAACAAATGAACTCTATAGCATGCACAAATGAACTATTGATGTGCATGTTTTAAATGTTTTGTGTTTATTTAATACTCTTGTTACAGTATATTATATTGTCTGATTTATTAAGAGTGTGTGTAGTTATATATAAAAATCATTGTTTAAGTTGATTAAGAATTCATAATAGTAATTTCTAAATTATAATAGTTAACATTGAATGCTTGTAATTATCATTGTCTAATTTAATTAAGATTTTATAAAAGTAGTTTAAACTTTACAATAATAAATATTTAATTAAATAAATTATCTTTAAACTTAATATTTGTCAGTCAATTCTTTTACCACTAATTAAAACAATAATGCATTATATTCCTTCTGATTGAGCTAGTTGGGATATTTTATGCACTGAATTAGTTTGCCAATCATTCAAAGCATATCATTTATCTTTGGGTAACTGACTGGTGCCTGGAGTTTACTCTGAAACAAAAAAAGTTCTTTGAATGATAGATGTTGAATTCTGCAGCCAAGAAGATCTGTGTCCTTCAAACATGGTCACAGTTATATACTTTTATATATAGCTCTGGCTTGGTCACAGGTGCCCTCTGGTCATTATTTTTCTCTGCCTAAGGGGCCATGGTGGTGCAATATTTAAATTTCCTAGGTTTAGATCAAATGTATAAGTTATAATTGTATAATATTTTTTGTATAAAATAAATCTTATAATTTTGTTTTCACGAGTTATATTTCCTAATGTTATTTTATTAAAGAGTCAAAGTGTATTATAGAATTGTTTACTCTCCAAGTGATCACTAGTACACCCACCTGGTTCAATTGGCTTTTTCAACATGAGAGCAGAATCATCATAAATGACAGTTAATTAAATATTTTTTACTGTTTGAAAATAAAAATTTAAAGAAATGCTAAATTGCGTAATTGTAATTAAGAATGTATAAGTGGTATAATTTAAATAAAGAATTGACTGAAACTATGTTTTTCTTTCTTTAAATGAAAAGAGAGAATTAAAGACAGTTGGATATCTTGGGCAGACTTAAGGCATTGAGAATGGATAGAGAGAAAACAGACTAAGGATTGGAATTAGTCATATGTTCCATTTTAAAAAGAAATAAACAGTTAATATTTTGAGTTTATTGCGAATGAAAGCATTAGTTAAAGACTTATAAATCCAAGAAATAATATTATATTTCAACCAGAGGACTGGTTTTCATCAGAAAGAAAAAAATACCCATAAAAATATGATAGTGTGTGAATAATAAATTTCTACCAAATCAATATTTAATAAATTCATGTTTCCTTACCTATAATTTCCTTGATAGAAATTTATATCCAAGACCCTTACTATATACAAAGTTTTAAAAAGTATATATAATAACAAAATTGGTTTAGCATATATGAATCTGACTATGTAATTTAGATCTTCCTTTTGACAATATTCAGATTAGCATTGTAGTTCAAATTCAATTGTTGGTGCTTGATCTCTTTGAGGGTTCCCCCTCCAAAAAATGTATATATAATCCCTATTATCATAGAATAGCCCATTCACTCAAGGAATTTAGACATTTGCACAGAAATAACAAAGATTAATACATAATGAGATAACATAAATTCTGTCCTGTTTTAGTAATTGTGTTTAATGTATGAGAATCAAAGATCTTACCTCTTCTTTCATATTAGAATGATGATGATCAAATGTCAAACCATTAAGAAAGAGGAGTGTTAATCTAAATTTTTATTTATAAAAAAGAAAATTCAACTGAATTTAACTGTTTCCCTCTCCTCTTTCTGATTTCTTTTAAAGTGAACTATTCCAAAAATCTAAATTATAGCAATCTATGCCTCCAAGTGTGGTGAATGAAATAATAAAAAATAAATAAAATACATATTTAAAAAAAATCAAACTTCAACAAATCAATTTAGCTAGAATTAATGAGTTGGTAATGTCCTTCATGTATTATAGTTCATGCTTTATGAACAGTCTTTCTTGATTAATGTATCCATCGCTCATTGATAATTCTGTGTTGCATGTTAAAATCAGTTTGGTCTTTATGACAGTCCACCTTTAAGCATTTTGTGTTCACTTTTTATCAGGCAATTTATAAATAGACAGATAAAGATATTAAGTTTCCATGGTTAGATTTCTGGTGGTCAATCCCGCAACATCATGCTTTAGCCTAAGGGCATTATGTGTCACTTTATCACATATATAAACTTTTAAAATAATTGCTGTTTATAATTAATGAATTCTTTATGAGATAAATTATTCTACTCTTTCTTTAATGACTGGCTATATATTTTTTTCGACAGTATTCGAATAGAATTATTGCTTTGTTCTTTTTTTTATAAGCTAAAACAATTTTCTAGTTTCATTAATCTGCACAAATTTATTTCTTTTTTTTACTACCATTATCTCTTGAAATTATAGCAGTTCTATATCAATAATCACATCTGAAAAAGTGAATCTTTTAAAATGAAACATCTATTTTACAGTATTCAAAATTCTTTTCTGAAGATATTGACTTCCTTTAGCATGTAAATAATAAAGAAAGCAGGAGTTAAGGTTACATTCATTTTCATGGTTTTTATTGTCTTGTACATATTAATCCTTTCATTTCCTTTTTCATTGCCATAGTTATTCATTATTGTACCAGATTATATTAATGATAATTGATTTTTACAAAATTGTATAATATAAATATTATTTCATTCTCACATTGGGTTGCTTTACAATCATTACTTGACATTGGTCATCATCAAGGTTAAGCAATTTCAGTCTACATCATTGTACTGTTTGAATAATGACATACAAGACAATAATGACAAGTTTATTACTGTTTATATATATGTACTGATTCTATTTTTTTAAGTGTCTAAATCTTGCTTATTTTTATTAATCGAGAATTTGTTAAAAAAAAAAATTAGTTTCTTGCGATTTTACACTTTTATTATTTTTATGTAACAATAAAATACATCATGTATAGTCCTAAAGTGAATATAAATAGTGCATACTTTAACAAAACTTATAAATTAAGCTAAACTCTAGTTTTAAAAAAGGGCATACCTTAGTAATATGAGTAGTTATAGGTTATTTTGGAATAGATTGTGAATCACCCTCACAATATATATATATATTCTATCTTATAATCATTATATACCCACATATATCTTTATATAACTCTCTATATAATTATTATCTTTATATATATATATTATACATTTTAACCTTTTTTTATATGTTTTATATTATATTCAATATTTTCTATAATCATATATATATATTATTTTATTCTTATTAATTTTTTTAAATATTTAACTCTAACCTCATATATGCATTTATTATTATTATTATTATTATTATTATTATTATTATTATTATTGTTGTTGTTGTTGTTGTTGTTGTTGCTGTTGTTATAGAATATGTATAATTTTCTTTAATCTATAATAATATTTTTAATACCTATAGTTTATATTATTATTATTATTATTATTATACAATATGTATAATTTTCTTTAATCTATAATAATATTTTTTAACATATTTTATACCTATAGTTTACTTATATTTTCAAATCTTAACTGCTATTTATTCAAATTTTTAAATTTTAGTTATATTTAGTAGCTCCCTCTTTTTATTTTTTATATAATTAATTCTATTCTTATTTTTAATCCCTACTGATGTATGGCAAAAAAAATATTAGGCCCAAATTTCTATATAGTACTGGCTTAATATTATTAATATAAATAGCTTCTTTTATTTTTCTATTCCTTTTATTATTTGTAAATTGTGTAAAATATATATATAATTTAGGAAGTATTGATTGATAAATATAAAATATAAAAAAGTTAAAATGCATAATATATATAAAAAGATAATAATTATATAGAAAGGTATATAAAGATATATGTGGGTATATACAAGATGGAATATGTGTATATATAAAAAATGGAAAATTATATGTTCATGTTTATTTGTATTCACGTATTTGTATTGTGTTTATTATAGTTCTGAAGAAGATTGCTGAGGTAATTGAAACGGTCAATAGTGAGTTGTAATTATATGTAGCATTGTAAAAGTAATAAAGAACGTAAATGATATTAATATTATATGGATTTGGCAATGTAATAAGAAAAATAAAGTTATAAAACAAAATAGGAGTTGTTAAACATGATGTAGATTTATGTGAGGGGGATATAGAATAAAATGTAGCAGATATCGCAAGCTTCACTGTATTGAAACGAGCGCTAGAGATTTGCAGTATCTTGATTTATTTCAGTTTTCAACTATCGGCGCTTCGCAAATTAAAATATTATTTATATGAACTTTTGTAAATATTTTAATTAATGAAAATTACAGTTTATATGTGCCACATCTCATTGCGCTAATTAAATTATAATGATCATGAGTACAACATACACATATTAGAAACCATTCGCTTTTTTTTTTTTTTAAATATTTAAAATAATATAAATTTTATGGATTAGAAAATAATGTTTAAAAAATTCTTTTGAATAATTAATATTTATAGCCTTATAAAATTTTAATGAATTTCTTTAGAAATGTTTAGTCCCTGAAGGATACAACACTTTTTCTTTAACAACAAATACTGTTAATATATCTGAAAGAAAAAGACATACAACTCTAAGAAATTAAAATCATGTTAAAAGATTTTTAAAAAAATAGACACTATACTTAAAAAAAGAACAAAAGGTTGTGAGAACGTGATTAATTTTAAAAACCAGATGCCTTCTCTTTTTTTGTGTCTGGGTATATATATATCATGCAGAAATATAATTATACTTCAAAAATAAAACATTCTGTACGAATTCATTTATGGGAGCAGTTCTATTCCTATGCTTACGAGATTGACAAATTTTTGACACGGTTAGGTTATATCAAAAACATCTATAGAGTTATAAATGAATTTTAATTTATGTGCTATATAGCAATTAACAATATGAAAGATTATATTTGTATTAAAGAGCACTAAAATAGATTTTGTATTTATTTAAAATATTATCAGTGCAACTGCAGATTTGGAGAGAAGAAATGCAATTATAAAAAAAACTTTCTTCACCAAACTTCACATATGTGGATGGAAACATGTATATGTATATACAATTAGAGGAGATTTGAACACAGACTTTCAAGCTGTCTTCAGTTATCCACTCTATTTTATATACATATGACCACGTATTGGTAAAAAGATAAATGGTCTCCAATATATGTATTTCGTGCTGAACCAACACTCGTCAGTTGGTCTAAATCATCATTTCCAAGAATATGTATAATTAGTGCTCAGTTTATATTAAGATAGCAAATCTTCAAACTTTAATGGCCATGTTTTAATCGTCTCCATTTCTCCAATTCTTCAGCTATCTATTTCATTAAAAATCTGGTGATGGCATGCTCAAAGCCCTTAAATATATATATATATATAAACATTATATATAGATATATAAACATTATATATAGATATATATGTTGTACCCTGCCAAAAGGACAACAACCCCTAGACAGTATGCCAAGTCCCTACATTAGGCTATCCTATGACTTTATCTAGGTATCATTTAAGACTCTTACCATTTTCTCAATTATCTTCGGTCAATATTAACATTCTATCAAGAAGATTGCATACTCTTTAACATTAAATAAATACTAAAGTATTTATCCAATGGCATGACAATATTTAGACATGACAATAGCTAGACACTCCTCCTTATTTAGTATCTACATACTCGCATGACTCACAACCATGATTAAATGACTATAATAAAACATCTATAATTATTAACTTTCAATTAACTAATGAAGAAATTATATTATCCTGTTATTGTATATTGAGTTATTATTATTACTTCTATAAAATTATAATTAGCAATAATCATAATAATAATTTTAAACTAAGGAGATTTCAAGATAATCATTGATTTTTAATTAGTTATTTAATCCACCTATAAAATATCAAGAGGGATTTTACTGAACCCTATAAGGAAGTGTCGCTTAAGAAAAGACTTACAACCTGAATCTATAATTAAAATTGTTCTACTACTTTATATTTATGTTCCCTAATACTAACCCTTAAACTAATATTATTATCCAAATTGTAATTATATGTGACACTTTCAATAATAAGTAATTAATAATTTAATTTCTTATAAATAAGCATACTTTAATAATTTGCAATATCATCAATGACTTAAGTGATCAAGGCAGATTACAGTAAGTTAAAATCTCTTTTAAGAAAAGTGTGCTTAATTGATTGTTATATAGTTCTAAACTGGATTACTTTCTTATTTCCATTTCAAATTGTACATTTTAAGTTACATGTGATGTAGTGACAATGACTCTCACAAAAGAAGTGCAACATTTAATACTCAAGTTTACTTTCAAAATAACAACTTTAATCATATTATTTACAAGATATTATAATATATATTTTAATCAACAGGTAATTTAAAATAACAATAGTAATAAAGTTATATACCAATATAACATAATAACACTATAAACAATTGAAAAATTAAGTCCACTAGAGGGAGCCTGGGATTCCAGTTTTCACTGTTTCAGGCTCCCTGTCCTATTCACCAAAGTCCATTGTTGGATTCATAAAAAAAAAAAAAGTTTACCAAAATGTAAGTGAATGTCTGTTTTATTGTTTTTTCATCTTTAGAAGAAATTTTGAAACAGTTTTCATTCAATAATAATTGAAATTATCTATCGTTCTGTTTTATGCAACTGGATGCCATTAGAAAGAGACAAAAGCTAGCTTAAATAATTCTTGGAATCATTAAAATATTATAAACCTTTTAAAAATAATTTTAAATGAGACCAAATATTTCTAAAAAGAATAGACACTAGAAATCCTATACATCAAATCTCATAGAAAACATGTAATATAATATGTTAGCAATGATGGTTTTAGGAATATTATCTTTGCATCAGATCTTAGCAGTGTTAAACAAGTTTCAATTATTAATTCGATCTCAATTTTGGAATTAAACATTATAGAAAATAACCTAAACTATCGCCCTCCACAAAAATCAGGTTTCTCTGATGATCAGGACAGAAGTTATCACCCCCCTTCCGGTGGGTTGCCCCCTCCCCAAAAAAAAAATCAATAAATAAATTTTTTTCAAGTCAACACAGAACTACAATGAAGTGATTCCTGAGCTAAAAAATAATGATCTAAAGACAAAAATGAGTACAAATGATGTTTTAGACCTAAACAGAAACTTTGAAGCTTCAAATTAATCATACTTTTTAAGCAATACTTATTGAGAATTTTCCAAAGTTTGACAACAAACTTTCAGATTATACTACTAATCAAGATCAAAAATTCAATCAAAAGAAGCAGGATCCAACTAGTATCAACAAATGAAAATCATTGTGAACCCCGAAGGACTTTGATTGATGGGTTTAGCAGCTGCTGTGAACATTTGCAGACACAGGAGTCTGATGATGATCAAGGGTGGATGTTCAGCTCCATTGACCTCAGTGTGCAAGATGATATGGACAAATGATTTATTCTCATGGTGTGCAAGTAAATCCAGCTTGATTTCAAGACTACATGAATTAAATTTTGTATTGGTGGGTGTGAATTTGCACTCCTTTTCTTTGAGTGTGGTGATAGTGGTCATAAGGGGCTTGGTTCACTTGAGGGGATGGTTGACAATCATTGTCTAGCCCAGGAATACCTGCTGGGAGAGTGAAAGTCACTACCTTCATATGGACTTTGCCATGAAGGGCTACTGCACCCCTTGATGGATTATTTGATAGGTCAGTGCTGATTTGCACTCACTATCATTAGGTTTCATTTGTTAGCTTTAAATTTAGTGCATTTGTAAAGCGTTGGTCTGTTTTGAGCCACTGCCATTTTTTTTGTAACATTGATGGAGTTCTGTTTTATGGGCATGGGTCTGCACTCCCCTCTTCTTTTTCAGGGGTGGCTGGATGTAGATATTAGGCATCTGGTTTATGGTGTGGGCTGTTAACAATTTTGCCACTGCCCAGAACACCTGCCAGGGGCCTACATGGTCAAAGTTGGTGCTATTCTTGCTCTGGTTGGCTGCTGTGTCCCATGGTAGGCTGGTTTTGGGCAGTGTCGATCTGGCTCTTTACTTATTACTTCTTAGTTTTTATCCAAGTTGGCTTTCCAATTTTGGGCAGGTAGACTGATTGTGGTCCCTGCTCATTTGGACTGCTAATTGGGAGGCAGAGATATTCAGAATGGTCTTGATATGGCTTGGCTGTGGTTCAAGATTTTATTGCTTGGTGAACTTGGGCCTTGGACCTCGCTGCCTGTTGTGGTGGTTGCACAATGCTGGACTTCACCTATTCAGCTGAAGCATTTGAGTCTTCACTTTGGGACCCCAGGGGTGGAACCATTGGGTGATGGTTAACTTCTCAACAGCCAGGCCATGTGGATCCACATACAGATACACAATAATCACATTACAGCAATTTTTATGGATGTAATTATTTTTTATGTACATTTTACCTTGTTACTTTGAATCACTGTGTAATCCTCAATAGGTAAGTGTACCCAAAATTTTTGTAATATTTTATTAATAAACGTTACTTTGACAAAAAAAAGAACAATTGAAAAATTTTCATTCCCTTTTTTACCTTTTAGATATTCACAATAAAAAAACAAAACAAAAAATATTACCTTTTCCATGTAATATGGTGCTATTATGATATTTACCTTTACATACTTTTATATATATATATATTGTGCCCTTTTGTATGGGTCTCCATAAATTGTAGTATCAATCTATTTAAAAAAATTTTAAATTTAAGATATATTTAGTTATATGATTTTAATTTTGTTTATAGCAATTTTTTAAAAAGTGTAATTAAAGTAATTCATGAGTATTTGATATGTGAAAATTGTGCTGATGTTTGAGAGAGACATTTCAATGGGAATGATAATAGTATATGGCTGGGAAAACTGGCCATAAGCAAGACTGCATTAATAAATTTAATAAATAAATGTTTAAAGTTAAAGTTTTAAAAGACAAGTTAAAATTAAATGCATATATTTATTGTTGATAAAAGTTAATATTTAATAAATGAATATAAATATTTTAATTATTAGTATTCCATGATAAAAGATTAATATTTGATTTAAATAATATCAAATTATTATTTTAAAAGCTGTTATAATATATTATTTATTTTAAAAGTATTTATTTTAAAAAAATGTATTGTTAGTTTATTTTTAGATTATTACAAGCGTTTGTAGCTTTGTTGTAAAAAAAAAACAGATGTTAATTAAAATACGTACACACATGCTTGGGAGTTTTTTTAGTAAAGTTGCAAAGCTATTTTAAAAATTCTGTTATAAAATTTATAAATATTATTTTGGCTATCATGAAATAAAAATAAAGATAATTAATGTGAAATATTAAATCTGATTTTTAAAATACTGCTTAAAAACATAACGAATAAAAATAGACTTAGTTTATTTATAAAAATAATCTTATAAAAGTTAAACGTAAAAGTTAAGTAAGAAAGTATATTTTTAAAAAAATGTTTAATAGATCTAAATAAATGATGAATATTAATTTAAGAATTTAATAATGTGATAAATAATAAATATTAAATAAGTCATTATTTATTTTTAATTCTGTCTTGTTGGTGAAATATGTAAATAAGCTAGCAAGTCAATTGTTTAATTCACCAATCAAGTGGGAGTTTTCTTCCGGTATAAAACCAAGGTTCAATTGTTAGGAGGTGACTTGTGATTGAAATTCTTGAAGTAAAGAGTGCTATTAAAAAATAGCTAAGTGATTATCGACGCTCTAAAAATCGTTTTTAAAATTATAAGAGAGTAGTTTTTAAAATAATTTATAAAAGTTACCGATGAATATGCAGTGTTAATTTATTGTAATTCCCTATTAATCGTTTCCTTACTGAAGCTCAATTTACTATCAAATAATCATGAAGACATTGTATGAGGATAAAATATATTGGAAATTTTATACTGAAAATTTAACAAACGCTGGATTGACTAGCAGAGTTATTAGATGCTTAACAGTAATACGTTGGACTTTATATAAATTTAAAAGCTAATGATAGTTGATTTTTATAAATCAGATATTAAAAGCATGAGAAATACTTCTTTATGAAGCAAGTATTTGTAAAGTATAAATTTAAATATATCTTGGTAAAGATATAATATGTAACAGTAATTATATAAATATTTGCCTTGTTAAGTCTTTATGGTATAAAAGACTAAATTCTGACAATTTTTAAAAGGCAAATAAATTGAAGATTTAATAAGTAAAGAAACACTTATAAGTAAAAATTATTGTATTAAAAGTCTGAACGCTGGTCGTACAAAAGACTTTAAAAATAAACTTACCTAAATATCTGTTACGGAATGCGCAAATCAACTCTACATGGATATCCAAATCAATTAAAAATAATTAAATCAGAACTTTGTAAATTATAGACTAATTTTAAAAAAATAATAACTTTTAATAATAATATTTTTTCCTTAAGAAGAAATGAATATGGATCCTATAAACTATTTTTGTTATGATGGAACTGACTTTTATTTATTTTTTAAAAAAAAGAACGTTTTCATTTTTGTCATAAAACTTTTAAAGAACACGTGATGTACCGGAAAAGGAAGTAATGTTTAGTGAAAACTTGTGCCTAGGAAAAAGAACAATGACAACTGGATGAAAACACCGTTGGATGTTATGTAATATTTTTATTTATTAACTAACATAAATATTTCAGTAATTATTAATTTATTAAAGATAGGAAAGGTACATTTACATTATTTTTTTTTTAAAAATAATAACTAAATACTAATATAATTTTTATTGCATAAAGTTTATTTTATAATTATACAACACGTAATATTTTAAAGAATAATTGTTGAGTGTGAATGTGAAATTATTTTGTAAAACTGGAATCCTGGAGGACATCGTGACGGACTGTACATTGAAGTATTATTTATGGTAAAACTGTGTAATAATAATAATGATTTGATGTATTTACTATGTTTTCTTTAGATCAACTAAATGTTATATGATTATTGTATGAATGTATTAATGTTTAAAAAATATACACGCATAACAGTAATAATAGCAGTTTTATTTTAATATGCATATTTTTTTAAATTGATGATATAAATTTAGTACAACGTCATATGATACCCTAGAAATAATTATATGATTCTTTCGGGAATGAATTTCAGTGTTTCTGTTCCAATATTAGAAATTAGATTTATTATACTAGTGTAAGTTATTTATTTTTTATTTTAGAGTTCGTAAGAAGTATATAAGGTCTATATTTTATTTTATTTTTATTAGATGAGTTACGTTAATTTTACATAGAAATTTATATTTCGATTGAAGGCTTATTGTAAATAAATGATGAGGTATAGGAGAGTTTGGATCGTTATTATTTTTTGTTTTAAAATTGGTCATTTGTTTTACGGAAATTAAATGGGGTTAAAATGACTTTTGTAGGTAGTAATTTTATAAAGGAATAGGAATAATAAGTAAAGAAAAGTAATGATTTAAAATGGAAAAGAATCATAGAATTTATTTGATATAATACTTTATAAAAGTTGAAATTATTGAATAATTTTAAATATTATTTTTTAAAAAGTACATATACGTATTGCATATTCTAATAAAACATGTAGTATGACATTATATCGGAATGAAATAAACAGTGATAGTCAATAAGTGTTATTATACTACAAAGTTATATCAGTTGATACATTAATTAATATTTGAGTCATACTGATAATAAATGTAATACAGTCTTATACATTATAATATAAATAACAGTAGGACTTAAGTGAAATAGCATTTAAATTATTAAAGTTTGTTTATTTACATACATGCTACATGAATGATATCTTACATAAAAAAATTTTCTTATATTAATTGATAACAAGTACTGTTTATGTAAATTAAAGTCATAAATTTAATTGAATTTTATTAATAAAACATTCTCTGGAATGTATAAATTATCTACTTATAGTTATGGAAATAATAACAGTGTAAAAATCTTGTATTATTATTTTTTCTTATTGTTTTTTATTTTCTTTAGTTTCATTTAAATGTAAATAGTGTAAATAAATTATTTGTTTAAGTTGATGTAAATAAATTTGTTAAGTTGTTTTAAAAGATGTGTTGAATTCATTATTTTACACCACAGCATTTGACAACAGATGATTTGAATAAACATAATATTTGCACAATATGAATTTATTATTTTATTATTTGAGTAAGAAAACATAATATTTTCATAACATAATTTATAGAAATTGATTAACATTAACATATAATATTACAATGGTCATAAAATAATTATAATGCACAATATAAGAGTATAAGATTATTTATTGCCACAGATTGTTAAATTATAAGATTTTAGTCTATTTTAAAATTAAGATACTATATGGAAATGAAAGACATGCATATGATTTGTTTATTTTTTTAATGATTAAAAGTATAATTTAATAGATAAGATTAAGATATACCCTAAAGATTATTATTGTTAGTTATTGTTATTAGAATAAGTTAGGTGTATTTAGGTTTGATATTAAATCCCTTATCATTCCTATCTACATGAATTATTATTACTTTAAGATAATTAGAAGAACCTGAGATCATTTAATTATAGTTCCTTAACAAAAGATTGAGATTTATTTATCTATTATTATTTAAGATAGTTCATTTATAAAAGTCATAAGAGTGCTGTAGAGTTAAGAATGAGATAATGAAGAAGTAATAGTATTCTTATGCCATTGAGACAGTGTCTTGGAGAGACATTGACTCAATGTAAATCTGATTACCAATTGTAACTTCACTTCACAGTCTCATGATTTTAATTAAATATTTATTTAATTAGTATATAATATTGAACTAAATTAATTTTTGATAAGTTTGGAATAAATCTGATAAGTTATAATATTATAAAAATATATTAAAGATAGTTGTACATATTTTAGCCGAGCATAATAATTTGATTGAGCTAGTCATATTTTAAATTATATCATATATCGAGAAGTGAGGGTACAAACGGTAGTATAGGATTTTGGCGCCCAAACGTTTTAGGCTTAGATATTTAATTAAGGATTAGAATATACATAATTTTAGGGTTAGTATATGTTAGGAGGATAGAGTGATAGGTATAAATTTATTAGTAAAAATTGTGTATGGATTAAAATGTATAATTTAGGAATTAATGATTAGTATATTTATTAAATATAAATAGTTTAGTATTTTATAATAGTAATTATAATTGATTAGATGTTCATTATAAAATTAAAATAAAAATCTTATTAGCAAAATTATTATATTTTCATGTGGTATCTATAATATGATTATAAAAAAAAAAAAAAAATTAAATACTAAGTTAATTTTAAACTAATAAGCAAATAAATATGTAAATGATGAAAATGTGGCAAATAATTATTTTATAATATGACCATGTCAATTCTTAAGAAATTTTAAATGTGCATTGAATATAATATATTATGTGCAAATTGTCTGTGGATCATAGGGTAAAGATAATGATATGACACAATTTTGTTATTCGTAGTTATATAATTAGTTTATAATAAATAGTGTAGAGTTTTCAAAGATGATGTTTGTGATTGATTGTAGAAGTGAATTGAGTGGAAATGGAAAGGTTGATAGGGAATTATCATTTTGAAATATTGATAATAAATACTGCATACTAATAAAATTGAATTTTAAAAAATATAGAAATGGATAACTGGGATAAAGATTTAGAGGTTGAAATGTCTAATTTTATTGTTGAGGATAATAATTGTGAAGAGAGAAAAGAAGGAGAGAAATTAGTAGATTTTGAGACAGTATTAGAAAATACTCAAAATATGGATAGTGAAATAGAGGAGGAGGAAGAGGTAGTTTTTAAAACAGTAGAAAAAGAAGTAGTAAAAACTGAGAAAACTATAGAGAACTTCTCAATGCTTGATTTTATGAAGCATTTTGAATTAATGAGTCAAGGTATTATTAATTCAGTAAAAAATGAGAGTAATTATATTAGAGCAGAAATGAAAAGGGAGAATAATTCTTTAAAAGAAGAAATGAAAGAGGAAAATTATAAAATGAATATGAAGTTAGATTCTCTTAGAGAGGATATAAATAAAAATAATATAAAAGTAGAATCTCTTGAGGAAAATCTTAAAGAAGTTAAAGAAAACTTAAGTAAAGATAGAGAAGAGATAAGATGTTGTATAGACAATATAAATAAAAAAGTTGAGGATAATTCTGAAATTGTAAAGAATTTTAAAAAAGATGTGGAAGATAAAATTAATAATCTGGATATAAGATTTACTAAAAATGAAGAAATAGTTGAATCTTTAAAGTTAGAAATAATAAAAACTGATGATAAAAATCAGGAATTGTTAGAAAGAAAATTTTATGAATTTTCAGAAAGTACGATTAAAAATTTGAAAGATCAAATAGCAGAATCTATTGATCAATGTAAAATCAATAACAATAATTTAGCTTTCAAAATTGATAGCTATAAATTAAAAGTTGATAGTGAGATTTGTGAGGTTAAGGACCATGTTAATAATGTTAGTGAAGATATTAAAAGTGTTAGGAGTGCCATAGTTCAGACCAAAGAAGATATAAAAGATGAAATAGAGAAGGAACTTATTGAAAAATTTAAGGAGCTAGATGTTAAAAGAATCGATGAGCATAAATATCGATCAAAGGTAGGAGAAAATTTAAAGCGTATGCAGAAAGATATAAAAGAGCATGCAGGTATGTTAGAATTAAACAATGATAAATATAAAGAAATTTTAGATAAGAATTTGGATGAATTCAGGAAAGAACAGAAAGGGTATGTCAAGCAAGTGCTTGAACAAATGGATTTAGAGGCGAAAAATGTAAATAATACAAAGATAGGAGTAATAAAAGGGAAAATAAGTGATCATGCTTATGAAGATTATGTTAGTTCATCACAAATAAATAAATTAGAATCAGGAAGGAAAAATAATAGTACTCAGTCAGAAAATACTATTGTGAAAGAAATTGATAGTAGACCGAGTAGAGAAGTGGTCAATTGTGAAGGGACTGCCAATAATTCAATGGCTTTACGTTTTATGAAAGTCAAACCATTTAAAGGAGAGTATATGGAAAATCCCTCAGAATTTTTAAATAATTTGGACGAATTATTTTCCATATGTTCCTTGTCAGAAAAAGAGAAAGTGGCAGTGTGTAGCAATCATTTGTATGGTATTGCCAAGGATTGGTGGCAATCATTGTTTGAGAAACCAATAACTTATGGCGACTTTAAGTGTTTTATTATTGGGAGTTTTTGGAACTCTGATAAACAAGATTGCATCAGATATCAGATTACTCAAGAAAAATACCATATTAGTAAAGGCAGCTATACAAGCTTTTTCAGAAATCAAGCTGTTCGGTTAAAAACGTTGACTGCTTGTCCATTATCAGAAGGACAGATTGTCAGAATTGTAAGGCATAACTTACCTAAAAACGTTGAACAGTTGTTGATAGCTGCTGATCGTGGTTCAATAGAAGTATCTGAGGTATTAGATGCTCTTGAAGTAGCTGAATTATCTATGGATAATAGATTTAAAGTAAACAAGGATAGAAATAATTATCCGTTAGCAAATATCAATGTTAGCAATGGTGTGAGACCTTCTGTAGGGTATAAAAAGAGATTTGAGTATAGAGGTAAAGATAGGATGTCTCCACACAAAAATTTTTGCTAAATTTGACACATATAGAGATAGAAGTGATGTTCAAAATAATCAGCCTTCTACTAGTGGTGTGACCACAATTTTAAAAAGACCAGTTAATAAAGTTAGTAATAAGAAATCAAATTAAAAAGGTCTTTGCATGTTAGCAACCTTCAAAGAAATCAATTCAAAAAATTTCTTAGTCTATATGAGGGTCCATATAGAATATCTTGCAAAGTAGGTGAAAATGCATTTATGTTAACCACACCAGATGGTGAAAAAGGAACTTATAATGCAAGAAGTTTAATTCCATATCCTTCTGAAGTGTGAATTACAATTTTCAAAGGATATATTGTGGGTAAAGATTTAGTGTGGTGTTCATATGTTTTATTTTATATAATAAAATAATGAATTATCAAATCAGTAAATGTTAATTTAGGGAGAAATTAATAATATGTAAGAGTGAGTAGATCTTATAAAAAATCAATTTATGAAAAGTATGGATGAATTTAAGATTTTTTATAAAGATTGTAATATTGATTATAAAACTGATAAATTTTTAGGGATAAAGATAATCACTTTAAATGAAAGATGTCTAAGTGTATTAGATAATGATTTATTAAACTGTTAATGAAACTAGCAACAAGTGTAAAATAAAACACAAAGTGTGATTTAAAACATAGTATTAACTATAGAAATATGTATTTATAGTTTAGTTTGTGTACAAGATGTTATTTAAAAGAATATAAACATTTAATATTTCTTAGTAAGATTAGGGAAATAAAAATGACCTAATTAAAGATATAAATAAAAGAAAAGTGAAACTTAATTTTATCAAGTAAAAGAAAGTCATGATGATTTTATTTAGAAGTGTTTTCTGGTTGAGATTTTGATGAAAAGTTCTAGTGCTTTATAAAAAATTCATGTTAAAGTGATTGATTATGATATTTAATGATATGAAAAATGAAGATGTTAAGTGTAGATTAATGAAGATGAAGATAGATGGTTAATTTAAAATTTTTATCCGAAGGAGGAGGATATGTGCCCTTTTGTATGGGTCTCCATAAATTGTAGTATCAATCTATTTAAAAAAAATTTAAATTTAAGATATATTTAGTTATATGATTTTAATTTTGTTTATAGCAATTTTTTAAAAAGTGTAATTAAAGTAATTCATGAGTATTTGATATGTGAAAATTGTGCTGATGTTTGAGAGAGACATTTCAATGGGAATGATAATAGTATATGGCTGGGAAAACTGGCCATAAGCAAGACTGCATTAATAAATTTAATAAATAAATGTTTAAAGTTAAAGTTTTAAAAGACAAGTTAAAATTAAATGCATATATTTATTGTTGATAAAAGTTAATATTTAATAAATGAATATAAATATTTTAATTATTAGTATTCCATGATAAAAGATTAATATTTGATTTAAATAATATCAAATTATTATTTTAAAAGCTGTTATAATATATTATTTATTTTAAAAGTATTTATTTTAAAAAAATGTATTGTTAGTTTATTTTTAGATTATTACAAGTGTTTGTAGCTTTGTTAAAAAAAAACAGATGTTAATTAAAATACGTACACACATGCTTGGGAGTTTTTTTAGTAAAGTTGCAAAGCTATTTTAAAAATTCTGTTATAAAATTTATAAATATTATTTTGGCTATCATGAAATAAAAATAAAGATAATTAATGTGAAATATTAAATCTGATTTTTAAAATAGTGCTTAAAAACGTAACGAATAAAAATAGACTTAGTTTATTTATAAAAATAATCTTATAAAAGTTAAACGTAAAAGTTAAGTAAGAAAGTATATTTTTAAAAAAATGTTTAATAGATTTAAATAAATGATGAATATTAATTTAAGAATTTAATAATGTGATAAATGATAAATATTAAATAAGTCATTATTTATTTTTAATTCTGTCTTGTTGGTGAAATATGTAAATAAGCTAGCAAGTCAATTGTTTAATTCACCAATCAAGTGGGAGTTTTCTTCCGGTATAAAACCAAGGTTCAATTGTTAGGAGGTGACTTGTGATTGAAATTCTTGAAGTAAAGAGTGCTATTAAAATAACTAAGTGATTATCGACGCTCTAAAAATCGTTTTTAAAATTATAAGAGAGTAGTTTTTAAAATAATTTATAAAAGTTACCTATGAATATGCAGTGTTAATTTATTGTAATTCCCTATTAATCGTTTCCTTACTGAAGCTCAATTTACTATCAAATAATCATGAAGACATTGTATGAGGATAAAATATATTGGAAATTTTATACTGAAAATTTAACAAACGCTGGATTGACTAGCAGAGTTATTAGATGCTTAACAGTAATGCGTTGGACTTTATATAAATTTAAAAGCTAATGATAGTTGATTTTTATAAATCAGATATTAAAAGCATGAGAAATACTTCTTTATGAAGCAAGTATTTGTAAAGTATAAATTTAAATATATCTTGGTAAAGATATAATATGTAACAATAATTATATAAATATTTGCCTTGTTAAGTCTTTATGGTATAAAAGACTAAATTCTGACAATTTTTAAAAGGCAAATAAATTGAAGATTTAATAAGTAAAGAAACACTTATAAGTAAAAATTATTGTATTAAAAGTCTGAACGCTGGTCGTACAAAAGACTTTAAAAATAAACTTACCTAAATATCTGTTACGGAATGCGCAAATCAACTCTACATGGATATCCAAATCAATTAAAAATAATTAAATCAGAACTTTGTAAATTATAGACTAATTTTAAAAAAATAATAACTTTTAATAATAATATTTTTTCCTTAAGAAGAAATGAATATGGATCCTATAAACTATTTTAATTTTATTTTTGTTATGATGGAACTGACTTTTATTTATTTTTTAAAAAAAAGAACGTTTTCATTTTTGTCATAAAACTTTTAAAGAACACGTGATGTACCGGAAAAGGAAGTAATGTTTAGTGAAAACTTGTGCCTAGGAAAAAGAACAATGACAACTGGATGAAAACACCGTTGGATGTTATGTAATATTTTTATTTATTAACTAACATAAATATTTCAGTAATTATTAATTTATTAAATATAGGAAAGGTACATTTACATTATTTTTTTTTTAAAAATAATAACTAAATACTAATATAATTTTTATTGCATAAAGTTTATTTTATAATTATACAACACATAATATTTTGAAGAATAATTGTTGAGTGTGAATGTGAAATTATTTTGTAAAACTGGAATCCTGGAGGACATCGTGACGGACTGTACATTGAAGTATTATTTATGGTAAAACTGTGTAATAATAATAATAATAATGATTTGATGTATTTACTATGTTTTCTTTAGATCAACTAAATGTTATATGATTATTGTATGAATGTATTAATGTTTAAAAAATATACACGCATAACAGTAATAATAGCAGTTTTATTTTAATATGCATATTTTTTTAAATTGATGATATAAATTTAGTACAACGTCATATGATACCCTAGAAATAATTATATGATTCTTTCGGGAATGAATTTCAGTGTTTCTGTTCCAATATTAGAAATTAGATTTATTATACTAGTGTAAGTTATTTATTTTTTATTTTAGAGTTCGTAAGAAGTATATAAGGTCTATATTTTATTTTATTTTTATTAGATGAGTTACGTTAATTTTACATAGAAATTTATATTTCGATTGAAGGCTTATTGTAAATAAATGATGATGTATAGGAGAGTTTGGATCGTTATTATTTTTTGTTTTAAAATTGGTCATTTGTTTTACGGGAATTAAATGGGGTTAAAATGACTTTTGTAGGTAGTAATTTTATAAAGGAATAGGAATAATAAGTAAAGAAAAGTAATGATTTAAAATGGAAAAGAATCATAGAATTTATTTGATATAATACTTTATAAAAGTTGAAATTATTGAATAATTTTAAATATTATTTTTTAAAAAGTACATATACGTATTGCATATTCTAATAAAACATGTAGTATGACATTATATCGGAATGAAATAAACAGTGATAGTCAATAAGTGTTATTATACTACAAAGTTATATCAGTTGATACATTAATTAATATTTGAGTCATACTGATAATAAATGTAATACAGTCTTATACATTATAATATAAATAACAGTAGGATTTAAGTGAAATAGCATTTAAATTATTAAAGTTTGTTTATTTACATACATGCTACATGAATGATATCTTACATAAAAAAATTTTCTTATATTAATTGATAACAAGTACTGTTTATGTAAATTAAAGTCATAAATTTAATTGAATTTTATTAATAAAACATTCTCTGAAATGTATAAATTATCTACTTATAGTTATGGAAATAATAACAGTGTAAAAATCTTGTATTATTATTTTTTCTTATTTTTTTTTATTTTCTTTAGTTCCATTTAAATGTAAATAGTGTAAATAAATTATTTGTTTAAGTTGATGTAAATAAATTTGTTAAGTTGTTTTAAAAGATGTGTTGAATTCATTATTTTACACCACAGCATTTGACAACAGATGATTTGAATAAACATAATATTTGCACAATATGAATTTATTATTTTATTATTTGAGTAAGAAAACATAATATTTTCATAACATAATTTATAGAAATTGATTAACATTAACATATAATATTACAATGGTCATAAAATAATTATAATGCACAATATAAGAGTATAAGATTATTTATTGCCACAGATTGTTGAATTATAAGATTTTAGTATATTTTAAAATTAAGATACTATATGGAAATGAAAGACATGCATATGATTTGTTTATTTTTTTAATGATTAAAAGTATAAACCAATAGATAAGATTAAGATATACCCTAAAGATTATTATTGTTAGTTATTGTTATTAGAATAAGTTAGGTGTATTTAGGTTTGATATTAAATCCCTTATCATTCCTATCTACATGAATTATTATTACTTTAAGATAATTAGAAGAACCTGAGATCATTTAATTATCGTTCCTTAACAAAAGATTGAGATTTATTTATCTATTATTATTTAAGATAGTTCATTTATAAAAGTCATAAGAGTGCTGTAGAGTTAAGAATGAGATAATGAAGAAGTAATAGTATTCTTATGCCATTGAGACAGTGTCTTGGAGAGACATTGACTCAATGTAAATCTGATTACCAATTGTAACTTCACTTCACAGTCTCATGATTTTAATTAAATATTTATTTAATTAATATATAATATTGAACTAAATTAATTTTTGATAAGTTTGGAATAAATCTCATAAGTTATAATATTATAAAAATATATTAAAGATAGTTGTACATATTTTAGCCGAGCATAATAATTTGATTGAGCTAGTCATATTTTAAATTATATCATATATCGAGAAGTGAGGGTACAATATATATATATATATATCACAAATCATGTGTTTTCTTTAGATCATCATTCTTTCCCTTCTTTTTTATAATTATCAACCAAAGACAAAGTGGAACATAATCACTATTGCATTCTTGCTTCAATACAATAATCTTATTATAATATGGTAAAATGTCACCTTTTTTTGCATTTTTAGATACCATCATATTCATCCTTTGATATTTTTTTTTCTAAGAAGATATTACAATAATAATTATAAAATCATCAATTAGTTTTTTGATTTCAAACTCCATCTTCTTATAGTTTTATTTTCAACCTATATACTAAATTACAATCAATAAGAATTTTACGTTTGGTACTATTAAAAATGAACCCCTGCAATAATTTTCATCTATAATGTATGAGATTCAGCTAAATATTAATAGACCACCCTTTGGTGTATTCTAAATCAACTATCTATGTCTCTTTTATCTAATAACTTAATTATTATCTTCATATTTCTAACTTACATTTGTTTGATATCATTCTTATAAGTGTTTCTACATATTACAAACTAAAAATTACTTATAATTCCATATAACTATATTAAATTGTTCATCATAAAACATAAGATCAAATTTAAAATATCGTTTCTTGCTTTCAATATTCTATATTTAAACACCAACCTACACCCTCTTCATAATATTCATATTGTTAACTACTTTTAGGATACATTTCATTAAATCATTAATCATATCTTTTGATTTTAATTATATAACAATATTTGATAAAAACATAACTTTTAAAATAAATAATGACATAAATAACCAAATTAAATCAAGTATTCATTTCACTATTTATTGATCTACACCCCCTCCTTATTGTAATAACAACCATATTTAAGGTATAAAATTAATATATATTGTGCCCTTTTGTATGGGTCACCATCTAATTTTTGTGCTAATCTATTAAAAATTTTAAATTTAAGCTATATTTGAATATGTGATGTTAATTTTGCTTATGGTAATATTTCAAAAGGTTTAAGTAAAGCAATCTATGAGTATTTGATATGTAAAATTGTGCTGATATAAAGAGAGACATTTTAAGTGATGATGATTATAATATATAGTTGGGAAAAATGGCCATAATCAATACTGCATTAATATATTTAATAAATAGGTATTTAAAGCTAAAAGTGTTTAAAAGACAAGTAAGAATAAATGCATATGTTTATTGTTGATAAAATAATGATATAAAAGAATATAAATATTTTAAATTATTATAAATACTTAAATAGAAGATTGATATTTGATTTTAATAATATCGAATAATTATTTTAAAATCTATTATAATATCTTATTTATTTAAAAAATATTTATTTTAAAAAATGCAATTGTTAGTTTATTTTTAGACGATAATAAGCGTTTCTGGTGTTATAAAAAAACAGATGTTAATTAGATATACACACACATGCTTAGAAGTTATTTAGTAAAGTTACAAAACTATTTTAAAAAATCATGTTGTAAAATTTATAAATAATACGTGAGCTATCACGAGATAAAAATAAAGATATTCAATGTGAAATATTAAATCTGATTTTAAAAATATTGTTTTAAAAATATGACGTATAAAAAAAATACTTAGTTTATTTTGAATAATTTTATAAAAGTTAAAATAAAAATCAAGTAAGAGTATATTTTAAAAATGTTTAAGGGATTTAAATAAACGATAAGAATTATTTTAAAAATGTAATAATGTAATAAATATTAAATATTAAATAAGTCATTATTTATTTTTAATTTTATGTTGTTGGTAAATATGTAAATAAGCCAGCAAAGTTGATTGTTTAATCTACCAATCAAATGGGAAGTTTCTTCCGGTATAAAAGCTCAATTCAATTGTTAGGAGAGGACTTCGTGATTGAATTTTCAAGTTAATTGTGCTATTAGAAAAATAGCTAATTAAATTTATAGACGCTCTAAAATCATTTTTAAAATTACAAGAGTGTCGTTATAAATAATCTATAAAAGTTTTAAATAATAGACATGCAGTGTTGATTTAAATTTTCCTATCAATCGTCTCTAAATTGAAGCTCAATTTACATGCAAATGGTCATGGGAACATCATATATAGTGAAAATATATCGGAAACTTTATACTAGAAGTATGACAAACGCTGGATTAGTTCGGAAAATTACAAGATGGAGAAAGTAGTATTTTGGACAGTATATAATTTTAAAAGCTAATTACTATTGCTTATTAGAAAATAGATATTTTAAAGAATAAAATACTTCTTTATGAAGAAAGTATTTTTGCAAGCTATAAATTTGAATATATATCTTAAGTAAAGATATTAGAAATGAAAGTAGCTTTGAATGCTTGCCTTGTTAAGTCTTTATGATTAAAAGACTAAATGTGGACAATTTTAAAAGGCAAATAGATTAAAAATATATTTAGCTAGAAATCTTAATATAATAAAGATTATTGTATTGAAATAATTTAAACGCTGGTTGTTTAGATGAAAAAACTTATTCTTACCTGGATGTTTTGTTAAAAAATGCGCAAGTGGACGTCCCAGTCAATTTTAAAATAATTAAATGATAATTTTTCATAAACTATAGACTAATTTAAAATAATAACTTTGAATAATATTCTAGAAAGAATTAAAACAGGATCCTATAAACTATTTTAATTTTATTTTATTTCTTATGGAAAAATCAACTTTTATTTTGTTTAAAAGAACGTTTTCGTTTTTCATAAACTTTTAAAAAAAAACACGTGATGGACCGGAAACAGGAAATGGTGTGCTAGTGAATATGTGCCTAGGATTAAAAAAACTTTATGGTGGAAAAGAAAACATCGCTGGAGTCACGTAATATGAACTCTGTTTTATTTATCTAATATAAAAATTAAATATTATTAATTTATTAAAATAAGATAGGTACATATCTTTAAATAATAACTAAAAAATAATATAATAATTAATTGCATGAGTTTATTTTATAATTAATATAACACGGAATATTTTAAAGTATGATCGTGTATATAAATGTGTATTATTTTATGAAGCTGTAATTCCGAAGAATATTGGAAGAGGGACTGGATATTAAATCATTATTGATGGTAAAAATTGTAATAATAATAATTTTTATGTATTTAATATGTTTTCTTTAGATCAACCAAATATTATGTTGTTTTGAATGAATGTATGATTATTTTAAAAATACACACACATTATATTGGCAGTGACAGTTTTATTTAATTATGCATAATTTGAATTTATGACATAAATACGATGCAACATTACATAAGAAGCTTAGAAATAATTATATGATTCTTTCGTTAATAAATTTTGATATTGTTTTATGTTATAATATTAGAATTATATTTATTATTTATAAGTAATTATTTTTTTTATTGCAAGTTAGGAAGAGAGTTAAAAGTCTGTATTTTATTTTGTTTATTGGATAAATTACGTTAAGTTTTATGGAGAAGTTTATCTTTAAATTGAAGGTTTACCAAGTATCGATGATGAAGCATAAATAGTTTGGATAATTAATATTTTATTTAAAATTGAAAGTTGTTTTTCCGGAAATTTTAAATAAGTTTAGAGGATGTTTTGTAGATAGAAATTTATTAAGAAGGAGTAGTATAATACATAAAGTAGAGTAATAATTTCACATAGAAAAGAATCATAGAATTTATCTAATGTAATACTTTATGAATTTGAAATTAATGAATAATTTAAATATTATTATTTAATAGTACATATATGTAATGCATATTTGATAAAGCCTGTAGCATGAATTGCATTAAGTGAAATATAAAGTTATAATTAATTATTTGTTATTACATTACACAGATACATTAATTTCTATATTATAATATTAAAGTAGTACTAGTAATAAAGTGAACACATACTATTACATTATGGAATGAATAACATTAATACTTAATGATGTAGCAATTTAATTAGTAAAGTTTAATTGTTTACATATACTACATAAATATTGTTTACATAAATTTTTCTGTATAATAATTGAAGTTCATTGATATTTATTTAAAGTTTAAGTTTGAGACTATACTTCAATACTATTGGTACAGCATTTTAAAAAATGTATAGATTACTTAGTAAGAGTATGAGCTAATAACAGTGTAAACATCTTGTATTATTATTTTCTTATTTTATTTTTCTTTGTTTTTCTAATTTGAATTGTAAATATTGTAAATAAATTCTTAATTAAAGTTAATGTAAATAAATTTGTTTAATTTGTTTTAAAAGTGTGTCGAGTTCATTATTTTGCACCACAGCATTTGACAGCAGATGATTTGAAGAAACATAATATTTGCACAATGTGAATTTATTAATATTATTTTAGAAATAAATACAATATTTTCCTGATTATCATTTATGAGAATTGATTGACATTATTATATTATATTACAATGGTCATAGAATAATTATAATGCCTAATATAAGAGTACAATCTTATTTATTGCCACAGATTATTGAGTTATAAGATTTTGATCTATTCCAAAATTAAGATGCTATATGAAAATAAAAGATATACACATGATTATTTATTTATTTAATGATTGATGATATAACAGAAATAGATAAGATTAAGTTATACCCTAGGATTAGTATTGAGTATTATTATTATTAGTATAAGTTAGGTGTATTTAGGTTTGATATAAATTCCCATATCATACTTATTTACATGAGTTATCATTACTTTAAGATAATTAGAAGAACCTGAGATTATTTAATTATATTTTAAAAATTAAAAGTTAAGATTTATTTATTTTATTATTATTAAAGATAATTTATTTTATTTAAAAGCCATAAGAATGCTGTAGAGGTAGTAGTAAGTTAATAGGTAGGTGACAGTATTCTTATGCCATTGAGACAATGTCTTGGAAGATATTGACTTAATGTAAATCTACTTATTACTTTGTAACTTTACTTCACAGTCTCATGATTTTAGTTAAATACTTATTTAATTAGTACATACTATAGAAATATATTGATTTTGATAATTGATAATAAATTTAATTAGAATATGATAATATAAAAGTATATTAAAGATAGATATGCAAATTTTAATTAAGCATTATAATTTAATTGAGCTAGTTGTATTTTCAAACTATATTATACATCGAGAAGTAAGGGTACAATATACAAATATGTGTTGCAAGCTTCTTTTTTTTCTCTTTAAGTATAAGTTCCTAAACAAACAAATAAAAACAAAAATTAACTTTTATGGGCATTACAATCATTCCACAGGGTTCAGATTGGTTGCACATCAATATTATTATCACTTTTGTTTCAAACACTTTCATTTCAAAGACTCCACTAGTTGTATGTTAATATTTCAATCATTTTTGCTCCATTTGTTTTCATCCAAAGATTATCATAATTATCAAAATTTACACAACATCATGTTCCTTTAGTAATTAAAGATTATCTGCAACTTGTCTTACACATTTGATTTAAATACTTCTTGCTTTAGTAATAAATGATTCAGCATTCAAATGATTCCTTACTTATTTTGATTAATATTATTATTTTAAAAAAAAACATTTTCCATTTTCATTTTAACAATAGAATAATATTATCTTCCACATACATAATGCACAAAGGTTTATTTCATCTGTTAGTCAACAATTTATTCTCCATGCATATTTATTCTTTATTAAATATTTTTGATATGGTTTTACTTTCTTACATTTTTTTTTTCATATTATAATGTTTTTATTTATGCTAACAGACTGCTGTTATTCAGTACACATATAAATATAATCATCCCTTAACCTATATAACACTCAGTATAATATCTTTTAAACATTACATAAAAGTAATATTATTAAAATTAGTATTGCACAGTTTTAGTCATTTCTTTAATTAAAATTTTATTCAAACATGCTTTAAGTTTTATTTTTGAATACGATGTATACTTTTCCATCCACACCTAGTTCTGTTATTAATTTTTACTACTTTAGTTCTAGATAATTTTAAAAATACATGCTTATCTCTGTCAGAAATAATTTGCCTTTTATTTATCCCTGGCTGATAGCTTGATCTTGTCCAATTATTTTGACTTATATGACACATGAATACTTCAACTAGTTTAGTAATTAAATCCAGTGTAAATACAATACTCCCAAGGTTTTCCTTTAATGAGTTTCTTCCTTGGTCACAATTGGGATATACATACAATTTTTCCTGTTCATTTTATATTATTTTCTCCATATAACAATTTCAAGAAATTTTCCAGGAACCATTAATTGTTGAGTTGCCAGTAGAGATCAATTTAATTTACTCTTGCATTTTAATGAAGCTTTATAATCTATATCATTTAAATTATTACTTTAAAAAAATTTATGACTTCATTTTTTTTTTTTCAAAATAATAATATTTAAGTAATTTTTTGCCAACTTTTAGGATAACAAAAAAACAAAGCAAGTTACTTGTTTCTCGATCTGTGATACTTTTTTTTAATTTAATACTCCCTCAATTTTTCTTAATTATTATCTGACACGTATTTATTGGTTAATTTTCCCCACTTTTTTGATTCTATATTTAATGAGTTGTTATTATTTGACCTATATTTAAAACAAACCTTTTTGGTTTTAAAATATTTCTCAATAAAAACTATATTTTAGAAACTGAATAAAATACAATTTACTTTATGTTGATTTAGATCATTTTGATTTTATTTTTATACGAATAAAATTTGATATTACTTTTATGTTTTTTAATCATGAAATTTGTAAGATTCATAGTTATTTATATTTAAATATAATTTAAGATTTAAATGGAAATAAGAATTGCTTTTATTATTTTAAATGTATTTATCTATGCTTAAATTGTTATTTTGATAAATTAGTTATTTATTAATTTTAATACGCAATATGTATAAATCAAAAGAAAAAGATATATTTTTAAAATTAATAATAAAAATAATTTATTGTATATAGCATCACTCAAAATTAGAAATTCTATTATTTTATACAAGATAAGTATCAGATATGATTATCATCATGGATGCATAATTTTTTCTTCACTTGCCAATATAAATAAAATTGCTAACATGAGCCTATCTGTCAAATTTAAAGAGTGGCAAATTTATTCTGTTATCATGAATCCAGAATAGCATACACTTAGTTACAATTCATACAGGCTTTATATTTCATAATTATAATAAAATATTATAATGGTCAGCAAAGTGGAGTCTTACCATATCTGCACTACAGGGCACCACTAGGTTACTTGAACCTAGAAAATTTATAGAGTAGTTCAGATACGCAAATTAAAAATCCAACTTTTATTTTATTGACCGTTTGCCCTTGCCACTAGCTCATGGAGATGCAGAGGTTTTAAAACATTTATTAAAATATATTTTTAATAAAGATTAAAAAAAATAAACTAGATCACTGCCAGTACTAATAACACAATAGATTTTATTAGTGCACATTTAAAATTGAGGAATAAAATTTATATTTAGATTTTAGTATTGATTTTTAAATTTAAATGTGAGCTAATAAAATCTATTGTGTTATTAGTACTGGCAGTGATCTAGTTTTTTTTTAAAAAATCTTTATTAAAAATATATTTTAATAAATGTTTTAAAACCTCTGTGTCTCCGTGAGCTAGTGGCAAGGGCAAATGGTCAATAAAATAAAAGTAGAATTTTTAACTTGCGTATCTGCCTACTCTATAAATTTTCTAGGTTCAAGTAACCTAGTGGCACCCTGTAGTGCAGATATGGTAAGACTCCACTTTACCAACTGTTATAATTGGTGCCCCACCTGGGTGCCATTGAAACAGATCCAACCTTTTACCTATGTTTTTTGAAGTAATACTCGTCTTTATGCGATTATGAGCGTGTATATCTATATACGCATATGATCACAAAAATAAGTCCTATACATATATATTTTTCTTTGATATCATACACAGTATATTTATGGATGTCTAGTTAAAGACTCCAAGTACCAATCTCACCCATAGGTAAGAATTATACTGGACAATATGGAAGTATGTAATAGGATGATAAATTGACCTGGCCTGCAGCTAGCTTTCTTAGGGCGGGTGATAAAATTACCGGGAGTAGATCTAACCCTCTCTTTTTTAAAAAAAAAAAAAGAAACTCAAAACACAAACAAAAAAAACCATTCATCATTTTATACATATTTATTAGTAATAATATTTACATATCTATCAAAAAAATATATATTATTTACGTAAGTTAAATCAATGTTTTTCCCCTTTTTTTATTAATCAAAGATTCCTATCAGTTTCCCTTTTGTTGGTTTGCTCTTTTCTTTTGCCAAACCCAGCTATACACATTGCTATGTATATGTATGAGTGCGTTTTTAATCAATTAAATATAAAAAGTCACAAAATAAAAATAAAAACATTTTGTTTAATAAAGTTTTAAATATATACATATTAAGTCAAAGAAAGAACTATAAAGGCCAAGATGGAAGACAGTGGTTTGCAGAACAATGAAATTGACTTATAAAAAAACCTTGGAATATCAACTTCTAATTAAATACTAATTTAAAAAAAAGGTGTTAAAAGCTTTTATGGTACATTCCAATGAAGGCACATGGAATGTTAATTGGAAATTGAAAAGGGAAAATGAATGAAAAGAAAAAATTCAGAGGAGGGGTAGAGTCGGCAATTCCTGATTTGAAAAGAAAGATAAGTTTTATGAATTTGATTATTAAAAAAAAATTAATTAATATAAGTTTGAGAGTGAAAGAAAGCAGATGGTAGAATTATATACAGAAATAAAAATCCAGAGATCGATGTTATATATTGATAAAATATGATCAGGCTGGGGTAGAAACTTCGACGTGCAAGGTGTTCGAATTCTTCCCCTGAATGTATAGCAGCTGCCAATATCAGAGAAGGGATGTCAAGCCTGGAAAATTGCCTCAATAAGAAAATGTTGGATTGTCATGAGATGTATAAAAGATTATATAAATAAATAGAATTCAGCTATGGAATCTGAACTTCAAGAAGTCTGTTTGTCATCCAAGGACTGGAGATTTCTCTTCCACCAGGTGAATCCAATAAATTCCCCAGGAAAATACAGGTACCTTTTCTATTTGATATATATGTAACCTCTTAGTAATCTTGTTCCACGTAATTTAGAAAACTGTCATTTGACCAAATTGTGAACTTGAATTTCTTTTTTTTCCTTTTGCATGAAGAGTTTAAATTATTTTCTATTGCATTTATTAGCATATAAATTAGTCCATAATTAAATCTTCATTGCAACATACATATTATAGAATATTTGTGGGGGGGGAGGTTGGTAAAGAAAGAAAAGAGCAAACCAACAAAAGGGAAACTGATAGGAATCTTTGATCAATAAAAAATAGGAAAAAACATTGATTTAACTTATGTAAGTAATTTTTTTTTTGATAGATACGTAGATATTATTACTAATAAATATGTATAAAATGATGAATGGTTTTTTTTTTGCTTGTGTTTTGAGTTTCTTTTTTTTTAAAAAAAAAGAGAGGGTTAGATCTACTCCCAGTAATTTTATCACCCGCCCTGAGAAAGCTAGCCGCAGACCAGGTTATTTTATCATCCTATTACATACTTCTATATTGTCCAGTATAATTATTACCTACAGGTGAGATTGGTGCTCGGAATCTTTAAGTAGACATCCATAAATATACTGTGTATGATATCAAAGAAAATTATATATTTATAGGACTTATTTTTGTGATCATACACATATATAGATATACACGCTCATACTCGCGTAAAGACGAGTATTACTTCAAGAAATATAGGTAAAAGGTTGGACCCATTTCAATATTATGTATGTATAGTTAATTCATGATCTTTTCATCATTTCAATAAACAAGTATACATGTGAGTTTAATTTTGGATATCCATCATTTTAATAGGAGTAGGAAATAATTCATTTTTTAGAATTTGTTTTCTGGAGGTTGCAGTTTTCAAAGAATTAACTGCAATTACATAATGATTTGTCTTTCTATATCAATCACTAATTATTACTGTTATACTCAAATGGCATACACATTAAAATAATAGGTGTAATAATTCTCAAGGCTAAATGAGTTTGTAAGTAATCATTAAAAGCCAGTCAACACTTATACAATTCCAATATCAATAACAATGAACAATTTCAAACTGTTGTCAAAGCATTCTTAAAAGGTAGTTATCTTTTAATGACTGGATTTTAATGATTACACTAAAATAAATAAATTCTCATATTTCTATTGATAAGTATATCTTTTATAGTATTGTTCTGATGTTATATTAATATGCACTTATAAATACCTTTAATCTACTACATTATCTTATCTCAACATAAATATACTCATCATGACTTGATAATTGACAATTGAAAAATGTATATCATATGACTTTTTAGTCAATAGTTTATAAATTATTTAGTTATAAATTATAAATGTTATTAATTATAATATTTATTTTTTATCATATTTAATTTTTTATTCTATTAATATATGATAATGATGATTGTTTATTAAAGATATTATTTTTTTAAATAATGATGTATAAGTATTAACCTGCCTATCACTATTAAAACTTACTTCTCTGCCAAATTTTAAAATGACATGTTTTTAAGTCTGTGTATTTTAAATTTAAATAAAATTTAATAAATTATAGGGACTTAAATATTATATCTAACAATTTGTTTATATTAATTCTCTATGAAAAGTGTTATATCTGCACTTATGACTGTGCCAATGTTATAACTGCAAGTCATACTGTGCGGTCAGAAAATAACGTTATACAATTCCCACGCTGTTCTTTTCCAACGAGTGCTCTCCAACGAATCGGTCTGCAATGAAGCTCTCCAACGAATTGGTCTGCAATGAATGCTCTCCAATGAATTGGTCTGTAAAGAAGCTCTCCAACAGATTGGTCTGCGATCTCTCCGCTGAATTGGTCTGCAATGAATGCACTCCAACGAATTGGTCTGCCACGAAGCTCTCCAAATGAATTGGTCTGCAATGAAGCTCTCCAACGAATTGGTCTGCAACAAAGCTCTCCAACGAATGCTCTGAATATCTCCACTGTGGTCTCTTTCAGCTACACCCATGAACTACATTTCCACTGGGCGCTGATCATTAACCACCAGCACTGACGCGAGATATCTCTACTTAAATATTGCTTACTCAATACTGCTTGACTGCTCTCTATATTACACTGCTAGATGTTACCCAGTCTTCTTATCACTCTCTGACAACTGCAACGATTAATCAATGCACTGACCAATAAGGTAACGTCTCTTATCTAGAAATATTTGTAATTAGCAAATATTTCTAGGAATTGTCGATCGCCATTACATCAATGCACTAATTAAATTCCTCAGCTATCAGAGCACGATCTAAAAACAGCCTTATGAATAAATTCTAGTTTTTTCTGGAGTGCACAAACATGTCTGTCATTTTACAAAACACTACAAAAATTATTTTTTTAAAAACAAAACTATTACAAACAATACTAATAATCAAAAGAATTGACAAACATTTTTTTTCTAAAAAAAAAAAAAGTCACGTGTTTAATTTGTCGGGTTACTTTTTGTCAGAGTTTGGACTTACAATTTATAAATTCAAACTAATATGTATTTTTTTATTTGAGATAGTGGTCCCTTTAATTATTGTGACATCTTATATAGAAATTTTCATAGGGATAGCATTAAAATGGTATTTCCTTAGCATACAGTTTCCATTACAACCTTCATTTTACACATATTCTTAAATTATATAATCTTATGATTAGAAAATAAAGCACTAGATATATTTTAAAAATTCATATAAATTTAATACATTTATTTATTTTTTTGAATATAGTTATAATTTATTTTTGATCAAATTTCAAACACATTCCAGAAGTAGGAAATAATATTAATGATCCTATCTTAAGTTTTAACCAAATATTTTATTCAGCATATATACTTATAAGCAAGAATTCATTATTATAAAGAATATTTTACAATAATTATTTTAAAATATATTACCCAGATAAAAATAAAATTTCATTTACCCAAAATTTCTGATACATCAAGAATCTCATATAAATATGAGTAATAATAATAATAGTTTCCTAATAAATATTAAATATGTGATTTAAAAAACAAACCTAAAATTGAGAAAGAAGTGATAATTTATAAACAAACTTTTTAGGCTTGTTATTAATATACAAACAAAATTAGCCTGTATGTAAATATAGCATTAAAAAAGGTACAGCATAACATAATGAATTGTGATTTGTAAAGTGTGTATAAAAGATAAATTTTAATTGACATATTGTGCATTTTCTAATATACTTTTGCTACACTTTCTTTTAAATATATATAATAAGTTATTTACAATAATGTATAAATAATAATAACTTCTAAATATCTAATTGCAAAGTGAAAGTAACTACCATCTGCAAAGTTATGTACCATCAAAAGCCAATGAAAAGACAGAATGATACTATTCTGTCTTGTCATTGGTTTTCACATTACAACAAGTTATTTATTTATCTAGCACTCTGTTTAATTTGTAACAATTACTAGGGAATCACCTTTATAAATGTACTATATATATTTATATTGAAACTCTCACTAAACACAAGATAAAGTCTTAAAAAAATAAAATGAATCAGTGTTTTTTTATCTAAATGTATATGCATAGGCAAATCTCAAGATTTAGAAGTGAGAGTGTGAAAATCTTTCTAAATCCTTAAGATTTGTCTATGCGTATATGTTTAGGTAAAAAAGATAGAGTGATTCATCTTATCTTTTCAACAAACTTTAATCTTGTGTTTAGTAAATGTGAGTATTTCTCATGTGATATAAATCTATACAGCATATATGTAAGGTTGATTCCCTAGTGACTGTTACATTTTATCTTATATGTTTAATGTTTTTGAAAAGTATCTAATAAATAAAACTTTTGAAATATTTTTATATTTTACTAATTAATATGAACAAGTATTTTTTAAAATTAAACTGCATTTTTAAAAGTAAAAATGCAGTCTAATTAAACAAAAATTATATATAGTTGAAGTAGTATGAATAAATAAATTTCTTTTTTGTCAAGATTGTGTATAATTATAAAGAAAAGCAGATAAAGAGTAGTAATCATATTTTAACTCAATTTATTTTTAATTCATTTCATTGTTATATATGATCAAAGTTTATTTTTAATTACATAATGAATAAAACTTTTTTTTGGTTAAGATTGTTTATACTTTGTTGACAGGCTTTTATCTTGAAAAATAAAAAAAATTATTGTTATAATATTAAATAAATAAAAACAATAAATCACCTTTCACTCAGATTATGAAATAACAGTACTCTAAATGTTAAGTAAAGGATCAAGAATAGAATGAATCCACCTATTCTTAGAGATCTGATGTTTTTAAGCATACTTTTCTCAAGATTGTTGATATTATTAAATAAAAAATAAATAAGCAAATTGTATTTTATTAATGCACACATTTCAGTTTAAGGGTTTTTGATTACTTTATATAATGAAAGTTTATTTTTAATTAAATGCTAAATAAATTTTGTAATTTTTTATCTTGGATGCACCAGTTATCTATTAAAGACTGTATCATTAAGATACTGATAAAAAAAATTAAGTAAATAAATCATATTTACAATTCACTTTTAATGTACTTTTTTATATATCATCAAAGTGTTTTTAATTAAGTAACAAATAATAATTGTATAGAGAATTTTTTTCACATGTATCTTGCTATTTTAAGTTATAAATATGACATTAATCAGCATTTTATCATATAAGTAGTATTACAAAATGGTCACTATTATGTCCACATTTTCTAAATTTTATAACAATTGGTTTCTTGTTTATGGAAATTGATGGTGGTCATTATGATGAATCATTATATAAAGAATCTTCATATATAAGGGAGAGGGATATATATATGAAAAACAAAACAAGTTATAAATCACGTAACTTGCTATCGCTTGCATTTATGATCAATAGGTGGAGCTTTACCAAAACCTCCGACAAGCGTATATTTGTTTACATAAACATCAAAAGAGTCAGAATTCACTATATGTTTCATTGGCTCCACCTTCAAATCAGCTGATTTCAAGCTAATTTGCTATCATCAGTGAAGGATAGGCTAAAAACTAGATCTAAACACTGACTCCAAGCATTTATGCAACAAGTTTCTATCAATTTGCAAGCATGAATTTTTCAGACACATAATGTCTTCAAACCCAGCCGAACAAGTCAGATAGATACATGGGTCTGATATCAGTTCAGTTTCACCACATAGTCAAAGCTCTGCAATATATATCATTGCAAAAACCTTTAAAGGTACATTTATGAAAAACAAAACAAGTTATAAATCACGTAACTTGCTATCGCTTGCATTTATGATCAATAGATGGAGCTTTACCAAAACCTCCGAACAAGCATATTTTGTTTACATAAACATCAAAAGAGTCAGAATTCACTATCTCTCTCTATATATATATATATATTGGTCTACTAAACACTTGCTCATTTAAGATCAGTTTTATTTTATATATATATATTAGGTAATATAGAGGGATTTACACCCTAAGCATATGCTCTGTAATGTTGTATAATAGCTGTGACATCTTACTGAATACTAAGGATACTCTCAAACCAGAGCACAAGATAGAGACTTTTGAAAAGCTAAGAGAAGCCTTCTTATCTTTTTGCCTAACAGTGTGTGTGATTAGGATATAAATCCCTTCTGCTTAAATTACATATGTTCTCTGCTCTAATAAATAAAATTGAATATTATATGTACATATCTTAGTATATACTTCACAAAAGGCATAATATTCTTAAACCATCCTTTCTCTTTAACAATTTAATAAAACTTAAATTATTTCTGTAAATATATTTTTTTAAAATTACAATTAAAAGCAATAAAACAGAATTATACATATATTTTTGCACATTCGTATTTGTTTATTTCATATTATTTATTTTTATTTATAATAAAAGGTTGTTAAAAAGTTTAGAGTTTATTAGCTTAAGTAATGTTAATTATTAACGTCATTTATATCAGTTTAATTAATTATTATAGCGAGTGTTTTTATTGTTATGTTTTTGTTTTTTTAATCTAAAATTATCATAAATGTGTTTAAATAAATAAAATTAAAATACACAGCTTCAATATACATATATTACATGAATAGAAATATTTACAATATACGCATCATACATATGTCTATCTACACATATATAATGCCATATCTTTTATTGTGTTTATGTTAAATAATAAATGTATGCCTGTGTGTGTGTGTGAAAATAATTTATCACAATTAATATTTATACACAATGGTAAAGATAAATAATCTTTTAAATCAATATTAGAATAATAATAATAATAATAATAATAATAATAATAATAATAATAATAATAATAATAATAATAATAATAATAATAATAATAATAATAATAATAATAATAATAATAATAATAATAATAATAATAATAATAATAATAATAATAATAATAATAATAATAATAATAATAATAATAATAATAATAATAATAATAATAATAATTATTTTTAAACGTAAAACTGTATTGATGATGTGCTACTCCTCCCCAAAAAAATATTAAATAATCTTTAGAAAATTTTTTTTTTTAAAGTTTATTATAAATTGATTTATGTGGTTTAAAAAAGGTAGTTAAGCATATAAAATAAAAAGAAAACCAAAGTTTTAAAGAAGATAAAAATATATACAATCAGGGTAACTGAAATTTTCTTTTACTTAGAAAATTTTATTCAATTACTAAAACAAAATTGGTAAATAATGTAATATTTATCAACATATATACATATATAAACTTTAAATGGACTATAACAGAGAAAAACGTTCTTGAGAATTTCTCTAGAGAAAAATAATGAAGGAATAAAATCTTCATCAGGCTAGGGAGCTGTAATGGTATGGCTTTTTATGGTTGTTCTTTCTTGTTTAATTTTTTAGCTAAGAACAATCAGATACCTATTTAATTAAGAAGTAGTTACATAGATGGCTTGATTGACTACAAATTACCTGGATGAAAAAAGAAAATCATGTTTAAAAAAGTTTTACCAATCTAAACAATTTCCAATTTTTTTAAAACTTAAATCCCAGAGGCTGAGTTTTTTTTTTACAATTCATATTTGGTGGATTAATTTTCCAACATTATCTTTTAAATATGTAATTCAGACTATATATATACATTAAGGGTTTTGAACTCAGACTTTCAAGGTCCTTATAACTATGTACTCCATCTTATACAACTAATACACATGACCACATCCATGACCAGGTGAAGAGTATTGGTTTAGCATGAAATATGTATATTGGAGATCATTTATCCTCTTCATACTATGTGGTCATGTGTATCAGTTGTATAAAATGGAGTTCATAGCTAAATGGGGCTTGAAAGTCTGAGTTCAAGTCCCCTATAATTATATTAAATTTAGTAAAGACAACATACTTATATTTGAATAATATATATATACTCTTAACAACCCAACATGTTTTCAATGCAAAACACAATCACATAAGAATCAATTGATAAAAAAAATCAACTAAATAGGGAAAGATCAAGTCAGCCATTTATTATGAAGATATACCTACTTAACTTAGACAGTATATTTTTCAATACAAGAGGGAAAAAAGAAATAAAATCTTCAACATAATTTTTTATATTTTTTAACCATAAAAAAGTTTGCTCATAATTCTAGTCCTCAGAAAATCAGTATTATATGTTGCATATAATTATCAAATGATAGAAATAAAAACTTGGCATATTGCTAATTCTGATAATTCAAACAGAGGTCTAGTAATGCACAACTAAGATATTCTCTAAAAGTTTGGATATTATTTAAGAATTATTATATAATTGATTTTCTATTAGTTGATTGTTATGAATCTGGGGCACTGCACCGAATGTACACTCAATAGTCAATAATTTATATTGTATATACCCTGCACATTAATATAAAGATATATTTTTTAATAGATGTAATTGTTGAAATATTTTTAAATATGTGAAAATTTATTATTTTGATTTTAAATTTATTAAATGCACATTGATTACATAAGTAATAATTACGGAGGCTGTAATCTCGAGAATATGCGTGTAAAATGCAATAGTAGGGACCTCTACAGGTGTTTAACTTCCATAGCATAAGCTTGTGGTTAAACACCTGTAGAGGTCCCTACTATCACATTTTACACATATATTCTCGAGGTTACAGCCTCAGTAAATATTATTTTAATTTTAGTAAAATCACAGTCAGATATCAATAGATAGTGACCAATAAAAATTGCATACTGTAAGCATTTTTTGCATTCAAAAAGGGATTCCTCTTTTAAATGCAGTTCTAATTCTTTTATAGAGACAAGGCATATGTGTTTAAAAAAAATAAAAAAACAAATCTCATAACTTTTCCTATTTTTCTTATTTTACAATAGACTTTTCCAGAATATTATTTAATAATTTTTAATAAATATAATAAAATAACAGATATTTTCACATATTTTAAAATATTTCAACAATTACACCTGTTAAAAAAAGTATTAAATTATAACATTAGACTGTGATATGAAAATCTATTGTAAAATAAGGAAAATAGGAAAAATTGTGAGCTTTGTTTCCTTAAATATGTACAAAAGTTTTGTCTCTCTATAAAAACTAGAGCTGCATTTAGTAATTAAAATCTTCTTTTGAATGCAAAAAGCATTTATAATATGCAATTTTCATTGGTCATTGTCTGTCTATTAACATCTGATTATGGTTTTTCTAAAATAAAAATAACTGAAATTTACATGTACTTAAAAATATTTCATCATATATATATATATATAATTAAATATTTTCATGGATTGTTATTATAAGAAAGAATAGAAATAAATAGATTATATTCATATAAACATAGATAACTTTTGTCTTTTGATATTTGCTAGGAATATATCAATTATTAAGTATCAATTCCCCTGAGTCAAAACAAGTTTTCTCCATTAACCTATAATAGCTCTTTTGTTGGGGTTTCATATTGAAGTAAAAAGAGGTTCTCTTTTATTTCAAATCCAAGTTGTTGAATGGATTTAAACCCAGAAACCTATTATATATACATTTATAAAATTATCAGGTATAGATAAGTTTATCAATTTAACTCTACAAAATAGAAAAAGAAAAGAGACCTTTAAAAATAAATTTTGATGAATTGGCAGCCACAGACATTACATTCTGATTATTTAGCCTGTTTATATATCTTGCAATGTTAATTCAACTTTTTTATTAGCTTTTTTAAAGGAAAATTTCTAATGTCTCACTTAAAGCAATTAATATTTTTTTAGAAATAACTTTAAAATAATTCATCATAAAATGCTTAATTTAGGAAATGTGTTTCCCTTCATCCACTCTACAATCTTAATTCAATGATACTTTTATAATTATAGTTCCATTATCACATTTGGAATTCCAAAGAGCTTACCCATTAATCTTATGTTGTGCTGAGATATTTTCAGAATAATATAGAGATTTCTTAAATGAACTATTTATGGTGCCTTTATGTTTTTGTCTTATTTTAATAGGGTAAAATATAATTGCATTACATAAAATTAACTTAACAAGTAATTATAACATTGTACAAAAAATACCTATTTTATATAACTTATTAAGGATATCAGAAATTCACTGATGCCCTGTGTACACATCATCATTCATGGCTAGCTTTCTTTCTAAAAAGTTGACAAAATACTTAAACTGATCTACACTTTAAAACTGAGAAACATTTAAGCAAAATGTTTCTGAAAGATTTAATTTTCCATCATTGTCTACTAAAGTATCTATATTGCTCTAATAATTATTATTAAATCATATTCTTTATAGATCACATAACAAATATTATAATAAATATAGTATAATAATTCATATACTATAAATCTAGTAGCCAAGAAGATGAAATTATTTTACACTTTAACTGATTCAAAATAAAATCTTACCTTCAAATCTATCTCAAACTTGATACTTACTTCAAACAAAGTTGTAATAATATTTATTTTTGTTTAACATTGGCCTGTATTTCAAATGTCTTTGATTTTCCAACCATTAATATAAAATATTTGGTCTCATACCATCATGTAGCTACTACTCAGTAGATATAAACTTGTTACTGACTGAATCATATGCTATGCCCAAATTAATAAAAGAAATGTATAATCACATGTTTATACTCACTTAAAAATGTGTATTTACAGATTTATAGTGCTTTCTCATATTTTGTAATTACTACTAATGATTGAAAAAATATATAAGAAGTATTTCAGGTTTTTTTTTTTGTTCACTTTATATTTATAAATTGTAATAGTAAAAACATCCTTAAGATCAAGTGATACTATAAATTATTCAAAGGAATATTTTTAAGCTTAAGAAATGAAAATAAAGGATCTTCTAGATAAAAATGTATATAACTTTTTAATACTGACTAGAATTCATCCCAGTATGCTTTACAATTTCTAAAAATTTATAAACAAGGTTGCTCGGGCAAACTTATTGTAGGTAGCATTGGTTGTTCTACAGAAAATATTTTAGGATATGTTCACCATTTTATTAGTCTCATTCTACCATCATTTAGTTCTTACATTAAAGATATTACACATTTCCTTTCAATCTTAGAAAATATTAAATTTCAAATATCAGATGATTGTTTTTTTTACTTATTTTAGATATTGCATCACTGTACACTAATATACTTCATAATGATGGGATTGAGGCTAATAAATGTACACCACAAGATAGAAACTATGATCATTGTCTTATTAATATATTTAATTTTAAGAATTTTTTTCACTTTCACTTCTAGATATTTATTTACAGAAACAAGATACTGCAATGGGTTTATAAATGGCACCAAATTAAGCGAATATTTTTATGGCACAATTAAAATCCTCTATATTTAAAAATGCTAGGCTGAAACCTTATACTTGGTTTAGATATATAGATGATATTTTCATGATATAGCTACCTAGTGAAATTGAACTTTATAGATTCTTAAAGTATATAAATAATTTTAAATAAAAATATAAATTTTACAGTGAATTTTTTTCCTGTTCTTATTACTACTATATATAGAAAACTAATTAATAAACATAGCTATCTATAGTAATTATCCAAAACATTTAAAGGCTAGTCAATTTTTAAGCATTAGAAGGAATTGTAGTAATAAGAAATTTCTTCAACAAAATAATAAGGTTCTATATGATAGACTGATATTAATATGAGACATTCTAAAACATTGGAATATTTTTTACCAAGGAAAAACAATAAACAGATGTTACACCATTGGTTCTCACTTTTAATAGCAACTTATCTAATATAAACTATATACTCGAGAAACATTTTAACGTATGAAGTTCTACAGATTATTTAACATCTATCTTTTCCAATCCACCTATGATTGTATATGAGGACACATCACTTTAAGATATATTTGTTAAAATGAATGTAATTAGCAATTGTGTATCAGAAAAAGATTGTTTTTCATGGAGTGATAAAGGATGTCTTACATGCAAACATAGTATTGTGACAAAAATGGTCCAAACACTAGTAATAATATTAAATGGTATATTCTTAATTAGATCATTTGTAAAAGTGTAAATGTCATATATTTAATAGAGTAATAAATGTTTGAATTGTTATGAAGTGAATCAGTCAATAGCCTACATATTAGAATAACTAACAATTGATTTGACATTTTGCATAAGAATGAAGATAGACAGGTATGAAAACATTTTCATTGACTAGATTATTCAATTGATTATTTAGGAGTAGTGATATTACAGGATGATTTTTTTTTCACAAGAGAGAGAAAATAAAAGGATAGTTTTATTTTTAAATTCAAGACCTTTTACCCACATGGAATGTACATAAACATTGGCACTATCACATCTTTAAATTACCATTTCCTAATGTGTTCTTTTATAATCTTTGTATATTTCCACTGAAGAAGCCAGAAGCAGAAACCAGTCTGGGATTAGGGATATTCTGAAAAGCTTGTTAAAAGTTATTGGATAACATTTACATTTATATATGTGTGACTATAAATATACATATGTTGCTTTAAAATTAACATATAATTATTATTAATACATATGTATTTTAGTTTGTATTATAATTAATAAGTATAAATATTTCATTTAGATTTTATTCAAATACTAATATGAATATAGAATAAATTCTGTATATACATACACATATGTTTATTTATACAGTCATATATATATATATTGTGCACATTTTAAAATTAAGGTTAAAGGCTCTGTGTAGTTTAATTAGAAAATAATGTTTTGTTTTTTTAAGTGTACACTAAAATAAATTTACCACATTTCTTCTGGAAAATCTTTTAACCAATAGGGTTTGGTTATTTTTTTTGTTTGGTGTTTTAGTCAAATATGTTGCATGTGACTTGTAATTTTTTAACACTGCCGTTTTATTGTATTTCTTTCTGATAAAAACCAGTCCTCTTGTTGAAATATAAAAGATAGCTAATTTTACATGCAAGTAATTTTGTTTGTATTTTATTTATTTATTTGTGTGTGTGTGTGTGCATAGATATTCCTAAGGCTTTCGGATTGTTTTTAAATTAATGTATTGCCACCACACTTTAAATTTTTTTCAGATACTCCATTAAGATTTTTAGACTTTTAGTTTTTGAAAATATAAAGAATTGTTTACTATCATCAATTGAATATTAATGTCCAATTATGTCAGAATTCTTGCATATCTATTTAAAAGATTATTAAAATACTCACTATGTTTCTTCAAAGTATCACCATGATAGTATTAAAAAATGTCATCATCATTAATTTGTATATTATTTTCAGCACACACAAAAAAAATACATCAGAAATGATTCATTTGCAGGTTGTCTTCTTTTTTTTTTATCCCAATGGGTTTTAAAAAATTATTTTCTGTTGATTCAATTCTACTTTCAAATCCTTATATTATTTATGTAGCTGCATATTTATTTTGTTACTCAATTAAACAACCAATGCCACATTTTATTTTAATCAAGGCATTAGTAATACTATTTCAGAGAATTGATTCGTATTTTTATATTAAATCCAAAAACTATCTTACTCATATTCATAATATATTTTTTCAAAAAATTATATTCTTCATTAACATAACTATTGACAAAATCTAATCTGTCAATTTTATTATTTGACAGTTATTAAAATTCTAACACAAATATAATTCAAAAATGAATATCACATTCTTATCAATGTGATTTGGATAGAATTTACTTTTAAATGCCCTATCAACAAACAATTACTTCTATAATAGAGGCTTTAAATTTCTACTTTTAAATCTAACATGTGTTATTGCATTGAGCATGCCTGTCTAAATAAAATAATCATAATAGTCAATCCATATATTGTGAAAAATCCCATTCCAGTTTACAGAAATATTCTGCTATTTCCAATAACTTAAGCCATGGATTATTAATCATGCATCATATACAGTTTTTTTTTTGCCATTCAAGTATTTAATGAAATTTTTTTTTCTGAAAAACTTTTTTATTGAGATAAGAAATATTTTTAAATTTGATATCTTAACTACAAGGACTGACTTACATTCATGTCCTAAAGGATCTATCTTAAGTGGAGTTCTCACATTTTGTGTACTTATTTAATAATAAATTGAAATATCATTAATTACTGTCATTATCATTAGTTTTGATACCACTACTATTGATAATATTGCAATATTTATATTGCTTAAATTAGCAATTTGCAGATATCTTGACTTATTTAGATTTTGAAAGTAAAGACAATTTAAATTATCTTTCCTACGTTCTTCAACACATAGGAGACAGATAAAAGGACAGCTAAATAGATATTTCCAAACATAAAATATTTGCTGAATAAATTTTCCATACTTTATTTTTATCTAATTTAATAGTGGTTGTATTGCTTTTTGCAAAATCAGATTAAAAACACCCAGCTTTTTAAATCTGTTATTATTACTACTTGATTTTTCAATGTCAAGTTTTTAAATATTTTATATAATTATACTTAGTTGTGAAAAAAACTTATTTGAATTATAATTGTTAAGAATATACTTAAAAGATAAAAACATGATTGCATAAACACACAGTTCTAATTTCTCATTTAGTATCAAGATGACCAAGTCATGGGAGCCTCATGAATATTTTACCCCTACACCTATTTTCATAAATTGAGTTAATAATGTAAAAAAAAAATTAAAAAAATAATGACAAAAAAAAAAAGAAAAGCTTGCATCAGAAACTACTTAGTGGTTATCTGCAATTAATTCTTATTTATTAAAATACATTGCTCTCTCTACCAACTGCAAATTTCTTTTCATAGACCTGGATTAATTTCACCATATATATATATTGAAGCAGTCATATATATAGATACAACATATATATATATTGTGGCCTGTCTATAGGTGGCATGACCCTAAGCAGATTTTCCAAGTCCCTACATTAGGTCCTACTTGGACTTTGGCTAAGTACTATTATCAGACTTATTATTTCCCGACCATTTTCTTTAACTATAACAATTGAATTTAGATAAGGTTAGTATTTATTCCAAGTTACTTTTACATGATTGAACATTTCTAAGATAAGACATATTTTAAATATAATTAATGTGAGACTTGTTTACCCATAAACAGATCACATTCCCTTAACATTAAACAAATACAAAATACTTGTCAATGGCATAAGAATATCCAGATACTCCTTCTTATTAAGTATCTGCATACTCTCATGACTAACAATAATATCTAATATATTATTTTATATTTATAACTATTAAGTTTTAATTCAATCACTCATTAAATTAATATTAGATAATTACAGATAAACTTTGATTCATATTATGTTTAATAATTAAGATTGGCAATAATCATAAGAATAACTTTATAATAAGGAGATCTCAGGAAAATCATTGATTTATTAATTCTTCATACTACCTATGGAATATCAAGAGGGATTTTACAGATTTCCATGGATAGTGTACAAATTAAGAAAGGCTTATAGTTTAAATCTATAATCAATATTTATATTTATGTTCTTTAATACTTATTATTAAAATAACATTATTAACTAAACTGTAATTAACACTAATACTTTCACTAATAACTAATATATCATTTAATTTCATATTAATAAATACACTTTAATAATTGGCAATGTCATCAATGACCTATGAGATCAAGGCAGCATGTAACAAGTAAAAATCTTTATTAAGAGATTTATTCTTATTAAACTGTTAGATTTGTTCTAAACTGAACTGACTTTTCATTTTAATTTTGACTGTACATTTTGAGTTATGGGATGTGGTGAAAATGAGCCCAAAAAAAAAATGCAACAATTAGAATTTAATAAAACTTTCAAAACAATAATTTTAATAATATTCATTACAAATGATTACAATAAACATTACCATTAACATCTAATTTAAAATAACTTACAACAAAATGATATACACATATATTATAATATTAATAACAATAGAAAATTAATCTTTGGAGTGTTATAATTAAACAAAACTAACAATCTCCAATTGTATGTTAAGATATTTATCCCTATTTATTAAACAATCATTCTCTTATTTTTTTTTCAATTCATGGTCTGTTATTTCAACCTCTAAAATAATAATAGTACTAAGGTTACATATTTGATGAATAAGTAATAATATAAAAAACAATGAATAAAAGATACTTATAATTCTGGAGGTTGATAAGCAAAACAAAATTAATACTTTTATATTTCACATAAGAAAATATTATTGTTTTCTTTTTTTTTCCGTTCTCACATGTAAACACACATTGCCCTCTGGAATGCATATATATCATGTTAAATATCCTATTATACCTTTCATACTAGGGTATTGAGCATATTTGTTTATTTAAATGATTACTAATCTTTAATCTTAACCTAATTATGAAATAACTATTAATATAACACTTGAATTAATTCCTTATTAAATGATTTAGCCCCCCCCCCTTATCGTACTAACAACTCATAGATTAAAAGTATAAATATCAACATTAGGAACAAGTTCTCTTTTAAAACTCAGCTAAAAGTATAATAACAACTTTAAATTTCTTAGCATTCTGGGTTGTTTCACACCACATAAACTTATTATAACTTTTATTTTCTCCTTCTTTCTCTGAAGATTCTGCTTATCCTAAGATTCGTGAGGTATTTGGGTTATTGCAATAATAATCCTTCCGTTTGTTCTTTGTTTAGTAATACCAAAAAAATTATTTATGGCTTGCCTTATTTATTCTAGATGACATATATTTCCATATATATATATATTATAAGGTACACTTATGATTTTAATCAAAATATATGTGTCATGCAACATTTTCAATTAAATCTTTATAAAAACTGACATTCCCGCCGGTATGGCTCAGAGTAAATACTTCTATCCTTTATTGTCATTAGGATTTTATGTGTAGATGGAATGATAATGAACACTTTTCATCTATTACTAATTTAGTTTCATTGAATCTTAAATATATATATATACTTAACCGTTTTCAAGAGATTTACTATTCTTTTATTTATCCTTACTAGATATTGATGGTGTTTATATATTTCCTTTTGATTACTGCAATTCATTTTTCCCACAGCACAGTTATTGTTCCCTTTCAGTGAGTATATTTGTTGATTATTCATCTCCGATTATTTCCTCAATATATATTAATTTTCAAGAGATTATTGGGAATTATCGACCATTGATTTGCCCAGTAAAAAACGATTAATTTATTCCATTAGTTTAAACATAAAGCTTATAATTATCCAATATATCAATACAGAGTTACAATTCATTACTTGTTCTGCTTGCAAATAATAAGATTTTAGGAGTTTTTAATCCAACTTTTTAAAAAATATATCACAAGAAAAGAAAAAGCCTATTTACTTATTTTTACGATCTCAAACAAGCTTTTTTTTTACTTAAATTTTATAGTAAAAAGATTGTTTGACCCCTTTCAATTGGTTGATATTTCCCACCTTTTTCAGTTTATAACAACATAGATTTACCTTGCAAGTTTTTGGTTTATCATTTTAAAATGATACTTTTGGGTTTTTTTTTAAAAATAATATTTTTTTAAAAATTAAATAAAGATGCAATTTACTGTTTTAATTTTAGATCATTGTTTTGTAAAATTGATAAATATTTATTTACTTTTAAGCATAACAAGATTTGAATATAAATAATTTCTGTTTTTAAAATCAACTGCGCATAAACAATAATTATTGGTCTCTATAACATATCATGTTTACAAAATTACAATTTAAACTTCACTGGTTTTAAATACTAAATAATATATTAATTGTCCATCCATTTGCATATAAACGACTCTATAGATTATTATCTATGTGTACCTTGAGTTAAGATCATTTATAAATTTCCATTAGCTAAACCCGAGTTCAAACCCTATGATCTAATATTGGTGTCTTTTAATAAGTAAATATTATTGGATTTGTAAAATTTAAAATTATATACCAAAATTTTATTTTAGAATAGACTGGGCTAATAAAAAGTGCACAATATATATATATATATATGCACTTTATATATATATTTTTGCAATTAAGTTGAAATATTAAGACATTTTAAAAAAATTTAATGTACAAAAAATGTAATTTAATTATGAATTGGTAAGTGTAAAAAAAAGATGGTTTCAAATCAGCAAAGAAATTTTAACTTTATAATTAATTGATTAAAAAGCCAATAATATCAAAAGAATGTATAAATTAAATTATTCTAATTTTAAAATTATTTAGGGGAAAGGTGTCAAAATGTATAGAATCAGATAAAATCAAAGACATACAGAATTTACTTAAGAAATGCAATTAGTAAAATTTTAAAATTAAATTGCATTAAGATTATATCAGTAAGATTCTCTTAGATAATAAAGAAAAGAATTCTCCTTAAATTTTAATTAATTAATTAATTTGGAGATACAGATGGCTTTGTTTTTGAGAGCTCTATATATTGTTTGCAGGGGAAAGAATTTTAGTTATTGTAAAAACTTCTTGAGAGCTATTGTAGAAACTTCTGGAAGAGTTATTGTACACTTCTTGTAGAGTTTATTATTGAAAACTTCAGAAAGAGTACACTTCTTGTAGAGTTTAGTTACTGTACACCTCTGGAAGAATTTTATTGTAAAGTTTTTAAGTTGTTAAGTTACATCATGTTATGAGTGAGTAGATCGCTGCAATTTCTTTGCTCAGCTTCAGTGCAGCTGAGTATTGAGTTCTCTCGTATTATAGGATGCCATGCTGATAAAGCCCTTGCTTACATTTAACAATCTATAGTATTTGGAATAATAATAATAATAATAATAATAATAATAATAATAATAATAATAATAATAATAATAATAATAATAATAATAATAATAATAATAATAATAATAATAATAATAATAATAATAATAATAATAATAATAATAATAATAATAATAATAATAATAATAATAATAATAATAATAATAATAATAATAATAATAATAATAATAATAATAATAATAATAATAATAATAATAATAATAATAATAATAATAATAATAATAATAATAATAATAATAATAATAATAATAATAATAATAATAATAATAATAATAATAATAATAATAATAATAATAATAATAATAATAATAATAATAATAATAATAATAATAATGTATTCCAGAAGTAAAAATAAAAAGGCAGATTTTAAAAATACAAGTAAAAAATGTTATGGGGGTTTTGATTAAAATACAGAAATAAGATAGATTGTTTTATATGATAACATTCATTAATTAAAATCTAAATCAAACATTCACTAATTAAAGTCTAAAATAAGGATTTACTAATTGAAGTAAAGTAACGATTTCTAATTAAAAATGAAAGTACATCTAATTAATTAAAAGGACTGATAAGGATCAAGCGAAAGCAGAACAAAGGAGAAAAAGAAAGTGAAGCCAGGTAATTTTAAAACACAGAATATTTCCAGCTTGCTGTGTGACCAGAGTGGGAATCTATATATAGAGAAAGGGTTATATGAACAATGGAGGTATAACCCAGAACTAGCGGAGTCTGAAGGTTCCAAGATCCGTATAGGTAATTACAGATCTTCTCGATCTTATTATTATTTTTGTACACCTAAAATGGCTAATTTTAGAATACGGAATAATTAAAATATTAATAGACTTTAAGAAGAGGTTTTGGCAAACTGGCCATCTTAGAATAGAACTGTTAGTGGGGAAATTGGACATGCGATTATGTATATAATTTCTTATATGTGTTATGAACTCAAAATTGTTATAAACTAAAATATAAATAAATTGCTGTATTCTATTTGTAGTAAAATTCTCTTTATTTATTTAATTTGTTACATGTGAATACAAAGCAAATTGGTGCAGTCGGTTGAACAAACTTGTAGATAAGAAAATGTCGATTGGACAGAGGTCAATATCTGAATTTAATGTAGAAAATCCAGCGGAATGGCCATTATATAGAATTCAGTTGCAGAATTTTTTTAAGTTGAACAAAATTACGGACAATAGTAGAAAAGTGGCAGCTTTATTATGTTTGTCAGGGATGAGATTAATAGGAATAGTAAATAAGTTATTTGAGGGACCTATTTCAGACTCAGTCGAATATGAAGAAATAGTACAGAAAATAACAGATTATTTCAGCCCGCAACCGTCTAAGTTCATAGCAAGATTGGCATTGCATAACAGAAGGCAAGCAAATAGTGAAAAAATAAAAGAGTATGACATAGCATTAAGGCAGTTGATAAAAGACTGTCAATATGGAAATTATGGTGATCAAGATTTATTAGATCAGTTGCTTTGGGGAATGGCAGATGAAAGGTTAAGACAGAACTATTAACAGAATCAGATTTGACTTATGAATTGGCGATCAAAAAGGGTATCGCTTTTGAAGCAGTTTTAGAACAGGCTGCAGCATTTAGAAATAAGACCGAAGTAGAAAATAGAGTGACTATATATAAAATGGAAAATAGTTTTACGTGTACAACACTGAAGGCAGATAGAGAAAAAAATGATGTATGGAAATGTTATTATTGTGGAAAAACAGGGCACGTAGCCAAGTACTGTCAATGGTGGAAGGAAAATTGTTATAACTGTGGGAATAAAGGTCACTTAGTGAAGGTTTGTAAGAAACCAAAACAAAAAGAGAAACTAGATACAGAAAATCGAAGAGAAGTGAAGTACGAGCAAGTTAATAGCACATCGGACAATACATGGCAAGACAAAAGCCAGTATGTACTAACAGTTATAATAGGGAAGAAAGAAGTAGTAATGGAAGTCAACAGTGGATCTGGTATTTCTTTAATTTCAGAAAAAATTTGGAAAGAAATACATATAAAAGACCAGTCGCTAGAAATAAAAAGTCAAACATAAAAATAAAAGGTATAACCAGGCAGTCAATAGAACTAGTGGGAGTGACTAAAGTCCCAGTTAGTTACGGAAAAAAAAGTGTGAATTACCGTTATATATTGTAAAAAATGAACTAACCCTGATAATCGGGAGAGAATGGTTTCAAGAATTATGAATTTCAATAAATATAATTAAAAAAGTTACGGTGGAAAAAGAAATAATGGAAAAATATCCAGACTTATTTTCGGAAGAGTTAGGTTTGATTAAAACTAATCCAGTAGACGTAGGACTATTGGACAATGCTCGTCCAATAGTATGTAAACCTAGAAAGATTCTTTTGCCCAGAGAGATAAAGTTGAGGAGAAATTGAAAAAACTAGTAAATAAAGGTGTTCTAACGGCAGTAGAAGATGCAGAATGGGCTACGCCCATAGTTATAATAACGAAGCCTGATGGACAGATCAGAATGTGTGGGGATTATCGTTGCACAGTTAATAAGTTTTTAAATAAAGGAGCGTATCCAGTTCCTAATATGAGAGAAGTTTTGGTGAATTTAGCTAATGCAAAATATTTCGCAAAGCTTGATCTTAATTTGGCATTTCACCAATTGAAAGTTACCAAAAATACAGCACGTATGTTGACGTTAACCACCCCATTTGGGCTGTACAAATGCAATAGGCTTCCTTTTGGGATAACAACAGCGCCGAACATTTTTCAGGCTAAATTAAACTTATTGTTGCAAGGGTTAAAAGGAGTAATCCCATACTACGACGATATCTTAATAACGGCAACGTCTAGTGAAACTTTAAGGGAAAAAATTGCCGATGTATGTTTTAAATTAAATCAAGCAGGAGTGAAGTTGAATAAAGAAAAATGTGTGTGGATAACTCAGGAATTAGAATTTTTAGGCCATACTATAAGTCATAAAGGAAAAAGACCGCTGGAAAATAAAATCAGAGCAGTCAGAAATGCAGAAAAACCTAGAAATGTAAAACAACTTCAGGTGTTTCTAGGACTCATGAATTTTTTTGAACCATTCTTGAAAAATAAAGCGATGGTAGCGAAATCTATGTACAAGTTATTGAGAAAGAAAAAAAATGGATCTGGACAGAAATCCAAAATAAAGCATTTCATGAAATAAAAGAATTATTAACATCAGATATTCTATTAATGCATTTTGATAGTAACCTGGAGGTAAGGATTACTACGGATGCATCAGACTGGGGAGTGGGGGCAGTATTAGCCCATCCCATAGGAGATAAAGAACAGCCAGTGGCATTTGCATCCAGAGTTATGTCGAAAGCAGAGGCCAACTATAGTCAAATATATAAAGAGGCACTTGCAATCATTTTTGCAATAAAAAAATATCATCAATATGTGTTTGGTCATAGTTTTGAAATTGTTACAGATCACAAACCATTATTGGGAATATTAAGTAACGATCGGGCCGCTCCAGAGCATAAGCCCGTGTATGCTGCGGTGGAGAAATATACTCGCTGCGTATGATTATAAACTAGTTTATAAAAAGGGGAAGGAAATACCACACGCTGACGCGTTATCATGTTTTCCAGATAGGAGGGGAATAAGCAAAATGGAAATAGAAATAAATTACATAGATTATATGAACTCAGGTGTATTAAATTCTAACACGGTCAGAAAATGGACAGAGAATGAAAAAAGATACGAATTCCTGATTCAGTGGATTAAGAATGGCTGGCCTAAATCCAAACCGAATTACTTAGCCATGGGGTTTTGGACAAACAGGTTTAATCTTTCAGTTAGTAATAAGTGTATTATTATGGGTGATAGAGTAGTGATACCTCCAGAAGGGAGAAAAAACACCTTAAAACTTATACATGAAGGGCATCCGCGCATAGTGTGAGCAAAAGCTTTGGCACGTAGCTATGTCTGGTGGCCTAAAATAAATGAAGATATTGAAAATTACATAAAGCACTGTGATGCATGTCAAACGGAAGTGCAGTTGCCAAGTAAAATATTGTTGCAATGGAAGGAAGCAACTAAGCCATGGGAAAGAGTGCATATGGTTCATGCATGGCCAGTGAACAACAAGATGCTACTGATATTAGCTGATGCATTCTCAAAATGGATTGAGTGCCATATAGTAAGGAATACTAGTGCGGCTGAGACGATTAAATGTCTTAAGTCAACATGTTCAATTCATGGCCTGCCAGAAGTTATTGTAACAGAAAATGGAGCTGGTTTTGCAAGCAATGAACTTAGACAGTTTTTTGATGCTGGAGGGATCCGTCACTTATACTCACCAGCATATCACCCACAACCAAATGGATTGGTGGAGAATGCAGTTCAGCAAGTGAAGACGTTTTTCAAGAAAATGAACACTACTAATATTGATTTACAGGAAAAATTACAAGGATTTATGTTAACCCAGCATACTACTCCATCGACGATTATGGGAAAAACGCCAGCAGAATTGATGTTTGGACAGAAATTACGAATACAATTAGCAGTTCTGAAACCAACTGAAATGAAATATACACGAGATGTGCAATCGTATAAAAACTTTAAAATGAGAGAACCAGTCTGGGTTTGAGATGTCATACAGAAAACATGGATTAAAGGAATGATTGGACAAAATATATCGACACAAATATATGTAGTGGAAGGGGAAATGGTAACAAATATAGAAGGCACATCAACCACTTAAGAAAACGAGAATTAGATCAAGTCCCACTGGAGTTTTGGCAGAATTTGAACAGCAATGAGACAGAGGAAAATGAAAGAAATATAGAAAAGAAATCAGAAAAACAATATGTAGGGGAGGAACACAAAGACGTTATAACGGAAGAACTTCGACCAGAAGCACGGAAGAACAAATCACCCAGGCCGTTTAGAATTAAAAGGAAACTGGAAAGTTTAAAGATTATGTGTAAGTGACATTTATATTTCTGGAGTAAGGGGAGGAATTATAGTATTTGGAATAATAATAATAATAATAATAATAATAATAATAGTGTACTCCAGAAGTAAAAATAAAAAGGCAGATTTTAAAAATACAAGTAAAAAACGTTATGGGGGTTTTGATTAAAATACGGAAATAAGATAGATTGTTTTATATGATAACATTCATTAATTAAAATCTAAATCAAACATTCACTAATTAAAGTCTAAAATAAGGATTTACGAAGTAAAGTAACGATTTCTAATTAAAAACGAAAGTACATCTAATTAATTAAAAGGACTGATAAGGATCAAGCGAAAGCAGAATAAAGGAGAAAAAGAAAGCGAATCCGGGTAATTTTAAAACAGAATATTTCCAGCTTGCTGTGTGACTGGAGTGGGAATCTATATATAGAGAAAGGGATATACGAACAATGGAGGTATAACGCAGAACTAGCGGAGTCTGAAGGTTCCAAGATCCATATAGGTAATTACAGATCTTCTCGATCTTATTATTTTTGTACGCCTAAAATGGCTAATTTTAGAATACGGAATAATTAAAATATTAATAGACTTTAAGAACAGGTTTTGGCAAACCAGCCATCTTAGAATAGAACTGTTAGTGGAGAAATCGGACACGCGATTATGTATATAATTTCTTATATGTGTTATGAACTCAAAATTGTTATAAACTAAAATATAAATAAATTGCTGTATTCTATTTGTAGTAAAATTCTCTTTATTTATTTAATTTGTTACATGTGAATACAAAGCACAATCATGTTGCTGACATGCTATGCTATTACCGTCAACACAAAGCCCCATGTATAATATCGTGGAATGACCAGCCAATTCTACTGTTTGCCAACATCCTTCAAAAGTCTGGTCAAATACTAATTTAATGTAATTATAAATTTTTAATGATAAAAATCTCTCTAATATTCTTTTCCTTTGCTTGAAACCATTATATATTAATCATTCTGTAAAATTTATTTGTTATTGTATTATTTAGATATTATATTATCTTATTTAAATATTTTCTTATTGTGTTATAATGCACGCTTAATTAATCGTATATTGTGAGGAAGATCGACTATTGCTATATATATACTTCTTAAATTTTGTTAGACTTATTGTTTAAAAATGAGATGGAGGTAAATTTAGGAAAACATTTCAATGATTAAAATATTTGACATATCTAAAGAAAGTCCAATAATTGAATAAAAGCAAGATATTTCAGTCCCCCTTCCTCTGATTCTATTTTCTGGTTTTTTTATTTTCTATTTAAATTTGTCTATTCAAATCTGTTACTTAAAATACATAATCTGAAGCATTAACACAATTACAAATGGTTCATAAACATTATAAAATAAAGCTTAGTTTAACAAAATTAAAGTTTAAACTTTATTTACTTTTAAAAAGAACATATACATATACTGCGTATGTTGATTTATAAACAACTTTCAGTTTTTTAAAATAAAATTTAATCTTACGAAATTTAAAAGTTAAAACTTTGTTTTCTGTTTTAAAAGGAACAAATTTATGTATACTGCAGATTCACGGTTTTTCAGTTCTATAAAACTGATAAATAATGAAATATATGATACGATAGTTTAATTCTTTAAAACTTTTAGCACAATTTAATATATTATCATCGTAAGCTATCGTATCAACAATTCTGTATATATGTAAGACCTATGGGCAGATCTATAATTAAGCAGGGATTAATTTCTTTATGAAATCTTTTATTATATATCACAACTGCGTAGGCCTTGATTTAGCCTATAGAATAGATATCCGCATATGATAAACTTATGGCATGACCATTTACGTTTCTTTATATAGATTTAAATTTAAGTCCAAATATGTATTATTTTATATAAATATAGCATTACTGCGTTGTCTAATTTCATGTTTATTTCATTGCATTCTTCAGCAGGCGTATATCCCTGCTTCGAAAATTTAATTTGACGGGTTCGTTCTAAATAAGTTCCATACAAAATGCGGGAGCATTCCTTTCATTTTCCAGACCTAGTGAGTCTTATTAATTCTTGTTACCAGTACAGTGGATCATTGCGACCGGTTAATGAGAGTTATTAAGGGTCATATGAAGATGCTCATTCCTTCATTTGATGATCCATTCAACTTCACAAGAACAAATGTATTCCCATCATTGCCTGATTATAAGACTTGGATATGACATCGCGGTAATGATCATGTTCCAGTCTACCTCATCATTTATTTTATTACTTTAGCAACTCAATACCACCTTCCTTATCCCCTGTGTATCTTAAAGCCTGAATATTTCAGTATTTATCCATCATAATCATAAGAGTTATGCATTTATCTATTTAACCATATTTTCCTAGATTTAATTAAACTTATCTTACTTTAAATATTATCATGTATCTGCTGATGGAAATTTGCCCCAAAGATCAAATGTGTTCATCATCCGAGGTCCCTTATTTATATACATGTTATACAGTGAAACTTTTATATGTGCAATTAATGTAAATTTTCACTATTTTGTAAGTCTAGCAACCTAATTAAGCAGTAGTCATTTCTTTTGTTTATTTGTTTGTAATTTTAATACTAATAAAGTGTTTGTATTTTATATATACATGGCATTAGTGTTTTGTTTTGCCACAGGGAAGTTATATAGTTAATAAACTAGTTTTAAGAGTCTTTACTTCTCCCTGATTACCAAGTCTAAAGAAAAAATGAAATAGTAGGTAGGTTGGAATGAGTTGTGGTGGTTTAAGTCACCCTATATATATATATATGTGTTGAAGATTTATTCAAATCAGTGATTGTAGCGCCTCTACAACCGTCTTTCTACCTTTAATCACCCAGCAGATGATTTGTGTGACCAAGTCAAAACGTTAAAATTACTATAAAAATATAATTACTTCATGCAATATCAATCCAAAATACTGTAAGCATTTGTCTAAAAGTTAATTCTTAAGAAAAAGATCTAAAATTTTAGACATCTACAAATCTTTAAATTCAGCTCTCTAACTGAAATAATTATATGGGTCTGAACTTATTTCACAAATCCCATATATTAATGGGCTTTGTAATTTAATTTAGCCAAAGTACCCAACAGCAAAAAAATAATAGTAATAAAATCATGTTATATGTCACATGACCTATATAGTTTGTATTTTTCCAATATATAATATAAAGAGTATGTCAATAGCTCTAAACAAGCTTTTTTTATTATTTTGATGATAAATGCTACAAGATAAAGCATTTAAATCATCTTTATTTAGGATTATCCCCCCTCCCACTGGTTTCAAGCTATGATTTGAATGCTTTCTCTTATAGCATTTATTAAAAAAAATAAGGTTGTTTAGAGCTATGACAAGCTCTTTATATTACATATTTATAAATGCAAGCTATATAGGTCATGTGACATATAACATGATTTTATTACTATTATTATTTTGCTGTTGGATGCTTTGGCTAAATTAAATTATAAAGCTTAATTAATATATGGGATTTCTGAATTAAGTTCAGATCCATGTGATTATTTAAGTTGGAGAGCTGAATTAAAAAACTTGTAGATATCTAAAATTTTAGATCTTCTTCTTAAGAGTTAACTTTTAGATAAATGTTTATCTTTGGTTAGTTTTTTTGAATCTGATGTTCTAGCACCTTAATGAAGAGAACCATAGCTTGGTCTGGGGATGGGGACAATCCAAAATGAAGATGATTTGAATGCTTTCTCTTGTAGCATTTATTATAAAAAATAAGCTTGTTTAAAGCTATTGGCATATTCTTTATATTATATATTGGTAAATCCAAGCTATATAATCATGTAACACATAACATGATTTTATTACTATTATATATATATGTTCAAAAGATGGCGCTTTACCAAAACCACCGAACAAGTGTAAAATTTTTTTACATAAACGAAAAAAGAGTCAGAATTAACTACCTCTTTCATTTGCTCACCCCCAGATCAGCTGATTTCAAGCTGGTTTGCTCTCCTCAGCTGATCTGGGGGTGAGCAAATGAAAGAGGTAGTTAATTCTGACTCTTTTTTCGTTTATGTAAACAAATTTTACACTTGTTCGGTGGTTTTGGTAAAGCGCCATCTTTTGAACATAAATAACAAGTGATAGCAGGTTACGTGAGTAACTTGTTTTTGTTTTTCATATATATATATATATTAAATACTGCCTAACACTATACTAGCAATTACCAGTAAAAAATAAAATAGTGATTCATATAACACTACAATACCAGCTAAAACAACAAAATTTTACTAAATGTTTTCCACAATTATGGTTTCATCTATTAACAAATAGATTTTTCCAAGTGAAATTCAACTAAACATACAACATATATATTATAAAAACAAAATGGCTTTCCCATCATTCAATTCAAAAACCAATATTCTTTAATATCAATGGATGTCTTCATGAGATTGATGGCCTCATATTCAAAAAAATTTATCATCGAAGTTTCTTTTACAAAGCTGAGTTTTGATATATATTTTAACCCTACTCTTATGAACTTTAATTCTTCCATTAAGACTTAATTTACTCTGACCTATATAAATTTTATGACAACTGTAAGGAACCTTATAAACTACTCCAGGAATAAATTTGTAGTCAATTGACTGTTTTGAACTATTTAATAATTAAATAGAGAAAAGTTTTAATCTTTATCATATATGCCTTTGAAGTTTATAATAGTCAAATGATGTAGTTTTTTGACTATAGAGGGACCTCTCAAACTTCAACACAAGATAGTGACTTTATAAAGATACAAATGGACATATTTGACTACTTTCAGACTAACCAGTAAAAACTTATTATTATAAACAATTTACTAATTGATGGCTTATATGGCAAATAAACTCTTTATTCACACTTTCAATTTCAATTAAATATTTATTATTAACCAATGTATAGATATTTTTATTAAATATAATATTTCTAATAAATTCATGATTATATCCTAATCCAATATAGTCAGAAGCAAATTGACTCCTCTGAATATAACTATTCCTATAACAAAAATTCAGTAAAGAAAGTTCCTTATGAATAGAAGATTGATAACTGTCTTCCCTTATCAACATTTTACTCATAAGAAACTTTCTTTTCTGAATTTTTGTTATAGAAATAGAAGACTTAATAATTTTGAAAATAATAGTTATATTCAGAGGAATCAATTTGCTTCTGACTATATTGAATTGGGTTATAATCATGAATTTATTAGGAATATTATATTTAATAAAAATATCTATAAATCAGTTAATAATAAAGATTTAATTGTTAGTGTGAATAAAGAGTTTATTTCTTTGCTATATAAAGCATCAATTAGTAAATTGATTTATAAAAATAGTTTTTTATTGGATGATATAAAAATAGTCTGGAAGAAAGGTCTGAATTTAAATTCATTACTAAACAGTTCAAAACAGCCAATTGATTGCAAATCTATGCCTGGTTAGTTTATAAGATTCCTTGCAATTATCATAAAATTTACATAGGTCAGAATAAATTAAGTCTTAATGAAAGATAAATTTCATAAGAGTAGAATTAAAAATAGATATCATAACTCAGGTTTGTATATTCGTGAATTAAATACAGATCATAAAATATTATTAGACAATGCAGAGTCTATTTTTTATGAAAAAACTAAATAGAAAAAAGTAAAAAAAAACTGGTGTTTGATGGTAAAATTTTTTGAATTTGAACCCATTAATCTCATGAAGATATCCTTCGATGTTAAAGAAAGTTGGTTTTTGAAGTGATTGATGGAAAGGCTATTTAGTTGAATTTAATTTGAGGTCTATTTGTTAATAAATGAAACCATGGCTGAGAAAGAATTTAGTAAAAAAATTTTGTTTTGGCTAGTATTGTAGTGTTATATGTATGTGTGTGCGTGCGCACGCACGTGAATGGAAAGAATGATGAATACATTCATGTATTCTTGCTTGCAGATCATCTTAAATTAATACTTATTTTATTTTTAATGATTTATTCTAAAATAAATGGAATTTTATTTTTAGTTGCCTTTTATATATTCTTTTTAATGTTTGAAGATGATATATAATTAATGAAACATAAAGTAAGCATTAGTATTAAGTTAAATACCGATTGTAATTTGCTGAAGCAGACAAATGATAGATTCTATTTTTTTTTTTTTTTTATTGTTTTATTTAATTTAATCAATGAATTTCAGAATCAGTGTTCTGAACATTTTACTAAAATAATAATAATGATAATAAAAGAAAATTTAAAAGGATAAAAAATAAATTGGATTCTAAAGACAAACTACAGGACTTGGAATTTATTTGAAAGCAATGTATCAATTATGTTTTTTTTTAATTGAAAATTGAAGAATGATTTTACTTTAATAAATACGTTCAACAAAATTTCAAAATTATTCCGATTAATTTCTTACATATTTATGTCAGTATAAAATACTATGAGCTATATATGAGTTCATTTATTTGTTTAAAATTAATTGTCTAGAGATCATGCGCCATTGTGAAAGACATAATTATTTAGTTTCATTTAAATAATTAAGCGTTGGATTATTTCTATCACTTAATTGCATTGCTAAATAATTTTGGACAAATTCATACTTTATGTATACTTTTTTATATACATTAAAGAGGTAAAAATTCTGGAATAATTTATTGTTCAGGAAATCAAATAAACTTTAAACACCGGAAGTGATTAGGTAGCACCAGGATCCTTGGACTTTGACTTCCAGAATTCACTATTGTGGCACTGCATTAAATTACGCATGCCTTTAAATATACTTAATTATTAATAATAGCACAAAAGTTAGTACAGAATATGTTTCAAGCATTCCATGAGATATTTAAATTTTTTTTCTTTGCTTTTATTATTTTTATCAATTTGTAATTTTATCAACCTTTAGTTTTCAAGCCAGAAATTATTAAAATAAGTGATATCAAATCAGGTTTGAAGTAGTTCTTATATGCAGAAAATAAATAATTAATATGATCCTATAATTTTAAACCAAATCTGCTTTCAAATAAATAATAAAAAAATCAATGCAAAAAATAATAAATCAGTTATTATTTCACTTCACATAATATATAATAAAACTAAAGCACTATCTTACTCTAATACATCCATAATAAGTTTGAGTAATCCCTGTTTACCAAATGATAATGCTAGAAGTATAACTGCATTACTTAGATTTGAATTCCAAATCTTATTGATAAAACCAGTTTCAAGATAGGAATTTAAATGTACTACAATTTGGTAATCAGTAAGCTTACTACAGATGGCACTAGAATAGGGATATGCCCTGTTTTATAAATATATATATATACTTCAGAGATTAAAGTAAATATACTATAATTAATAAATCACAGAAATTAAAATATCAATTAATTATATATTAATATCAATCTATATATTATCAAAAAAAACTTATATTGGTTACATTTCTCATAGATTAAATCTCTAAACCACTAAACCCCAAAATCCTTAACTGCTGTACCTTTCTCAATGTTATTTTCTTTTTACTCTTCATTACCTTTTATTTTTAAATCTCTTTTTTTTCTATTCCGTCTTCACAGCATTATTTTTGTTTATTCATTGTAAATTTAAAGTCATACCTATGACTATCCAATTCCAATATAAAATCTCATTTTTGTTTATTCATATAATTTATACTTATTTTATATAAATGTATATCTTTCAATTATTTTTGAAATACAGTACAAACAAAATTCATATACTTGGAGTTTAAATGTAATATAGGGGATTGAACACAGACTTTTAAACTTTATTCATCTATCCACTATCATACACATGTCCATGAAATTTTGGTGATCATTAATCTTTTACACATGTGTGTAGTCATGGATATCAGTTATATGAGATAGAATGAATGGCTGAAGGGAGCTTGAAAGTCTGTGTTCAAATCCCCTTTATTAGCTTTTAATTACATATACCTATGCTCTAGAAATAAATATATTTTCCAAGATTTTTTTTATAATTTACAAAACAAATCCCCCAAGCTATTTCATTTCTAAATGTATTGCCTTGCTGCCTGTGCCTCTTTAAAGAGTAGATTATTACTGCTGCTATTTTTATCATAAATAGTTTCACTCTTTATAACTTGCTTCTTTCGGTACACATTTAAATTCTTATTTTTCCACATATATTTTTTCTAATTGCTTAACTTTTATCAATTCAAATAATCTATTTCTTAAGTCATGAGTTAGAGTAATAATTAAAAATTCTCTTGAAATATTTTCCTCTCTTTTTGTACAGATAAACTGAGTCACAAAATCTTTATTTTTATTCTATCCTCTATCTCTTTTATGCATTCTGTTGCTTGACTATTTTTAATTATAATTAAAAACTTTTTGATCTGTTGTATAATTATTTTTAAATTAAAATTTATTAAATATTTTTAATTTACTTCTTACACTTCTTATTACCATCCTACTTCCTCTGAATTGCTTCATTTGCTGTCCACATATACAAATACAAAACCTATCTTATTAATTAACTTCGAATTCTCTGCATTATATTTTATTTAATTAGAAACATATACAGCATCTTTGCTATATGCTAAATCTGCTATTAAAACTTTCTTACATAAATTCTTACTAGTCATATTTATTATATAAAAGTAATGTTAATTTTTATTGACTTATTTTTAAACATTATTAATCAATTTCATTTTCTATTTATTCAAAAAATACTACAATTTTACAGATTGCTGACAACAAAGAAAAATAATAATAGTGTAGTAAAAAAGATGTGTAAAGTTATTTTTAGGAAAAATTATATAGTTATTTAGAAAGTTTAATATTTCATTCCTTTTCTATTTTTTTTGTACACAAAAATATATCATCATTAAGAAATGACCTGGTAAAATATATATGTCTATTATCATCAATAAATATATTTTAAGATCCCTTTCTAATTCTACTATTGACAACTTCATTTTACAAAAATAATATAAAAGAATATTTCTGAACATCACATGATCACCATTTCTTATGCTTTCTCATAACTGTTATTAAAACAGTCACTACTATATGGAGAGTTTTGCCTGTTTTAAGAATATTTCTGCTTTAATATTATGTTAATTTTAACCCTGACTTCTTACTTTTTCATTAATAAACAAAACAGTCATGTCACATAATTTTCTAATTAAATATACTATAAACGCAATATAAACACCTATTTTTTTCTACCAGATGTGATTTATGTATAAGTTAAGCATATGTATTGCTTAAGTCTAATGCCATCTATGAAAGCATACAAATCAATAAACATCAAAAGTAATGTTCCCTTTTATTTATATATCATTATAAATGATCAAATATTGATTTCTTGGGGGTTATGTAATATTCATGCACTAGAAAAAATAGGTTAAACTTTGATCTAATAAACTTTAACTACCATTATCCTGGCATAGAAATAAAATATGAAAGGTGGTATGTAGTATTTTTTGAAAAATATCAAAATAGCCTACAGTTATTGTATAATAGAATTACTAAAATAAAATTAAGTAACAAATTATAGATTTATGCTTTACACTTGTCCAAATTATAATAATCTTAAATAGTGCTAACACACTTATTACATAAAGCTGTATAAATTAATAGCAATTAATCGTAAAGAAGCATGTTTTGATATATCAAAAAGATGGGCTAATTGACTCATTTGCATAAAGTTTTCATATTATACACATAGAATCATTCCAATGAATGAGTCATAACATGCTATGATTATGAGAAATTCATTTTCTGAAAAGCGCTAAGCCATTTTAATTGCTATTAATTTATGCAGCTTTACGTAATTAGTGTGTTAGCACTATTTAAAATTATTAAAATAAAATTACTAAAATAAATTGTTATTGACTTATTATTACATCTATATAGCTGGACAAGCATATTGACTTAGATTCAAATTGTTTAAATGCTTAAAAATCATAAGTTTTAATAGCATAACAGTGGTAAAGATTATCTCTTAATAAATGTGTACTCTTACAATAGTCAATGACTATAAATTTTTCTGGAAATTTTATTGTTTTATCACAAGCTGAATCATGCCTACATAGATGATTCTAAAATAATGTTATATATAAAAATATACTGTTAATATAGGATGTTAGATGTGATAGTGAAATTAATACTGCATTAAAAGAACTAAATAAATAAATTAAAATACAAGTATGAGATATATGTGGAGTTATTATGTTTTATGGATTGTTTTAAACAATCATTACAAAAGTTATTTAAAAGTTTTGTGTTTTACTGAAGGTTTATGATGAGGTATTTTAGTTGTATTTATATGTTGATCTATTTTCATCATCTAATATTAAGTATGGAATGTCTTTAAAAAATTTAACTTCATTTAAATTCTCCAATTGCATTCAAATGTTAGTAACAGCACACAGGTATTCACTTCTCTTTTTCGGGTGTTTTTGGTCTGACCAGTGACAGTACTAGCATGAGAATTGAACCTGGACACTTGGATTCTTGAATTTTGACTTTTAAGGTAGTGCTCTAACTAAATGAGCCATCCTGCCAGGCTCTCTTTCTTAGAGCAATACCTAATGAAACCAAGAATCCAGGTTTAATTTCTATGTTAGTACTGTTGCTGGTCAAGCCAGAAACATCTGAAGAAGAGAGGAGAGTAATACTTCTCAAAACATTGTGCATATACTAATCTGTGTACTATTACTAACAGTTGAATGTACTTTGAAAATTTAAATAAAGTTAAATTTTTCTAAAGACATTCAATACTTTATATTAGATAACGAAAATAGTCCACTATATAAATACAATTATTTAAAACTTTTTTTATCTTGCTATCTTTCTTTTTCTCTTTTTATGAAATTTAAATAGTTATATTCATTTATAATTGGCTTCTAAATAATGATGAAGACTTAGCTATGATATTTATTATTTTAAAAAAATGAGAGTATGAATTTACATTGGGTTTTTAAAAATGTTTTAACTCACTTTTAATCAGAACTGGGGTTTTTTTGCTTCTTAATGAACTGCATTTTTAAGAAAATTATACATGTGTATGTATGTTTATCTACTTGTATATATAATTAACAAGAAAGAGTATTTCTCATTTTCTACACTAGCACCAACTAGTGTAAGCTTAAGTAATCAGTGTTTAGTAGATTGCAATGCAATTTATTCTCCATCCTATACTGTTTCATTATTTTTGCATTTATCAAATATGACTTGAGATTCAAAGCATGGCAATCATACATTTGAAACACTTTTGTTGTTTTGGCAACAAGTCAATATCCTGAAATTAAAATAAAAAAAATTAATGTTCTGAACTCAAACAAATCTGTTTATAAAGTTATTTATATAGATACACATAATATATTTTCTAATATCAATTATATTATATCTATAGGTGTGTTTTTTCTCCTTTTTTTTAAAAAAAAAAAAGGAATTGAAGGTGACTGTCAGATGCATAACTGCATTGATTCCAGCTTTGAATTGGAAAATCCTTATTGATAAAAGCAAACACCAGAAATAATTAACTTGCACTATCAACTAGTAACTGATTAATCAAGATTACAATAGATGGTGCTATAATATAAAAAATATAAATGTTCTTATTCACTATAAGCTGGAAGAAATAATGGCTTGAGTATTAGTATTAATATATCTCTCCCATAAAAAAATATCTTACAGTAAGAAAAGAAGTATATAATAAATCATATAGTTATTGGCCTAGTATCAAATCTATATAAGGATACAAGCAGATCGGCTTCAATTCAAAATCTTAACTTTGAGAGTATTAGCTTGTTAATAAAAAGGGGGGGGGGATAGCCGTCAGATGCATAACTTCGTTAGTAACAACTTTCCTCATTGACTAAGGGAATGGAAATGAAATTGCTCTACCATCTGAAAAGTAATGATTACTCAAACTTACTTTATATGGCTTTGGAATAGAGAAAGAAGAAATGTTCTTGTTTGCTATAGCAAGCTAGATCAAAAATCCATAGTCTTCTTTATCAATAAGGAAGATCGATAATATATATATATAAAGTAAATAATAGATTAACTTGTGCGCTAATATGCAACTGAAGAGAAGTTTTTTTTCCTTTCCAATAAATATCCCAGCAATGAATATGAGAGTATTGTAACTCTTGAAAGTACTCGGCCTTATTTTGTTACTTTAATTGGAAAGGGAAAAAACTTATCTTAATTTGCATATTAGCGCACAAGTTAATCTATTACTTTAAATTGAAGCAAAAATAAACCTCATATCATTACATAAATTAAATAAATAAATTATGTCTTTAAATTTTAAATATTAATTACACATATATGTGTGTGGGTGCTAAATTGAGAAAAATAATCCTGTAATAATTATTAATAGGCAAGCATGCTTTTGGAATTTAAGGTATACTAATTATGCCTTGATCTGGTACACAATCCCAAAAGCGTGCTTGACTATTAGTAATTATTATAGGATTACTTTTTTCTGTTTTACGTGTATATTTATGTGTTTAATATTTATCTATCTTATTTAATGGAGATCTCTGTGGTTTTGTAATAAAATAATTATAAGTTCATTAGTATGATTTGGGGGAATTTTAAATGAAAATCATTTTGTAAAAAAAAAATAAAAAATGCAGAAGCGAAAGGACGGGTGAAATTATTTATTTAAAAAGTAATATTTTATTTTAAATTCAGCACACTCATGTGGGCAGTAAATTATCAGTTGCAAAAATATATAAAAGAATTTAAATTTAAAAAATATTAGAAATTTTATTTTTAATTTCTTAAAATTTATAATGTACTTCATGTTGGGCATTACTTAGAAACAAATATAATAAATTTTATATAATTAGAAGAAATTTGAACTCAGACATTCAAGCTCCCTACAGCTATCCACTACATCTTGTACAACTGATACACATGGCCACATATATGTGAAAAAGATAAATGGCTTACATAATCATGTGTATCACTTTTATAAGATGGAGTGGATAATTATAGGGAGCTTGAAAGTCTGATGTCAAATCTCTTCTAATTACATTAACTTTAGTGTAGACAATACAAACCACTAAACATCACATGATCACTATCTCATACTAGCACATAATTGTTATTAAACAATTCAAAACAAAGCAAAACTCTCCATATAGTAGTGACATCTTGTGCTAACAAGACCAATCAATGGATGCCAGAAGGCTTGTGCATAAAATCCCTATCTAGTGCCTACTCATCCAATATCCCCAGACTAGTTTCTGGCTTGTGGCCTTCATCACGGAGGAGCCTTGGATCTGAGAGCACTGCATCCATTGATTGCTCTTGTTAGCACAAGATGGCACTACTATATGGAGAGTTTTTTTTTGAATTGTGTAGACAATATACTTGTATTTAAATATTTAATAAATTTTATATAAATGAGATTATATTAATTTCCTTTCGGTGCCTGCTACTGATATGTTTGGTAGTGTAGTATCACAAAAATCAATTTTTAATTGCAACAATTTCATGCTACATTTAAAAAAAATTAATAGAATAAAATTAAATTTACTTTTTAATTAAAAGTATACATTAATCAGTTGTTTTATTAATTAATATATTAGTAGGGTTTTTGTTAAAAAAAAAATTGTTTTCAAAGAGAAATGCTTAGAATTTTTATTAGTTATAAACAATTAAAAAAGGGTTATTTAAAATTGTAGGATTTGTTTATTACTTTGTGCCCATCATCTTTTTTCATCAAGACTTCTTAAATAATATTTTAAAATTTTATTTTTAGAAGTTGCTTTTAAAAAAATTGATCTCTGAAACAAATGTAAACAATAAAACGACTACACAGGAATTCGCCTTTGAATTATATTTAACTTATGTAATTTTTAATTTTTTAATGCGTTTTGATTTGCTTTTAAATAAATTAGGAAAAAATTATATGACTATATTATATATATTTAATTGCGTCATGGTCTCTTTTTTTCCATTTACTCTTGTGGCAGTAATTGATCCCTGTTAGAAATATATTTTGCAACTCCCACTCTTAAATGTCTAAAGTGTTTTTCTCTATATTATATAATATCTCACAATAGCCGATTTATCTTTCTATTATAGATTTAAATGAGTATATATTTTACAATCTTTGTGTAGTGACAGTATATCCTCCGGCCCTGCCTATGACCTAGAATTAAATCTGAGCTGAATAAAAGTTTCTCATGTTTCAGTTAGATTCTGAATTTTTCTTTCAGTGGTCAGATTTTACAACAGTCCAGCTAATTATTTATTATTATTCATGAAATAGGTATTTATCTAATCTTAGCTAGAGGGTAAACTAGGATGAAAACTATCCAAATCATCTCCAGCAAATAATTGGGCAAATGAGTAATGTTTTATTCGTTAATATTGAAGAGATTCTTCACTTGCAATTATTTAAAGATTAATTTACATTTTATATCTACTTATATATACCGTATGTAATGCTACTAAAAAAAAAATTTTTTTTTTTTTAAGGGTCATAGCATCGGCCGGGACGCGAACCGCAACCCGGGCAACTGCCTGCAAGTGCAAGGCAGTCGCGCTGACCTCTCGACCACCAATGCAAAACTAAAAAAAATATTTTTTATTGATAGTTATCATCTTTTTTTCTTTAATAATTTCTTTAAATAAGTTTATGTGAGAAAAAGGCTGTAAAATAATATTTATAATTTGCATAATTTTTATTGCGTATTTTATTCGATATTAATAGACTTTTTTAAGCAATGTCCTCAAAATATTTCAGAAATTTTATTAAACATTTGCTTTATATACTGCATATACTGTGTGTTCTTACTTCTCTTGATTATGTGAAACATTCTTTTTCCCCACTTTTTGTTTTCCTATAAATCATGCCTAGCATAAATTTTAGTCTCCTACAATATAGTTCTCCCAATCCAATAGCTTATTTAACTGATAAGGTTTTGTAATTTGCTTAATTAATCCAATAATCAAAAAAGCAAGTCATGTATAACATGACATTAAATTAGGATTATCTGTAAGGAAATTATAAATCTGACACATACCAGACCATAGATAAATCTAGTACTACCTTTATTGTTAAAAAAAGATTGCCTTGATTACAGGTTGAGATTGTTGATAGCTTGAGGGTTGATTGTTATCATCTACATTTGTAAACAAAGCCTTGAGTAATTGCCTTTATTGTCTTAATAAGAAAATTAATATATGTGATTCAAAAAATGTAATCAAAGAATATGTTTAATTATCAGTCTGTATAGTTTGACTGTCCATTAATATTATATTGATATTATCTGACAATATGTGAACATAACCAATATTAATTTTGATTACTAAATTGAATAAACATTTCATCTTGATCAACTATAATACTACAGTACAACAAGAAAACATATATTTCACTGACTACAAAAAAAATTAAGTCAGATGTCACATGACTTAATTTAATAAACAGTGAGCATTGCCAATTGCTCAACAAGCTTTGTGATAAATGCTTAACCAGAGAAAGCATTTAAAATATCTCTGTCAGGAAACCTCACCACCAATCTCTGACCATGGTTTTATGCTTTGACACTCCTCAGAGAGGCGCTAGGGTAGCTTCAGACACTAAATCTAAAAATACCAACCCATGCTGGCTTGGGGTTGGTATTTTTAGATTTAGTGTCTGAAGCTACCCTAGCACCTCTCTGAGAAGTGTCAAAGCATGAAACCATGGTCAGAGATTTGAACTTTTAGATAAATGCTGGCTTTGGGTTGGTATTTTTAGATCTAATGTCTGAAACTATCCTAGTGCCTCTCTGAGGAGTGTCAAAGCACGAAACCATGGTCAGAGATTTGGGGGGGGGGTCTTTACAGATATATTTTAAATGCTTTTTCTGGCTAAGCATTTATCACAAAGGTTGTTGAGCAATTGGCAATGCTCACTGTTTGTATCTTACAAGCTTAAGAGAATGGGGTCATGTGTTCTATGACTATTTTTTAGTTTAATAAGCTTGTGTTTACAAATGTTATATATAAAGCTCATAAAACAAACTCTTAACAAGCTTTGTAGAATACTCCCAACCTCAGACCAGTTTTTGCTACTGGCATCTTCAGTGAGATACTAGGATGTTTAATCATTAAATTAAAAATACTAGGACAAGCCCAGCACTTTATCTAATGTATAACTACTAAGTAGAAAATCTGAAATTTTCAAGCATACATATGTCTTTCAATCCAGCTATTTAACTTAAATAGCCATGTAGGACTGAACCAAGTTCAGATACACCATATATTAATAGCTTTAGCAATATAAAATCACCAAAGCCATCTTAGCAAAAAATAAAATTACAAAAAAAAAAATCAAGTCATATGTCACATGACTTAATTTAATAAGCTTATGTTTACAAATGTTATATATAGAGCTCATAAAACAAACTCTTAACAAGCTTTGTAGAATACTCACAACCTCAGACCAGTTTCTGCTACTGACGTCTTCAGTCCCAAATGGTTATTTAAGTTAGATAGCTGGATTGGAAAACATATGAATATATGAAATTTTCAGAGTTTCTATTTAATAGTTATACATTAGATAAAGTGCTGGACTTGTTCTAGTATTTTTAATCAAATGATTGAATATTCTAGCACCTCACTGAGGAATCCAGTAGCAGAAAGTGGTCTGAGGTTGGGGGTATTTTACAAAGCTTGTTAAGAGTTTGTTTTGAGAGCTCTATATATAATATTTCACTGATGTATGAAATCTGTCATTGGATCTATCGATTAACAAATATTCATAATTGATATATAATAGAACTTTTAAAAATTATTACAGTTAATGCTCTGGACAAATGCATATTATGGTATATTAAATTGTTTGTATGTTGTTGTTTTTCTGTTTCAAAAGATATTGTAGATTTAAATTGTGATGATTTCTTGACTTTAATTATCTCATTTTGATTATTTGCTTTTCATCACATCATTTGCCTAATGTATAATAAAAATAATCAAATAATTATTTGCTTGTGAAGTCACTTGATGTTTGAGGACTATAAGTAACAGTTGAACATTGATTCAATGACCTCAAGTTCATCACTCTATAACTGAATTAAACTTAGAACATTTATCTAGGATGATAATATTTCTCTATTTCTAATTATTTAAATATTACTACTTACTATTGATGAAAATCCTTAAAAAGAATAACACATAATCTGAAATGACATGAGATGTGTACTTTTTATTTCTTTTAAAAAATCAAAAGCCATATTAAATTTTGTGAAAATAGACATTAGGTGAAGATAAGTTGTCTTAGTTATATTTTACATATTAAATAATCTCTTATGATAAATTTTAATGTGTCACAACAGTGTTGTATAGTGTAACCTTATTGTGTGTTAATTTCTTTTTAAAAATCTTGTAGGTAATTAGAACTATTATTATTGGTCAACTAAAATATTTGAATTTATTTTGTTTTCACAAAGATGGCTGATGATTATCACGATAGTGTCAGCAGTATGACAAAACATACAATTATATTTGTCTTTTTTCTATATTACTATATATTCAATGACAATTTTAGTTTATATATTGTTTCTGGTAAAAGATGCTTCTATTTAATGTATCTTTATTTTACTGTTTATCTTTTATTTTCTGGGACAAATGGTATAATGAATTTTGTTCATGGAATTGCTGTGTTTATGTCTAATATGATAATATATCAAAACATTATATTTCACATTATTAGTTTACTTTATATTTTTTTATATTGGTAGTCATATTTTTTTAGAGATGAGAATATAGATGTATGGATAATTATAATTATTTAGCTTAAGCTGATTGCATATAATACTTTGCAAGAGCAAAATAGATTGAAATATAATATTTTCCTAATTCTCTTTAGAACTGATAATAATATCCCTCTAGAATTTTGTCATCTATATTCATATAAATTTGTCAGTGAATACATTTTAGCTTTTGAAAAATAATTGATATTTACAAAACTAGATAAGACTTCATAAGGATCACTGCTTCTCATATCTTTGTTTTTATCATGACTACTAAAAATTACAATCATGATTTGTTTTAATTAATGGAATAAAATTATTTAGTATTTTTTTATTTCTCTAAACAAAAAATAGACCTTTAGATTTTCTATCATTAAAGACTGGTATTAGAAATAGCTTTTTAAAATATTAAGACTGAAAGATTCATTAAAACAATATACAGAAAAAAGATGCTTAAAACAGAATTTAATAAATTTGTATTTTTTTAAACCATATCTTTAATTCCTTGACATTTAAACATGTAAAATTAATATTTCTAATTATTTTTCTGTTATTATTCTTTGATTTTTTTATAATTTCTTCTATTTCATTTCTCATAGTATAAGACATATCATCATCATTCGCTATAAGATCATTATTAATGATATATTATACTGTGTATATATTTTTTCATCTAGAAATGTCAGTTGCCTTTATATTTAAATCAACAAGGATACTGTCTTGATAATGAAGAAATATAGGCCTTTTGTTGATTTATATGATATAAAATTTTATTTTCCAATAGACATTATTAATGCTTAAGAGTTGAGGAAAAATTTGATGAAATTTATTTTATTGGATACAAAGTATTTTACCATTACTCGTTTATAATTATTTTTGCTAAGATCAATAACAATTTTCAACTGATTATTTAAGCATCAAACATAAAATAAATTGTAAACTGGGTGAATAATAATTGTAAAAATAAACTCCCCATTGAGCACCCCCTCCCAACTTTTTACAAGATTTCTTGTAGCCAAACTAACTGCAGTGCTGTTTACTTTAGAGAATTCTGTGCCAGCCTCACAACAAAATTGACCCAGCATCATTACCTCTGTAGAAGTGCTACAAACAATCCAGACCACAAGTCCATATTTCTAGAGCATGAAAACAAACTTGGCTGCACATTCAAGCCTACATCAACTAGTGTTATATATATAGAAAGGAATGATTCTGAACACGTGATAAAAGAGGCTTGGCATATTGCCAACAATGTTAATTCAATAAATAGACAAAATCATGTTCCCCCCTCTCAGAAATGTGAGCCTTATAACTTATTTGTATACATTTATGTAAAATTTATATTATATCTTTTACCCACAATCCTCTCTTCTACTAATCATTGGTATAAGTATGATGGCAGAATTAATATATTGAAACCTGCTCAGCATAATATAATAAAACTTTTATTCTTAAGCTTCTTTTACTCAGCATCCCTAGCACTTATATCAATTATAAATTGTGTAGGAAAAGTAAACCAACATAATATAGAATTATAAAATTAACTTATAGACTAATCAGTACATAACATAATTCATACCTAGGATGGGTTCTTAGATAAAAGGCATATATGTACTAACTTGTTAAATTTTTTACACATGTTTGTGCAATGTATAGGTAAAGTGTGGTCTAGCTCCAAACATGTAGAAGTGATTGTTCTGTTTTAATATTCAGAATACATGGGAATTATCAAAAACTGGAATACATGTCAAATCAATTACAGTTCTGTTAAAAGTCAACTTTAAATTGATACAGTATCGTTTAATAACATAAAAAGAAGTTCTCCCTATTACAATAAAATTATGGTTTTTCAATAAATAAGTAATATTTGGAGTATCAAAAATGTCTACCATATTACACTTCCAATGCATCTAAAAATTTTAAGCTAGAAGCTTGAAAATCAAAATACTTAAATATAACAACATATTCAATAAATTATATAGAATATAGATGTCTTTTTTGGAAAATTAAGTGCATGCCATCAATAATTGTTAAGCTTCACAAATATATTATGAATGATTTTTTTCATCTAATCTATAAGTTTTCTACAGCAGAATTTTGTTATATTGGGTAGGAAAAGTATTACAGTTTTTTTTCTATAGAAATAACTTGATGAAATTTTAATAATGTTTTCATCATAATAATTATTGTCAGTATTAACCATTTGATATTTACCAATTATTCACCGTTTATATTTTGGAAATCTTTACCATTATGAAAAGTTTCATTATATATATATATATTATTTTTCTTCACCATTTTTTTTATTGAAAGAGCATAAAATGATTTTCTATTATTAAGTCATATATGGGCAATATTTTTTTAATTAGAGAACTTTATGAGATATTACTCATTATAAATTGGATTACTTCTAAAAAAAAACATTTTCACAAAACTTGTATTTAATGCAAAATAACATTAAAATAAAAAAAAACAACATTCATATCAGTTTTATATAATAAGTAAACATGAATCAAGTACACTATATAGAAAATCATAAACAGCTTAAAATACTTCTTAGTCTCAGATCGTCCATAACATTTTTAAATTATGAATAAGAATATTTTTAAAGTATATATTGGAACTTTTATTTGATTAGCACAATTTTAAAATAATTGTCTCTTTAATTCAAAATGGCATTTATTTTTATGTATGTTGTTTTTGATTATTATTATTAATAATAATAATAATAATAATAATAATAATAATAATAATAATAATAATAATAATAATAATAATAATAATAATAATAATAATAATAATAATAATAATAATAATAATAATAATAATAATAATAATAATAATAATAATAATAATAATAATAATAATAATAATAATAATAATAATAATAATAATAATAATAATAATAATAATAATATTTGATTAAACAATGATGATGTTGATCACTTCTAAATTAACCAAAATTCTTCAAACTTTAAAATAAATCATTCAGTTAAATCCAGTATGGATGGAATTACGTAACCATTTCAGATTTTTGCTATGTTTTTGTCCATAGTTCAGAATATGTTGAATAAATTGGTGGGAGGACATAATGAATATGGAATTATGGTTAATGTTAAGAAGACAAAGTGTTTGTGGATAGGGAGGAATCCAAAAAGACTGCAAATTGAAATCCATAATAACATAGTTTAACAAGTAATGGGATTTAGATACTTGAGTAGTTGATTGAGTGGGGATGGTAGAAGTGAAGATATAAAGTTAAATCAGTAGCATTGGCAAAGGAGCCATTTATTAAAAGAAAATATTTTGTGTAGACATTTGAAGAGAGACTTTTAAAAGTTTAATTAAATGCTATGTGTATTGTATGATTGTAAAGTGTGGACAGTGAGTAACAAAATTAGGAACAAGTTGGAAGATTTTGAGATGTGGATATGGAGAAGGATAGTAAAAATCAGTTGGATGAATAAAATAACAAGTGAAAAAGTTTTGAAAATAGTAAATGAAAAAAAAAATTCATTGACAAAATTAAAAAAAGAAAGGGAAACTGGATTGAACATATATTAATAAGAAAGTATAGTTTGATGAAAGATGTTTTGAAGAGAATGGTGAGTGGAAGCAAGATCAAAGGATGGAAAATATTGATATTGTTGATTGGTATAAGATATGGGAAGCATCATGTAAAACTGAAGAGCTGGGCAATGAAGAGAATAGAGTGGAAAAACAGACAAATTGATAATGTGACTATGTTCTGTACCTGTGTGATGGGACAGAATACTTTTGTCGATGATAATTGTCCACAGTAAAAATGTTTTACAGCTTGAAATTTAAGTTTCATTATATAAACAATGTCAGCTAAGAATTAGTTAGTCCTGCTTCTTAAATCACATCTGAGTTTAGTGGTATATTTTTATTACATTTAAGTTGTGTATAAAAATAAATTAATTGGAAATTTAGTAATTTAATAAATTCCTAAGATCCCAATGGTCAGAAAATTTGTATTATTAATATTAGTAAAGATGAGTAGGTAATTATATTTTTTCACTTTGTTTAGATTCACATATGAAATTAAATATTTTTATTCTTAATTAGTGAATGTTTCATAAATGTCAGATCTTTCATGAGTTCATTTTGAATCAATATTTTACAGAGAGTCATAAAATATCAAAGCTAAGTTTATTTTTGTATTAAAATATGGATTTTAGATATTTAAAATAAGTTACTATTAAAATAAGTTACTATTAATGATAGGTAGTTTATTCAATAATATGGATTGATCACTGATGCAGTTTGCTTTATATGTGTGCATTCTATAAGCATATATAAATAAATATGTTTTAAAAAAATTATTAAAACTAGCATTTACATCAAAACATGGGTTATGCATATTTGATTACAAAAATGGTTATTTTAAATACTCTGTTATATTTTACTATTAGGCAAATCATGACATTGTTTATTGAGTTATTAATTAGATTGTGCCTAATAACATAGTTTAGTAATTGTCTTTTTTGAAAAACCACATGCACTGCATTATGGATTTTTGTTCATTCCTATCAAAAAACAAACTAATAATGGTTAGATATTTTATATTAAGATAAACATTTACAAGTAAATGTAAAACTACATTCTTTGAACTTCAGGAAAGAGGTGAATTGACTCAAGCATTCCTCTTCATATTAAATTAGTTTTGAATGTTTTTTCAAAATTGCAAAAACAAATTTCTACTTAAAAATCCAATCAATTTTTTGTAATCATTAGTCAAGTTACTCCCTTTTATAATAATACTTGATTAAAGTACTTGAAACATGTGGATTTAGCACTTACTAATACATATAAGAAATGTATCTACCATGATGCTAAGGCAAATTACTGTGTAACGAAAAGAGGTCAAAATTGTGAAGTGTAGCAATAAGACTCATGATAGATAAAATGTTTTTGTTACCATAAAGAAATTATATTTTTAATACTAACATGGTAATCTTTTACCAAACATTTCTTCATTATTATCTTCTTCTTTTTCTTCTTCTTCTTCTCCTCCTCCATCTTCTTTTTCTTCTTCTTCTTCTTCTTCTTCTTATTATTATTATTATTATTATTATTATTATTATTATCATTATTATATTTAATTTTATCATTACATTTAACATATCAAAATGCTTTTTTCTCAGTTTCTTATGAATTTTTTTGTTTTGATACTATTAATTTACATCAGTTTTTGTTTCATTCATTACCACTGATTAATTTGTATGGTTTTAGAAGATATATCCATTTTCTCCTGCAACACAAACAATAGCTATGCCATAATACCAATTTTACTGTCAAAAGTATCAAAGATATAGATTTTTTATGTTTTAATTTTTATTGTTTAATAAGTGAGATTTTCGATCCTATTTTTGATCCAGAGATTTTTTTCATTAAACTTTTATTATTTCTAAAACTTCTCATTAAATGCTGCCTACATACTGTCTTGATAAAACTGTACCATCATTCTCCAATAGAGAATAATGATTGCACAGATATTAGTAATGATGTTGCTAATAACAAAAATTATTTAATATACATATCTATTATTTAAATTTTTAACTTACTAATTTACTTTCGTCTTTATTATAAAATATAAGTATCATGCTAGGTCATTGTATTGCAAAATACAGCTGATACAAATAAATATAAACCATTTATGTTATTCATTTTATGTCATTGCTAATCTATAAGCAGATTTTTTTATTTTATGATGATGTTACTGTAATAGGAAATGTTGAAAGCTAAATGCTAAAACAGTTTTTAAACAACCTGCAGGCTTCTCCATCATCCTCTCAATCAAAAACATCAGTGGAGAAGACATTATTACTAGAAGTGCCAATTTCCAGACTGTGATAGCTTGAACAATTTGCTACTTTTTAGTTAAGAATATTTAGTTACCCATTTACTAACCAATTCAGAATGGTTATCTGGGTTGGCTATGAATTGGTTATATGAAAAATTAATCTTGAATAAATTTTTCAATATTACCCTGATTGGTAAACTCAGGTTACATGCCTGGCAATTACATGTATTATTTATACATCATATGATCCTTATAATCCTGTGATAAATAATATTCATTTATCAAGGAGTTGAAAATAATGCAAATTCCCATTAATGGTGACCAAATGTGACTCTATTTGCTTTCCGCACAGTAGTGAAGTGACAGACTGTAAAGCTTAAGGTTCCTAAATCATGTTCCAATTGTCTCTCTCCAAATGAGCTTCTTACGAACTCTCCAGAATAAATCATTCTATTTTTTTTCTCTTCATCAGATGTTGCTAGTTTGTTGTAGTGGGCATTTGTAAAAATACTTCAACTTAATTAGCAGACAAAGGTTTAAGCATATATATATAATTTTAATAAATAATGTAATTACTTTATAATCTATATTTTTATTTTTTTTGTTGAGTTGATTCTTTTTTCTATCTATATTTCTGGATCCATGTAGTTTTTTATTATTTTTTGTCAATTTCATTGTAAACTCATTTGAAAACAAAAGCAGTTTTTTTTTTTTTAAAAAAAAAAAATTGTTACTTTTCCCTTAAATTACAAAATCTTTTACAAATTTTATATTTTATATAATCAGCTTCAAGCATTCATTTATTTCATCCTAGTCAATAATAGAATGTCTTCTATTTTTTTCAACTTTTTATAACTATCTACAATTTGAAATCAATAAACAAAAATTAGACAAAAATATCTATAGCAAATCTTCCATTAGCAAACTTAATTACAAGTTGGAAACTGGTATTTTTTCATTATTTTATTCCTTCTCCCTGTTCTATTTATTTTTAGAAATCAACATACAATAAATGAAATACTGTTTACATTTAAAATCAATACACGTTAAAGCACCCACTTTTTACGAATAAATAGAAACATATTTAACATGTATATGAGGGTTATTAATGATTTGTTGGGGAGGGGGAATTATGACCCTAAAATCTGTCTGCAAGAGCGCTCTCAATCATCGATGCTTACTGCCATTATTTTCCATTAAAAGTAATTTATAATCTATATATATTATTTAAAAGGATTTGAACTCAGATTTTCAAGCTCCCCATAGCTATCTACTCCATCTTATATAATCGATACATATGACCACATACATATGAAAAAGGTAAATGATCTCCAATATCCGTATTTCATGCTGAAACAGCACTCAGCATTTGGTCCAGATCACCATTTCTCACACACATATATAGTCAGTGCTCAGTTTATATTAAGATAGCCAAATATTTAAACTTTATTAGACAAGCTTCAATCTTCTCCAAGGGTGGCTGAAGAGTTGGAGAATAAAGAAGATTGAAGCTTGTCCATTAAAGTTTGAAGATTTGCTATTTTAATATAAACTGAGCACTGATTGTTTATATGCATGTGAGATAGTGATCTGGACCAACTGATGAGTGCTGGTTTTAGCATGAGATACGTATATTGGAGATGATCTTATTTTTTTTGTATCTATTTGGTCATGTGTGTCGGTTGTATAAGATGGAGTGGATAGCTAAGGAGATCTTGAAAGTCTGAGTTCTAATCCTTTTAATTACATTGTTTAGTATAGATAACATACATGTATTTATGTGATATTTTATTAATGATTTCTATCAGTTTTTAATCTCCCACTTTTTGCTGAAAACTGTAATGATTTAAAAGAACAGTTACTGTTATAGAAACAATAGACGATTTGTTTTCAATATAAATAAAATAAAAGTAAAAAGCTATTTTATTAATAGAGGAAATAATTAGCTCCAAGTTAACACAACATTTCAAAAAGCGGTGAAATAATGCTTTATGGGTATTAATGCATTCATTTTTAATTTGTATGTAATTGGTAAGATTGTATACATCTGCGTTAAATGGTCTTTTCTATTATCCCAGAAATGTAATGAGTTTAAAAGTGCTGAAAAGATTATTAACATTACAATATATATATATTGCAAAGAAAATAATAATAAAAAAAAGGATAAAGGTCATTGATTATTTCTTTAATAAAAATTTAAGTTAAAACAAGGCAAAACTCTCTCCTACAGTAGTTCCACAGTAGGCATTAGATAGGGATTTTATGCACAAGCCTTCTGGCATCCATTGATTACTCTGATTGGCACAGGGTGGCACTACTGTATGGATAGAATTTTGCCTTGTTTAATAACAATTATGTGCTAATATGAGATAGTATGTGATGTTTAGTGGTTTAAAAATTTAAGTTGTTTAATCTCCATAAATAACACCATTCAAAATCTCAATTTTTATAAAAATTATGTGTATTAATAAAAATTAAAACGTATAAACCAATACAAAATACTATGATAACAAAAAATACATATCATAGACTTCTGGCAAAAAAAATCATAAATTTAGTTTCAAATAACGCAAATATGATGTATTTTAAATTCCGTTCATATCTATCGACATAATAATAAGCAGGGCCGGCGGAAGCGGTCATGCAACGCATGCTAGGCATGCGGGCGCTGGCAGAAGAAGGCGCCATCACTGAGAGATTAGCATCTGAAAAAGAAGGCGTCATCCCTGACAGGGGCACCAAAATTAAATTTGCATGCGGGCGCCTAGTACCCAGCGCCGGCTCTGATAATAAGGATAGTTTGAACATTTTATTGACAATTTGATATTACTTACACAAAGCACTATATATGAGAAAAATTGCAATCTTATAAATTTTCTTACATTGCCTAATTCTTCTAGTTGTCATGAAGATGGTTAATAATAAATAAGCATAAAAGGCAATACTCAGGATACCACTAGAGTTAAGACAGACAATCTGAGAAAGAGATATACATGTTATTCATTTATTCATCCATGGCTTCTTTTTCAATTATTATATACTTCAATCAGCATTGAGTTTTTTTAGTGCTTTGCAATGACTGGAATATGAGTCTTTTTCCAAGTTAAAATTCAAGAAAAATAATAGATTACCTCCTAGAGCAGTAAACAAGAGAATGATTAACACATGAACTTTTGTTTTTTATATAACTTCATGAAATAACACTTTTTTATTATTAGTCTATTTTTTAACCTTATATGGAAATGAAAAATAAGTTTAGGTTATTTATCACGTCAGCACACTCACTAGTCTTAAATTTAATTAATTAATTATCTTGTTTTTCAAAAAAAAAATAATTAAAGTAAATCTGATAATTACTTAAAATTGCAAAACAATCCTTATTCAAACAATAAAAAAATTATTTGCAAAAAAATTTTTAAAACAGGAATGTAAATTTTTTCCATTAGTTAAATTAATACTGGAAATTTAAACTTTCCAAATATTTAAACACAGAAATAATTTAATGTGTTTACACATACAGATATGTGCATATATAATAAATTAAGCCTTAAATTATTATTTTATTGTTTAATTAAAATTATATTTATGACCAAATAAGATATACTCTAAATCTTTTCCTTTCTAACCAATATTATATTCCTCCATATGTTTTTTTTTTCTGCTGACTTTGGCAACTGATTAAAATTGCCATTACAATACTATTACTATTACTATTACTACTACTAATAATAATATAGCTAATGAATATACAGAATTGCATTGAGTTACTCTCAATTTAAATTAAATGATAAATTTTAAACAAAATCTTAGTTTATTATTAATACTGTATATTTTAATGTCCCCAATTTCCCTATTTTTATATTTTCATTTTATATTTATTGTTGGCTATTCACTCATTCATTCTATTTAAATATTTCTCTTTGTTTTTTCTTGCATATATCACTCAGTATTCTGTAATATCTTCAGACATGCACAACACTTTCTCCCTATTAACTTCAGATAACAATGTTATTTATAATAATAATAAAAAGATAATATAAACAAGGTAGTTAACCTCCAGTCTTACACTTTTGAATAAATAAATATAAATAGACGTTATTATAGTAAAATTCGAAAATGATAATAAAATTTACAAGTTTTTTTTTTCATGTGACATAGCATCGAACTCGCTAACCCAGGACAACTGCTTATAAGTCAGATGTGCGCTGACATCTCGACCACCAACGCTTGATTAAAATCTCATCAAAATAAGAAACCTAACTTTTTAATTGAAAATGGCCATAAATAAACAATAGTATATAATTAAATATATTTTTAAAAAATATATCTAATCGTAATTTCTATGGTTTATGAAAAAAAAATCATAGTTATTCAATTTGGTAAAATAAAAAAAACTTGCATATAAGTTTTTAAATTTTTCAAATGTTTGGAAATTGATGATATATAATATTGAACATATGAAAAATTTGTTAAAAAGTGGTTACATCTTTTTTTTTTTTCATTGATGAGTAGGGAAGGTTTTTTGCTAAATGGTACCATTTCCTTTAATAATGGAAGGAATTCTTAACCTTATTAATCTTGAAATAAAAAATGCACCCCTCTTTCAAATGTTTGGAAATTGATGATATATAATAATGAACATTAAATTTTACTAATGAAAACATTATGCAATCAACATTCTCCTAAGACTAATATCTTTTTTTTAAAATTATATGTTAATCACTTATTTCTGATAAATTTTATTTATTTATTTATTTTTTATATATATTAAATCTTATCCTGAATACTCTTTATTTTTAGAACATAATAGTCTGTATTCTGTTTAAAGATCTGACAATATTGCAAATGAAACTTCAATACATGTATAATAAGTTTATCTAATAGAATTAAATAGTTTATGTTTGGCACCAATAAATCTATTTTTTTCTTAATTTTTTAATTTTTAAATGACTGCTTTAAAAGTTTGTTTAAACAAATAATGACTATTTTTTTATATTGTAAAATAATGTTTTTAGGTAAATAAATTAGAAGCCCAAAAACGTACATATCCAAATGCAAAGCTTTTTTTATATATATTCTTGTTGAATCTATTGAGTAAAGTTCAATTAATTAGATAAAATACTATAGATCAAATGATGTGAATTTTTTAAATATAAAATAATATTAGTATATGCTGATAATAAAAAAAAACTTTATAACATATTCTTTAACATATATTATAGCTATATATATATTCTACTTTGATAGAGTTTTTATTTTGCATATAGAAAATGATTTGAAGAAAAGAAAAATTAAGGAGTTCTATTTTATAAACAGTATGGGTAATGTATTGAATAAACAGTGTAATTGTGTTAATATTCACAATTTATGGAAAGTAGGTAATTCACGTGGGAGCGTTACTTGTGTGAGAGTTTAATAATATTTAAATATTAATGTGTTGCTATTTAAGATGGCGGAATATGCCGAAGCTGACTATAGCAAAGGATATTAATCTTCAATTTTATATAGGCATTTTTTGAAAATTTTTGTAGTTTTATTGTAGTGGACTGTTTTATTATACTTATATTATTTGATATTACATATATATACTTCATACCAGTAATGTTAAGAATCACAAAGAAATTTTAAATTTAAAAGTTTTAATAAATTTTAGTAAATAAAAATTATATATTTTAAATGCACTGATAAATGTATACTACAGTAATCATAAAGTTATTTTGTAAAATCACATTAAATAGAATATTTTCTGAAAAGTTGAAAAGGTAATTAATTCTAAATTTAGTTTTAAAAAGCAAAAGGTGTTTTCTTTTAACAATAATTAAAAGTGGAAATGACATTATAGGAAAAAGTAATTAAAGTGCTTGCAATCTGATCATAGATTAAATTTAGGAGTTAAATAAATGACATGATTTAATTTAAAAGGCTGTTATTTCCACTGGAAGATAAAAGTTTACAAATATGGAATTGGGCAAATAAGCTCACACCACAGCAGATTCGCTGGAGTTATCTGTAGCCAGTAGATCAAAGAATCCAGAAGACAAGTGATGGATCCCAATTTTGCTGATAAACTAACTTCAGTGAATATAAATAATGCTGACAATTTATTCAGAGGATAATTAATTCTTGTCTGCTTCCAGGATTCTATTCTGCTTACAATATTCTTCATATGCTATTTTAAAAAAGTTATTATTATTCATTTGTTTTGCCAGATCTATACTGCAAGAGTAGAGAAGCCATTATCTGCTTCACTCTGTCAAGCTGTCAGAGGACAAGACAAAAATCCATTGCTGAGTTCTGAAAAAGAATCCATCAACAAGTGAAAAAAACACATGAATATGTGTCTGCTATGTATCCATCTTAGATGAGTAAGTCCGATGTCCAGTGCTACAGAAAGAACCAGCTATTAAACCCATGATGAAATCACTGCTAAATCATCCTAATAAAGTCTGAAAGGTCATTTAAACTTTCATCCATCATAGCTATGGTTTTAAGAATAAACATCACCAATATGTAAAGACTGAATGTGAACTTTTGACACTGAAAGAATAAGTGTAAACTTTAAATTAATCTTCAGTTGATTATTATTTATCTCCTATCTAATGAAATATGTTAGTAAGTAGTTATTTATTTAATCTGTTTATGAGCAGATATTTCAAGAGATTATACTTTGTTCTATTTATTGTGACACAGTTTAACTAGTGATAATTGTATAAAATTATTTTATAAAAGATAATTAGTGTGTAATCATAATCTGTTGCCATGCTATTAAACACTTGTATCTCATTTAAATCTGTCATTTCCACTTTAAAGAAAATATCAACCATATGTTAAATCAGTAAATTAATAAATTATGAGTGGGTTCAATTGTACTGTATAGACAAGCTAGATTAAAGTTATATTAAGTAGATATCAGTTTCTGTGAACCATTCTTGTAGTTTGAGGTGATATAATTGAAAGAAATGTGTGGCTGTTAATGGTCAATTTAGGTTATGCTTATAAATCTGAAACTCATTTTTAAGTAACACATTAGTAATGAATGATTGTAAAACCATTTGCAAACTTCTGGTCAACATTATTCATTTAGGTCAGTGATGTATAATAGATGAAAAGTTCCTATTGTATATTATCTGTTTTAATTCATATATGTTTTGTAGTGATATATTTGTGATTGCAGGTCTCTTGTACACAGTACCAAATACTTTAAGAAGTAGTACATGGTAGAAGTATAATTCTTATTGTATGCATATAATTTATACATGTATTGGTTCTTGTTCAGAAACTATTGTATTACAGATATTATTTTCTGTATTTTACAATTATTTTATTATTTCAATTGCTTGCTAATATTATAACCTGAAATTGATCATGCAGTCAATAAGCTAAATCATTCTTAGTTAATAATATGGTATTATCCTTATTTGACAAGGTCATTTAATCTTAGAACAAGGACAATGAGATGTGAGCACAGTTAGGGATATATGCTGTAGATTGGCATTCATTCAAAAACATATAATGATGATAATATTCTACATTAGTAATTTTCAAATATGAATTGGTTTAAAATATTTAAGGGTTATATCACTATATACTGTATCCATGCATAATTTAAATCAAAATAATACTAATAAAATTTAGGAAGGTGTATTTACCATAAGTTAATTTATAATTCAATTAAATGAAGTTATGCCAATGTGTATTATTTTGTATATACATAAATAAATTGTGTTTGACTGATTATTTTTGGCAGTTTGTCATCATTATTTGCAATCAATAATGTAAGTAAAATAGTTAAGAGTTTCTTATTTCTCCCTGACCTTAATGGGCTATAAAAAAATATTGGTCTATGACAGAAGTATTTTGAATGCACATGTGGATTGCTCTCAGGTGAGTTCATATGGATTGTGAAATTCTTTCAGTTACAATCTGCCCATTCTTGCATATGTATTAAATGGATTATGTCCTGTACATGTGGGGTTCAGATTGACCTTAGGTCAACATGGGTGTGACAATAATCTCGGCCTCAGGGTGGCCTTTGAGCATTCCATCATCAGATTTTCAATTGGATGGACGGTTGAAGAGTTGGAGTGTGGAGTGGATTGAAGCCTGTCCATTAAACTATGAGGATAGTCTATCTTAATATATATCTGAGCACTTATACTATATATGTATGTAAAGATGATAGTCTGGACCAACTGATGATTGCTGGTTTAGCATGAAATACATATATTGGTGATTATTTATCTTTTCAGCATATATGTGTTTAGGTGTATCAGTGTTATTAGATAGAGTGGAGAGAGGTGGGTGGTGTGAAAGTCTGTGCTCATATACCCTATATTAAATATATGTATCTAATTATATATTTCCAAACAGCAACAAACAATATAAGACAAAATCTTTGGTAAGCTTGAATAATCAGCAATTATTAAATGCATATAAAATTCCTAACCATATATCTTGAACCTCCATTTTCAAATTGATTACTGAATTTTTTCTTTTATTAATGAAGCTTGGAATTGGAGCTCAAAGGAATGCTGATATGCATCCAGTAAAGATTATTAATTCACGTATCTGATCTCAATCTCATTGATAAAGACAAAAGTCAGAAAATAGTCTAAAATAGAAGCTCATATACATTAAGCTTAGGGATTTAATTGCATATGGTAATTACTGATTATTAAAAATTATTTATAAGGGCAGTAAAGTGGTGAACTTCTCTTGTCTTTTATATATATATTGTGTTTGTGCACATATGTATATATCATTGATGAAGCATGTCTTTTTATCAATGATGAAGCATGTTTTTTTTAGGAACGGAAGCACACTTCTTTTTTTATAATGTTTTTATTTTACTTGCCACAACAATTTTTATGTAATAGCACTTAATATATATATATATATCAGGGGTCCCCAACTCTATGCCCGTGGGCACCATGGTGCCCACAGACCATTTTTTGTGTGCCTGCCACTATTTGAACATGATAAAAAAAATATTTATCTGATACAAATAAATTTAATTTTTAAAATTTCTTATAAATTATTGTACTATATTATAATCAAATTGTAGGGCATACTATATTTTTACAGCATAAAAATATAAACGTTAATAATTTGTTATAATTTTATATTTGAAATAAATATTTTTTTTGTACATTATGTGTATTATTAACAATATCCAATTATAAATTTACATTGAAAAAATAAATGGTGCCCACCATCTGGTTGAAAAAAATAAATGATGCCCGCCACTTGGTGGTATTATAGAATGTGCTCTTAAGTGCAAAAAGGTTGTATATATATATATATATATATATATATATATATATATATATATATATATATATTACACACATCTAGAAAAATCTTAAACTCTCATATCTGTAAATCAGAGAATATATTATCAATATATTTTTATTTTCCAAATCCTTTTAACATTCTTAAAAGTTTTAACTTTAAATTAGATCTTAGCATCATTTGAAATTCTTATAATCAACTGAGAATGTGTTAGTCAAGTTAATTCTTTGCATATATAAAAACAATTCAAAAAATTGAAAGTCAACAGTAATTCCATACAAAAAATAAAGAATTTGAATTGCTCATTTTAATCAGACTGTGATTAGTTTAAATATAGATAATACATTATCAATATATTTTTATCTTCCAAATCCTTTTAACATTCTTAAAAGTTTTAACTGTAAATTAGATCTTAGTATTGTTTGAACTTTTTATAATCAACCAAGAATGCATTAGTCAAATTCATTCTTTGAGTATATAGAAACAATTCAACTGTTGGTAAAAAAATTGAATTTTAATTAAAGCTTTTGAAAGTTTTAGTGAATTTTTCTATGGAAGCACTCATTCCATTCAATACATGGAAACTTCAACCCTGGTGTGTATATATATATATATATATATATATATATATATATATATATATATATATATTGTACCCTTACTTCTCGATGTATAATATAGTTTGAAAATACGACTAGCTTAATTACATTATAATGCTCAGTTAAAATTTACATATCTATCTTTAATATACTTTTATATTATTATATTCTAATTAAATTTATTATTAATTATCAAAATCAATATATTTCTATAGTATGTACTAATTAAATAAGTATTTATTAAAATCATGAGACTGTGAAGTAAAGTTACAAAGCAATAAGTAGATTTACATTGAGTCAATATCTTCCAAAACACTGTCTCAATGGCATAAGAATACTATTACCTCCTTACTATCCTATTACTACATCTACAGCATTCTTATGGCTTTGAAATAAAATAAATTATCTTTAATATTAATAAAAATAAATCTTAACTTTTATTTTTAAAATATAATTAAATAATCTCAGGTTCTTCTAATTATCTTAAAGTAATGATAACTCATGTAAATAAGTATGATATGGGATTTTATATCAAACCTAAATACACCTAATTTATTTTAATAATTATAATACTAATCTTAGAGTATAACCTAATCTTATCTATTTCTGTTATATTATCAATCATTAAATAAATAAATAATCATGTGTATATTTTTATCTTCATATAGTATCTTAATTTTGAAAATAGATCAAAATCTTACAATTTATTAATCTGTGGCAATAAATAATCTTGTACTCTTATATTGTATTATAACCATCTTATGAATGATAATTACTCTATGACCATTGTAATATGATATATTAATGTCAATCAATTCTTATAAATGATAATCAGGAAAATATTGTATTTATTTCTAAAATAATATTAATAAATTCACATTATGCAAATATTATGTTTGTTCAAATTATCTGCTGTCAAATGCTGTGGTGCAAAATAATGAACTCGACACACTTTTAAAACAAATTAAACAAATTTATTTACATTAACTTTAATTAAGAATTTATTTACAATATTTACAGTTCAAATTAGGAAAACAAAAGAAAATAAAAATAAGAAAATAATAATAATACAATATGTTTACACTGTTATTTACTTATACTCTTAAGAAATAATTTACATTCTTTTAAAATGCTGTACTAATAACATTGAAGTATGTTTTCAAAACTTAGGCTTTAAATAAATATCATTGAACTTCAATTATTACACAGAAAAATTTATGTAAACAATATTTATGTAGTATATGTAAACAATTAAACTTTGCTAATTAAATTGCTACATCACTTAAGTATTACTGTTACTAATTTCATCATGTACTAGTATGTGTTCACTCTACTATTAGTATTACTCTAATAGCATAATATAGAAACTAATGCATCTTTATAATGTAATAACAAATAACTGATTATAACTTTATATCTCAATTAATACAATTCATGCTACATGTTTTATCAAATATGCATTACATATATGTACTATTAAATAATAATATTAAAATAATTCATTAATTTCAAATTCATAAAAGCATTATATTAGATAAATTCTATGATTCTTTTCTATGTGAAATTATTACTTTACTTTATGTGTTATACTACTCCTTCTTAATAAATTTCTATTTACAAAATATCCTCTAAAACTTATTTAAACTCTCCGGAAAAACAATCATCAACTTTAAATAAATACTAATTATCCAAAACTATTTACACTTTCTCATCTATATTCGGTAAATTTTCAATCCAACATAAACTTCTACATAAAACTTAACTTAATTTATCCAATAAAACAAAAATAAAATATAGACTTTTAAATCTATTCCTAACTTGAAATAAAATAATTACTTGTATGAATAATAAATATAATTCTAATACTCCAACATAATAATAATAAAATAAAAATCAAAATTTATTTACGAAAGAATCATATAATTATTTCTAAGCTTCTTATGTAATGTTGTATCGTATTTATATCATAAATTCAAATTATGCATATTTAAATAAAACTGTTACTGCCAATATAATGTGTGTGTATTTTTAAAATAATCATACATTCATTCAAAACAACACAATATTTGGTTGATCTAAAGAAAACATATTAATACATCAAAATTATTATTATTATACAATTTTTACCATCAATAATGATTTAATGTACAGTCCATCTTCCAATATTCTTCGGAATTACAGCTTCATAAAATAATTCACATTTACACACACGATCATTCTTTAACATATTACGTTTTATATTAATTATAAAATAAACTTATGCAATTAATTATTATATTACTTTAGTTATTATTTTAAGAAATGTACCTATCTTATTTTTAATAGATTAATATTATTTAACTTTTATATTAGATAAATAAAACAAAATTTATATTACATAATTCCAGCGATGTTTCCTTTTCACCATAAAGTTCTTTAATCGTAGGCACATATTCACTAGAACACCATTTCCTGTTTCCGGTCCATCACGTGTTTTTTTTAAAAGTTTATGAAAAATGATAACGTTCTTTTAAAACAAAATAAAAGTTAATTCCTCCATAAGAAATAAAATAAAATTAAAAATAGTTTATAGGCTCCGGATCTAGTTCTTTTAAGAATATTATTTAAAAGTTATTATCTTAGCTTAGTCTTTAGTTTTATGAAAAATTATCATTTAATTATTTTAAATTAACTGGGACGTCCACTTATTACTTGCACATTTCTTAATAAAATATTCAGGTAAGAATAAGTTTATTTATTTATAAACGACCTGCGTTTAAATTATTTTAATATAATAATTTTATTATATTAAGATTTTTAGCTAATTATATTTCAATTTACTTGCTTTTAAAATTATCAACATTCAGTCTTTTAAAACATAAAGACTTAACAAGGCAAGTATTTATAAAACTACTTTCATTTTTAACATCTTTACTTAAGATATATTTTTAAATTTATAGCTTGCAAAAATACTTTCTTCATAAGAAGTATTTTATTCTCTAAAATATCTATTTTCTAATAATCACTATTAATTAGCTTTTAAAATTATATACTGTCCAAAATACTACTTTTCTCCATCTCGTAATTTTCCGAACTAATCCAGCGTTTGTCATATTTCTAGGGTAAAGTTTCCGATATATTTTCATTATATATGATGTTCCCATGACTATTTGCTTGCAAATTGAGCTTCAATTTAGAGAAGACCGATAGGGAAAAAATTAAGTTAACACTGCATGTCTATTATTTAAAACTTTTAGAGATTATTTATAACGACACTCTTGTAATTTTTAAAAAATGATTTTAGAGCGTCTATAAATTTACTTAGCTATTTTTTTAATAGCACAATTAACTTGATAATTCAATCACAAAGTCCCCTCCTAACAATTGAACTGAGCTTTTATACCGGAAGAAACTTCCCATTTGATTGGTACATTTAAACAATCAATTTGCTGGCTTATTTACATATTTACCAACAACACAAAATTAAAAATAAATAATGACTTATTTAATATTTAATATTTATTACATTATTACATTTTTAAAATAATTCTTATCGTTTATTTAAATCCATTAAACACTTTTAAAAAATATATTATTTCACTTGATTTTAATTTTAACTTTTATAAGATTATTTTTAAATAAACTAAATATTTTTTATACGTCATATTTTTAAAACAATATTTTAAAATCAGATTTAATATTCTACATTGATTTATCTTTATTTTATCTCGTGATAACTCACGTATTATTTATAAATTTATAACATGATTTTTTAAAATAGTTTTGCAAATTTATTAGATAACTTCCAAGCATGTGTGTGTATAACATCTGTTCTTTATAACACAAGAAACGCTTATCATCGTCTAAAAATAAACTAACAATTGCATTTTTTAAAATAAATATTTTTTTAAATAAATAAGATACCATAATAGATTTTAAAATAATTATTCGATATTATTAAAATCAAATATCAATCTTCTATTTAAGTACTTACAATAATTAAAATATTTATATTCTCTTATAATATTATTTTATCAACAACAAACATATGCATTTAATTTTAACTTGTCTTTTAAACACTTTTAGCTTTAAATACCTATTTATTAAATATATTCATGCAGTATTGATTATAGCCATTTTTCCAACTATATATTATAATCATCATCATTTTAAAATGTCTCTCTCAATATCAGCACAATTTTACATATCAAATACTCATAGATTGCCTTAATTAAACCCCTTGAAATATTACCATAAGCAAAATTAACATCACATATTCAAATATATCTTAAATTTAAAATTTTTTAATAGATTAGCACAAAAATTAAATGGTGACCCATACAAAAGGGCACAATATATATATATATATATATATATATATCTGACCCCTGTATATATATATATATATATATATATATACAGGAAGAGAGAGAGGGGGGAGAGAGATTCTGCCATTTTTAATACTAATATAAAGTTTTAAAACAGAGTTTGGATATGCTTTATTGAAATTAATTTAGCCAAGTATCCTTTCAATGCTTGTGAACCATATTCATGGTTATTCAGCTGAGAATAACTATTTTTTGTAATTTGAATACTGTTTGATTTTTGGTTCATTATATATTTATTTTATGAAATGATCCATGCCTCTTTAATTTTGCATTTCCTGTTGTTTCTTTCTTCACACATTATTTTAATAATACTTACATCAAAAATATGGCATTTTCTTGTTCATAGTTGTAAAAGACCAATGTATTGATAGAATCAGACTTGGATCTTCTCAGCTGAATAACCATGAATATTATACACAAGCATTGAAAGAATACTTGGTACAATTAATTCCAATAAAATATATGCAAACTCTGTTTTGGTACTTTGTATTAGTATTAAAAATGTCAGAGTATCAAGATATTTTTACATATCATACAAAATAAAGAGACATTATAACACTACAGGATAGGCTGGATTTTTTTAAAAGATGCCTATATTATAGTATTTATCCAAACTGTTGTGACATAAGGATTAACAAATCCATATGTGGTTACAATAGTGTCAAAGGACAATTAAAAAACAATTAATGAAATGGATTGTGAAAGATATCAAAAGAAAATTAAATGTAACATTTATGTGCATAACAAACACAAGGAAGAAAACAGCATTCTTCCTAATAAGTATATAACAAGGAGCAATAAGTTGAAAAGAGAATTAAAAACCAAATTCTACAATGAATTTAAATTTCTGATTTATAAACAAAAAGGACCAAATTTCACATTAGACAAGAGTCTCATTAATTTATTAAACATCAGAGTACCATTCAAGTATGCTTCAATTCTTAATTCCAAACCTAAATATGTGGAAGATGGATGGTTAAATTCTCAACTTGAAATGGTAGCAAAATAAAAACACCATGTAAAAATGAACAAAAGAAAGAAAAATTGTTCAATGAAGGAGCCACTGTCTTGAAAATGAATTTTACCTGGTTTTAAAATGTGAAAGCATTTAAAAAAATTCTCAACAAAAATAAAATTACTTGCATGAAAGGGAATAAAGGGTATTGCTTTGTATTATTAAATAATGATACATATGGAGATAAAATGCTCATACAAATTGTTGCATTAAAATTCAACAAAATATCAAATTACAACATTAAAACCAAGAAAAAAAATTCATAGTGTGCATACTTAGAAAGTATTTTCACAAATTACACAATTGAAAGCAATATTTACAAATGCACTCATCAACCATTATTCTGCCTATATTAGTTTCAAACATCAAAATATGCAAAGAGGATCATCCACTAAGACTAATGATAGACTTTGGATGAGCCTACTATTATGAAACATCTAAATACATTACCCAGATAATAAAATAAGAATTGGGCTTCAGCCAATATACAATCAAATAATCATTTAAATTTGTTGATATCATCAAAAGCAATTACCATTTCCAGTGAATGTAGAATGACCTCTTTTGATATTACAGAACTGTATGGATCAATATACAGAAAACAATCAATCAAAGTTTTATTAAACTATTAATAATTAAGAAAATGCACACATACAAGAGAGATTTTTCTGGTGATTTCCTAATTTTGATAGACAATGATATTATGGTAACTTACAGAGATTGTAAATATAAAATGAAAGAATTATGTCCAATGGGTTTATTCATCACTTTGACCTTTAAGGAAACCAACATACTCCTCCATATATTAGACATGTGTATAAACTATCCACAGTTATACTACATAGTCAATGTACTTATATGAACACACCACAAGACACCATTGCCTATGTTCAGTGAATTAAACACAAATTCGTTTAAGTTGGATCATTGAAATGGAAAAAGACAATGAAATCCAATACCTTCACTTAAAGTTAAAATGAAACCACAATAATATACAATATAAAATGACTATTAAACCTCTCAACATTAGAAGATGCATTGACATGAAATTACTGATCCACAGGCTTAAACACTTTTTTATACTACAATAACTACATATGTCAATTTGAGACTGATAAAATCCAGAATTAGAAACCTTTTTTTGCTGATTTTATAAAATCTGGATACAATATAACACACATACACAAATGCATAGAATATTTCAAAAGAAATCTTCTAAAACAGCAAATATAAAAAATAATAAAAACTGAGTTGCTCTATCATATTTACCACACATGGGCAATAAAGTTTTAAAAATATGCTCTATCAAATTTAATGTGAGTTTTAGAATGTCCATCAATGTAAATAAACATATTAATAACATGAAGGACAAAATACACAAACTGGACTGTCCTAATGTCAATTATGCTGTATGATGCATCCAAAATGGCTGTCCATACACATACTATGGAGAGACAAAGACCAATGTAAAAATTAGAATAAAACAACACACTTTAATTGTATAAAAAATCTAAATCTAAATCTGATTCTACCAGTACATTGGTCTTTTAGAACCATGAACAAGAGCACTGACCTCATTTGATCCAAGTATTTTTAAAATATGACAGGGAATACAAAATTAAAGAGGCATGGTTTTTGGAAAAAATGAATATGTAATAAACCAAAGATTGAACAGTATTCAAATTAGCAAAAAATGGGTCTTCTCACAAAATAATCAAAAATATGTTGCAGAAGCATTGAAAGAATATTTGGCTCTTATTCAATTATATATAGTCTGAGTTATTTGTTATTTATTTGTATAATATATGAGTGTTTATGTATATTTGCACACATAAGGAGATAAATTGGTAGATTGGTTGCTTAATTAAATTAATCATGAAATAAAAAAAATTAAATGGTATGTCAGGAAGTATATAGATAACTCAGGAAGTATATAGGTGAGTCAATAAGTAATTTTGTATTAGTAATAGATTGATAGATGAATGTTGGATAGAAATATTGATGTTTAAAAAGAATGTCTTTTTAAAATGTTATTGGATCAAATAATATTTTTAAAAGTCTTGCCTTTCACAGCAACCATGAACAGATTGACAAATTATATATTATATAAATGTAATGTGTATATAGATACATGTCATTCACTTTTTGTCACAAATGTTTGTCCATAAGTATGCACACATGTATTTAATTAAAAAAAAAAGATTTCACCTTATTAACATTGTGCCTTATTGATTTTATAATCACTCAATGATGCTGTGTTGGGTACAGAGAAAACTCTCAAACTCAAACAAAAGATAGAGACTTTATAAAAATACAAATGGCCAGAGAAAACTCTCAAACCCAAACCTGAGATAGAGACTTTATAAGGATAAGAGCAGCCATCTTATCTTTATAAAATCTCTATCTTCTGTTTGGGTTTGAGAGTTTCATCAGTACTCAGTACAGTATCACTGAGCTATTATATAAATCAGTAAGATGCATATATTAAAAAAAAAAAATTATTTCTTGTTAATTTCATATGATTTATGCATTTATGTGGTAAAAGAAATATTTACTTTTTGTGTTATTGTAAAAAAAAAAAAAAGAGATTGCTATTATTGAATAAAAACAAACATTATAAAAATAGAATTTGGTAAAAAAAAAATTATTGAAAATAATATGATAATGATAAATATTATATTTCTAAAACCATATATACTATAAAATATTATGATATAATCAGTTTTATTATATGTTTAGAAAAAGTGAATGAATTATACCAGGAGTGTCAGAGTGATGCCACAGTATGCATGTAGTTTATGGCCCATATATGGCTTGTGACTTGTATTTTTGTGACATACATTGACTTATATTATAAAATGTAATTGAAATATTTATTTTGTATGCACTTAAAATATCGTCACATTAATAATATAATTATACAAAAAGTAAATATTTTGCATTAATTCTAAGTAATACTAATAATAAAAGCAGAGCATTTAATCATACAATTATTTATTATATTCATGTATTTAGTACCAATATACTGATTATCATCTGCTTATATTTTTATTGTTTGAGATAGAATATATTTTGGCAAAAATGTAAGTAATTATAATTGTAATTTCATTTAAATAAATTTTATAGTTAATATTTTTTTATCACAAAAGTTGCTTTTAAAAGTCATCAAGGAAAAGAAAGATCAGTGCAGAGAATGATAAAATTCTAAGAAAGATGAAAATTGAATTACTTTTGTATACTTTCCCTCCGATTATTTATTTAATTATAGTTTCTCATTTCTTGGTTTAATTTTGTTGTTACTTTGATATTTCTTTAAATATTTTAAAAGCTAAAATTTGAATATAAATACATATTGTAATCTCTCCGTCGTGGGTTACATATGCAATACAATAAATATAAATATTAGCACTAAGAGAGGGTTAAAATTAAGTTTTTTTAATAGCTTAGCTAATATTAATATCTACAAAAAAGAGTTTGCCGTATATTTTAAAACTTTTAAACTATGCAATGCTAAAAATAATTAATTAAAAAGAAACCGGAAAGATATAATAATTTTAAAAACAGTGAGGATTGCCAATTCCTCTACAAGCTTTATGAACCTACCCTGACACCTCTCTGAGGAGTGCCAAAGCACGAAACCATGGTCAGGGGTTTGGGGAGGGGTTCCTGACAGAGATATTTTAAGTGCTGGCTCTGGCTAAGCATTTATCATAAAGCTTGTAGAGGAATTGGCAATCCTCACTGTTTATAACTTACAAGCTTAAGAGATAGGGTCATGTGATCTATGAAATGATCTATGACTTTTATTTTGACTATATAATAATTTTAATTTTTGATAAAAATACTGTTTTTCGCTTTTTCCTAACAGAAAAGAATTAATTTTAAAAAATAAAATCTAAACGAAATAAAAATTGTTTTCTTTTGATATTTAGATAAAAATTTTAGTTTAATTTTAAAGATAAACTGAGAGATTAATAAAATAAATTGAAACAAATTGAAAATCACTAGTCTTAGTATCAGTTTTAAAATATATTTTGTCTTGTTCTTTTATAAAATAAATAATGATATTTTACATAATATATATGATCAAGATAAACCATTGTGCTTTGATTCGAAAATAATTATTTTTGAAAATTTTTTAATGTTAAGTATTTAAAATGTGATGGTAGATAATACACAGACAATGAGAGAATTAGATATAAAAGATTTCTTTTTGTTTTAATTTATTCCTTTTGAATTTTGGCCTTATTTGTCAACTAAAAAAACCATTTCTATTATCCTCCTAGTTAACATAAGGATGATTTCCAGTCAACTATATTCATGTAACTGTACAATGGTTGAATAGAGGTCTCATAGGAGCATTTGCTCTATATTTCTGAGGGTAGTTTAGGGTATACAATAAGATACTCAAAGAGATGTTAAAATAAATGCCTAATTAATTTTACCATTGTTGGGATTGTTTGTCATCACTATATTTTAATTGTCTATAATTTCTGATGAAAAATTAGCATAAAAAAAATCAACCATGGACAGAAAGAAAGTATATCAACAAAGAGAAAGAACCTATCCTATAAAACATCTACCTGATATTATCAATCATTAACCCTATCATTCTATTCAGGCATCAGACCCATGCCTGAGAAATCTAAAAATTCAATTTGTGTTTATGGCCACCTATAGAGAGACTTTGTTAACTTCTGTCCTCTCACCTTTAAAATTCACATATATTATTTTTTTCTAATATTTTAATTTCGAAAAATTTCTATAGATGTCATGATATTTGAAAATTCAGGAATTTCAAAGTTTGCAAAACTCTACAGTGATGGGTGTTCATTGTATTCTTAGATTCTCGATCTTTCTGATTATTACTTTGGGAAAATATTAGGAATGATTAAAAACTTGACATTTTGGAAAGTTTATGATTATTTTTTCACAATAATTAATTGTATGTTAATTTTTAAAAATCAAAAATATATATTACATCTTTATTTGCTGCAGAAATGTTCTATTTTTAAATATAAAAAATTACTGAGTAAATTATCATAAAAAAATTTTTGACAGGAAGTACATCTGTCTAGAAAATGTCATCATTAACGGTCTTTAAGAAATGATAGCAATATCATAAAAATTGTTAAAAAAATTTAAACTTTTAAAACATAAGTTCATAGATTTATTAGATATTAATAATTATTCCTTCATATTTTAAATACAAATGTCAAGCAAATAAGATTTTGTTCCTTTTTCAAATTTATTCTGCTTCACCTGACAGTTGAATGATGAAATGGTGCTTTGTTTTGATTAAAATATAAATTTTAAAATCATCCCAAAAGTCAACTGCGATTTTTTTAGAATTCATTTAATTTCCAAACAAAAATGTCTATCAAATGAGATCAAATTTATAATATTCTGATAAATAATAATGGTTTAATATTAAATGAAAGCTTAAAGCAAATGAGAACAAAGACAACTGTCAGAGTACATGGGGTTAAGTAAGCTGAAAATATGTAAAATCATGACAGTGAAGTTACATCAGCAAGTGAGACCACTTAAACATTAAATTGAAATATTAAACATTCTAAATGCTAGGGAAAAAAACTACATAAATGTTGAGATAAACAAAATTTGATAAGGTTATTTCAATTGACTCATATTTGAATAATTATTAACTTTGCTAATAGTCAGCAAAATTGATTTAAATTTATAAATAGACTTTTTTAAAATTTTAATTTTAGTCTATGTATTATAAGATTTATTAATCACATATTATTAATCCAGGAGCCATGAAATTAGTCGAGTTAATGGGGATTTAAAAATGAAGTAAAATGAATTATGCCATAATATGCTTGATTGATTTTTCCTGATCCACATTAAAATATTTGTTATTGATTATATACATTTGTAAATGTAAGGAGCTGGAGAAGGTTAATTTGTTTTATTAAGTTTTTTTGTTATTAATAATCAATTGTTATTGTTAAAAAGTCTTATTTCTCATTAATTTTTCATCCCTCAGCCAAATATTTGGTGTATATTTAAAATTTAGAATACATTATGATTATAGCTACTCTGGGGGTTGTTTTGAGATTAGTGCTTGATGTGAGCTTTAGTCTGATCATAGTCACCCTATCTTATACATAATCACCCACTGGATATCAAACGGATAAATAGTCATTCCTTAGAGTCATCAAGGCAGAATGTAATTACTAGAGGGCATAGAGCAAATTGTCTTTTTGTTTTAATTTTGTTACTAATTTGATATTTCTTTAAATAAATATTTTTAAAAAATTGTTAAATTTGAAAAATATTTAAAATATATGATGCAGCTCACATGAATTTTATTTATTAGAAAAACAACCCATAGCTGAAATAATATTTGCTATTCCTGAACTAAAACAAATTAGAGTGAAGCACGCTTGCTTTCACATTCATAATAGAAAAGGTGATGTTAAAGATATATAAAAATTAAAAGATTTTGATATAAGTAAAGTTGTGTTCTGACAGATTAATTTAGTTTTCTGGAGGGAAGGAGTGTATTAAACATATCCACCTGAAAACATTTAAAAAAAGAAACTGTAGCAAATATATTGGATTATAGAAATAAAAAATGCATATAATTTATTTAAAATAGAACAACTTTAATACTGTAGCAGATCAAATTATTTATAGAAAGTACCAGGTGTTCAACTTTCACTAACCAATTTCACAAATATTTGTTGAGTGTTTATGTAAAAATTTCTCACATTAAATAAAATTCTATTTGATAAAACATGATACAGATTAACTAAGAATGAATTTTAATCAATTTTTTTCTTAATTTATTCTTAACAATTCATTAATATTTTTAACATATTATATAATATTTCTGTAGAGGAAGTTAAATGATTGTCTTTAATGAGGCAAATATAACATTTTCATTTCTTTTTTAATATTTTATGTGCTGGTATTTTTTTTTTTTAAAGTTAATTATAATATAAATAATAAAATTATAATTTGTGAAGTTATTTAATCTTTATTTAATCATAAAGTAACATTATGTGACATTTAAGAAGTTAAAAATGTTTTGATTATTTATATTTTGCTATCACAATTATATATAGTGCGGTATTATTAAAAAATTATGGTATGGAGTTAATTTGTTTCGTATTTTCTGTTTATTTTTGTATAAATATATTTAGATAACAAAAATTAAACTTTCAACAAATATTTAATTTTAAAAAGTTATTAAGCAAAATTTAAAACAAATTAATTATACTTGTAAGAGTAAAGAAATGGGGAAAAAATTCAATATCACTGAAAATAAAATACAAACCGATTTAGATATTTAAATTATAAGCCCATTTGTGTATATTGTAAAATATATTTAAATTATAATTAAAATAAAATTAAATTTACTTTGTACTAAAATTAGTATCAATTAAATAGAAGCAATGAACTTATTAATAAATCTCAATTGAATTAGATTAATGTTGTATTGTTATTAAAGTGTATATTTTGTGTGTCTGTTTTTTTTTTATATTAATTTTATAAGAAGTATTAACATGATGAGTTTCTTTGTAAGACTTTGTATGAATATTCTGAAATTATACTGATGGTTCTGAGTCAGTCATTACTACAATTTAACCTTGTATGACTATATTTTTTTCTCTCACTCATACACTGAAAATCATATCACTTCAACATCTATTTATGCAAAAATAAAAAATAATAAAAAGTTGTTTATTTTATTAGTATCTCCGGAATGTGAAAGTATTATAACAAAGTCTATATTTTAATAATTATTTTAATAACCTAATATAATTTTAATGCATTATAACAATTCTCAGAAAAATAACATTTAAAAAATCCATTATTTATTTATTTGAATGCTAATGGCTCTCTGATTCATCACATGTTCATTTTATGTAATCAATTGGAATTCTTCAACTTTTCTCATTTTTATTCAATTCTTTCTTCATGAAACATTTCAACAATATCTGCATTTAATCCACGAGTATAAAATACTGATGCATTTTTTAAATGTTTTTGCCTTTCTATACATCCTTAAATGTTATATCATTCTCATTTTTAAGTTAATTTTATTTCTATATATATTTAAAATCATGTGTCCTAAAGTCCACATTATTTTTTCTGCACATATTATTCTAAGTTTAATTCCAGTAGTCAGTAGGTATGGTAATAACATCTGTTTCTTACCATTCCAAACTTTTCATTCTTGTACACATTATTTATTTTAAAACAATATATATTATCTTTTATAACTTTCCATACTTAGGCAATAAGGAAAAGAAATAACCATAGCATCCATCAAATGTCCTGAAGTCATATTCTAATATTCAAAAAGATTTTATTTGTATTTAGCATTTTCAACTGATTTGAAAAGCTTTTCATGAAAATTATTTTAAATTCTAAAAATAAATAAAATAAAATATTTTCTTTTAAATAAATCCTATTACTTTACAAGCAAATAAAAATATATTTTGAAATAATATATTCCTTTTCCATTTCTCTTCTACATTAAACTAATACAGTACAACCATATATTATTATTTTAAACAATAGAAAATCTATTTAAAAACAACCCAAAGTTTAAAATGTTAATAAAGAAATCAAACAAATATCCATGCATATTGTTTTCCTGAAGGTTTGTGATGATGGTATTCTAATTGTATTTTATACTGGACTATTTCCATCAACTAATATGTGTATTGATTGTCTTTAGAAAAATCTAATTTTATTCAAATATTCCAAATACATTCAACTGTTTGTAATAGCACATCAAACAGATTACTATATGCACAACATTTTGAGAGGTATTATTCTCCCTTCTTCTTCAGATGTTGCTGGCCTGACCAGTGATGGTACTAGCGTGGTATTCAAACCTGGGTCCTTAGATTCTTGATTATTAAATTTTAAGGTAATGCTCTAACCAACTGAGCCATCCTTTTCTAAAGACATTCAATACACATATTAGATGATGGAAATAGTCCAATATAAAAATACATCCATGCATATCTCCTTTTGTTATTACTATTTCACTATAACTAATTCATTATTGCCAGTGTAAATCTTTAAATCCTATTTTAAAATATGTTTTGTTAACTTATGACTAATTTTTATATAAACGTTATATCATTCAGATATATGTTTATAATATAATTAAAATAAATAAAAATGTATTTAACAAGATAAATACTGATATAGGTTTTTATTCATTAAGGAAAAAAAATATTGCTACAATATAATTTTTAAAACAAAATTATCCACAATGTACTTATCTAATTCATTATACTTCTAATGAACCTTTTCAGAAAACTATATATATATTGTAAAGGTAAGAATTTCTATCAACCTATTAACTTCTAATTAAGTTAAACAAAATTTTAATCAACTTATTTGAATATATGTCATTCGTCTGTACAATATCCTCTTCCTTATATAATTTTTTTAAATTTATTTTTGGTCATTTCTTAACCAAAATTGAATATTATCTATGATATAAAACAAATTCTCCAAAATAGATAAATAATTATTGCTTCAATATTTTTGTTTACCAAAATAAATTAATCTCTAACCATATAAGTTTTTTAAACTTAAAATATTAAATGCTTACCAAATTCAACTACATCTACTTACTACACAGCCACAATCACATAAATTTAGATCTATCCATAAATGAAATAATAGTATAGTGAATTATTATTTACATATAAAATTCCTTTAATAAGATAAAACACAAAATAAAATAGGTTAGTTGGTTCGTAATAAAATCATGGGTACTGGACATTGGAATTATAAGCACTTTTTATTTCTAAGAATATTTTAATTATAGAAATCATTTCTCTAAATAGACTAATTATCAATAAAATGAGAATTATATAAAGATCATACCTATTTAAAATTTTAGATTTTATCCTAACCAATAATTTATAAAATAAATCCTTCATCATATTATATTGGCCATATAATGTTTGAACAGTATGTTCTGTTTCTTTATTCTGAATAAATATAGCATCTAATAAAATTATAAAAAATTACAGTCAGATGTCACATGTTATTAATACAATTATTACTAAAAATATATACTTTTATTATTGAATTCATGATAGTTTATATCTTTCATTGTAGCCTTGTCTCAGTAATTATATACACACATTATCATTAAAATCTATAAAATTAAAAATGTGTGCATCCCTGTAAAAAGCTATAGTTTGTAATATATTATAACTAAATACTAAACAAATAGAATTGTCTTTAACGTCATTATCTACAGAATGATATGAGCTGAATTTCTTCATCAGATTTTATTCCTCTGGTACTTTCCATTGATATTTTTAAATATAAAAATGTTTTTTAGCTGTAATAAATTTATAAGGCCTTAAAATATCAGAGTATAAATCATACAAAGTTATTTTCTCATTATTATTATTCACTTTGTTAAATTTATAAAATATTTCTTTTTGGAAATTAATTCCATGCATTGCTGCATCTTTTCCATAGCTTATGAATATTTTTAAAAAATCATTTCTTAAAATTAACTCAGGAATAGCTGATTTATGTGGGTTTGAACATTGAATATCTTTATATATTTTATTAATAGATTAATTTGTCTTCATCTACTTTGCTATTTCTAATACATCTAACAGACTGATAGTGTTGTTAAAGAAATATAATTTTTGTCACAAACATGGTGTTTCTTCATTGCATATCATAAAATAAAGTAATGGATTAAGATTATAATACCATCTCACTAAATTCAAATTAAATCTTATATTTTAACTATTAAAGTATACTGTATTTACACACACTTCATGATGTTCTAGTTTACATATTGTCTCCAAATATTTAGTCCTACTAAAATTATCTCTAGCCTACATTCACAATCAAAATACCTATAGTCACAACTATGTACTTCATGATTGGCAAAACATTTAGATTTCAAACATTTCATCTCCAGAAATAAATCTTAATATTTATCATTCAACTTCTCCACATATCTTCATCAGTTTCAATAAATTTTCTGCTAAGTTCAATAATTTTTTCCTCAATTTCATCATATTTGGTATAATTTGCTGATATTTCAACTCTGACAATTTAGCCTTTTAATTCCCTAGATTCTACTATTTTAATAATATCTTCATTTTATTTATGGCTAGCTATTTCCATTTTTTGTGTGAATTCTATGCAAAAACTTTGGAAACAACATTCCATTTCATTTTTAAAATTTTTGAATTCATCTTGTAGAGCTTGGTCATCTATTAATATTTGCTTTTGAAATATCAAAATTTTATTCATAATTTCTTAAGGTCAGCTGTAATTTTTTAAACACTGTTTTAGACTTAGTTTGTGAGTTTTTAAATTTTTTGAATTCAGCTTTAGATATAACTTGTGATTTATTAAACTCATGACTAATTCAGCCTTAGACTTAGCTTGTGATTCATTACCTTTCTCCATTTTACCAAATTTAGCTTTGAATATAGCTTAGATATTTTCAAACCTAGTATCAGCCATCATACTAATTAAAATTACTTAAAGCAAAGCAAGCTAATATCTATAATTATAAAACTCTTAGATAGATAAACCAATATCAATATAGAAACTCTATATTTATGAAATATCTCAAGTTACTATAGATAAAATTATTAAATTAATGTATATCCTACTTCAAAATAATACAACATCGTATTCATATCCAAGATTCAGAATACAATATCCTATATAAAATAAATTTTAAAATTGAAAATATTATGTGTAAGTAAAAAAAAAATTTTAGCTCTGCAAAAAATTAATATAAAAATTAGATGTGAATTATTTAAGTCTCACACTTATCAAAATAAAATAATTAAAATTTTAATCATAGCTATTCAAAGTTTACTGAAACAAATTTGTTGTGGTTCTATGTTAAGGATGACAAATTTAATGGTCTTTTGCCATAATGAAGACATACTTGAGACTGCCAGGCAGTGTGGAATGTGTAAATATTTGGCAAACATATTCATTCATGCAGTATGAAGTCAAAGAGTACATTTTATTGCATCCAAACTATATTTAATTAACTTACAATGAATGAATTTGAATTTAGTCAAATAATGATGATAATAGGAAATAAATCTTAATATATCTCTTATATCGTGTGTAAATATTTTTTATACATGATTAATGTATCACTAATTCCATTTGAGAATTATGGCTAAATAAGTACTTCTCCACTTGATCTCCATAAATAAACATATTTAATACATTATATTTTAGATTTCAAAATATATGTCTCTGTGTTTGTGTGATCAAATACATATTTACAAATTAGTATAATCTTCATTAAGTAAGAAAAAATACAAAATCAAGTTTATTTTAAATGAATTTTATTCATAACTATATAAAATTAAAATATTTTATTATTTATTTTACATTTGAGAAATGGATTTAATTAAACAAAATTTTATCCAGCTCCCATTTTCCTAAAAAATAAAATATTATAAGAAAATATCTTTTTTGTATGCATTTGTATGCAACAATGTAATATATTGGCATGAATATAAATTTATTTTATAAATCTAATAAATAAAATTATTTTTATTTTATTCTAAGCACATAATGGCTTAAACTAATAACTAAACTATAATATATGATTCAGTTTGTTTTGCAAGTTTATTAAAGAAAATCTACTTCAGTATTTATTTCATAAAATAGTTAAGCACGTAATGCATAACTAAACATATAAATAACAACTAGTTTCAACTATATATTATCTTCAAGAAATTTTAGATAATGATAGCATTTCTTTGATATAATCTATTATTTATTAGTGGTTTAAATTCTAAATATACTTTTATATACTCTACCGTAATACAATTAGGGTGCTTTCTCTAACAACGCTATACTTTTAAAGGCTGTAAATGAAAGACCACATATTATTTATAACTTTTATCAACCAGAATAAATCCTATAAACTATCAAAACATAACATAATGTTTTAAAATTAATAAATATGATTACTAGATAAATATATTGTAATGTATAAATAGTTCCATATGTAACTTTACTGGAAGGCGCCACTAGATAATAAGTCTATACTTCTTTCCAATAACCAATTGTAATTTAATATTGATAATTAATATAAGAAAATACCAAAGAAATAAGTTAAATTTACTAGTAAAGTCACAATTACAAACAAATATTGGTAAGTTATGAATTACAAAATGAAACTATTCCAACTAATAATAAATCTTAAAATAAAAGATCACTTGAGTTACATATGGACTCCTATTAATGTGGCATATCAATATTTTTTTATTTTATAAGTAATAAAAGAAAAAAATGTATTATTAAACAAAATAATTTATTTAAAAAATAAAATAATAATGTCATTAATTAATACATCAAAATCAGACATTGCAAAAACAGAACAAACTATCATTGTGCCCTAGTATTACAGTAACCTATACCCTGAGGGACATAAAATTAAGCAATGGGTGATATACTTGTTATATATAAGCTTAACTATCTACTACACTATCCTAGGTAATGGCGTAAAAATAACTATTATAAAAACTTCATATATGAAATATTTAAATATTAATTCTTTAGTACTGCCATATTATTACCCATGCTTAACAAAGTATTCACTGCAAAAATATAATCATTATAAAATGAAGCCATAGGAATTTAGAACTGGAACCATTCAATAATATCACCCAATAATATCAATAATATCTCAGTTGTCAATAGTTACAGTATTTGTCAAATCCTATATGTGTGTATATATATATTATAACCAGTTGGATTACATAGCATACACTAATATAGTGTATGTGCATATATATATATGTAAAATAAAGGAAAAGTAGAAATAAACACAGAATAAATTTTTGTAGATTTTTTTTATATTTGCTAAAATAAAATAATGATAAGCAAAGGGTTAAAAAAATAACTCTGATTAAAATAAAAATTGTTATATAATTTAAATTTTAAAAAAGGTCTGAATAAATATAAATATTGCATTATTATTAATTATTACTCTGATTTTGAAATTTAAAAACACCCTATTGTACTTTTGAAGTTTTAATTAATTAAACAAATTTTTTATCTATTAAAAATCCCTAAGTAAAAACATGTATATAGGTTCCAAGGGATTAGAGAGATAAAAATAAAATTCTGTTTTTAATCAAGGTGTTGTTATAACACCTCAGATGATTTTATAAAAGGGGCTGGTTAAAAATATCAGTCAGTCTGGGTAATGATTTTTGAAGAGAACAGGTCAGCTGCAGAGTTGGTTATAATATTTTGTTGCAGCTTGTTGAAGTTTGCAGCAGTTGGATTTAGCTGACTATAGAGTTGGCAAAATAGTTACCATGAATTGATATAGCTGAAGGCAGAACAGTAGATTCAAAAGCTACTAATATTTCCTTCTCAGGAGTTTGAATTCACTTGGAGAAAATGACTCATTTTTGTGCTGTAATTCATAGCCTTAAACAGAGAGGATAGTTGCTTGTCTAAAATTTATTAAATCAAAACAGCTGCTTGCCTGGAATAATCCTAGACAGAAAAAAAAACTACAAATCAAGATTTTACAGGGATTGCATACTTTTACCTGATGATGAAAACAAACATGGATTATATTTTTCTAATGGACCAAAAGAACCAGCTTGCTAAATAATTATATATATGCTGACTATCTAAAGGCAGAGAAGCCCAGATAAACATATATACAGCTGTGGTGAGTAGAGTTATATATAATAACCAAATTTTAAATAATTTCTTTAGTAAAATGAAATTTTAAAAGTAATGCGTGAATTTGTGCTTTTTATGTTTATTGTGGGTGTATAGTTGAGCAGGGCTGTGAGGATGCAGTGTGTTTATGGTGCTCCAAAGTATATGCTCGGTACTATTCAGACCTGGATGTTGAGCTCCTAGAGTAGTCCAGCAGTGTGTATATATAGGCCTCATGAATAGGCCTTGGTCTCATGAATAGACCAAATGAATATGCCCCTAAGACTCACAGAAGCTGAGCAGGGCTGGCTCAGTGCCCAATTTTTTATGGCTCCTACTCTTAGTTGGATGATCCCTCTAGGTACAAGAGAGGTAGTGCTTAAAAATGAGGTATTTTCTCATGACATCATGGGGCATTGTGTACTTGGTCCATGCTTGGCTGGCCACTTATCATGGCATGAAGGGCTGTAACTCATGTATTCACTTTTCCTCTCTCACCTTACCTACTTTATTCAGCATTAACTAATCAATCAGAAAGACATTTTAAAATATATATTTTTTTTTAATTCTATAAAATGATTGTATTTTTCGTTTATTAAGAAAAAAAAGAGACATTTTATATTTAGAGACTTTGATAATTAATCAACAAGTAACTGTCAAACAAAAGTTGACTTTATTTAGTTTGAAAAAAAAAAAAGAACTTATAAACTGAAATTAAATTTTAAATTGTATATTTTGTTTATACACACGTATATATGTGAAATTTATATGTTTTCCAAATGAATTAAATATAAAAAAATATATATTATTGTAACAAGTTTAAATAGGTAAAAGTCAGTCTGCGTATATACACGCACACTCATATATGTAATATAGGGTAAATGAGCACAGACTTTCACACCACCCACCTCTCTCCACTCTATCTAATAACACTGATACACCTAAACACATATATGTAAAATTTTAATATTTTTTATTTTTATTAAATGTCAATTCATTTATTGAATATTCATTATATATTATAAATTCCACATTTGTGTGCATATATATGTAAACCACAATAATAATTTGAATATATTTTATTATACTTTTTGTAAATTAATGTAACGATTTAAATATTGAATAGTAATTATATAAATTGATGTAATAACTTGAATTTTGTAGTAATATTGTAAATTACAGTGTAATGACTTTTATTATTGGATACTTTTCAAAATCAGAACCCTTATAAGACCTTAATCATTTATTTTTATTGTTATTAATAAACTTATTTAATTGTTAAAATTGTATTCCATCATCTCTTGTTCACATACAGTAATAGAGCCCATGTTCTCTGGGCTAGATTTCGGACACGGATAAATGGGGATGTGTTTAGTGCTTTGGGCATCCAGAGATGATCAATCATCATCCTGGTTGGTGCAAAAGAGGATACTCTTTAAAGCCCATGCACTATTATATTTTATTTTAGTTCAGTCTTGTTAAAAATTTAAGTTTATAGTTGGCCAATACAAGTGGCCTGAGCATTGATGACGATCAGCATGTTTAATATCCCAGCATTATTGTTTAGATTTTCTGCTTTTGTATTCTAATGGATGGACACTAAGCTGGTGCATCCAAAAGTTATGTTTAAATAATTGCCCAAGCTGGCAAAGGCTCAGTAGTTAGCCTGGTCTAAAGAAGACCCATTTCCAATCCAGTCACAAGGTTGACTGTTGATTTATATTTTTATTGTTCAAATCCAGCCACAAGATGGTCTGTTGATTTATATATTTTATTGTACTAATTTGTTTATTCCCATCAATGATGATGATGGATGGTTATTTCTCTCTAGTATTTACTTATACTGATATTTACTTTATAATGCTGGTTGATAATAATTATGCTTTAGTTGCTCTTCTGAGTTAGCTTTTGATCTCTCAATGATCTCACACAGATTTTTGGATCTCATGTTCCCCTTAAATATATTTACTTATAGATACTTTTGTAAATTATTTGAAATATTGATGAATTGGGAGTGATGATGTTGTTCCATCACCCCAGATCTATTCCACCTTACCCCCCTCATCTCATTACAAGTGACCTGAGAATTGATGATGATCGACATGTTTTAATGTCCCAACATTATTGTTTGATTCTTATGTATTCTGATGGATGGGCACTAAGCTGGTGCATCCAAGTTATGTTTAAATAATTGCCCAAGCTGGCAAAGGCTCAATAGTTAGCCTGGTATAAAGAAGACCCATTTTCTGATCCAGTCACAAGGTTGACTGTTGATTTTATTCTGATTTATTGTACTAATTTGTTTATTTCCATCAATGATGATGGTGGATGGTTATTTCTCTTAATATTTGAATTATACTTACTTTTACTTCATAATACTGGTTGATATTTGATGATTAATTATTATGGTTTTCAGAGATCTCCCAATGTTCTCAGAGATTCTTTAATCTCATGCCCTTATAAAATCTTATATTACTTATATCCTTAAATATCATACTTTTGTAAATTAATTGATATTTCAGTTTAAATTGACTGGGAGTGATGATGGTTTTTTATCACCCCAGTTCAATTCAGCTTCCTACCACCCTATCCTGTTACAATATATATATATATTACTATTTAAACAATCAGTATTTAAAATTATAAATATCATTAAATAATACAGATTATATATTTAATAATCTGTATTGAAATGTGATGTCTACAAAATAAAATAAACTATCATTTATTACATTTGTATTATTTTTGAACATTATATTTAAAATGTTTTGAAAACATTACTTGCATATGGCTCTGATAATTATGCACATAGAGATCAATCCAATATTTAAAAATTGATAATTTATAAATAATTAATATTAGCATAATATTTATGTAAAAAAATTATTATAAATTAAATTAAATATTTAATAGAGACATACAAACTATTTTATCATTTTAACTCATTTACCAGTAAATAAACTTAAATGACTTTCCACAAATTTATAAATATAGCAGATGATATCTTGTTATAGTGCTTTATTTGAAACGTAAAAGATAAGCCTAAACAAAGATTTAGAAAAAAATCATGATTTTGCAGCAGTTGATGATTATTGGGTAATTCTATTTATTACAAATGAAAACATAAAAGAAGTAAAATATCTATATGAATCTTAGTTTCCAAATTATCAGGATAAAAACTATTTGTTTATAAGTTCATTTTGAGAGTTTAAAATCCAATGTTTTCCTTTTTAAATTCAGTAGCCAATGATTTCATTCATGTGATCAAAATAGTTTTCTTGATAAATCATTCTTGATTACTTGACATTAGAACAGTAAATAAATCTACAGTCAATTTTAAAATTATTTAAAACTAATTGTCAATTCTTTAAAATTAATATTTTTAAATTAAACACTTGAATTTCTTTTTTATCATTTAATTAATAATAACAATTCAATATTTTAACATATTAATAATGTCAGACTTTTCAATTAATAAAATTTCTTTGTATATATTTACTTAATTTATAGAACAATGAAATATATGCCAAAAAATACTATTTCAATATAGAAAATTCAAGACAATCAAATTTAATAACTATCATTCATGCATACATATGAATATAAATCAAAATGTAAGTGCATTTACAGAGAAACATAAATGCGTCAAATAATAATAATAATAACCAATGTACCTTTATGGTTTTCATCTTTCCTGGGAGAGAGAAATCTAAAATAAATCTTTTTTAAAATAAATATTAAACATATATATAAAGAAAAAATTAAAATAATAAAGTAAAGCCTTTTTTTTCCATGTTGACCTTCACTAATGTTGATGTTAAATTTTAGATTTATTTTTTATTAAATGACTGCCCATTAGCAAGTCTATTTTAAATCAATCTATTGATAAAAAGTTCATAGAATAAAAATAGGAACTATTCACATGATTAATAATTAACAATTGAGATTTAACTATATCACTGCAGTTCTAATTATTGGTGATTGTCATTTCTAACATAGTAATTGCTATCTAAACATATATTATTATTGGCAATAAATATTACAGATGTGACCATGTTTGCTCAGATTTAAAATGAAATACTTAATGTGTTGTTATATGGTGCAACACAGGATAGTTAAAATGAATAAATGTTACTATATGCCATGTTTGTCAGTACATACAATACTTTTATGAAACAATTAGGATTATAGAATATGAATTAAAATAAAAACTAGTTTACATAATGAAGAGGCAGTTAAATTTATTGCCATCAAATGTAGAGATATATCAAATATGGTAAACTATTTTAATAAATGTTAATAGTAATAATAATAAGTCAGATGTCACATGACTTATATATAGCTTGCAATTACCAATATGTAAACTGAAGAGCATGCTAATGCTCTAAACAAGCTTTTATATATATATTATAATAAATGCTACTACAAGAGAAGGCATTCAAATCATCTTTATCTTAGATTGTCCCCATCCCCAGACCAGTTATAAATGTTATAAATGTAGCTAGAATTTTACATATTCATCCAATGCTAACTATTAATAAATATTTATATTTAGTTTGTCAGGTAATGAACTAAAAATAAAAAAATTTCAACCACAATTTTGATTGTTTTATTTAATTTGAAAAAAAAAGCATGGACCTCAATAAATTGATTAATTCAATCACTATTTAAAAAATAGGGATTAAAATATTTAATTTATGGACACTTAAATTTTTATTTTAAGTTAAATATAACAATCAGAATTTCTGTTGGAAAAAATATTATTTTTGATTGTTAGTGTATTACTTATCAGTTTAAATAAAAGTTTTTTTATGTAAATTTTTTTGCATATATTTTTATTTTTTAATATTTGGATATTTTGTAATAAACTTTTTGTAACAATTCATATTCAAAATTGAAACAAAATCTAAATCAATGTCACCATATTTTTAGTATTTGAAATGAATTTCACACACATTGAAAATCTTTTATGATGGCAACATTTTTAGTTAAACAATCAAGAAAAATTAGGATTTCAACCTTCATTTCTTTTTCTATGTTAATTAACTACAAATACTTTTTAATGAATTAGTAATGAAATTTAATGAAAACATTTTTAAATATACTGTCATCTATTATGCCTCACTAAAAATTTATGGAATTGATATCAATGACATTTGAAATTTAGCACACTAGACAATCAACTGACAACCCTGAAATATGATATTCTCATATTGCATTGTCATTAATAACTAACACATATATTTTTTAATCTATTTGATAGAAGTATGTTAAATGTCAAGTAATCAAATAAACAAACAAACAGAATTTCTAAGCTAAATAAAAGCATTTAACCAAAAAAAGTTATTTTTATCAAACTTTTAAAAATAAATTCATGTGATTTCAACATTATCAAAAATTTATGATAATATGGGCAGATAGACTTTAAATTTAGTTAAGCAAAATGTTCAACAACTAAAGTATTCATTGTCTAGAAATAAAATATTCATATGTTTTTAATTGTGGTTTTATTTAGTCCATGCATTTTTGATATCAAAAATTATATTAAATTCTATTCCTTTTTTGTTAATTGTTTGATTTGAAGACATAAATGAAATTCTAACACTATAGGCAGCAGAAAAAAAATTTCTTCATGAATTTTTGTAATAATGTTTACAAATTTGAAAATGTTTAAATTAAAATAAGCTAATTTTATAATTTTCCAATTGTTTATTTTATAAATAGATTACATTTTAAAAAAAAAAAAAAATTTAGCATAATATCATGATTTGATGGAATAAGTAATATATATATAATTGATACCTTTTTCAAATTTTAATATATAAGTATAAATTGTATATATATATTTATTCAATCAGAAAAAAGTTAGGTCCCAATTTTATTTATTTTTTACTCAATTTGAATTTATTGAATATAATTTTACTAAGATTAAATGCTAAAAATTAAAAAAGACTAAGTAAAATATTATTAATTATTATTATTAATAATTCTTAAATATAATTTAAATTTGTTCATAATTATAAAAAGAATTTGCTTGACATACAATGTATTTATTTAATTCAAGCTCCCTACCACTATCCACTCCATCCTATACAACCAATACATATGGCCATATACATATGAAAAAGATAAATGATCTCCAATATATGTATTTTGTCCTGAACTAGCACTCATCAGTTGGTCCAGACCATCATCTCCCAAACACATAACAAATAGGTCTAGTGCATCTCACAAACTAAAAATTTAGACGTAAAATATTACTCATTCCCCCCAACATTATATTTTTTCACCATAGCTATCTCTTAATCATGCTGTTTGAAATTCAGATTTTTTTTATTCACAAGGTAGCATTGCTGAAAAAATATACTGGTGGTGGTGGGGGATAACATTTTCTATTGTTTATATATATGAATGTATGTATTTGTCTCTACAAAATTATTCATTAAAAATATTTTTAAAATGCATACTTTTATTATTTTTAAACTGAAAATGTTGTTTGTATCAAATAAGAGATAAATTCTTTCTCCAATTATTCTGTTTTAAAATATACTTTATCTAGAAAACTGAAAAAGGATAATATTACAACAAAAGTTAATTTGTGTGTTGCATTGCAATATACTGTAGTATAATCAGTAATCTCAGTGTAAAGCTAGTTTAGAAAATATGTTAGCAATATTCCACAGTCTGATCATATAATCTAACTTAAAGAATAGTCTTGTAAAACAATGACTTTGTCTTAAATGAGAATATTAAGAGATGAGATGCAGAAAGCTAGAATAACAATCACTTAAATGCATGTTGAATAACATAAGAAATTGTAGACAAGATACTAAAATTCAACAGGTTTGTGTATTTTTTATACAATCTATATACTTTTAATATACAACAACCAAAGATTTATATATATATATGTAATTATAAGTAATCACAGTTATGAATATATGTAATATTTGAGATTATAATTTAATAATAAACCTTGTTATAATGATTGTTATGTCCTCTAGTTTCAGTATTTGATAATATATATAATTACAAAATGAGGTGTATTTTATTAACTTCTCTTTGATTCTAAGGAAGGTTGTCATAAAAAACTTCAAACAGAGGAGTGAGTTTAAATTAGTATCTCTCTATATATAATTTTTAAGCTGATTGATTTTTTAGTTATTAAAGTAGAGAATTTCTCATTTTAAAATTTTCTAAACAAATATTTAAACAATAAATATGCATTAAAACAGCAAAAATCTCCATACAGTAGTGCCACTCAGTGCAAGCCAGAATAATCAATGGATGTCAGAAGGCTTGTGCATAAAATCCCTATCTAATGCCTACTCATTGAATATCCCCAGACTAGTTTCTGGCTTGTGGCCTTCATCAGTGAGGAGCCTTGGATCTGAGAGCACTGCACCTAAATCTTAAGATCTAATGCAACACTCCAGCAGCCACCTTTTATCTCTACTTAACTACAAAACTATGAGAATAAAATTGAAAACACAATAATATTTTCAATCTAAACTCATTAGCTTCTATAGTCATATAGGTCTGAACTCAGTTCAGTATCCATACATTTTGTATTGGGTGAGTAGGCACTAGATAGGGATTTTATGTGCAAGCCTTCTGGCATCCATTGTTTAATCTGGCTTGCACTGAGTGGCACTACTGTGTAGAGAGTTTTGCCTGCTTTAATAACAGTTGTGAGCAAGCATAAGAAATGGTGATCATGTGATGTTTGGTGATTTAATAAATATGCAATTATAAGCAATCATACATAGTTGCAAATAGACCTGTAATCTTCAACATTAATATTTTATAGTAACTATTATTATAGTAAATGATATATCCTCTACCTTTAACATTCAACAATTTGTATAATAAAAAAATGGGCTGCCCTTTATCAAGTTCTCTTTGGTTCTAAAGAAGATTGTCGTGAACAACTTTAGCTATAGGTATGAATTTTTGTCAGTATAAATTTATTTTGTAAAATATTTTTTAAAGTAATTGATTTTTTAGTTAACAAAATAAATTACTGTTATCATTCTTTAATTAAACATCTTATTAAATGCCAAAGTTAGAGGTCATGTCAATTACTATAACAATATATATCACTGAATTGAATATTCAAACCTAATCAATTTTATAGACAACTATATATTTTAATCGTATATTTATTTTCATCTAATCGACTTTCAAAGACAACATAATGATTTTAAAAGGAATAACCATCAAGTGAAATACATATATATGAATTAGAAATATTAGTTATGGGCAGTCTTCTATATAACCTTAGGCTGATAATAGATATCAGGCTATTTACTCTAATAAAATGTATTTATATGATATTATTATTATTAATAATAAAATTTAATAGAATAAAATTATGTAATCACGATAAATGTCATTATATTAAACATTTAATAAAAATTAAATACGTAAATATTACATTGTCTATACTAAACTTAATGTAATTAGGAAGGAATTTGAACTCAGACTTTCAAGATTCTTAAGCTATTCATTCCATTTTATACAATCAATACACATCAGCACTCATCAGTTGATACAAATCATCTTACACACACATATATATATATAATCAGTGCTCATTTTATATTAAGACTTCAATTGCTGAAGATTTGGAGGGTGGAGAAGATTAAAGCCTGTCCATTAAAGTTTGAAGATTTTCTATCCCTTAGTATAAACTGGGCACTGATTATATATATATATGTGCCAGATGATGATCTGGACCAATTGATGAGTGCTGGTTCAGCACAAAATATGTATATTGGAGATCATTTATCTTTTCTGATGTAAGTAGTCATATGTATTGGTTGTATAAGATGTAATGAAGTCTGAGTTCAAATCCTTTTAATTATATTATTATTGTAAAACAGTTCATATTAATCTACTGTTTGTTTACTTTTTTTTTCAGTTACTCTCCCAACTCTGCCAGTTCCTAACTGCAATAAAACTCTTCTTCTAAGTAATAATCATAATCCAGCAGAAATTACTAGCCCTTTTTATCCTAATTCTTATCCTAATTCAAAAAAGTGTGTAATCACTATTCTAGCCCCCAGCAACACTAGCATTGTAATACAATTTGGTGCTTTTATACTTGAAGATCATGACAGGTAAGAGTTTCTGTATCAAAGTAATAGAAAATCAATACACTGATATGCTCAATATTAAAACAAATTAATATAGCAATTTTTAACAACTCTTACTATGTTTAGCAATGTTAATATAGTTAATGTCAAATAGCAGTTGTAATTTATTAATATAAAATTCTATAATTAAAATATATCTGCATATTACATTTTTTGGTTTTTCGTGTATAGAATAGCAAATAAAATTTACTATCATTGATTTCTCTCCATTTATTTAGCCATAGCCTCTCATTAGTAGAAAATTTGATAGTTAAAATATATTTATGTATTTCATTTTTGATTTTTTTGTGTATTGAATACCAACTAAAATTTTCCTTTACTATTTCTTTCCATTTCTTTAGCTATACCCTTGTGTTAGTAGAAGGTTTGATTATTAAATATATTTATGTATTATCTAAACTCCATTTTTGATTTTTGATGTATTGAATATTAACTAAAAAAAATTATAAGTTTACTAAAAATTGTAATTCTGTCTATTTCTCTAGCTGTACCCTTGTGTTAGTGGAAATTTAGATAATTAAAATGTATTTAGGTAATATTTACAGGAAATAATTATCAATAGCAGCATTATAAAAAATATAACTTTCATTAAATACAATAAATAATAAATTTAAAGTAAATTATTTTATATTTCTTCACATGATAATTTTTTTAATGACTATGAAATTTTAACTCATGGTATATACAAATGAGAAATTAAATATATGGTTCAAACAAATTTTTATTAATTTAAAATATATTTGCACAATAATAATTTACTTCCACTTACCAAAAAAATATAATTGTCTTCATTTTTTTGATATGTATTTCAATATGCAGGCCATAGCATTTTTCAACATCTGTTATCTTTTAATCGGTGCTGCCCTCTTTTTATGATGTCATTAGAAAATGGTTGCTTTCTAATTTTTATAGTGCAAATTACCAAAATTATTAAAACAATTAAATATCATAAAGCAAAAATTTATAGGCTATAAAATTTTTCACAAAACATAAGATTCATCCAAGATTGGTGCAATATTTGTTGATTTATCAAGTAACAAACAAACAAACTATCATATTTATATAGTGATATAAATAGATATAGATATACAAATTCTGTTATGAATACATTTCGTGACTGTATTGATACTAGATCATGCTTTTAGATAGATTTTAAAAATTATTTAGCACAAAAAAATGTTAATTCTTTTTTTAACAATTTACATAATATTCTTCTGAATACTAATGTACTACATTAATTAATATATTAAATCATTTTTTAAAGAAGTTATTTAATTTTATTCTTTATAAACTTTCACATGTGATCAGTTAATAAGAAAGGGTCATATAATTATTAATATTGTAAAAATTTAACTGAAATATAAAAATTCTAGTGTTAATATTCTGAATTCAATACATTTTTTGCTTATTTCATTTTTTTTTCAGATAAAAAATAAAAATTTATGATGTCATTGTTATTTACCCCATTACACTTCTGGTTTTTTTCTGAATCTTTTTTCTTATTTTTGTATATAATAATTTTTGAATATAGATAAAATTAAAAATGTATATCTGTTTATTATTTAATCTTTTTTTATTTTAAAAATATTTTATGACTTGCAGATCCCAAACATCATTTTACATGTATCTTTTCCTCTTTTTTTTATATATATTTCCAGCTACCATATTTTTGAAAATCAAATATCTCTATTTTGGTTATATTTTCTGACATTTTTTTAATATGTCTTTCATAATTTCTTCAGTATAAGAACATATTCGATTGAGTTCTTTTTTACATTTTTTATTTTTTTAATTATTAAACTTTAGTTATTTTTTAAATCAGTTTACACTCATAGTGCTATCTTTATCAAACTTCTCCAAAATCTTTTTTTTCATCTCTTTTCCTAATCAGTCATGTTATTTATATATAAAAGTAATGTTAAATATATAAGGCTTTTATTTAAATGTAATACCAAGAAGCCAAAAGTGTTTTCATTTATTAACTGTAAAAGGAAGATTAAAGAAGCGTATTTTATCATCAGCAATAACAACGTGATCAATAGTTGTGACATATGTTTTTCTATCTCAAGAAAATGGACAAGTTAATTTACATATGCATTTACATACATTATCATTTATCAATATCACAACAATGATTTAAAATCTGTTTTGGCCATCAATATGAGGGACAAAACCTCGAAAGCGCTAGGCCTGCATTAATTTACTTTGATTGTTTTTGTTACCACTAACAGCTTCTTCATCCAGCTTGTTAAAGTGCTTGTATATACTATTAATTAATTGTTGTAATTTTTCCATATCGATAATTTGCTTTCTTTAATAATGGTTATATAATTAATGAAAACTGCTACTTTTATATTATGTTTTTTCTGATTATGTAAAGCCATCTTCTCTTTCTCTCTCTCTCTCTCAGATATTATGACATATATATAATTTCTTGATATTAATGTCAATGTTACCCCAATGTTTTGATAAATCCTACTTACTATGACCTTGATATTTTGATAATGGTAGATATACTACTGATAAAACATCAGCATAATTTTTACAAAAGCAAGAGCAAATCAAAAATAAATGTTTATACTATTTTCCCATGAACATCTTCATTTTATAATAATTAATTAGAATGATAGATAGATAGGAAGGAAGATAAATAAATAAATAGATAGAGATGATTATAAAACAGAGATAAAGATAGATAAATTATTTAAATCACCCACCCCAAATTTTATGATATTTCAACAATTCTCTCTATGTAAATATAATGTCTGAGTCTAAAACAGCCTTTTGAATTTGGCTGTTTGATGTTCAGATTTACATTTATATAGAGGGCATTGCTGAAATATCATTACATTTGGGGTGGATAATTTAAATATTTTGTATTTAATTATCAGCAAGTGATATGCACTGGAATGTTTTCTTAGAGAGATAAATTGAAGGCTATATGGAATAGCAGATGGATATGTTGATACATTATCTAAGTATGTAAGTATATTAGATAGATAGGTAAATAGATATATAGATAATTGATGAATGATTAAATAGATAGGTAGCAGAAGAATGGTTGGAGGAGCAAAAGTGAATGGATTGATATATAGAAGAATGGTCATTGATTAATTGATTATTAGATAAACAAAGAGAAATCTATCTATACAGCTCTGTCTTAGACAAAAAATATTATGAAATTATAGAAATTTGAAGACTCAAATCAGCAGTAGGATAAATAAATAATCAAACCTGGGATCAGTTTTATGCATAATGAAAGATAGAGTTTAAAATATCATCTAGTGCATCAATCTTTATATTATATGAAATAATGCAGTGCAGAATGCAGTGTTGTATTTTTGTAGTTAAGAATTAAAATATGATAGATAATTACTACCATTTAATAAATTGTAACCTTAGATTTTTACTTAATTGACTACCCATGCACCAAACTCCTGATGTGTGCATGAAGATGCAATTGCTATTGAATATGTTTAGTATCTATGGCTAAAAAATGCCACCAATTGTTGAAAAATTATTATTATAGTTACATACTAACTTAGTGTCAAAATTCATTTAATAAATATTAGCAATGGTACTCATCCTTGTGTTGCATTTGTTGGTAAAACCAAGATTGGTGAAATGAATTTATAATTTCAATATGATTTTGTGCTATCTTCTATTAAACAAAAGCATTTGAATGCTTTAATGATATTGTGTATTGTCAGAGATATACATGTAACTTAATACTATAAAATATTCAACATAATTCATAATTTTTATTAAGCAATTACTCAGGAGTTCATAAGAAGTTGACTGCAGTTAGTGAATCTTGTGTCCCAGGCCCTGCTACTCTACCACATGCATCAAACCATGTAGAACTTCCTAAACAATGGTAATAAGAATTTGTCTCTGAAATAATATGTCAATAGAAGTTATTCAGATATTATTCCTCAACATTACATCACTCTTCTAATATCTATTATTCTAATGGAATATTATACATTCAATCATGAACAGCATATTGATGTCTTGGTTAATAAATGATTAAATTTTACAGATCAACTTCTTGCTGTTCTGAGTATTAATATCTTATTGTTGGTGGTTCACATCTACACCCTACTAACATTTCCCAATTGAATCTACAAAAGATAAAAATGTAGAATTTGATTTCTAAATTTTCATCACTGAAACATGACAGAATTCTGAAAATCATTTTTAATTGTTATATTGAATTATGTATAAAATATCATTTAGTGTTTTTTTAATATTATTCTAAGTCTGAGTATATTATGCACTTTGATAGTTATGCAAGGTATTAAACATATAAATAGAAGGATTTGAACTCAGGATTTTTCAATTTATTCATCCTATCCCAAGCAAAATCAATACATATGACCCCCTTCATGTGAAAAAGATAAATGATCTCCAATATACATATTGAATACTGAACCACCACTCATCATTTGGTCCCAATCATAATCTTCCATACATATATACAATGAATGCTCAGTTTATATTAAAATAGCAATTCCCCAAACTTTAATGGGCAGGCTTTAATCTTCTCATCCTTCCAACTATCCAACCATCCATACTATATTATAATTCTACTTTCTTTGTAAATATATTGATTTGTAAATTAAATAGCTAATTTATATGCTGCTCTATATATTTGATGAGTTTTTCTATATACTCACTACGTCTGGATGAGTCAGTTATTATGTTGGTTAGTAAATAACTTAATTAAGAAAAAGGTGTCCACCTTTATCATATGCACTTTGAATGTTTATAGTAGTCAAACAATATTGTTTTTTTTTTTTACTATAGAGGAATCTATCAAATCTCAGCACAAGATAGCGACTTTATAAAGATAATAGTCACCTCATCTTTAACCTAAATTCCCACTTATATAGGCCAATCTGAACCATCTTGATTTGAGAGTGTGAAGCTGTTACTCTCTTCATTTTTTAAATCATGATTTCCTTCACACATTAATTCACACGAAATCTTGCGATTTACAATGAGTTACTATCTTGTGTCAAGGTTTGAGAGGTGCCTCTATAATCAAAAAAAAAAAATTGATTGACTATTACAAACGTTTAGAGTTAAAGTATCTACATACTTTCTATGTGCATAATAAATAATCACAACTTTATGTTGACAAGTATAAATTATAATAGAATTTGCAGGTGGAGTCAAACAACAATAGTGATGAAGAGAAGTGAAAAAGAACAAAGGAAGCATTCTCTACTCTTTTGCAAATAATGTATTTTAAAAATTTAATAGGAACAGTTTAATCAAAATTTAATTCTATATATGGAAAAAATAATCAAATATAATAATAAGACTATGAAACATGAAGATAACTTCAATTTCAGAACTTGGTAGCAATATTTTTTGTTTTTTAATTAAATTATAAATTTATTCCTCAAATTATAAAAATACTGTAATCTAATTAAATTTAACATAATTAAAGATTAATAACAGCCACTGACATAAAGGCAATGAGTTATTTAAATTAAAAAGGTGATATTTTTTATTTATTCAATTATTTTTGTTGTATATATGAAAATAATAAAAATAATAACAACAATATGTTGCCAATAATACATGAAGAATTGTGTGCACATAAAGTCATTTTTTTTATAAAGCAAATTGACAATGTTAGTAATTATAATTTCTTTCCACTTGGTATCCCATACTGCATTGATTTATATAGTACTGGTAAAAATGTGGTTGCCTAAGAGATAGAGATTCTCTTGAACTTGAATTAAATTTTATAGTGAATAACATTGATTTAAGCAGCGTAAAAGAGACCGTATATATATTGGTTGAATTACCCCCATTTATACCAATGCAATATTATGATGAATTGTTTAGTAATAAATGCTATCTCCTAAAAAGTAATATAAATATAATAGTTTGGATACTAAACAGTTCGTATTTCTTGGATGCTATTTATAATGATTATATTGATTAATAGAGTAATTAATACCCCAGATCAATAGTGTATAATGTTAATAATAATAGTTTATTTACAACTGAGAAACAATCGATAAATAATATTAAGAATATGATGAATAAATAAATAGAATTTCCTGCTGAAATATTTGCATCAACTGTCTAGACCTGTAGTAGTGTGGAACATTAGAAATATATTTATAACTAAGAGAAAATATGTGTGTTTATAATTAAATCTTAATAGAGAAATATAAAATGGGAGCTTTGTCATGTTATGATTTTATTAGTTTAATAAATATATGAAAAATCTAAATGATTTATTTATATATGCTTGAAAGGATATAACGATAATTTGGAATAATTAGAATTATCTTCCTTTAGTTATGCTTAATATATATATATATTGTAACCTTTAGTTTTTTTTAGAGAAACCTAAGATCGATGAATTAAGATTAATGCTAGTTTTGAATAGTATGAAAAGAAAAAAAATTTTTATAGGAGCTTTAGATTAAAGAAGAATCGGAATATTTTTTTTTTTTTTTTTTTAGAAATTAAAAATCTCATATCTAACGTGTAGACTAACTTATGTCTGTATTTTTATTAAAATGTATAATATTGTTTTTATTAAGGGCGTGAAAGGGAATATAGATCTCAAGCATAGTAAAACTTTAAACCTGTTTGTTTATAAAAGCTTAAATATTAAACTAAGTGAATGATTTTTTTTTAAGTGAAAGTTTAATATAAAAGTCAGAAAATTTTAACCTGTTTAGTATAGCGATTGTTTAATACTTAATTGGGGGGGGGGGGAGGTGATAGCTTTAAAATTTTAAAATTATGATATAAGTTTTTATACTACTTGAAATTTTTTACAAGTACAGATGATAAATAGTATTAAAATAATGTGCGTGCTTGTGCACGGGATGTGTGTGATGTATGGGATTTTAATTATAAAAGTAATCTTAAAATTTTATATATCCTGCTATATATTGTTGGAAAGGAAATTGAGAGAGCAATTATTTTATATCAATTCTGAATAAATTAATCAACTTCGTCATTCATAAATCTCAAATCGAAATTATAGTTTATTTATTAAAAAGATTTTCTCTCAAATTTTTCTTTCCAACATATTATTTTTTATTAAGAGCAGGAAAAATCTCTCAAGCACACACGTAGGATAAAGTCAAATTGTGAATAATTAGTGTCAAAATTATATTGATGAACCAATTAACACCTAGTAACATGAGTCAACAGTTAAATGTGTAAGTCAAGAGGATGAAGGATGGGTGAAGCTTATAAATAAGGGGTAACAGATTAAAAAAGATCTCTAAAATTTTCTGTTAGCTTGACCATCATCATCTGACTTATGAATAATTTAAGTGTATAGTTTTCATTATAAAGTGTGTCACTAGATAACCCAGTGGGACACACCAAATTTCCTTGGAATTCAGTTGTAACTAGGATTTTGCCAGCTCAACCGAAATCACAAATCATGTTTAATTTAGTATATCGAGTTTGGATCATCCAATCTTGCCAGCATAAAGCATTCCAGGTACAAACTTTGGTAAAGGTTTACTATAGCAGCCCCAATATGTTGGCCCTCTATTGTTTAAAATTATAACTAAACTGTTTGAAAATCTTACGTATATGCAACTATATTACAATTACATTCAAATTTAGTCAATGTAAAACAGGTATATACTACTATATTACAATTACATGAAAATTTATTCAAATGTAAAAGATAATAAAAGAAAACATTTACCTTTTTAAGCATAATTGTGTCCTATGCATATTAAGAAGTTGGAGAAAAAAGTGGTATTGCTGTGTCTACTCTGGAAGGCAAATTCATGCAGGTACGATGAAAACAAAGCTCTGCTGGTACCAGATTGGAATTTCAGCTTACTCTTTGCTCTCATCCACATATTTTCAATATTCTGGGTGTGTATGCCTTGGTCTTCGGGGTGCATGAAGTTGTTCTGATGGATGACAACCGAATGCATATACACATCATTGTCAAGACTGCTGAGGTTATTATATGCAGACCAGCCAGCTGAAATAATGCGCACACCTGGTAAAATGTATTGCTGTATCAGGCCCTCCAGTGTATCAGCTGTTCTGTCTGGAACTTCTGTCAAGAAGCACTTTCTTGATACTCTTTCTATATCACCAAAGACCATTTTTTCCAACTATAAAACTGTACACGTGTGCGTGTAATTCGAACTGTTGAACACAGAGGGTGTCTTTTTTTTTGTAACGTGCTATAAATGTAGATAGTTTAAATTCTTAAGTTGTAGATAGTTTAAATTTTTAACTTTCAAATAAATTAAAACTAATTCTTTTTATTAATGTCATATAATTAACCCAACATTCAAATTCTTTAAAAAGGTAAATGTTTTTCTTTTATTATCTTTTACATTTGATTAAATTTTAATGTAATTGTAATATAGTAGCATATACGTAGGATTTTCCAACAATTTAGTTATAATTTTAAACAATAGAGGGCCAACATATTGGGGCCGCTATGGTAAACCTTTACCTACTGTTTTAATTATTATCATCAAAGGAAAACTTTTGCATTCTCGTGAGAGAAAAACTTGAGCAGAAATGTTTAAAATAAAATATCTATTAGAATAACCGATTTAAATTAAAATGCAAGGAATAATAACTGAACAACTGTTGAATGAGTCTTTAAATTTACTGTAGAGCATCTATTTTAAACTAAATTTCTAAATAAATAGTAGAATTTTAATATTGAAAAGAAAAACCCAAGGAAAGATTGAATTTATCAGCAAGAGATACTAAACTAGAGAAATAAATTACCATTGAATGAGTGATATCACAAAGATATAAAGTTCTATAAGGAATTAATACATTAACAAGGATTCTAATATTTAACGTAGCTACTTACTTATTAAAATGTGCATCTTTAAATTCAGTTTTATTAAATAAAAGTTGCCAGTGGGATAACTTCGAATTCATTTAAAAATACGCATCTTTAGATTTAATTTTACTAAATAAGCATTGTCAGTTGGATAACTTCGAACTCATTATGCCACAGCTGTATATTATTTTCCTGAAAAAAAAAAGATAATATATGCTTATTTAAATATGGATAAACTTTAATCTGTGATAGAATCATGAATGATGCAGTGTGATAAAAGACTTTAAGTAAAAAAAAAAATTATTATTATATTTATTGCTATGCTATGTGTTTAATTCTAATTGATTATGTATTTTTAATTAAGCATTATAGTGACCCGGTATTAAACTCATGTGAAGATAGCTAATATACTTTATCCATTGCTTAAGTGCTTGAGCCCAAATTTATTTTATTATGAAATGCCAGTGAAAGTATGAAAGTGGTTTGGAAATATTACTTTCTCAATAGCTTTTGCATGTTTATTTATTCACTTTTTTTTTAAGTGTTTGATTGCTATACCTTGGAGAGTGAGTTAATTAAGATGTGTGTGCATTTAAAGTAATGATGCCCATTTCTTAGTTTATAGAGTTAACATTTAAATAAAATTTTATTCTTAAGTCGTATTAGATTAAATTTAGAATTGTTGATTCATGCATCAATACTATGAAACCCTTATGAACTGTGGGAGCATGAATGACCTGTATTTGTTCGAGGTGAGTTTAGTTCTTACTACCTCGAACATTAAGATGGAGCATAGTTCTCTCGTGATTAGATACATTTCAATTTTAAAAGTATTTAGGAGATTGAGAATGTATTTCCAGCTCCATTATTATTAGTTTACTTTGTAGGAAAAATATTTTTATACAGTCATAATGTGTGGTGATTTGGCATATCTTCTTTTATATGTGCAGGGATGAGCTTCTCACATATCTTATAACCTCAGAAAGAAGGAAACCCTTAAGTCTATGCTATCACCCAAATGTCGTTTATTGTTTTATTTTCTCATATGAAAGTATTATTAGTAGTATTTAAGAGTGTGTGAAATATTGTTTACTATTTTGATAGGTCATTAGCTATCCATTAAGAGACTGTATTTACTGTAGGGAATTATATGTAAGATCACAATTCAGAAATTGATACATAGTTTAGCTGAGCATAGCTCACAGCTGATAATCCAATCAATAATTATTTTAAATCTAGGATTTATAATTGAATCCAAACAAGCAATGCACATCATCTCTGGTTCAGGTTGAAGCAAGTCACCACTGAACTTTTAAAACCATGGTGTAAAAACTCATGTCAGGACCATAATAGATAATACAAATATGTGTGTGCATGAATATAGTTTCTTAATTATCCTATAAGTAGTAACTAGGAGTTAAGCATCAAGTTGTGAGAAATAATAGCTCATAAAATTAGTTATAAACTTAAATTGCAAAGTTGAATTAAATTTTAAAAGATGAGAATCTATGAGTGGAATAAAATGAAACACTAGTTTAGTTTTAGAAGGGCTATATGCTAAGTGCTTTAATCATAATTATGCTATCACGATCTTAGTATGGGTGAAGGCTGCTTTAGAAAGAAAACAGTTAATGTTAAATGAGATACCGCGCAGGTCAAAAATAGTTATCAAATAATTTATAGAATAATTCTTTATTTGTCCCCAGTAATAGTATATAAGTGCCACTGTGAGGATGAGGGCTCTGTCTAAGTTGGGATGGACTCTAAAAGACTTTTACTTCATAGACAATGTAGATCCATTTTAAATTCAGTTTGTAATCATGATTTGATTTTTTTTTATTGGATTGCTATGATGTTTTGTTCTATATTGTAGCATTTATTGTTTAATGATAATAAATATTTTGTTTGAATTATAAACTTTGTTGTTGTGTCTTAATTCTTGGGTATCCATTGATTCCAGATATCCATTGATTCCAGACATCCATTGATTCCAGAAATTTAATATATTAAATTTACAGAAAATATCCATGATTTCCAGTACAGATGTGTCATGAAATCTCTTTGATAAGGATTGCTACTACATTAATGTTTATTTATTTTTACCATTCATTCATTGAAACTTAAGAATTGATCTGATAAAACACCCATTTATATATGATATTATATTAATCATATGGCAAGCATCTGAGAGAAAATAAATAAATTTAAATTTTTAGTTTATCAAGTTTGTTGCATTAAGATTAATGTCATGAGTGAACATCAAATCCCCTTTTCACTCCTCATATTTGAATACATTCCCAGTCGCTAAGAAACTAGTCAAAATTTATTGTAAATCATTATTGCTTTTAAATAACTGTTTAGTAGTTACTAATATTTATTATTGTGATTAAGATTTAGGAATATTATCCTTAGTTAAGAATAGACATTATCTTACAGAATGTGAGTACGTCTATTCGATTTAAAGTCGCTGGGATAGTGTTCAGTGGTTTGCAATAAACTTGAAAGTGATTATTGGCTCCTCACCACAGGTCAAGACCCTGAGAGTGAGAGGTTTTCAAATAACAAGGTGATCATTACAGATATAGTAAGACTACAATAAGGAGTTATTGAGTTAATGATAATACTGTACATTATGCTCCTGTGTGGTTGTGAAAGATGGTAGTGTTGAACCCATTGGAAGTAGTGATGTGATGGAAGGACATAAACATTTAAAAGTAATTAATTGTAACTTGGGAGGGTGGTCTATGTGGAGATCAAAAAGATAGTTAATAGGTTGGGAGTGGGTAGTGACAACTCCTATTCTTCTTTTATTTTAATAAGATTTTAATATTTCTTGTGAGTCTAGTTCTTGAAGTTCTCTACATGGATTATCAACCTATTCCCATCAACTTAATATAAGAAATTAAGAACTGGATTGTTGTAGCTGCCATGAGAGATCATATAGCTGTTGGATTTGTATGACTTATGCGTGAGTTTGTGGAGGAAAGATGCTTTAATTTTTAATAATTTGACATTAAGTCATTTATGTAATAATTACGGAGCTAAAACTAAATATACTTTTTACAGTTTAAATCGTTATTATAATAATTATACAAAAATGTTTATTTTAAAGTGTTTGCAACTTGCTTCCTTCATGGACTGACCATTTGTCAGATGCTGATGATCTTGAGATGGTACTGCAACCAGTTGATGTAGTTACAATTTGGCACCCTAGTGAATACATTGTTACACATATACATTTGTAACTCTCTCTCTCCATCACTCCCTATCCACCTACATCTCTATAAGTCTAAGTTGGAAGATTACAGGAGTTTATGATTGGTTATATATATATATATATATTATCCATTCTTCAAAGAAAAACACAAACTGACATAAATACTTATAAATAAACATTTTAAATTTCCAAATAAGTCTTAGTAATCCATAATGTTCTGATCTTCATATTTCACAAAGTATCTAATATAAATAGGGCATAATTATCTGAATATATGATTATGGTTTTCCATTAATAAGTGATATGATTTTATACTAAGAGCCTTAGAGGATGATAATCCATTCATATAGTTATTATGCACATGTATTCACAATATGTGCTGAATATAGTTAAATTCTAGTTATACTTTATCCTTTGTGATCTCTGGTAATCTGTCACTACAAGAAAGTACATGCAAGACTAAAAGTTATTCATAATAAATCCAGTTAATAGGTACAAAATAATCTGATAAGTAATATCGAGATACTGTAACCAAGGTAAATAAAATGAACACTTTGACATTTCTTTATAAATAATCCTCTCATTTATAAATTAGTACTATTACTTGATTTCTTTATTAATATTATATGATAATATTTCGTACTAAATACACACATATATTTATTTGAAAGCAGATAGACATCCTTTGAACATTTTTGTGAAATAAAATAATTTTCGAAGACGTTCTAAAAGCTATTCGGTCATTACTAAGCCATTGATTTACATTTTGTTTGTCTGAAAAATAGAAGTCAACTTTCTTGTAAGCAGCCATTCCATGAAATTTCTTTACATAAAATTTCATAGATATATACATTCTTTTTCTTTCAAGGAAAAAAAAGTTTGTTGAGAGTTTAATCTTCTCTTGCAATAAAATAAAAAAATACATAAGGGAATATGCCTTTTTAAAAGATCTCTCTATAATACATTGGTCTCCAAAGTGGCGTATGCATATCCCAGGAGGTACATAAAGTGATACTTGGGGAGGATGTCAATATACTGTGAAATGTAATCTTATTTCAAATAGTAATCATTATTTTATTTAGTAGGAAAATGCATTTTATTAGCTTTTTAGCCGAAAATTAAGAATTTAAATTTAGCAGTTTTTTAGCAGGATTCAGAATCGATTCTGGCGGGCAAATGAAATTTTGGCCAAGAAAAACGTTTTTATTGGTATGGGGTGGTTATGTTCCTACAAGGTGAGAAATGTGGAGCTGAATGCTCTTACAGAACACTGATTAAATGAAAGGTGGAGATAATGTAATTTACTGGATACATTTGAACTTAATTTATTTTTTAAAGTAATGATTGTTACGATGTATGTACTGAATCAAATATCTGGTAACACTGTTTACATGCAGGACACTTAGTACCCCATTGTACAAGTGCCTTATAGACCATGTATTATCACTGAGAGAATTTTATGAACGGTATGAAACTTATACAGATAACGGTGTGTATTATAATCACTGTAATTAGTTAACTCTTAAATGTTATTGATTTTAAATCCCTCATAAAATGAAAAATGGTAATAAAAAAACTGCCTGCAAAGAAACTGCAAATTAAAGATTATTCTGATAGTGCTTCTACTTCTAGTGCACAAACGGTATGGGTGTACAAAAAAATTGTACCAGAAAGTTTGAAATTATCAAGCAGACTACTTAAAATTTGGGTTTGCATCAAAAGTATTCAACAATGAATTCCATCCTATATGTGTATTATGTTATGAGATGCTATCTAATGCTTGTATGAAGCCATCAATATTAATAAGGCATTTAAAAACTAAACATCCCGAACATGCACAATATTTAAAAATCAAGCTAGTAACTTAAAAAAATGTGTTATACATAATGATACATGCTCTCTTGAGATTTCTTTCTTAATAGCAAAAGATAAAAAGCCACATACCATTGGTGAAACACTTGTTCTTCCTTCTGCAATAAAAATGGTGCAAATAATTCACAAGAAAGAATATGCTGAAAAATTAAAATGTATTCCCTTGTCAGCAAATACCATTTTTAGGCATAATTATTGCTGATAATTTAAAGAAACAATTATTAAAGCAAATTAGTCAATGTGGAAAATTTGCTATACAACTGAATGAAAGCACAGATCTCACCCACTTTGCTCTGTTAATGATATTTATTAGATATTTTTTAATAATGAATTGCATGAAAAATTACCTTTTTCTGAGCCATTTAGAGAAATATATACAGGGGAAGACATCTTTTCAACAGTAAACAATTTCTTTGTTACAAATAACATTTTATGGGAAACCTGTGTAAGTATAACCAGTGACATATTCAAGGCAAAGGTAATTGAAATAGCACTCCACATGAAATTTCTACACTATTATCCATCAGCAAGCTATTGGAGCCAGAAATACATTGTGTGCTGCAGGATATCATCCTAGTTTATTTTGTAAAAACAAGACCCTTGAATAGAAGAATATTTTTGATAATATACAACGAAATAGGCAGTAACTCTGAAAATTGTCTGTACCATATAGAAGTTTGTTAGTTATTTTAAGGGGAAGTGCTAAAAAGAGTTGTTGAAATGAAAGATGAATTACACATTTTTCTTTTGGACAAAGATAAGAGTTCAAAGTTTGCCTGCTTTTCAGTGACAATATGTAGCTGTTGATAGTATGTTACTTAGCTGATATTTTTAAAAAAGTAAACATGCTCAATTTGTCTCTTCAAGGAAAATGTGACATTTTAACAATGACTGAGAAAATAACTTCATTTTGAAAGAAAATCATGATGTGGAAGGAGAGAGAATTTAGAAAAGGGATCTTTAGAAATGTTTTATCATTGTGTGATTTTGCTTCTGAAAATGAAGTAAATGTGGAACAAATTAAAAAATCATATACACCTGGGTCTCTTTTTACGCGGACTTATTTAACACGATTTTGAAGTTACGCGATTCGTGTTTCACCGGAAGTCGATTTCCGATAATGCGCTATTACTTTAAATAATAAATTTTGCGCACTTACGTTATATTGAAAGTAATAGCACATTATTGGAATTCGACTTTCATCTTAGTAATTTCAATATTTTCAGTGCTTATAATAGTAAGATTTTGTGCAATAATGAAATTAAATTCATGATTTCCACATTTTATGTATACACATATTAAATTTTACAAGATTATAATGTAAATTTGTTCAAACATTGTGCATGTTAATTTTGCATTTTAAATCACATTCTGTTTTTGCTTTCTAAAAAAGAATGTAATCAATTATTATTTTCTTATTAATGACACTAATTATTAACGTGATCTTAAATTCCAACGAGAGCTAAATGGTTGTATGTCTGGATATCATGAGCTTCATAAACAATTAATAAAATCATCATCTCAAAGATTAATTACTAATTACGTTGTCACCAGAAAATCATAATAATTAAAACATGTATAAAAAAATGTAAATTATTGTACTGAAAATTATGCATAAAAATATATTATTTTGAATAAAATTAAATATTATAGTTTAAAAAAAGTTTGACTTGTATCAATTTTTTTCAAATTTGAAATTTTTTATTAGTCATATTTTATTTCCTTATTTTTTTTTTGTGCGAATTTTAAAGTAATTTTACGTTGGTGCTTTGCTTTTAGGCGAATTTTGAAAAATCACAGACCGCATCCCCCCTTTTTCAATGTAAGTTACGTCTATTTTTGCGCGATTTCATTTGCGCGTGTTTTCTGAGGAACCTATCTATCGTGTAAAACAAGACCCAGGTGTATCTATATTTTTAAAAAATTTTGAGACCGAATTTTGTAACCAATTTACAGATCTTCTTAGTATTAAAATAGAGTTTCAATGGGTCATGAATCCATTTTCTGAAAATGTAAAAATATATCATCTTTCCATTATAGCTCAAGAACAGTTAATTGACATGAAAGAAAGAACAATGTTACAATCTGAATTTAAAGAAAAATCTTTTCATAATTGGTGGATGAAATTGAAAACAGAATATCCAGATATAGTAAGCACAGCAATTAAAACCAAATACAGAAATAAATTAGAATTAGAACCAGATCTTTGAATTACATTACCAGAAGGCATCAAACCAGATTTTTTGACATTATTAAACAAATGCAATCACATTGCTCACATTGAATTCTAATTCAAAATGTAAATCTGTTTAAAATAAATAAATAATTTGATTTTTGACTGCACACACATGTTATATTATAGGGGGTACAACTTATAATTATTTTTATCTTAGGGGTATGTGATCAAAAATGTTTTCAGATCACTGTTCTCTATCATATAGTTGAATAGTCTGATCATTGTTGCTATAGTTATCTATTCAATTTGGTTGCAGTTATCTTTACAAGTTTTTATTAATCAATTATTATTGTTGCTAGACTTTAATTATAAATATTGGTTACATGCACATATACAAATATTTATACATGTGAATGTGTTATTTATTGTTTACTCATTAATATTTCTACTGGATTGTAGGTCTACATATATATATATATGTGTGTGTGTGTGTGATGGCTTTAGAGTAAACTAATGAGCTAATGTTTAATATATATATATATTTTAATGTCTGATCTTGTTTTGGTTTGGAGGGACTTATCAGATGGTACAATATATAAATAAAATACCATATACACCTTAGATAAACCCTTTTCCAAGAAATTTAATAATAGAATTTATTTTTCCTTGCTTACAGTTTCTCTGATGATGATTGCTGCACAGTGGACAGTAGAAACTGTAAGCAAGAAGAAATAAATTCTATTAAATTGCATTGGAAAGTGTTTATGTAAAGTGTATGTGGTATTTTATTTAATGTTAGTAATTCTTTATTAAAATACTTAATTCAACTTTTATAAAATGTTAACAATTTAGTTAAAATTGTCAGGCAGTTTATTAATGGATATACTTTCACCTATATCATTTCAATATGTATTTTATATGCGAAAATTTGTGATCATCAATCCTGGAACATCTTTAAAAATATGAAACACTATTACTTTAAATCTCATAATAGTATCAAGTTTCTTAAGAAAAAGAAACTAATAGCAATAATAAATTTGTGAATTAACAATGATTACGTGGAAGTTCTATTTATTTTCAATAAAATAATTTATCATAAAGAGAACATCTTTTTTTTTTTTGTAATTCTCTCACTTTAGAAGTTTAATAAACCTATGAAGTCTGTAAATAATAATCTCTTTTATAATAGTTTTAATATATTAGAATTTATCTATTTTCTAAAGATAGGCAAATAATAATTTTATTTTTAAAAAATGATAAACTGGCAATATATTATTTTTTTATCATAATATTTTCCGTTTTTATAAGCAATAGGCATATATTTATTTTTTGTTTTATGCATTTTAGTATTGTAAAACATTAACTGTAGAACTGCAATTTCCTCAAACACATTGAAAACATATACATAATCAGATTATTTGTTTATAATAACTGAATTTATGTAACAAAGCAGATTTTTTCATTTTTGAATCCTCCAAATTCTATAGGTATATAAAATGATTCTTTTAAAATGTTTTGTTACCACTTAGTAACTAATAAATGACACATCTACCTTTTATTATAAAATGAACCCAAATTAATATTTTATTTAAGATAATTGCTTAGATAGTATAATAACTTACATATTTTTTTCAAAAGGGCTTACAATGTAATGTTACATTGTAATTCTTTATTGGATTATAGAAAAAAATTATAACAGAAATGTTTCTTCGAAGTTGAGATTCTGCCTAGATGAAATATAAATGTTGATTATGTTTTTGATGTTTTAATGATTGATTAATTTTTGATTTAAATAATATATGGCAAACAATGAAAAAAATATATATATTTATAGTTATATATAAATAAAAACTGGATCCATAAAAAATGTTCCTAAATTTTTGAGTCTTTTTCACAGGCATATTAATAAGCATACATACTTGGTGGAACATTATTGAATAGAATTGAATTAATTAATCTAAAAGATGTTCATGGTTATAGAACGTTAAATAAAATTAAGGTTTTATTAGTCTTTCGGCTATTATTTGTATATAAATTAAGTACAGCATAAAAAAATAGTGAGTAAAAATAAAAATATTAAATAACAAATTCAATATGTAATTAAATACAACATGTGTGTATTACAAATTATTTTTTTAAATCCAATATTTATGATTCTTGAAAAGTCAAGATAAGTCACTTATGTAAATAAAAATACAATTCATAGTATTATTTTATATTTAGCTCTATAGATATGTTGTCATGACTTGGATAAAAAAATTTTTCAATATTACTAAATGTGTTTACACTATTAGTAAATAAGGATATATTGATTAAAGAATAAAATAATAGTTTTTACTTCACCTTTGATTGGTAATTAAGTGAGATTGTGCTTTACGCAAAAAAGTGAAGCTTGTCTAAATCTTATAGCGCTTACTTACTCTATATATAACATTTGTAAATACGAGCTTTATTAAAATTAGGTCATCTGACTTGATTTTTTTATCAATTTTATCAATATATATATATATTATTTTTAGAATGACTATTTGATATATTGCAATGATGTATTTTAAACTTTTCTATAGCAATTTTTTTCTGAAAGTTATCAATATTTTGACTAATTTTTGCACTCCATTATATTCTATTTTCAATTATTTACATCTTAATGAAGATAGTCAGTATTGTTCTTTTTAGAGAATTTTTTAAAATAATATTTATAATATAAGAAAAATCTAATTCTGTCATAAAAAGTATGCTCAAGTTGATCGTAACATCTTTAAGAAGTCTATTCATCCACCACTTTATATGAACACTTCAATCCATCAGGTTGCTTGTGTAATATCAACATATTTTTAGAATATTGCAAAAATTATTTGAGTAAAATTTTTTATACTTTCATATATTTTATAGAATACAAAATAACTTAATTGAAGAAATATTATTATTATTATAATAATATATCCAATTTTTAACTTGAAGGTGAAGTGCAGTGCAGTTCCCAATGTGCTATAATCGCCCTTCAATAATTAAGTTTTTTTTTCTTACTTAAAAAACTAAAAATATTTAAGCTAATTTACATTTTTTGCTGAATGCTTTCTTTTATCACTGACTAATAACACAATTTATTTAACAGTATTTCTAACCTTAATACTTAATATTCTTCATATTGGCTAGAATATCATACTTTATCAGTATAGTGCAATACTAAAATTAAAAGCATGAAATTTATTACACATTGATTTATATTTGACTATTACTTTAGAAATTAACATATCTCTTTACAAGTTTAACTATGATTATATTATATATATACTGTATTTATTTGGCTTACATATTGATAATAATGTAAAAATTATATCTAATAAGAATTTTTGTTTTAGCATAGGTATTAATATGTTATTCATATATAGAGTGGTAATGATTTTTCATATCTAACCGGAAATGATTGTAACTGAAAATCGTTAAAATAAACGAGAAAAAAACGATATGTATTTCAATTTTCAAAATATTTTATCAGATATACATTTTAAAGTTAATGGTTTAAATAAGGTTCAAACATTGTAAAACTTGTTACTGGATTTTTTTTTTCATTTTATGACAAGTCTGTAAACTAAAATTTGAAATTGAAAGTTAATATGACAAAATTTTTGAAAAGAAAAATGAGATCGTTTCATATTCGATGACAAAATGTAATCAGAATTATCAAATGGAAATATGGTGAGAAAAAAAAGTTTGCAGAATATTATTGTATTTCGAGATTTTTAAAAATTAAAAATGGTTCTAATTCTTAAAAACCAGTTTTAAGAATTAAAATATACTATTAAAAAATAAAATTAAAATTATGATATCAATAAAAGTGTTAGAAAAATGTATATATATAATATTGAATATGCGCATGCGTGCTGCAATCCTAACTTTTTATCCCCATTTATTATTTCACATTTAATATCATTTTCATTTATCTTTTAATGACTTCACATATTTTTATCCAATTGAAATAAATTTATTTAACTGCTTTAATAAAGAATATATAAATAATTAAAAGATTTTTATATACTTGAAACACTGAAAATATTTAACGAGATATTCATAGATTTTTTTTTCTTGAATTCAGCTATCATATAATTTAGCATATAACTAATTGTATCATAGCTTATAAAAATAATTTTAATGGGAAATATACATGTTTTGTAGGCAAATTTCAGATATGATATAACTAAGAAAATTACACATTGAAAACTAGCAAAAATAGTAGCAATGCGATACACTGTGGCTTCTCTTTTATTGGTCAAGAATCTCTCAACCATTATACCCACAGAAACCTGTTAGCCATCTTACCTTCCCTTTCAATTCCTCACCCTAAGTTTTTTCTATAAACTCTTTCCATTAAGTAATGCAACTAATGCAAACTGTAGTAATCAATGGATACCAAAGTTTGAATTTCTATCTAGTGCTTACTCATCCAATAACCCCAAACTCATTCAGTATCATTAGACTAGTTTCTAGCTTGTGGCTTTATCAGTGAGTTGCCTTGGATCTGAAATTCACTGTACCTAGATCTTTGGATCATGTGATGTTTTAATGATAAAAAATAGTGCTGCATTAATTATTTGGTATCTAAAAGACCATGCTTATCTGCTAATTATTATCTACAATATATTTTGGGAGAATGTTATTTAATTATAAAAATATTTACAAAGTTATTATATTTTCAGTTTTTGTTCTAAAACAAACTAAAGAAATAAACTAAAAGTTGATTTATTTTTGTTTAAAGGTAGATTAAATAGATGCTGTAAGAAAATGGTATGATTTTAGTTGACAATGTTTAGTTTTTAATTGATGCATTGCTTAGTTATATCATAGCTTACAATTTAACTATAAAATACACAGGGAATTCTCATAAAAATTATTGTTTATATTTAGCATATATGTGATCAGTTTTATATTTTGATTAAAAAAATATTACAAAAGAGAATACAATATTTTTTAATATGTATTTTATCAAAAGATAAACTATCAATGATTGTTTTAACATTCTGAATATATGTGATATTCTCAACACAGCATACATAGTGATTATAACATAATACCAACAAATCATAGATATGATTTATAGTTTGTAAATGTGAAGAATGCTGACATTCATACATTATTCAATCATATCACTGTTTAAATAAATAATGTGTTGAAAACACATTATTGTAGTTTCTAGAATAATATCAATCTTTATTTTACTAAATTTTTAGTTACAATTTTTATTAAATTGTTAAAAATAAAATAATTTTATCTCTATTAATATGTGAAACAATAACAGAACTTTACTAAATTATAATGTAAGTTTTATGTTGACTAGATATTTTTTTTAAGAACAACACAATCAGTTATTGATATAATGTGCTAAAATATGTTTTTTTATAAAATAAAATAAAAAAGTTATATTATTTATCCAAAAAGAATTAAAAGGAAATACAAATAAAGAAAAATGTTTTAGCAAACAAGTTTTTTTTTTTTCATATGTCATAGCATCGGCCGGGATGCAAACCCACAACTGTCTGCAACCAACTACTTGCTTGCATGGTGGCTGCGACACCTCTCGACTAACAATGCAAGACGTTTTTCTATGGAAATTTATAATATATTCTATAGTTTTTTATGAAAAAGTTCAACTATTGATATTGTATATAAGAAAATTGTATATTATAAAAATAAAGAATGAAATGTAATACAATTTTAATATCAAAAACATGTTTTAAAATTTGAAAATGAATTGAAAGGAGGAAGTAAAAACAACAGTTTTGCCAAATTAAATGTGAAAAAAAAGATATTTATATTCATAAATTTTATGGCTTGCATTAGATTTTTTAAAAAACAATATATTTTGACTTATTATAATCTGCAATATTGAATCTTAATGCATTAAAAAATCTCTTAAATTTTTTTTAGTTATATTAATTATTTACAAACTTTTTCTATTTATCTTCTAGCCAAAAAAATCTGAAAGATATATCAACTATAATAATGTTTGCAAAAATGCTTATTTCTAATGTTTATTTATATCTTTAATTATATAACGTTGTTTTAAATGTATTAATTTAAGTGGTATGTTTGTGAAAGATTTTTAATACTTTCTATGGAGGATATAAAATATACTTTGAAATGAAATGAGTGGATTAATAAATTGATGATAAAAATAAATACAAAACATAATTGCAAAACAATAATTAATAATGCATATGAACAATCAAAGCTGTATGAAAATATTAAGTTTGAATACTTAATCCTGAATTAAGTACTAAAAAGGAATTATTAAAGTTTGTCAATATTTTTTTTTTATGGATAACCATAGAAATGTCTAATTTATTACAGACTTTGCACTACATATTGTTATAATAGATTTATTTTTTTTATTATTATCATGCTGAAAGAAGATAAATATTTACATTTTAAAATAATATAAATAATAAAAAAGGATGAATAAAAATTGTCATTTTCCTTATCTAAATTCTTTAATAATTATTATCAATATTTTAAGTGAATTAATTATCATCGTTATATGAATTATTTGGTACATATTAATTGAATTATATTTAATTGAGTTATTATCTAAACTTATAATTTAATCTAAAATAATTCTTATTAAAAAAAACCCTGACATTATCTCTATGCTCTACATTCATTATTAAATTTGTATTTTGTTAATAATTAGATTTTTAATACAATTGTTTTATTGATTTTTAAAGTTATTTAAATTGCATTGTTGTCTCATAGATAAATATAAGACTATTTGATAAAGTCTTTTTAGACCTAGCAATATTTCATTAATATTGAATTGATTAGTATTCATTCAATAAGTCAGAGGAAAGTAGGGTTTTATAGCATAGGGTACTCAATTCTCAAGAGAAAAATAGGCAAAACATGGAAGAAAATAAGGCATGTAAAAGAAATAAGAGAACATGCATTTAAGAAGCAAATAATTTATAATATTAACAAATAAGTATATATCATGCCATTTACATAAGTGTATATAGACATAAAATATTCACCATTTACTGTTGAAAAGAAAAAAAAACATACATTTTAGATAAATAAATAAAAAATAGTTCAAAAAGATTTTTCTATAAAGGGGGGGGGAGTTAGCTCAGATAATTTAAACCAGTGGTCTTCAACCTTTTCACACCTGCGGACTGGTAAAAATAAGGATAAGGTTTCATGGACCAGCAGAAGTCTATAGATAAATTTTCTTAAAGATGTAAACTGCATATCCTTAGATGAGCATAATTGTTATAACTGATCAAAACAACAATGTTAAAGATACAAAATGCAGCTATATATATATGGAGTTTGTATAATAAAAAACTTTTTTTTTTAATTTTGAATTTTTTTAGAAAAGTAATAAAAAATTTAATTCTACCCCCCCTCCCCATAAACATCTGTGATAATTAGAAAAACAAATTAATTTATAAATGATTGATTAGATTTTGTTTTCGTTCTGTTTCTTTTTTTTTAATTGGGTAAAAATAAGATGTAAAAATTGTTTATATTAATTAAAAGTTTAAACTCTTATTATTTTGTTATTACAATCTTTCCTACCAGTCTACCAACGGACTGGTAAAAAGCTTCTGCGGCCGGCACTGGTCCATGGACCAAGGATTGAAGAACACTGATTTAAACTAATCTGTTGATTACAAAGATAAGCAAAAATTTATTCAAAAATTACTTGCATGAAAAGTTACTGGCATTTGTTGTTCTTGTTTTGTTTTATTTTAATTTTAAAATAATATATATAATGTGCTGTGGAAAGAAATACAAAATCAAGTTACAAGGATTGGATTTATCTTAATACCCATGTGACTAATAATAGATATTTTCATTTACAAAAATTTATCAGTAATTAATATGTTGTTTCAAAAAAAGTTATAGTAAAATACACTTGGATAAATTTTAAAAAATTAGTTGGGGTGCACTCTTCAATTACCATGGCTAGGAGGATATATCTTAGCAATTCTAAAAAAAAAAAAAACTTACTTGAAATTCAAAGTCTAATAGCAAGCTATTCAGCCCTAGAATTTTTTTATCAGAAGAGAGCAGCTTTATGTACAACATTTTTGAAATGCCTTTGTTTACTATTTTGACTATAGAATGTCTAACTCTTTGGTGGTCCTATCATTAAAATAACCTGAAAACCTTTTATTGGGGCTTTAAAAATAAAAAATGAATTAAAAAGACTCTTTATATCTCAGTTTGTAAACCTGCTTGAAATTTAAAATTGTAGCTGAATTTCAGATCAGTTCAGAATCTTTATTTTTGCAAATTTAAAAAAAGGAGGGAAAAATTGGCATAAATTATATTAAAATTGCGGATGATCCTTTAATTTATCAATCTAATGTATATATTTTAGTATTATTTTTTGTATATATATATATTTGTAATATGTTTTATATAATTTATGTACCTTTGGGTACTGAATCAATGTTTTTTTATGTATTTGTAGATATTTTTACATATCTCAAATAACATTTAAACATTAGCTTTATAAATCAAACTTTTTAGATATATTTATTAATGATTTTTAAAAACTACAAATAAGAAATTATGTAATAGATATGTTAATAAAAAAGCTAAATCTTTGAACCACAAAATCTAAATCATTCTATTCTAAAATATAATAGCAATTTTACATAAATTTATAATGGGCAAATGAATTAATGTGTGAAAGTGAATAATGAAAAATTAAAATTGTTCAACAATAGGATTGATCTGAGTTTGACAATTATTTCAAAGTCATCCTTATATATACTAAAATGATCAAATGCTTTAATTTTCTGAACTTTTATAATAATAATAATAATAATAATAATAATAATAATAATAATAATAATAATAATAATAATAATAATAATAATAATAATAATAATAATAATAATAATAATAATAATAATAATAATAATAATAATAATAATAATAATAATAATAATAATAATAATAATAATAATAATAATAATAATAATAATAATAATAATAATAATAATAATAATAATAATAATAATAATAATAATAATAATAATAATAATAATAATAATAATAATAATAATAATAATAATAATAATAATAATAATAATAATAATAATAATAATAATAATAATAATAATAATAATAATAATAATAATAATAATAATAATAATAATAATAATAATAATAATAATAATAATAATAATAATAATAATAATAATAATAATAAAGAAATCTAAATAATTGAAATGTTAAATTTATTTATCAGTAATTTATATAGATGTTAAAGTTGAGATGAGCACATATATATTATATTATTTTTATAGCAGTTAATATTAAAATCAGGCTTGAATTAATTAACTTTAATGGTTTTAAAATAAGGATTGCCATCATCATTATATTACACATTATTATATTGAGATTATATATATATATGCAGATGTGATATTCCTGCTCAGAAACTGAAAATACTGATACACATGCCCAATGCTGTTTTAGGATTTGATGATTTAATCACTATACATTTTGTATTGATATAATTATTATTTTCCAGGCTTAATTATTTATGCATGTACATAGATAATAGCTCGAGTTATCAGAAAGTATTTATCATTGTTGTTGTAAACCAGTGATCAGAAGCCAAATGACATCTACCTAATCACATGATTGTAGTGTTGAAGATTTATGATATTTTCTCATGCACATAATATCTTTATCTCCTTGTGAATAACTAAGTGAATTATTAATGAATATTGAATTATATTATTATTGTTAAATATAATGCTTTTATACATAGCACATATTGTATTTTAAGAAGATAGCAAGCATGATTCCATCTCTGTGTATAATAAGTCTTTGATTTCAATCCCTGTATAGAGACCTAACTCTTATTTGAACATGTTAAAAATCACATGATATTATGTATAAATGAATCTCTCAGAAATTATAGTATTATAGAGAATCAAGAAACTCATAAGATATACCATCATATATTGTATAAGTTAGCCTCATTCTTTATAGTGAAATGCATCTAAATGTTAAATATAAATTATTATATTGTGCTTGAGAAAGATTAATTCATTTTCTTTAATAGTCCAATATAAAGCTTAAAACTAATGTTTATAGTTTATATAATGATGCATTATTAATTATTTTTAAAACAACAAATAATATCATTTCTAATGTGATTGATAGTCTTTCATATCAGACTGCTTAACCCAAAGTTAATATTTTAAAAAACATCATTAGAGCAGAATTATAAGAACCCTTTCATAGTGATTCTTTAATGTCAATCTGATAAAACATGTAGATATCCGGGATTTTGAATTGTTTTAAACCAAGAAAGGTCCCAGAAAAGATAGTGTACTTGCAAAAATTTTACAGTTGACAATCTATTCATTAACACTATCCATACAAAAATTATTCCAAAAATTTGACATAAAAGTAAAACTATAACAGATTTAAAACCGAATAAATCTAATCCAAATAAAAAAAGTTCTCTCTCAATATCATTATTACATGTTCTCTATGAGTTTTTTTGAAAAAAATCATATTAATAATAATTTTTTCAGTAGTTGGGAGCAAATTACCTATAGAAGTTGTGTTTAGGCCAGGAAAAAGATACTGTGTATTGAAAATGCATTTCAAAATAAATTAAAATACTGCTGCTATCTTTATTCATCAAATCTCCACTTATGATTCTGTTTGAAAAAATGCTCTAAAAGTTGTTAATTTTTTCTAATTGCAGGAAAACCATCAATTTAATAAAATTTTCTCCAATAGAAAAACATTCAAGTGACACTAAATGCTAATCATAGTACATACAAAATTTATAAAATAATTTTACACAGGGCTCAGTTCCTCATCTACTTTATTTAAAATATTCATCCATGATCATCCCAAAGTAAAATGCCAGAAATTGATTGACATTAATGATAATATTTTGAGAGATTTCTTCCTGAAACATAAAAATCTATCAATAAAACATAAAAAATTGGAAATCTTTTTCATAGATAGGTCTTATTTCTAATCCAATGAAGACAGCATTCTTAATTTTTTATCTAAACATTAAGATATCATTTAATAATAGGAACATAATTTTTTTGTAATAATATAAAAACACAATTCTACCCATGCTATTTAGGAATAATCTTGAATTGTAACATAATTTTTTTCCTAATTTTTTTAAAACTAATTCAAAATTAATTTCTGGGAGTTATCTTCCTTAGAAAGCTGTCTTGAAGTACTTGGAATTGTAATACAAATACTTTACATATAGTTTCATTAGCATTGGCATATTCTGCTGGTCAATACTGAGTCCCTCCCTATTTAGAGAAAAAGTTCCCACATTAAACTTCTAAATACTCAATTAAATATTAACATGAAAAATGTTACTGGTTAACTCTAAGTCTGTCTTTCTGTGGCTTTCTGTTTTTCACATTTTTCTCTGCAGATATCAAAAGAGGAATTGCTTCACAGAAAATGTGTAATTGAAGATATAGTTTTGCCACCTAAGAGTCATCTCCAATCAAGTTTTTACTTTTGGATGTTTAACCAAGGATCTGCAACCAAAGAATTATGATGTAAGAAAATGAAATTCTTATAAAATTTTAAGCAAATTTCTTATTTTCCAAAGCTATATTTAATCTTCCTGCACATAACTGAAATCTCATCAATGAACTCAGAACAATCTATGGTTCTTACTCTCATCTGCTTTATAAATTGAATTTAACAAGTAATTTATGTAAATATTGACAAACAACTGTCAAATTTATGGCTATAGTGACAGAAATGAAGAACTTAAAAAAGCCATTGATGAATTTCTCTCCTGATTAAAATCACTACAGATTTCTTTATGATAACTATTAATAATTAAACTGTATTAAAAAATCCATATGTTAAATAATTTTTTTAAAAAACCCAAATCAAAATGAAAAGTCATATTGACTGGTTTTTTTTATAACTTCTGTATTTGGATATGATTTAATATGCTATAAAATAACTATAATATATTTTAGATATAGAATTACACTACTATTCATTTATGAATTTTAACCTTTTACTATTATTAAGCAGTCTAATCAAATTATTGATTCATTCTAGTAAATAATCTTCTGAATTCAATAGGTCTATATCTCATGTTCCAAAACTTTAATCATTCTAATAAATGATGAAATGTGATAATATCTTGGACTATTTCCATTATCTATTAATAAATTTTGGAATGTGTAGAAAATTTTAAACTTTATTTAAACTTCTCAAATATAAACAATTTGTTAGTAATAACATACAAATAGAAATGCAGCTTTGTAATTATATATTTTAAATAGTATTATTTTCCATTCTTCTTCAGATGATGCTGACCAGTGACAATATTAGCATTGGAGTTGAACTTATACCTTTAGATTCTTGAATATTGAATTCTAAGGCAATGCTTTAAGCAACTGAGCTATTCTGTCAAAGACTCAGTTGATTAGAGCAATGCCTTAAAATTCAATATTCAAGAATCTAAAGGTATAAGTTCAACTCCAATGCTAATATTGTCACTGGTCAGGATCACAATGCCTGAAGAAGGATGGAGAATACAACACAAAATATGTAAATATGAACCTGCATCATTATTAACAAGTTGTTTGTATTTGAAAAGGTTAAATAAAGTTTAAAATTTTCCATACATTCAACATTTACCATTTCAGAATATTATCACATCTAATATACCATCATCACAAACCTTCAGGAAAATAATGTAATAGTTTATTTGCTCAGGAGGTCATAAGAAGTTCAAGCATCAAAAATGACAGAGTTAATCTGATATCCAAAAAAAATCTTGAGCTCAATCCACTTTGCTACTGTATGAAATCATAACTGGCCTTTAATCACTGAAAATATTGAGTCAGATATCTTCTCATAATATATAAATGCAATACAATATGGCGACTTATACTCACTGTTTTTTGATAACTTCTTTTAATATTTGATGTAATCCACTGTGCTTGTTTGATTTTTCCTTATTTGAGTCTAAAATTCTCTGCAACTATGTTGCAATAAATTTTGTAAAGAAGTTATATAAAACTGGCAGAAGATATATAGTTATGTAATTTCTAATATCTTTTTAAAATATTAGAATTATTTCTACATTCTTTTAATCCATCAAATTTTTTCGTATTCTTTAGACATTTGATATTATAACACTTAGCTCTCAATTGTTCTATTTTCTCACTTGTTTTTTTTAAATATTTACAAGGATTCCACAATTTTCTAGAACTTTTCCATTTTTCACACATCTATCTAATTGCATGATTCATCTTTTTTTTTTATAAATACTTAATATTTCAAAGCAAATAGATATATTTTAAACCATTTCCATTTTTTAATTGAATTGTCAAATATTTTTAGAAAAATTCAAACTTTTTTAAATGACATTCAACAGTTAATAATAAAACACATAAAATAATAATATAATACAAGGTTTCAAATATTATTATTCTCCTCACTTATTCATATTCTGGCCTTATATAAGGATTGAATTGGTAACTTTTTTTATTTATGAATAATTTAATGAAATATTATAAATAGTTATGTTGCCAAACACTGAATATATATAAAATAAAGATGGCTAATTAAACCACGGGAGCATATACATTAATTAACATTGCCTATTTTTAACTTAAATATTAAAAATCACCATATGAATATCTTATTAAACTGATATTTATTTTTGAGATAAAATAATGTTTTTGTATTGTTTTTTCTGTGCATTAATGTGTGTGAGTAGATTTATTTTTATTAATTTAATGCTTAATGTGATTTGATTAGTAAACTTCGTTACATTATTTCAGCATGTTATTGATAAAAGTCTTGGATATATTATTTATATGTGAGAGTGTGTTTTATAATTAATATATATATATATAACTACATCACTACAGCTCTCATGCTTAAACAACCCAATAGAATAGTGAAAATCTATTGTCAAGGCAATACTAATTATGTAGTAAATGGATTCTACTGCCAATTGTAGTATTTTTATTGTCTTAGCAACAGATTGCTATTATTCTATTGGTTTGTTTAAACATAAGGATTATGGTTGTTATAATTTGCATCTAATAAATGGCTATTGTTACAATTACTGTTTATATATATATATATAATAGCAATAAAAATAATAAATATAACGATAATTAATCATTATATACAATCTTTTCAATCTGCAGAAGTACTTTCGGTTAAGGAATTAACCAAAAGTACTTCTACTGATTGAAAAGACTGTATATAATAGTTAATTACCGTTATATTTATTATTTTTATTGTTATTACAATAGTTTTTTAATTAATGGAGAATTTATTTGTGTTATATATCTATCCATACGCTATAAAAGATAAAGTAGTGTGTGCATTCAAAATTAATAGAAAACTTTTTGAAATTAAACTATGAGCTAGATTTTCAACTTATTTTTATTATATATAAAAAAAATATTGTTATTGTTATATATAAAGTTTCAAATCATATTCACAATTTATTGACAAAGATTGTGACTTATTTAAAATTGATATTATTAAGTAATTAATCAATATTTTAAAATTCGCGGTGAAATTAAAATTACTACTACATATTTTAAGTAGTTGCTAAATCATTTATAATTGACCAATATTCATTTCTAACCTGATAAACTGAAAATAAATGGAAAAAAAGAAAATTTAATTTAGGCTTTAAATAATCTGTTAATTAAATCACAAATATTTATATATATACACTTTTAACTAATTGCAATTACAATTTAATAATCATATTGTATTTAAATCTATAATCATAGTATTTTTGTACAGCAAATTAAATTCACATTTGTATTTTGTAATTTTTCAAATCAGTTGGCTGTAGTACAAAAGAGCTAGAAGATTTATGGTGATCATTAAATAGTTGAATTTCTGATTAAACTTGGTATCAGTTGAGATTTCCGTCTGTCTGCACCATTGAAATAAACTCATTATACTTAATTACAAGGTTCAAATTAAGTCAAAATGTTATATTCCTTTGAACTTACTTTGTGAAATGCCTGGTAAAGAAATTAACTACAGGGTTGACCATAAGTTTCCATACATAGGAAAAATAAACATTTTTTATGAAAAACCATTTTTAATTATATAATATGCTCTGCATAACTGCCATTGGTTTGAAAACACATTTAAATATGTGTTCACCACTGCTGATGAACTCATATCTGCACTGCTGGAGTTATGCTTGCTATGACATTGATGATATGTTCCCTAATATGATTTATGTTTCATATCTTTTTCTGATACACCATGGCCTTCAAGTGCCACCAAAAATAAAAATTAGGTGGTGTGAGATCTGAGGATCTGGGAGACCATACTGATCAATCCAAGAATAGAGATGTATGTAAACTTATGGCCCACCCTGTAAAATAAATTTTAAAAAAAATTGAATCTAGACTTAAGTATGTTTTTAAATCAATTATTTATGTTTCTGTTTTAATAAATATGAATTTGGTATTGTCTTAAATCACTCATTAGTCTTGTTTATCAAGATTCACATTTATAACAACCCAATTATAGTTAGTTATTTCACTCTAGCATCATTTATATGGTCACCCATGGTACAGTGCTATAAAATTAGTATCTTCAGGCTGGTTTCTGACTCCTGCCTTTGTCAGTGAAAACTAGAGTTCAAAACTGGAACTAATGCACTTAACTATATAGAAGCCATCTTTTTACTTTTTTATACTATTCAAGCTAATATCTTAACATATACTATCAGGCAGTTATTTTTATTTGGATTTACATTAGTTGACTCTTTAGTTAAGTGAAAATTGCTCTTGGAAGCATAAAAATAACCGTATGAGGAAATAAGTAATTTTGTTGTTCCTATTCATATTATGTGTGAATACAATATGTTTATATATAGTTTTATGTAAGAGTGTACAATTATTAAAAGATAAAATAATAATCGTTAATTAAATCTGGATATTGATAAGATGGCCATCAGATGTATGTGTAAATAGAGTACCCACACAATTTTGTATCATAGTAATTCTGCTGAAAATAATTTAAAACAATAATTTACAAATACTGAGACATAGATTTAAATTGAGTATATTCTCTAAAGAAATAATTTAAGATTGATTTAATGTGTGCTTTTACTGAAAACCATAAAAGAATCTAAATGATTAAACACTAGAAAACTCCTAGAATTTGGAATTATATTTATCATAAATTAATGAAAGTAATGCTTAAAACTCATATATAAATTATATATCAATAACTAATATATATAAAATCTTATAGACACTTGAAATACAGTTATTATTGACTCAGTAATACATGATATATTAATTACCAAACTAAATGTTAAATAAAATTAAATACCTTTATTTCAAGATATGCTAATATTTGATACATCTGTTTCTATTATTCATTTTATTTATTCTTTAAACCTCTTTTCTTTCCATGACTAATGCATGAAGATTTCATTTATTCAATAAAATATAGACAGCTTTAATAAAAGATGAATTTTATTAAAGAAGAAATAAGACAATAATTTAACAAAATATAACATTTCTCATTCAATTCAATTATCAATATTAAAATTTATAAATCAATTTTTTTAAAAAATATAAATTAATATTTATAGATATAACTCAATTTTAGATTCCAATTTAAAATTAAATCTAATTTCAGATTATTGAAATTAAGAGATATTTTTAACAAGAATTATAAATGTTTTTTAAAAAATATTGGAGCCAATATGAAGGAAGTATTCAATCATAATTTGTTGCAGAACAAATTATATCATTATTTTTATTCTCATAAATATTAAGATTTTGTATATAAATTAATTATGATGTAGGTAAATCTTAAAAAAAAAACATGATTTATAAAGCTTTACTCAATAGAAAAATATTGGAAACCAGAAATTAACATATTTATTATATCAATAAAAAAAATTTAAATATAATGTTTAACCAAACTTTGAATAAATTTATTTTTATTGAATATTTAGACATATAAATTTTTAAATAATATATCTACCACAAGAATTTTACTCTTTGCAACAATAAAATGTGGAAAAATTTTATTTCTGTCACTAATTATAAATTCTGTATTGCATAGGGCATATTATCTATAGACCTTTCAAGAAACATCCCTAAAATAACTCTTTAATATCAGTGTAACTGGAGTTGATATACTATATAACATTTTATATATATATTAAGTAAAATAATATAATCAAGGAAATAAAATATGTAGTAGACATATTAATAAACTTATATATATATTGTAGCCTTTTTATTTTGATACATCATTGTATGGTTATAGTTAAAAAAAATTAAATTTCATATAATGATTAGTAAAAGCCTAGGAGAAATTGAAAATATATTGATTTTTTTTTAGTGTTAAACTTGAGTTAATTTTCTTTAGATACATATAATATATAAGTCATATATTTGAAATATAAATTGTGCTATTTATTTTAAAATAAAAAGTAAATAATAGTTAAAATCATGTAAGGTAGTTTTAAGCAGTAATTATAATTATTAAATATTAATATTTGCATAATTAATAATCAAGTTGAAAATTGCTATTTATTTATTGTTTTAAAATTATTTAATTAATGATAAAATAACTGAAAAGTGAGATGCGTTTTAATAGTGTGCACACACACATTCATTTAAAAATAAATGAAATTCACTTCCTGGTATAATATTTAAGTTGTTAATTATGAGTAAGAAATGTTATGTTTTTAATCATATAAATTTCATTAAAAAAATCATAAGTCAATAATTATAATAATATTGTATATTATAAAATTTAAGTATCAAAATTTAATATTAAACAAAGAATATAGTATTATTTAAAGATAATTTAAGTTTTGAAGTATTAAAATTAAGAAAATATTAATTTTATAACATTAATTATAATTCATTTTAAAAGTGTAGACAGAGTAATTAATATTCATTTTTTGCCAAATATCTGAAAGTAATTAACCAATCAGGTATTGTGAATTTTTTTCTACAAATAGAAGATAAGCAGGAAGAAAAATCAAGGAATCATACAAGAAGGAACAATATTTTATTCTCTTAAAAATTTTAAGTATAAATTTATTAAAATATTATTGTTTTAAAATTAAAAGTATTAATAATAATTTTAAAAAGCATACACTATATTTTAAAGGTTTATTTATTAATTCCATCATGGAATAAAAAGAAAAACTATCCTCATTGGTATTCTACATGGGCTAACTACTAACCTGTGATAATGGAAGGAATAAAAACTTTATTCAAGTAGTCAAATTGTACTTCAACAAGAAAAATTGCAGATTATCAAACTGTTTTGCTACATAAAATACAAAGAAGATGTAAGGAATTTATTTTTAATTAATTTTCATATGCATAAGGATAGAAAAAAATTTCTAAATAAATTTTGTCTTTAATAATGTTAGAGAATAATTACTTCTTTTCATTAACGTTAGTGACATTTCAATATATTAATTTATTAATGATTTTATTAGGATGATAATGGCCTTAGAGAAGAAAAATATAATGTAGACTAACTTTATTAAAAGTTTTTAATTACTAACTTTAATATTGTCTAGTTATTGGTAATCTGTTAAATGTTTTAAATGTGACTTATTCAGAAGAAAACTCTTAGAACTTTATAATTCTATAAGTAAATATTTTTGAAGTTTGAGGAAAGAAATGAAACTTTCAAAAATGTAATAAAATGTCTTTCTTAAAGTGCCATAAATAACTGTATAGATATCAGATATAAAGAAGAAGAAACTTCAGATGCAAGAAACTATTGTTATTATCAAATAATTCTTATTTGGATTTTTATTTATCTTTTCCAATTATGCTACAAATAATGGTGAAAAGCACAAAGGGGAGAGAAGGGAGGGAAAGAAAGCTCTTTTTTTGTTTCAAGCAACAATTGCTGAAGTTATCATACTAACAAGATATTCCTCTGGAAATGTGATTTATTTTATTTTCAAGAAGTTGAAAACATTTTATTTATATTATTTAATGGCATTGTTTCATGTGCTATTTTTAGATTCAAGTATTTTAAAATATTTTGTATATAAAAAAAAGAAATCAATTTGTTTTCTTCTTGATTATTTTTATATAATGCGAATGAAATGATGTCCACAAGATAGTCATCAATAATAATCATAAAATATTATAATTAAAATTATATATTATTTTTTGATAAAATATAAGATATTGAGTTATTGCATTTTTTAACATGGAATCAAGTAAAAATAAATAGGTATGAAATTAATAGAGTGTATATTTAATAAAAGTATATGATGAGGGATTGAATATATCTATAATAATATTAATATGAGTATATTACTATATGTATGATTGATCTCTTTATAAATTAAAGATAACTGATTTTTTATATTTATGATAAATTATATAAATTATTTGTTTGTTTTTTAGTCTTCTTTGTATATTCAAAAGTATTAAGGTGTTATGGGTAAGTTTAAATGTTATTAAAAAAATGAATAATATTTTAGATGATGTCAAGTATTTTATATAAAGAATCAGATTTGAAGTAGTGGTATGGGAAAGTAGTTTTATTTGAAGTTCTGTAGTGTTGGGATTGTAGTGATTAAGGTTAAGTATAATAGAGTATAGAATGAGTTAGAGTATTTATGATATAATGGATAATGACATTTTTCTAAAATCTATAAGAACTTAAAATAGTAACCAAGATAAAAATTAAAGTAGACATAAGATAATATGTGGCCTTAAGTTACATTCAGTCCATGATATCATTTATTAAAATTTTATAAGATATCCATCCCACACTTGTTATCATGAAAAATTGTAGTAGTATATACATCATATAAGGGAATTGAACATTTAAGTAATGATAATAGCTAAACTTTTAAATGATTATAAGGTAAATCCATTTACTGCAATAATCATGAAATGCAAAACAAATAGAATGCTAAAAGAATGTAAGAAGAAATATGGATGTTTTTATTGGATATTAGAGATCAAAATACATAATGAAAGTATGAAGTATATGAGATATGATATTGAAAAGAAAACCTGGTAATTATTCTTATTAGTGTAAGTAATATAACAAAGTGTCATATCTTAATGGATATTTTAAATAATTAAATATTTATTTTACAACAAAATAATAAAAATAGAAAGATTAAAATAAGTTATAAAATTATAATTAGATAATAATATAATAGGAAGATTAAAAGTAAATGAATGATAATATCAATATATATGTTTGTGAAATATTTATATTGTGATAAAAGTACAAATTGTATATTATATTGATATATTTTTAATACAAAAATATTGAGAAATGTATTAATATTACTAGAGTAAAGTATGGAATATACGATATCTTGTTTGTAAATAATTTTAAAGCGAAGTATATATTATTTAGTTTGTTATAATTATTTTATTAATATTAGTTTTATAAAATTTTGTGTAGTGTGTTAAATATTTTTTTATTAAATATAAGAGATGTGTAAATTATTTTAAATTTTATATTACTATTGCAATAAATGTTAATGTTTGTTTTTAAACTAATAAAGTGTTGAAAGTCCCTTTTCATGTTTCTACGTCATTGTTCATCATCCTTACCATACATATATTGTAATAATTAAATATATTTGGGATTATTGCACATCATCTAAAAGAAAATAAGAGATAAAAAATATTATGATTGTTCAAGGCATTTAATACTATATTTTAATATCAATTAATTTAAATTTTCATCTTTTTCAATGATCATAATGAAGAGTGAGAAACTATCATGCCATATAAAATTAAAAATAATTGTATTATAATACATGGTGATAAGAAATTATTTTAAATTTGTTTATGATAATTAATAGTAATAAGTAGTGATTAATAATTTTAATTTAGATTTTAGTCAATTTATAAAAAAATTTGATTAATTATTTTGAAAAAGAGTAATCAATTAGTATATTTGTTTCTTGTTTATTTTTTAATGTAGCTGAATATTAGTCCAATTCCTTCTCTATATTTGTTTATGTAAATTAATATATTCATTTTAATAAACAATAATTATCTGAGATGTTGACTGAGTTAAGGAATGTTAGTAAAGAAATGAAATACAATTATTTTAATAAGTATATGAATATTATTTTGTACTATAATTAAATTAAACAAGAAATTTTAATATTAAATTTAATTTGCTTAGATTGTGAGTCATGGGAGTATTATTGATATTTTAGTGGAATAGGGTTTTGTGACATTCCTATGCCAATGAAGGTATGCTTTTGATATATACTCAATGTTAAAAAAAGTACTTTACTGTATGATTAGATAGCAAGTCTCATGACTATTGTTATTTTAATAATAAATAATTTATTAATATTGATGTAATATATTAGACATGAATTGAGGAATATTGGTATTGTTAAAATTTTATGTCAAAGAAAGAAATCTGATTAGACTAAAATAGAAGTTTGTTAATTATATCTACCACACATCATAGTAGATGGTGGGTGATCATCTAATTAGGTTATGATGTATATGTATAAATATTATATATAGAGCTTGCAAATAAACTGTCAACAAGCTTTGCAGAATATCCCCAACCCCAGACCAGTTTCTGCTACTGGTTTCCTCAGAGAGATGCTAGGATATTCAAGCATTAGATTAAAAATACTAGGACAACCCAAGCACTTTATCTAATGGATAACTATTAAGTAGAAAATCAGAAATTTTCAGATATCCATATGTTGTCCAATCTAGCTATCCAACTTAAATACCCATATGGGACTGAACTAAGTTCAGATATACCATATATTAATAGCTTTAGCAATATAAAATTACCAAAGTCATAATAGCAAAAATAAAATTCTTGAATATCCTAGCACCTCACTGAGGAAGCCAGTAGCAGAAAGTGGTCTGGGATTGGGGATATTCTGCAAAGCTTGTTGAGAGCTTATTTACAAGCTATATATATAACATTTTAATACAAGCTTGTTAAATTAGATCATGTGACGTCTGACTTGATTTATATATATATTTCAAATCATCAATCATAATGTGATGTGATATAGCTATTCCTTTATTGAAATCAGGAATCTCTCAGCCAATATATCCAAGAAAAATATGTTAACCACTTTATTCCCCATTCTAAGTTTCCCATATTCTTCTCTATTCTGCTCTATCCCATTTCTACAACATCAACTTTTTCCAGTTCATGGTCTTTGTATCTAGATCCCCTTAATCTTTTTCCAACCCGAGCATAAAAACCAATAACCTACTTTCTGTATAATCACTTGGTTATATATTTATTTTTCCACAACACTCTTTCTGTTTGTGTTTGCATTCTATTAACAAATGCCTAATATTTTCCATGCCTTCCTTACATAACCTGCAGACTAAATCAGCCATATTTCTCCATTTGTATATACTTCCTTGTTACTAGCAATCCAGTTTGAGCCTTAAATAGTAAACTACTTCCCCTGTATTATCATAAATTAACTCACATCTAATATTCTGTTCACTTCTATATATATTTACACTCTTTTTATTCTCCATACTAATTCTCCATCTCTTCAGCTATCTATTTATTATTAATATATCTATTCTTCTACCCCAGCCTTTGCCACTATAACTCTCAACAATCATCTTAATACAATCATCCCACTCTTTGTACAAGTATACTGACATAAAGTCTTTATCCAAATCTTCTGCATACCCTATCATCTTTTTCATTCATCTTGTTGCCTGCCCCTTACTCATAACCCAATTAAATACTATTTTGGACATTCTCTTACTATCCCTAAATTGCAATCAACCAAACCTATTCATTTTACTTTATGTATGTGTCATATAAAAACTTAGCTATCCCATTTTTCCTAGAAATGTCCTTCTTTGTCATCCATACATCAGCATTTAATGCATGTCTTCCTACTTCTGTTAGCACTTTTTCTAAGTAATCTAACATCCCTTTGTTAACCCATAACACATCATTATTATAGGATAACTTGCTTCTGTCATTCCCTTTCATACAATCCTTGCTACATTATATTAATTATTATGAAGACACTGTTAATTTCTTTATCAGTCCCTTTCTTTTCTTTGCTTCCTTTATCAATTTTTTTCTATTTCTCTAAGCAATTCCTCTGATTACTTAAGACAATTCCCAAATTACTTAACTTTATATCCCCCAAGAAAAATTCTTTCCCCAGCATTTATCATTACTTTTGATTTTTCTTTACTAAATTGGATCCCCATCTCTTTACCTACCCCTGCCCAAGTCTTTTGCACAACTTCCATATCTTCTCTATTTTCTGTGCATAAGAAAACATCAGCAAATAAAAGACCTGATAATGTAGATATTCTCTTGCCATCTGCTAATGGTATCTTCATCCTTCTGCCTAATCTTTCTATTGCTCTTTCCATTTCTCTCTAATATAACAAAAACAAAATAAGTGGCATAGGGCATCCTTGCCTTAGTCCTACTTCATTTTTTAACTCTGTGTCTATATTTTCTAATTGATACATATAATAATTATTTTATACAATCTCTTAATAATATCCACTAAAGCCCCATTCATTCCCAAATTTACTAAACTTACCCATAATCTATTTCTATTCATTCTATCACATGCCTTCTCTATATCTATAAAGACCACATATAATTGCCTACCTGTGTTCCTACTCATTTCTTTAAGTTGTGTGATTACAAATAAATTATCTCCTATATGCCTATCCATTTCTAAAATCCACTTGCATTTTTCCCACTATATTATTTTCTTTCATCTATTTTGCCATTTTTTCATCCACCATTTATGCAAAAACATTATACAACCCTGACATTCCCACTACAGTCTATAATTGTTTATCTTTCTATGGTTTTTACTCTTTCCTTTAAATAATAGCCTCACTCTTGTATAATTCTAACTATATAAAAATTCTGGCTTCTCTGCCAAAAATGGCATAATAATATATTTAATTTTGCCCTATTTAAAATTCATCACATCTCTGCTGCCCATCTATCTAAATATCTTGCCTTCCCATTTTTCAAATTCTTCCCTGCCTCATTCAGTTCATTTTCTGTAAAACCAATATTTCCATTACTCTTATCCATTTCTTCTTTCTCCCTCTTTTTCTTTTCACTATAACACACCTCTACTTTTCCCAGATCTACAACATAAAAAATATTTTATCTATTTTTTTATGTTGTGATCTACGAAGACTCTAGACAGTCGAAACTGTTAAATAAATAAAATTATTTGCTTAAAGTGTTAAAGGAGTGTTGGTGAGTTTATAGTGAAATTTCCATTACTGTGTGCTTTTATGATAGTTATCATTCTGTCCTTCACATCTAACATCTTTTCTATATCCATTACATAATTATTTAAGATTGTCTCTAATTCTTCTTTAGAGCTACACATTTTTTTTCATCTTTTAGTAACACTATTTCTCTTTCCCTTACATTCCTTCTTTTAATACATTTTCAAATTTTTTTACTCCTATCTCTTCCACTTTTATTAATATCCTCCAATAATTTACTATTTAATTTTATTCTCTGTCTCTCTAATTATCTGTTTTAGCCAACTTTATTAGAGATTGTTTTTTTTTTTGTTTTTTTTAATCAAAAAAATGTTTATTTTAACTTATTAGTTACATTGGAACTTTTAAAAAAAATTTATAATCATATACAATAATGAACTATTAGTACAATTACTCATGAGCTAAATCACCCAGAGTGACCATTTAATCATGTAAATATATCTATGTTAGCATGCCAATAATACAAATAAGTTCTTATAAGCAAAATTTGCCTAAGGTCATTTCTACAAGATAACTTTTAAAACTATGTTTTTAAAAGAATTATTCAAAATCGTTAAACAATGTCTTTATAATTATGTTCTTGCAATTTTGTTAATGTCTATTAGCTCCCATGTACACTTTATTATTGTTTGTGAGGCAATCCGATAGTCTCTTTTTTAATTTCTTTAAAATACTATTAAGGGATCCATGCAACTTAAATCAAACAAGAGTGAAACCCAAATTAGCCAAATACTATATAATAGGAAGGTGACACTTATTATTTTCCCAAAATTGCCTGAACTAATACTCTGAATCAGTATCATCATCAATGGGTTTTTCCTTTTGAAAATTGAATGAATTATCATTCTGCAGTCATTCAATTTGATACATCTGTTAAAAATGTGTCCACTAGTCTTTTCTTCTATACTGCATAAAGTGCACTTATCCTCAATTGACTTGTAATCTCTGTTTTTTACCAAAATGCTACCTGTGGGAAGTGAATCAAGATTGATCATAACCAAAAAATTAAAGTATTTTGGCTCCAGGCACCACCATTTAAATTTTTTTAAAAAGGCAAATATGATTATGTTAAGAGTTGAACTTATTGGCATGAATGAATCATAAATGAGGTTATAAGTCTCCCAGTATCTAATTTTTGTGGGTTTGGCCTGGTTCAGAACTAAATTCATTTTTGTAATAACAGTTAAAAAAATCAAACAGCAACAATTCCCCCTAGGAGGGGGAGTATCTGTGGTCAACACTTTAATCAGAAAGAAGTTTTTGAAATTATATTAAGTCTATAAAACAGATTGAAAGCATGCTGGTGACAAAATACCTGTAGTGAATGTAGCACCAGACCATTCAATTAGTAATCATTTGCATCTTCCAGAGGCTAATTGCTACAGTTCTTCCTCACCACAGTAGGCAAGAAAAAATTGTGCTTATTCCATGAATGAATTTTCCAGTGAATTTCACAAATGCCATGGAATAACAACATGTTAAGGAGAGTCATCTTGGCATATAAGGAGGTGTAAACTTTTCTCAAAGAACCAATAATTTTGTTAGTGGCTGTCATTATTGAGTTTTGAACCTCCCTCCTTATTGCAAAAGAGGAGAGGTTAAAGGCCATGCTGAGAAATGGGGGGGGGGGGTATTTGCAAAGGAGGAAGGGATGCCATCGCCTGAGGACAATATCCATGCCACTGACTTCTCCAAATTGAAGCATAATCCTGATTCACTAGAAAATTGTGACATTAATTTCATGAGCCCAGGGATGTACTTACGGATTAGTAAAAACACTGCCAGGTCATCCATGTATGAGATGGGATGTATGTATTTTTTAATACTGGGAATGAAAACTCCAGGAAGATTCTGTTCAATGGATATTAGGAAGGAGTTCATGTATAAAATAAATAATGAGGGCACTCAGAGGATGTCCCTGAGGGATAGATTTAGTTGGGGTGAAAGATTTCAATAATTTTCCATTCAATGATATAGAAATCTGGCTATTCATCAGAAGATTATAAATAAAATTAATAATGCCAGAGGAGTGGTCAAGTTCACCCAGAATGTCCAGCTGCACTACGATGGGTTTCAATCTTCTATATCTTCTTGTATCGTCTACTATTAACTTAAAGAGGCTAATAGCCTCACAGTAAACACTCCTTTTTGGCAAACTGGAAGGTTGATATATGTAACAGAATCTTGTCCTGGAGTTTATCTTTGATTATGGATTCTATAATTTTGATTATCAATGGTATCATGGATATAGAGCATAGATTCTCAAGAGGAAAGGGATAATCCTCTCTTGAGAAATGGCACCATAGCAGTCAGATAAAGCCCATCAATTAACAGTGGGTGGGAAGCAAGGAAGTTCACCATATTTAGGATTGTCAGTATAGCAAAGGCTTGAAGGTGTTTGAAGATGAATATTAGAATACCATGGAGACCCACAGGTGCATTCTATCTGGCACTGAGACAATTTCAGCATGAATATCTGCCTCATAAATTGTTTTCCCATTTAATATTAACTTCTTTCTCACTTTTTATTCTTAAAGCACATTTATATACTTTGCATGCTTTATTCTTCTTTTTTGCTAATTCTCACCTTAATATTACTGTTATTGTTCTGAATACTCTCACCTCAAACCTAATATGCCACTTTTTCTACTTCACCATACTAATTTTTTATTTATTCCCAACCAACTTTTCCATAACATCTTCTACTTTTATTTTAGTCTTCTAGCTTATTCTTATCATTCACTCTCAACCCATATATTTCACTATCCTTTCTACTTTTATGTTATTTTCTCTCATATTACTGTAAAAGAAATTATGATCTCTATTACATACTCTCTTCATTATCAAAAACTTTAATTTTCCGCACTTTATTAATTCCCTCTTTCTTTACTAATATATAATCTATTGTGTGAAATGTATTATTTCTAGATCATGTGTATTCCCCTCATAAATACTTGATAAATTTCCAATGTTTGTATTCACTCTGTGACAAAATAATTTCAGAAGCTGACTATTCTTGTTATCCAAGTCATCAATTTCTTCAATATGCCCATTCATATATGCTATAACCATAATTTTCTTTTCTTTTTTAAATTCTGTATATCCTTAAATAAGTTCATATATGCTATTGTTCCACTCCATTATAGTTTGACTATCTCCAGTGTTCATATATATTATAGCCACCATTTATTCTTGTCTTCCTAACCTTATCTCAAATCATATTTTTTTGACATTATTTCTATACTACCACTCCTTTTTTTCTTTTCAATTTATACTCTGCCATATCAAATTTTCCACTGTATATCCTTAAATAAGCATTCATATATGCTATTGTTCCACTCCATTATGGTTTGACTATCTCCAGTAGTCATATATATACTATGTCCACCATTCATTCATGTCTTCCTAACCTTATCTCAAACCATAAATGTTCTTGTACAGTATTTAAATATTTTTTGACATTACTCCTATACTCCACTTCTTTTTTCATTTTCAGTTTATACCCTGCCATATCAAATTTTTCACTGTAGGTTCTTCTTTTCTTATATGTGTTTCCAGTATTGCTAATACCTCAAGCCCTTAATTTTTTAACTGCTGTGTTTAATTCCAACTACTTTTCTGGTCTCCTACTAACTTGCATATTTAAATATCCAGTTTTTTTTTCTGCCTTTTATAAATTATTTTGACTCTTTCTTCTTTATTACATTTGTATTTAGTTTGTTTATCATTAGTTTTACTAATCAATTGCCTCTCAACATCTACATTTACCCTTTGTTTACTTCTACATCTCATTCATCCCTAACCTTATTTTTACTAATATTATAATTTAAAACTCTACTTCCTACCCACTTTATAAGTTTTCCAAAATATAAAATTTTTCATAAATTAAGTTCCCTAATGCTTCAGTCCTTGTTTTTCTAAATGCAATCCATACATTCTCTTTTACTAATAAAAAATCTGATACATCCACAAACATAACATTATTTCTATCACACAGTTTTTCCAATCTGTCTTTTAAATAACATGCCCTATTTAGCATATACCTATTGTCAAATCTTAGTAGTAATCCAACTATTCCTACTCTTCATTTAATCTTAATCAAACTACTAATCAACTCTTTGTACTCATCCATTATTCTGTCCAATGGCTCTGACAGATTATTTCTCCTCACTATAACACAAACATCTCTATTCTCCTTTTTTATTTACCTTATCTGTAATATCCCTAATTCTAACTCCAGGCAAACATACTCTTACATATCTATTTCTATTTTTCCAAGCAATTACATCTCCACATCCTCTAATTAATGATTCCTCTACCAAGAGTGTCTCATAGTTTGCTTTCCCTATTTCATCTGTAACATTTTCTTCAACCTTCTGAACTTTCTTATTTACTTATTTTTTACTGTTTCTTTTCATTAATTTCTTGATCTGCTCACACTTCATATTTAATGCTTTTAATTTTATTTTTACATCTTTTACCTCTCATTCTACTTTATTCTTTGGCTAACTATCATCATTGCATTACTTATTTTGTCATCTATATCTTTTGCCACTCTATTCAACATATACTTCATTCTATTGTCATTTCTACATTTTCCTCAATTTCTCCTGACTTTCTCTTAAACTATATACAGTTAAAAAGCATTTTTTTCACCTCTTTTATGACATTTATACATGATCTATCTGTATTTAAGCACTTCAGATAGAAAACCTTATCACATACTGTAACACTAACAAAGAACACCTAGTTTCCTTCTGATCATCATACATACATTGTGATAAACACATGCAGTCTATATTTTTTTTATTTTTCCAATTCCCCTACTCTATATTTAAATTTATGATTTTTCTACCACTTTCCAAACTTCTTTATACATTTTTTTTTCTTTTTTTATGATAGAGAATGAAAAACATGTGCTTCCCTAAAACTCACACTTCAATGTTACCCTTCTTTCTCAAAATAAATCACTCTCTCACTTAAGTTTTAAAAAAAATATTAGCAAACCTCCTAAAATCCAACTAATCTTATATATTTCTTAGTTTTTAAAGCCTCATTACAATAAACACAAAAAATATTTATATATATTTAAAATGTCAGCTTCTTGTTTCGCTCTCCAAACATTAGCTATATTTTTCCTCAATCTTACCAAATTCAATTAAATCTATCTCTCTTCACTCCAAGTATTTATTCTCATCCACTTTCTAAACAAGTATTCTCCAGCAACTTATTAAAATAAATAAAACTTTAACTTATCTTGCGGAACAAAAATTAGCCATGTAATGCACAATGTTGACATAATTCAGCAATGCCCTCTGTGAACAAATATAAATTCTAACCTTTGATGTTAAGATATTTCAGGAACACCTTCTGTGAATAAATATAAATTCTGGAACTTCAAACAGCTGTTTGAAGTTTAGAATTTATATTTATTCACAAAGAGCATTGCTGAAATAACATCGTGATTGGTGATTTGAATTTTCTATCTATTTCAGCTTGCATTATGATATATATATTCTATGGTCTTGGACAATAAAATAAAAAACTATTGAAAAATATTTCAGGACCTCCATTTTACTAGATTTTTACGTAATCTGCTAAAATGCTTTTCAACAGCATTTGATTTTATTGGTCAAGACCAGAGATTACATCATTATTATTACTACTACTACTATTATTACTATAGTCTACACAAATGTATTATATTTTCTTTTTTATGTAGATTTAATATTAAACATTTATTTTATATACAAATAATGAGACTTTGAAATATGTGTACTCTTTATAAGATTGTTTTGGGGATTTAACTCTTAAATTCTTTATAATAGTGTAATTTAAAATTCAGTTTTCAGAAAAACTTTTATTTAACAACAGATGTCAACATAATATTTATTATCTTGTAAATCTACATAAGTTTCATTTGATAAGCATATTTTTTTCATTTTTATAAAACAAAATATTCCCAAGTTGTAATAATATTGTGTTTATATTTTAATTTAATAAAAATTCTCACATTATATATTATTTAATTTAAACTCATCTTAAAATGTCAATGTGCAATCTTCAACTATTTTCACAGAGAAAGTGAAATATCATTACCATAATCTTATATTCTAAATACATTTTATTAAATAATTAATTATTGATTTATTAAAAAAAAAAATTTTCCAATCAATTTTACATAGACTAAAATCTAACTTTCGTTAATAAATATATTGCACAAATATGAATATTCAAGATTACTGTTATTATAGGGGATTTGAACACAGACTTTTAAACTCCCCTCATCTATCCACTCCATCTTATATAACTGATACACATGACTACATACAAGTGAAAAAGATAAATGATCTCCAATGTGTATAATTTGTGCTGAACCAGCACTTATCAATTGGTTCAGATCATCATCTCTCATATATATATAATCAGTGCTCAGTTTATATTAAGATAGCAAATCTTCAAACTTTAATGAACAAGCACCTCCTCTAATTACATCTAAAGTTCAGTATATACATTATACTTGTATTCAAATATTAAATATTACTGTTATTAATTAAAATGTTAAACAGCCTAAAGACAGTATGAAATATTATACCTAATGTAACTTCAAAAATTACTAAAAAATTTACTAATGATTTCAAATTTATCTTCAGAACACCTCCTAACACTAACTGACTAATAAATAATTCCAACGATAAAATAGAAAAATATCAAGCCCCTCATGTGGTCTATAAAATAGCATGCCCTCAATTAGGCTGCCAGGCATCTTACTATGGCGAGATTCAGGCTAACATCAACACAAGAATTTACCAACACGTGTGCATACAACAGGGTTAAAAATAAACATGAAGGAACATCAATCTTCTGGGACCACTAAGCAGCTTCATGCCATTATTCACACCCTGTTCTGCCCAAATAATTTGCACAGAGAAAAGTGATGCCAAAAGAAAGGTCAAAGAAGCTTTTTACATAGCAAATGATTTCAGTGCCATTAATAGAAGAGAGACATGCTTTGCTCTCTCCAAACAATGGACTAATTTATTAAAAATTCAAGCTCATTTGCATATGTGCACAATAAATTACAACCGTCTTCATTCATAAAGCTATGAGTATGAGATTAAAATACTAAATCTCAAAAGCGCTAAGCAGGCATATTAAACATTATAGTATAATTACAGCTTCACTAACACATGCGAAAAAATCGCATATGTATAATTAAAATGTTAAAATAAATTTTTTAATAAAGTATTTAAATGACTGACTTCATAATTATATAAATAATATTTTAATAGTTGCATTGATATTATTTTCATGCAATATCAAATAATGTATACATTAATTAATATAATCAAATTATTGCCATAACTACAACTACAAATAAACAATATGTATTAATTAGACTATGTTTTGATTTGAAGTTTCTTTAGATTATTTTGCATAGTAAGCAATGTGGCAATATGCATATTAATTTCAATTTTTGAGATAATGTACATTATAGACCAGTAAATACATATTAATTTGATTCTCTTTTTAAACTAAAATTTTAATAGTTTTCTATTCATCTTCACAATTTTAATATAGTTTTGAGAATTGTCATGAAAGTATTATTTTAGAGCCAATGGAGACAATGGATTTTAATGCTGACATAATTTAAATAAAGTCTTCAATTTTTTTTTCATATGATAAATATTAATAAATATTTCCATTAATTTGCATATTAAAATTCTGATTAATAACTAATGATGATCAACACTACAGTTCTAACCATCTTTAGGAATTATAACAAAATATAATATTACTTTCTACTCAATCTTTCTATCTTGCAATATATTGTTAAAAACTAATTTATCGGTCTATCGGGTTGACAGATAAATAAAAAAACAAAATTTTTACATTTAAAATTAATCATCAGATTAGATTAAATAGGCATTGAAAATTGTTAATGCCCACTTATCAATTAAGTAAAATATCAAATAAACCAAATAACAAGTAAAAATTTGTAAACCCTCCCCTTCCTGTCTACCAAAATTTATTATGTGAATAGTAATTGTGTTTAAGATTAATATGTCTATTTTAAAATCACTTTAATTTAAGAATTTTTTTTAAAAATGAATCTTAATAAATATTTATTTAAAATATTTAATTTTAATTAAATATAATATTAATAATGCAAGCATGGACACATAAAATTACTTCTATCTTTTTTTTCACAATTCATCTACCATCTTTAATGCATACACTTAGTTATGTTTGAAGTATATGATTTCAATTTTTGTCAAATTATTAATGAATCTTTAAATTTTCTCTAAGTTATTTAATAGTGTATATAGATAGGTATACGTCACATAGAAGTAATTTTTGTCAATTATGTATAGATTTGAAACAAAGTAGATCATGTAGATCATGTCAAAAGATGTAAGCATCTAAACTGTGAATTAATAATATTTATGATTGATAATATAATAAATAAATTATCATCTTGTAAAATTTGATATTTCTTACAGAACAAAGCTACTATGTGAGAAAACAGGCATAGCCTTTATTGATTTCATTTATTGCTTATATTATATCTATAAATTGTTAAATCAGGTATCACTAGTATTTGTCTGAAGGTTTGTAATGATGGTATATTATAAGATGTGATATGTTGGACTATTTCTATCATTTATGAGTGAATGTTGAATGTATAGAAAATTTTAAACTTTATTTAAACTTTCCAAATACAAACAACTTGTTAGTAATAACACACAAATAGACAATACAAGTTAGTAATTACCCAACATTTAGAGTAGTATTATTCTCCACTCTTCTTCAGGTGTTGTTGGCCTATATACCCAATTATAATATTCACTTAGAAGTTGAACTTGCACCTTTCGATTCTTGAATATTGAATTTAAGGCAAACACTCTACCAACTGAGCTATTATCACTACCATTATTTAATTAAGGTATAGAAAAAATTCATAAGTTTTTATTGAGTAAGGAGTGGCAATTTATTTTTATTGTTTACACATTGTCTTATTTCTTTAAAAATTGAATTTATTGCTAAATACTTTTCATATTAAAAGTTTAGTACATGTTTCAAATCCAGTCACAAGACTTACTGTTGATTTATTTTTATAGTTGATCATTCATGATCATTACTTTTGGGTAATTCTGGTGAACATATAGTTACTTAATCATAATTACTAGTGTGTTGATCTCTCGGGCTTATTCCTCATGATATTCATTTGTATTTAACTTTACATTTAAATTTTGTATTGACTTGTGTTTGATGATGATGATGATTTTCCCATCATGCCAGGTTAACTCCTGATTTTTGTACCATTACAATATATATAAACATTCCATTTATAATTTTATTTAGAAAAAATGAGTCAGATTATAAACAGAAATTTCCAAATGTTAAAACATTTCAACAATTACATCCATTAAAATTATTAAATTATACATGTATATATATGTGATATTATAAAAAAAAATCTAGTCTTTTTACATGCACCATGGAATTGATATGCACTCCTCTGTCTATGCTTAGAGCTTGTTCTTTAAATAAACCAATTTTTATTGACCATACCTAAATTAGGGCTTGAATTTATTATGAGTTTAATTTTTAAATTGGCAAATTACTTGCATAAGTTCAGTCATAGGGAAGAGAAAGTTTCTTATTTTTAACTACCTGCAAAACTGAATCTTATTAGTCTGAATATATGTAATAATTAATAAAATAGTGATTTATATATACATATAAATAAAATATCCAGGTATATTCATGTAGAATTTATTAATATATATATAAACTGAAGTTTTGACTAGGTCACTCTGGTCATTAACTGGGAACAAATATTATAAAATAAATGTAGAGGCACTGTAAACACTGATGTATAACAATAATTAATGTTCTATAAATAGAAAATAAAATTTTATTTCTGTAGCCCATGAAAATCTCCAATTTAATATATATATGTGTGTGTGTGTGTGTGTGTGTGTGTGTAATGTTATGAAAAGAAACTACTCTTTATACATGCACTATAGAATTGGCACACCCTTGCCCATCAATAAATATTTTAAAATTGGGATCATAATATATTTCAGCCCTAATTTATGCATTGTAATACAAGATGTTTTGAGCATAGGTGAAGCACCTATACTTTTAAAATATTTATTGATGGGGTAATACGTATCAAATCTATAGCACAGGTGTAAAAAATATTTTTCTTCCACAATATAAAATTCATTGTATATATTAACTATTCATATATTCAAACTAATAAGTTTCAGTACTGCATTTAGTTAAAAATGATTTTTTTCCCCCTGTAATATATAAACTTGCGTGAGTAATTTGTCAATTTAAAAATCATATTCGTAATAGACTCATGCCCTAAATTAGGCATAGTCAATAAAAATTGGTTTATTTAAATAATAAGCTCTGAGCATAGATGGATTACCTATATATTTGAAACATTTATTGAGAGAGAGTGCATGTCAATTTCATTGTGCATATGTGAAAACTAGTTTCTTTTCACAATACTACATGCATATAAAAATCACTATACTAATTCATCATTTTCAACCATTATCAATCCACTGCAAAATGAAGATCTCTCCAAGTTTAATCCATCTTCTCCAATCTCTAGCCTCTCTTCTCCATATCATCCCTACACACTTCCATATTTCATCTATTCATCTCTTGTGTGGTCTCTTTCTAGATAATTTACACTCTCTTGGAATCCATTTTAAGATTTCAACTGCTTATCTGTTATCATGTCTTCTAGCAATATGTCCAGCCCAACTTCACTTCAGTCTCTTAATTCTTTTAATGATGTCACTAACACCTGTTGGTTCCCTCACCCATGTGTTTTATTTCTCATTCTCTTCTTGTTATCCCTAACACGCATCTCTCCATACTTCTGAGTGATCTGAAGTCTCTGTATTACTCTTCTGTTAAGTGACCAAATCTCAGAATCATAAGTAAGAACTGGCAAAACACATTTTTTTTCAGACACATAGGCATATTTTCTTTAATATTGTTATTTCTACCAAAAACAATCCAACCACATTTAATTCTATGAATAATTTTATCAATTATGTTTCCATATGTAATAATAATCTGACCACAGTATTTGCAGTTGTAAGCTTCTTCTAATTTATCATTTTCAATCTCTATTTTGGTCTTTTGAAAAAATCTATTGAACATTACTTTAGTCTTTTTAATGTTTATCTTTAGTCCTACTTTTTTACTTTCATCTGATAACTCTTGCAACATTTCCTCTAAACCATTATTTGCAAAAACAACTACATTATCTGCAAAATCTAGATGACTTAAATAATCTCATTTGCATTTATTGTTTTAGCTTCCCATTTTAATTCACAAAATACTTCTTGCAGTTACTGCTGTAATTAGCTTATATAGTCATATAGGTCTGAACTAAGTTCAGTACCCATACATTTTGATGTCTTTGGTTCTTTAATAACCATAGCCACCACTATCTTAATACGCAGGATTGGTTTTAAGCCAATAAACATCATATGATCACCATTTCTTATGCTTGCTCTTAACTATTATTAAAACAGGCAAAACTCTATATGTATTGCCATTCAGTGCAAGCCAGAGTGGATTCCAGAAGGCTTGTGCAAAAAATGCCCATCTAGTGCCTACTCATCCTAAGATCTAGGTGCAGTGCTCTTAGATCCAAGGTTCCTCACTGACGAAAGCCACAAGCCAGAAACTAGTCAGGGGATATTGGATGAGTAGGCACTAGATGGGGATTTATGCACAAGCCTTCTGATATCCATTGATTACTCTGGTTTACGCTGAGTGGCAATAGGTATAGAGAGTTTTGCCTGTTTTAAATAAACTCATAAAGTAATTTTTAAAGTATAAGTTATTCTTAAGATAGTATAATGGAAAGATATAATTATATGTTAATGTAATTGTTACACATACTTATTAGATTAAGTTATCAATAAAATAAACACTCAAATAAGTTTTAAATACTTAAACCAGTTTTTAAAATGTTTCAGTGACTTTGAGTAATGTAATTAATTATTTTACAGTTTATTTTAAAATTATAATTCTAAATATTAGTTTGATAATAGTCAAACCTTTTATAAATCCTAATAATTAGTGCTTATTTCTAAATTTTTTTCTTAAATATTTTTAGTGTGTGAGTATGCATTTAGTCAATTTCAATTTAAAGTACTTCCTGGTTTAAAATAATAAATATTCAAAGATAACTGAATGTTTTTATCTTATTAGATTTTTCTGTTGAAAAATACTTAATATTGTAAATACTAAGTTAATGTTCTGAGAATATTTTAAATGGAAAACATATTTAAATAAATGTATTCTTTATTAATCTAATAATTTTTATCTTATTAAATAATTTGATGAATAATAATTATTTGTAAAAAATGATGTAATCATTGTATTGTCTAGCATTTTCCAGACAATAATAATTAAAAAGTTTATTTTTAGCTGATTTGATCTTTCAAATTAATTCGGTTGCATATATTAATTAATAATTGTTCTTGAAGTGAAGTGGTAATACAGTAAATCATGTGATAGTTATTAGTTATATGATTTAATGTATTTAAGCTTTAACCACTTTACTTTGAGGATACTTTATCACACTTTATCATTTTCTTCATTGCTTCATCAGAGTAATATTTTTTTATAATTATTATTATTTTGTCAGTGTAAGTTACCATGCAGTTCTAGAATAATCATTTCTTTCAGCCTTTAGTTTTAACTCCTCTATTATACTTTAGTTTCACCATTGCTACATCATAGGAAGCTCTGATGACATGTAAACTCCAAAAATGATATGTTGTCAATGTTATATGCAACAGAAAATGTATACAAACGGTATCATTGTGTTGCTAGAACTGTTATTAATTTTTAATTTTCTTGTTTAAAACATACTTAAATATCTTATAAAGTAAGAATTTTATTATGGAATATCAGAACTTTTATATTACTTTTTATGATTTTGCATTAATTTAAAAGGAAATTATATGTGTTATTCTCCGAGAAATAATAGACAGTATTCTTTGAAATTCTAAATTGTGCTGTTATTTATAAATGTTCTCATTATTATCAAATTAGAACTGTTAGCTGAGCTTGTAGATGTTATAAATGGTAAATTAGCTATGAAATAATAGTTGTAAATATATAAATGTTTACTTGAAACAAACTGTTTAATTGTGTGGCTACGTATTTTGAAATAATATTCATAAAATTTATTATTGCATTATATTATTATCTGAAAGAAATGAAATGCTTGTTTCACCATTTGGAAAGATAGATATATGATATATTCTAGCCATTATGAATATTTTCTTGCTATGAAAATAGTTATGAATGGACAAGCATCATTTTTATGTACTTTATTATGAATAATATCTATGTTACTTGTATGGAAATATTTGCTTTATTTTAGTAAAAGAAATAAAATAATTATGCTTAAATATTTTATCTATCTTTTAAGATAAAATATGATGTAAAATCAACTTGGTGCTTACTTGAATTTACATATTGCTAATAAAAGACTGTTATATTCAATAGATATACTTTACTGTTTTTGAGAATATTTATTGTCAAAAAAATATAAAAATATTAATTATTATGTGCCTACTACAACTTGTTCTTTATTTTATAATATATAATTTGTTAAAAGGATTTCATGCTCATAACAAAAATTTATTTATTGCTCAACAACATTTTATATTACTTTATATTGTTTAAATAGAAGTGCTATAAGTTATATTTCTAAAGAAAATAATATCATTTATTTACATATTATTTAATATGACAATGCTTATTATTATTTATTTCACTGTTGTATAATTAAATTGATTTAAGATAAATTAATTTTCTTATTGTCACATTATTAAATAAATACTTCATTATTACTTGAATGACTTTTCAGGAGTGTCAGCATTTATTCTACATACCTTAAATTTTAACTGCTTGTTTGCTAATATTTAATATTTAAAATTGTCCAGATATTCTGCTGCAATCTTTAGTATGTTCAAGGATACTCTATTAGAACTGTTATGCTGTCAGATAGTATGGTAGACTAAGATTAAAGGATGATTAATCTATTAATTAATAAAACAGTATAAATATTTAGTTTGCAGATTTATTCATGTATGCATTATGTCCATGATTTTTTTCTATGCATTATTTAAACATGATTTTAATATGTTTCTCGTTAGTTCTCAAAATATTACTATTATTGGAAATATTTTTACAGTGTGGCATATTAGTCCCATATGGAATTATTTAGAATATGGATAAATGAATGAAAGAATTCATGAAGTAGATGCATATTTAGCCACAAATTTAAATATCTAGCTATGTTTTGTTATTATTGCTATATTTTATTAGTTTTGCACATCATTTATTTGTTGTCATTATGTGATATAGTAGTGTTATTTCTATTTTTCAGATTGTTTTGGTCATGCCAGTGAGCTTTTGTATATATTAAGTGATATTTAGCATAGAATGCTATATTTAGGCAACCCTTTTTTGATGGTTTAGTCTTGTATTTTTTAAGATTAGAGACAAAGGCCTAATTATTTATTGCACTCTTTCATAAATGTTTATTATAAATTTATTTCATCATTTTATTTTTGCCTTTCTTTAAAATCCCTTGGTGTTTATCTCAGTGAGATTTTATTAAAGTCATGTGTAATATCAACCATGTCTTTATTTTTGCTCTTGAAATATTATAAATTCATGTGTAATGCCAATCATGTCTTTATTCTGGCTTTTTGAAATATTTTGAAGATAATTTGTGATGCCAACCATACTTTTATTTGTGCTCTTGATAAGATCAGAGTATTTTTGATGTATCAATAATGTTGGTATGCCTAATTTGCATATTTGATGTGATTTTAAAACCTCTTAAATTTAATTATTTATCTGACTCTAAAATTTATACATTTTTCAAAGTCATCATATTATAATGCTGATATGATTTATATTTAATATATAATGGATTCAAACTCAGACTTTCACATGACCCTCAGCTCTCCAATCTCATATTGCTGGCCCACCTGATCATATATATTTATTAAAACTATTAAATACATTTCCTACAAGGACATATGCAATTGAAAGTGAGATTATTAAAATATGAGAGCTTTATAAATTTATAGGAAATCATATCAACATTATTTATTTATTTATTTTCATCACTTCCAATTGCAATTTATAATTTTAATTTAAACTTGGATAATTGTAAGTTCTAATTTATTAAAGTAATTTAATGATTATATTTGTCATGCTTATTAATGTCAATGAGTATTGTTTTAATTATTAATTTTAGAATTTGTATCTCTATTATCATCATCTGCATTCTTAGAAATCCACAAAACACACATATTTTTTTTATTCTGCTATAAGAGCACAAGTAGAATATGATAAAAGTCACTTTATTAAATTTTATATTATTGTCATTAAGATAATATCCATAGTTTTGATTGAAGATTAGAAAAGAACAGGTTGTGTGATATTTGAGTAGCAACAACATTGTTCCTACTCATAGTATCACGAATGTAATCCTAGTATGCTATAATTATGTTTTTATAAGAGTTTCATAATTTAAAATATCACAGTTATTTATTGTATTAAGATATTATTTCAAAGATTGGATCATATCTTATTATTATTATTAATATTTCTAGGATCACATTCATTGCTGGTATATGTAAGTCAAAGAATAAGATTATATTTACTTATTAAAGAGTTTATTATTGCAAGAACCCTGAGATCTGATTTTCTTAAGAAAAAATTATTTTGCTGAGATCGGAATTATTTTAAGAATTATTTTGCCTGAGATTGGAATTGTTTTAGAAAGAACTATTTGCTTGATTATGAGATCTGAATTTATTTAAAAAAGAATTATTTTGCTTGAGATTTGAATTATTTAAGAAAGATTTATTTTGATAAAGAAATCTGACTTGTATAAAATATTTATTCTGATTTATAATATTTGGATTTAACCTAATTTTATGTAAGCTTTGCTGCATTATATAAGATTTTCTTAGAGAGAGTATCAGAACCCTCTCCTTTTTTGATTGCATGTTTATTTATTCTTTTTAAAGCAGCACCAGAGCTAACCCACCATAAGGTTATTTTGAGAAGATAATCATTGCATTCTATAGTGCATATTGAAGCAGTCGGATCTGAGTTCGATCCTAGCTTCATGACATCTAGCCATAAGTCCACTTCAAACCCTAGTACTAACCTTAAATTTCTGATGCAATGGGGCTTTATACTTTCAATCCACGCTAATTTCCATAAAGAAAAACTTATTTATAAATGTGTATTAAAATTAATTCATTTGAGTTTAAATTAATCAATGCTATTAATAAATTCATGATAAAATTATTCATGAATTTATATATATTACAAAGGCATGGATTGTGCGTATATATTTATAAATATTTAAATATATATAATTGTTCGAAAGTTTCATTGCATCGGGAATGTTTTGATTTTCTTTAAATAATTTGTTAAAATTTTTAATGATTAAAAGCTACATTCTTTCAATAAGCTTTCAGATTTTCTCTTTCCAAAACAATGGTTAAAGTTTTATTAATTAGAAAAAAAGATAAGTATTTAAAATGTAATGATTTCCTAATTAAAATCATTTTCTGATTTTAAGAATTCATTTTCTAATTAGAAAATGAATTCAAGTTAATGAGTTTGAAAGCCTTATCGAAGGAATGTATCTTAAAACAACTAGTAAATTTTGTAACATTGATAATGAAAGAAGCACTAGCCTGAAGGCATCAGATACAATATATATAGCTCTGAAAGTTTGGAGAGAAAGAAGCCATCTTTGTTGTAGAGAAGTTCCAGTAAACTTGATGCGTTTAAAAATCATAAATTCAAATAGTGTTTCGATCATGATGAAGGGCTAAAATGTCAGGAATCTGGTTACTGTGCCTAGAGTTCCCTGACAATCTTCAATGAAGCTGCTAAATTCTTTCCAGACAAATCATGCTGCCAAAATCAAATAAAATGCTGTTCAAGTAATCGACCAAATGCGTGCCTACGTTATACCAACCCGGATGTGTAAACTAAGGAACCAGCCCTGGAAGAAATGGGTAATATATTTCCATAATGAACCTTAAACTTTCTGGCCAGTTTCCGAACTTTACTTTACACTCCCTTTAAGAGCTCTTTTCATTCTATAAATGTAATACTCTATGTAAACCCTTTTATTTATGCTATTTTAAATTATATAAATTCTCTCAATCTCTAGTCTTTAAATTTAACTTTCCTTTCTTATGGTGGTGGTTCATTTATTATATTATATATATATATATTTGTGTGATTTACTAATATTGTTTATTTTTAATTATATGCCAGTAATCCTTCAACTCAATAAACTCCTTTGTTCTATTTGCCTTACACAGATAATATAATATTAATTCTAATAGTAATTTTCGCCCATTAGAACTAGATTTATACCGTTCTATCAATTATCGAGTCGAAAGAAATTATTAAATATTTGCTATTTTTATAATTGGCTAATAACAAATTATTAGCTCCATTTCTAATCTATGCCCTCGCTATTTTCTCGTGTTTACCAATATGTATATATTCATATATATATAATGTTAAAATGTTTTTGCAAAAGGGCCGATAAAGGAATCAAATATATTCTAATTCAAATTTTAGTTACTTGCTATTTAGATTCATGAAGGGCACAATATTTGGGGCATGATTAATATAATTTTATAATGCGTTAAAATAGTTTTAGTTAAAAGCTCATTTGACTTTAATTAATTTGATCAAGTCATCACGTAGAGCATTCTATAATTAGGTTTTATTTTTCAAGCGATGACTATCAAGTCATCATTTTTGAACATTGCTGATGTAGGGCAATCTTTCCACTCCAAGGCTTGTCATTGGTAATATTACTGATATTTTAAATTATCGAGGAAGAAAGCACTTCCTCCCCTGCTTATATTATATTCGGAACACCAAAGGTTTGTAGTTATGACTCGGCCTGGCTTTCTCCATGTTCCACATCTTAAAGGGCAGTAAGACTTGTCAAATGCAAGCTGCCATACTACTTAAACCACTGACCAGTGATTATCTTTCATGTTTACTATATAGCTCATAATTCGTCAGCACCATTACCCCTCTGTTCCAGTAAAGCCCGTTCTGATGCTCGTAATTCATGATGAGGTGATTTCAATTAAAGTCGAACAAATTCTCAGTTATATTTAATTAAATAAGTTTTCTAATAAAAAGATTAAAGTTATGCCCTAAATATGTAACTTGCTCTTCATGAATGGATTTGCAAATGTGAAAATAAATCTCACATTCTGTCGTAATAAAATTAGAATAATAATTTCCATCACCACTGATACCTTTATCTGCCTTTATTTTCTTGTTGGGAGCATAGACATATAGACTTTCAAATATTGTGTAATACTCATTGGCATATAATAAGGACTGCCACTCTTATTATAATTATAAGCTCTGTTAAAGGCTAGAGGTGATTAATATAATCTCATTTAAAATTCAAACAAAACTATTACTATTATTATTAAATATTTTATAAACACACTTGGTTCCTTATTTCTTAATTCTCTTATTCATAATTATTTTAATGTTAATGCTCGCTGTCTGTGTTGGCAACCCAAACATATACATATGACTCGATTTAAAATTATCTTAGTTAATTTTTTATTCAATATTAGTGTCAGTTCAGGGGTCTCTAATCCTCACCAACCGTTGAGCTAGTTTCTTGGTGCATAGCACTGTGCCGTCGATTTAGATTTCTACTAATCTGAGCTGGTGAGTTGGGTTTGAATTCAGTTTGGTTCAGCTGAGTTTGGATCCGACTTGCAGTTTAGGTAGTGGATGTTTTTCGACCGGTACAATATATATGTCACAGTCTAGGTCTTACTTTTAAATCAAACAAAATATTTACTATGTTGCAGATTGGTGTTTCTTCATCAAAATTCAAATACAGTTTTTTTTAGAAATAAACTCTCTTTATTAAGTCTCCTTTTTATAACATTTCTTTTTTTTTAATTTACTGTCTTTAGTCATTAATGTTGATATAAGGCAATGACTTGTAATGATGGAATTGTGTACTTAGACTTTTATAATTTTATCTTTTAATTATCTTCACAGTAATTTTGGCTCTTTTCTTTGAAATCAAGCAAATCAAATATATAATCCATGCAAAACTCTTAGTTACACTCTTTTACTAAGCAAAACAATAAATAATAAATTGCTTTACAATTGAATTTGGAACAAAAAAAAATTAGCAAATAATTGTTTATTTGGACATTCTAATTATGAATCTTCACTCCATACAAATGTAAAAGAAGCTGTAGACATAATCTAAAAAGGACCTGTCTCATAAAATGTCTTGGTCGTCATGTCAAAAAGATTTTTGATTTAAGTAATATAAAAAAAATTAATATTAGTAATAGCAATAATGAAATTGGCGTAGAATCTAATAGCATCAATTAAGCTAAATTTAATTCCAATTCTTAGAAAAGTTATTCCAGTTAAAATGTTATGATCAAAAAATAATTTTATTTGTATAATTTGCTTGAATTATTAGAACAGTTAGTAAATAAACTATTTGTATTCATCTAGGGTGGATTGTATCAACGTTGTGGTAGGCTTTAAATCCAAATGTAACAATATATCTGAGATTACTTTATTATGTGATACTTAAAATAACATCATAAGCCAGTACAATATAAGAAATGCTAAAAGATTACCTTTTTTCTTTTAGCAATCCAAAATATTTCAAAAATTCTTTAGAATAATACCTATAGTGAGTTTTGCCTGTTTTTATATTTACTATGCTTTATTAATTAGATGACTTGAATCCTACAGAGCTTTCTTCGTAAATTCTATACTTTCAATCAAATTATTTTAATAAATTATATAAAGATATAAATGTAATTAGTTAATTAATATTTTTAAAATGACTTTATTAATTCTTTTTTTTTAGTTTTATGCTATTCATTTTTTTTTATTTATGCCTTTAATTGAATATCTTAATTATAATAGTGATGAAATTAAAAAAAATTAAAACACCTGAGAATTCATAATACAATTATCTAAGTCATAATGATTAGAATACTTAATTAAAGTAGAGAAAACAATTTGAGTAATGAATTTAAGTTATTGGTTTTATTTAAAATTGATTTATAAACTAATTAAGAATAATATCTTAAATGGTTAATATTTTTTGATAATTTTTAAAATACAAATATTATGTTTAATATAACAATAACTTTTTTAAATTAAAATTATAAATAATGTAATAGAACAGTAATTTACGTGGTTTTGAATATTTTTTATAATCAAATGTTATAATGAAAATTAAATTATATTTTACAATTAATTAAAAACAATTTTTATCTACTGAATATTATTAAACTTTTAGTTCACAAATTAAAAGTCATTATTTATTTATAATGACAAAATTAAAGGCAGTTTGATTCGGATACATTAAATCATATGTTGCCAGTCTAAAACATTCTATTATTTACAATCTTTTATATCCTTTCTTCCTATTCATCATTTTCTAAATGCATGAGAAAAAACAATTTTCCCATCATCTCCTTGGTTTTTTCAGAACTTTTTTTCTCATCGCTGGGAATATATACAATGAAAGATACTCTATGTATCTTTTTCTTTTCTAATTAGATAATCTAATCATTTCTATTTTAGAAGTTTTACTGTTTGAATAATGTCTGTGTTTATATTGCTTCAATTGTTCTTGAAGTTTATAATTTTAAGTAAAATCAAAAAGTGATTGCCTTTCAGTTTCAAAAATTAATAATTGAAAATAATTGTTAGATAAAATGAGAATTCATATCTAAAGTTATTCTATTTACGATGAAGTATTATTTATTTAATCATATGATTAATTTAAAATTTAAAAATTATTTTTAAACTTAAAAATATTATTTTAATGAAAATATAAAATTAACTCACTAATAAGTATATAATACCAAAAAAATGATAGTAGAAGAAAAAGCATATAAACCACAAAGATGTATGAATGCAATCATTATTACCATAAAACTGTATTGACAAGCCTAGATAGATAAACAAGTGATAAAATATTTTAAATCATGGTTAGCAATCTTTTACAGTAAGTGAGTCAAGATGTCAATCTTAATTTTTACATAGATTTTTGCATGGTCTACATCAGGGATCAGCAACCTAGGACATGCATGCCAAGTGTGGAATTCAGAAAGATTATCAACGAAATAATAAAAAATATTTTTATTACAGTGCACGCATTTTCACCATCACCTATTCACAAGTAAATGAAAACCATGATTCTGTTTAATTTATTAAATATTTTGTACAATAAATGTACATTCAATCCTTGCTATTTTCAATAAAGAAAGAGCTAAGTGGAATGGAAATATTTTTCCCCAGGAAGGATTAATTTTGCCTGGATTTTTTTTAAAGGTCAATTGACTTTTGATATTTTTGTACTGCAACTGCTGTTTAGAGTAAATTTATATTCGGACAGAATATTATATCAATTAATTGAATTGAAAAACTTCTATTTGTAATTATATAATAATATATTTCAAATTTTGGTGTGTTTACTTGAAAAACAAAGTTTATAATTAGTGATAGTCAGGTTAATGCATGAACGAAGTCTGCAAATATGTAAGACTTGATAATATTGTTCGGATCTCAAAGAAGTTTTTTTTTAATGTTTATTGTGTAATTAAAGCAAATTTCTCATAGAGAAAAATTCCAAATGTTCATAGTTTAAAGAAAAGAAGAATATATGAAAAACTTCCAATTTTGAGTTGATTTTTTATATCACAAAAATGAATTTCTTTGCTAGAAAAATACTTATTTTATTTTGTTGGAGTTCATTAATCATCTTTTTAAACTAAACTATGGAAAGCTAAATGTTTTTGCCTATTCTGAATCAATGTGCATTAATCGGCAATTTTGTAAATAAGACATATTTTTTTAAGCACCAATGAGATGAATTTTCTTCATGTCAAAGGAAATTTTAAGCATGTCTTTTGAATGCAATACAATTTAACAAAACATACTTTTCACTTATGATCCTATGTACTTTAAAATATTGACTGACAAATAATATAAGATGTGGTTATAATGGACTTCAAAAGTATATAATATATAATTTTGAAACCCATTATAATCAATCCAATTTTGATATTATATATAGTAAGATTAGTAGAATCATTTCAGCATGCAGAATAACATTGTAATATAGGTTCGGCATGACACTACTAAAAGGTTGCTGATCCCTAATCTATTTTACTATATTATATGTAAATGCCAAAATTAAATGTACTAAATTGCATAATTAATAAAACAAACATTTTACAAACAAAGATTTGTATTTTATTAAGAATAAGAATTCAAGTGTAAAATATTGTGTTGAGATAAAATTCTGATTTTCATTAAAAATAATTATGTAAAATACATTGACTTAGTTTAAATTTGTATTTCATCAATACACATCTATTCAGATGAAAATTTGAATTTAATGTCAAAACTTTCTATTATTTTTTTAGTTTTATTTGCTTAGCATTAGATCATATTATGTGTTTAAAGTACTTTATTATTATATATTACAAGTTATTTATTGCACATTTAACTGATAAAAAGTATTTACAAAAATTCAAATTTTGTGTAATGTTTTCAGGTAATTTTTAAATCTTAATTCACTTTCAATAATATTTACCCTAAATAAATAATTTGCATTACATTGTTTATGACCTTCATTTTCTATTTTTTTATAATGATGCCTTGACAATGGTTGTTCAAATATTTTCTAGTGGTATAAGCTTAAGGACTATGTATAAAATAATTATATATATTTGCACTCTTTTTTTTCTCAATGCCTCTTTTATCTTTAGCTCATTTCAATCACAACCATGTATCAGTCCAGAAGTCAGACCACTCTTTTACACTATAGATACATTAGAAATGTACAATTTTTCAAGTAATTTATATAGCACATGTTACAATTTAACTATATATTGCATGAAAGGGATTTTGAATTCAGTTTGAACTGCTTTGGGATGCCTTTTATGCACTGTATGTTCAATGTTACTGAGATCATCAGATGTAAATAATATTTATCACACATAACTACTTGTCAATCTAGAATTATATATTTAATAGAAACTGAATTTCCTATTTACACTTGATAACAAATTAAATCATTAAGCACAGCATTAGTCAGTACCAAAATCACTGCAAGAAACCCCCATCATTAACAATATATATATATAGTTTTACTACTGAAAGTTTGATGTATGTAAATTATATGTTCATTCACTTACAAATCTATCTTTGTGCTATGAATATGACCTGCCTGATTGAAAGCAGTGCTAAGCTATAGTGCATTTATAACTTTATTAATATTGTCTGTATAGTGAACTTTTCCTATTTATTAAATAATAAAATGATTATATTTCTCTAGTAATAATTACTCTTACTCATCTAAATTGATTATAAAAATAATATTAGCTAGCATAGATCAGCTTTACTTGTTTTCTCCTAGGATAAGAATGCTTCTAAAGCTTCTAGTGCTATCTCATGCATTCAAAGAACTAATGTATTTATGCTTATTAGTTTTTAAATATCTTATCTATTCTAATAATTCACCTACAGTTTAATACAATTTGTAAGCTTTTTGAATTTTTTCTGCACATTAGTGACTCACAATCACAGATATAAAAAAACTATATGCTTTTTAATCATTCTGTACTTTAGATGACCCATAATCATATATATAAATAAACTATATGCTTTTCAATCTTTCTGTATATTAGATAGTCCACAATCATATGTATACGTAAATCTTATACTTTTTAATCTTTATGTATATTAGATGACCCACAATCGCATGTATAAGTAAACTATATGTTTTTCAATCTTTTTATATGTTAAATAACCCACTATCATATATATATAAGTTAAACTATGTGATTTTCAATCTTCCTGTATAGTAGATGCCCCACATGTATACTGTTTAATCTTTCTGTACATTAAAAGACTCACAATCATATCTATAAATTAACAATATGTTTTCCAGTCATGTTGAGAATTGAATAAAAAATGGATATAACTAATATTTACTAATTTTAAAATAACAGTTTAATAAAATAACTAATTATAAAATAAATTTGAAGTCTATATAAAATCATGTTTATTCTCTGATGAATGTATTAAATGATCCTTATAGGATGAATATATCTTCAAGTGTATAAATTAACTTTGCATAATGTACTTATTTGCATATACACTTCTGAATAAGTTTATTACCTTATTTATCTCCCCTTTTCTTGCACATACTGCACAAAATTATTTATTAATTATATTCAAATAGCTTGTTGAATATCTTTCTAAAATAAAAATTTACATTGTTTAGCATCTCATTTTAAAAATATATAAAAAAGTATTAGACAAATAAAAATAAAAAATATAAAATCTTACAAAAGAAAAAAAAACTCATAAAAAACTTAAAAATTGATTTGTATATTATCAATTAAATGCTAGTTTATTGAAATACTTTATTTAAGTAAAATTTCTGAAGATATTATAAAATGTAATTTAAATCAATATTTTATCAGTAAATTCACTATATATTATTTTCTGTTAGGTTTATTATGCTTGGTCTAATTTAAAATTGAGAAACACATTTTTCACTGTGTTTGGAATAATGGTTTTTCCAGAGTTCACTATTTTTTATTTTGAAAGATTTCTTTTCTGAATGTTAGCTTTTTTCACAAATGTACTTTTTATCTATAGATATTTTAATTTTATTTCTTATAGGTTCAATTTTTATTACATTAATTTGTTTGATAATTTAAAATAGACTATTATTTTATTTTATCTTGCAGGATAGACAGTAGATACATTATTAAATGCTTTATGCTCTCTATTCCACCAGTTATTACATTTCCAGATAGCAATGACAACTGAACCAAGGTTGGCAATTAGCAAACCATTTTATAATTCATATCAGTGGCAAATAATTTTCTTATAGTTACAACTTAAAAGTAATAAAGGTTCACAATTTTTAATGCTGGCTTAACTTTACTTCACCAGTAAACTTGATGTCATTTTTTTTTTTTTTGCAATGATGTCTATCAGTTTTTAGAGAAAGTTGTCTATTTGATACTTTAAGAACTCATGGCTAATGATTGGATTTCATTCAACTGAATCATTTCTTAATTGTAGAAGTCCTACAACCTCTACTAACACTAACTGCAATAGTAAAAGAGTGGTGTTGATTTTCATCTTTTTTTACATTTACTATCATCTCATATGACAATTTGTGTCTGCTTGAATTGAAAAAAAAAAGCAATTTGTTGTTTGAAAAATATGTTAACTTATTTACTAGATGATGTGATCATTTTTCAATTAGGTTTTTAGTCAATGACTCACTGAATTAATAAACTGAGTGCAAAAGATAGTAACTTACTTATAGGTATATTTTCTTTTCTTAGTTTTGAACTATTTTTAGTTTATAAAAAATTGAAGTTTAAAATCTTAAAATGTAAAATTACTTTTACATAGTTATTAAAATTATAAAAAATAAATGTTTTTTTTTTTATAAACATCATTTAATTAAAACCCAATTTTGAATCTATACATTAACTTCAACAATATTTAATTATACAAAATAATATTTGGAATTCTTGTGACTTTATAAACTAGTATAAATTTATTTTGTTTTGAGGATTTTAGCTCACCAGAAAAAAATCCAACTAGCATTTTTACCTAATAAATTATAAAATGTAATATGTAACACTATAATTTTCCTTCTTTCTTTAAATATGTAATTCTGTAAATAACATTAATATGCTAATACAAGAAAAGATTGCATTCTGTTAGACAATTAAATAATTTGCTGAGCATGACTTTTGACCTGGGAGTGGGGGTCATAATCATAGCTTGCTGTTAATATTGAAGAAAACATGATCTTGATATTTACTGGTTAATATATAAATATGTAATTTACTGGTTGATATATAAATATGTAATTTATATATTCCATTTTTGAAACAAGGCTATGCAGGAGTCTTTTTTGTTTATTGCATGTATGTTACTGCAATAAACCAAGCCTCTTAAAATTTTATTTTATTTTCATGCATTTAGCACAAACTATTTTGATGTTCTGTGGATCAAAATCATGGCCAGAATTTAATTTGTGCTCAAAAAACATTGACTTTACATTGGAAATTTTTTGTGCAATATATATATATTGATGTTGTGACATTCTAGTGATGCTATTCACTCATGATTTTCCATTATAAACAATCTGGAGGGCCTGGTATGAAGGCAATGTATCCTTTATGTTGTTTATAATCCTTTTTAGACTTGGGATAGTTCTAAAGCTAACCTTAAATGCATTCTCACATATGTTTCTTAGTCATTGTGATAAACTGTGCATGAAGGGAAGACTTATTTATTCACTTAATAGCATTGTCATGCTCTGGAGAGTGAGTATTTAACATACAATAAAATTTTCTAAACCCTTTAAATAAAATGTTTAACTTATATCCATGATGACCAAATCTTTAATGTATTAATTTGCACATCAGATGATAATATTAACAAAATAAGGAGTGGTTTAATGGAGAGCTCATCTTTAGTTTGGACAATTGAGCAAGAAGATGAGCACATGTGTATAGAGTTTTTAGACCTATACATTTAAAGATTTAAAAGTGAGATAGACTATAAGATGATGATAAAACTTTTAATGTTTTCAGAGTTATACATCCTCAGTCGTGTACTCCCGTCTCACATAAGCTGGCTGGATTGAGTGTTTCCTCTAAAGGAATCAAATTTTACCCAAATATGAAGTGAATTAAAAGATCAGTATTGAAATATACATTAAAAATTTGGCCAATGTAAGATATAATCATGACATTTTATTTAAAAGGCTTAGAAAATTTTATTCTACATTAAATACTCACCCCCTAAAACATGATAATGCCACTAAGTGGATAAGTCAACCCTTTGTGCCTGGTCTATATGCTGATGCATTTAATGTCAGCTTCAGAACTGCTCTAAGTCTCAATAGATCTATAACAACATGAAGGATAGGTTGCCTCCAGACCAGGCCTTCCAGATAATTTATAAAATTAGTTGCAATGAAAATATTTGAGAAAACAGTCTATTATGATGAATCATGAGTAAATAGCACCACTAGACTGGTACATCAATATATATATACTCTCATGCAAATTCCAATGTAAAGTCAATGATTCTTGAACAAAAATTAAATTCTGGCCATGATTTCAATCTGTGGAACATCTAAATAGTGTGTGCTGAGAACAACAAAAAGAAAAGAAAATTTAAAGTGGCTTGGTTTATCTCTAATAACATCCATATGTGATAATCAGTAAAGCCACCTGCATAGTCTTGTTCTGGAAGTAAATTATGTAAATTACATATTAACCAGTAAATTACCTCTTAACAAGAAAATATCAAGATCATGCTTTTTTCAATATTAACAGCAGTTGGAAGATGAAGTATTATGATTATGACCACCTTCACCACCCCCAACAGCAAATTATTTATTTAATTGTCTAACAGAAAATAATCTTTTCTTGTATTAGCATATTAATGTTATTCATAAAATGAAATAATTAAATACAAGTATAAGATATATGCTTAAACTAGATGTAATTAGAGGGAATTTGAACCCAGACTTTCTAGCTGCCTTCAGTCATCCATGCCATCTTATACTGGCACATGATGTGAAAAAGATAAATGATCTCTAATATATGTATTTTGTGCTGAACCAGCACTCATCAGTTGGTCAGGATCATCAGCTCCCACACATATCTATAATCAGTGCTTGGTGTATATTAAGATAACAAATCTTGAAACTTTAAGGTCCTACAAATGAGAAGTTAGACTGATTTATGATCAACATGGATATGACAAACAATATTGGTAAAAAAAGGGCTTGAACATGCAATCATCAGAGTTTGAATGATATGAATAGATGAAGAGTTTGACAGTTGAGAAAGGTGAAGCCTGTCCATCAAAGGTTGAAGATTGTTTATCTGAATATAAACTGAGTACTGATTATATATATGTCAGAGATGATGAACTAAATCAATTGATGAGCGCTGATTCAGCATATGTATATTAGTGATCATTTATCTTTTTTATATGTTGTATAAGAGAGAGTGGATGACTGAAGTGATCTTAAAATCTGGGTTCAAATACTCTCTAATTAAAATGTAATATTGTAAAAAAAAAATTATTAATAGATTTTTAAAAAATATCTGTGTATTTAAGAAAAACTATTCATACATACTAATGTATAAATAAATCACTTAGTACTTAATTATTTAATGATGATTGGTTAATCAGTACAAATATGGAAAGATTGATAAGAATATGGAAAAGTATATAAATAAAAGGACAGATGAATAGAAAATATTTATACAAGTTTACGTAAGTGGAAAAGTAAAAACAATCATAAAAGAATATGAATTTCATAATGTTTAGAGTATAAAACTAAAAATAATATTTATAAACTAAAGATTAGAATGATCATTCATACAATATTTTAATATTCATTTAATTATTAAAAATAATTATTTTTATAAAATAATCAAAAAGAGATTATACTGTTGTAATTATCTCCTTTGTCATTCTTTTTATTTAAGTATAAAAAATTGGGGGGGGGGGATATTTCTAAAGAAAGTTCTCTCATTAAAATTTCTAATTGTTTCATTATAAATTAAACATTTTTAAATTGCATTTATTATTTATTAATACTTTAGTTAATTATTCAGTTATTTCTTTTTTCAAAAGTAATTATTTTACATTTTCACTAATTTGATTAATTCTGTCAATTATTTTAAGCAGTAACTGAATATATTTTATGTTCTTTGAAAATTTCTACACATACATTTACTTGTAAGTCGCATCTTTTGATACGAAATTTTTAATCAAAACACAAAACATGTATAAAAAGAAAAAAAACGGTATTTGCAATTCTGAGGTTTTGATTATACTTATAAAAGTTGATAAAATTATACAAAAAACCCTTCTATGATCAGATTCAACAAGGTATATTTATCTTACAATATACCTAAATGTTAATTCTTATTAAGCGCGATGTCAGCGTTATGATTTGTAGAGATCTCTCTTGCTAAAATTAAGCATTCAAGGCGCATATACTAACGTTTTAGCATTATATAAGTAATACCTAAATGGGAAATAAGTTTGTAGTGCAGGAAGATTAATCCTGTTAATATGTGTTTAAAATCTAAAAATCCAATTGTTTTCTATTTAATGCTAAAAAGATTTTTAAAAAAAAATTGTTTTGTTCTTAAGTCTAAATAAAAAGTGCAAAATAAAGAACTATAACAATAATTAATGTTCAAATATTAAGCTGTTTATAATAAAAATCTATTAGTGAGTTTCATATACAATTTATGAATATTATTTTTACTTCTTATATTCTCCAGTGGAATGATTTAATAAGGTCTCTTTTGTATTAATTGATATATGTTGATTGATAGGTTTAAGTAGGAAGTTATTTTTATTATCGACTTGAAAAATCATTAGCCTTAAATTCATCATAATATTATGTTTAATTAAAAAACAGATATATTATTAATCTTTGGCTAAGGTTTAAATTTTATATCTGAGCTAGAGATAATCTCTGGTTTAATAAATGATTAGTGGTAGTCATTATTGTATTTTTCTAGAGTGGATTGTGCCAAAGTTGCAGGTGGAATAAGTTTGATACCTGTAAATCAAAATGTAACAATTTACTATTGATAAATATTGAATGTATGATAAAAAGTATGCATATGTTTTAGAAAGAATGTTTGATGATATGTAATTTATTAAGTAAATCTATAAAATAATAATAATTTAGTATTTGACATACAGACTTTTCCATACCTGTACTTTAAATGTAAATATAAGAAGCTTTAAACTCAGACTTTCACTCAACCTTCAACTCTCCATGCTATCTCATACTACTGATAGACCTGAACCCGGGTCAGGCCTATCAGTCATATGAGATAGCATGGAGAGTTGAAGGTTGAGTGAAAGTCTGAATTTAAAGCTCCTTACAATAATAATTTAGTTAAGAACAATTCTCACTGTTTCATTTCAGTTTAAAGAAATTTAAATAGTAGGCTCTTTACTGGGAATATTAACAATTTCAAATTTTGATGAGTAGAAACATTATTTAAGATTACTCTGCATGGTTTGATACAAATCATGATTTGGTGTCAAGCATTTGTTAGCCGAGAGGTCAGCGCAGCGGCCTTGCAAGCAAGCAATTGTTTGCAGATGGTTGTTACAGATTCGCCTTCTGGCCGATGCTATGACATATGGAAAAAAAATCATGGTTCAGTTCTATCCCTTCAAGTGCTCAAATTTCTTATAAACTTTTTAATAATAAAATTTGTTTTTTCTATTGTGATATTAATCATTTTATGGCTTTATCAGTAAGTGATACACTCTAGTCAAACAGTTTATTTTTAACAACTGGATATTCCTGCACAATGGCAATCACATTGGTCATTTGTTGAAAGATTTGTGAGTTTATAAAAGTGATTGAATTTATCAAATTTATATTTGATCATAAATTACCTTATTACTTGGAAGCATGTATCTTATTTTTAAATAATAGAAATAAAGGATTACAATACCTCTTTAAAACGACAATGTTCATCTGTCAGTGAAATTTCATCAAATATGTGTATTGTATTATTTGTGAATACCTTTTCGTGTGTTGTTTAATATATTATAAGAGAGGTTTAATATCTTCGTTTTTGCAATGATAATTTTTGCTACTCTTGTTAATAGTAAAATTATGAAATTTAGAGATATCTTTATAATTCTATTATCTTGATAAATTTGATCATTTAATACATAATATTTTTTTTTATTAATTTGTTTTATAATTATTGTTCAACTTAGTATTTTCACATTTTGATATCATATTCTATTTCAAAAAGAAGTGTGTAAACAAAAGGTTCTTAAAAAAAAAAATTACTTTTTTAAAAAAAAAAATGTTGTTTTAAGATTGTTAACTAATTTTAATTTAAAAATAATCTGTGATCATACATTTTATCTCAATCTTCAATACTATTAAAGCTAGCAAAAGATATTGGTAAGTTGTGGCTGGATATCTGCCTCCAATTTATTTTTAATACAGACTTTTTGATATTTAAATATCATTATTTAGAGATTGTGAAACCAATGAATGAATATTATAATAATTAATTTCAGATGTTTGTTAAATTAATATTTATTTCGAGTTCAGTAATAGTGTACTAATTTTATAGGTATGTTGAATTGACTGTTTTTATAGCATATACATGTGTGTGCTAATGTAATCTATAACAAAATAGAGCTTTTAGCACACTTCTAAACTAACATAAAATCATAATTTACCATTCACAAAAAAAATATCAGATATTTTTTCCCCACTATATATGGATTTTGAATAAAACTATTTTTAAAAGATGGACCATTAATACTATCATATTTATCAGGTATTCAAATCTTTAATTCACTTAATAAAAGTCTACCTTTGAAATATATGCATAATAAAAGAGAAATAGTCTTTTTTTTCTAGATGTTGACTCATAATCTTATAGATTTATATTTTTTAGGAATGCACTAAAAATCTACATTGTAAATTGGTTGTGAGAGCATACATATATGTGTGTGTGCGTGTATTGACAAAGTATTAACAGTAAATAATTTGGACATATCTTTTAAACTTGTATATTATTATATCTTATGTTAATGGATTTTTAAAGATAGCTGGATCTGTTTTGGAAGTATAGGAGTGTCAGTTTTATCTTCATTGGCTTTCCCAAATTTTTTTATTTCTTTATTTAAGATTTAGAATAATGTTAGAGGAGAAACCAATGTTTTCAACATCTCTTTAACTGAAACACAGGCTTATTATATACTTGTGTCTATATATGTAATATATAAGGTGTATGAGCACAGACTTTCACGTGATCCACCACTCTTCACACTATCTCATAACACTGATATACTTGAACACATATATGTTGAAAAGATAAATAATCACCAATATACATATTTCATGCTGAACCAGCAATCATCAGTTGGTCCAGATTACCATCTCTATACATATCTGAGCACTTATAGCATATTGTTTTTCTGAAGGTTTGTGATGATGGTGTTCTAGCTGTATTTTTATATTGGACTATTTCCATCATCTAATATGTGTGTTGAATGTCTTTAGAAAAGTTTAATTTTTAGTTAAATATTCCAAATGCATTCAACTGTTAGTAATATCACAGCAAACAGGTTAGTATATGCACCAACTGTTAGTAATATCACAGCAACAAATGTTAATAATATCACAGCAAACAGGTTAGTATATGCACTAACTGTTAGTAATATCACAGCAAACAGGTTAGTATATGCACAATGTTTCGAGAGGTATTTTTTTTCCCTCTTCTTCAGGTGTTGCTGGCCTGACCAGTGACAGTACTAGCATGGGATTCGAACCTGGGTCCTTAGATTCTTGATTATTGAAATTTAAGGTAACGCTCTAACCAACTGAGCCATCCTGCCAAAGGCAACAGTATGTAGTAATTTCATATACTTATCTATGAGGTTCCTCCTGATTTCTCCACTTTTTCCTCAGAGCAAAGTTGATTAGTGATTTCCATACATTATGTATAGTCACACTAGGTTGGCTTATGGGATTTTTTGCCATTGTCATGTGAGCAGCTTCTTTAAATTTCTTCTTTGTACCTTTTCTTCTTTATCCAATATTTTTGTATTTTCCCAATTGAACGTATGTTCATTGGTCCATACATGGTCTGCTACCTTAGACACATCTGTTTTCTCTCTTCTAATCATCAGTTTATGTTCTTGCAAGCGCTTTTGAATGGGACAGCTGGTCTCACCAATATATGTTCTTCCACAATCACATGGTATTTCATAGATGCAGTTTTTTCTTTGCAGCATTTCAAGTTTAGGCTTTGTAGATGTTAGAATTCCTCATAGTGTGGTATGGCTCTGAAAAGTCTGTTCTGATGATTGCAGATTTTCCTTAATTTGTCAGCTATTTTTGTTCTAAACATCTAACAGATACTGAAATTTCTGTTCTTGAAAGAGGATTAAACTTTGCTGTAACACCATCTAATATCCCCTTATTAGATATAATGGCAGCCACTGAGGAAGTCACTCAAAAATTGCCTTTAGAAGAAGCAGCAGAATTGCACTGGAGAATAAAAAGAACACTTGACAAGCAACAAAAATTGCAGTCAAACATATCCTATGGGGAGAGGAAAGCAATTAAATCTCTCAAAACAGATAAATCTATAATTATTCTCCCTGCTGACAAAGGCAATGCAACAGTTGTAATGGATACAACTGATTATGACAACAAAATACAAGAACTCCTCACAGCTGGCCAATATAGAAAAGTGGCAAAAGATCTGATACCAAGTACGGAAACAAAGTTACAAGCATTACTCAGAAAGCATCGCAAGTACTTCACTGATTCAGAAAAGAGTAAAATAACATCATATTTCAGCAAAATTCCTCATCTTTATGGTCTACCTAAAATCCATAAGGATCATGTTCCATTACGACCTATTGTTAGTTCTAGAGATTCACCTTGCCAGAATTTGGCAAGATTTCTTCTCAAAGTTCTAAGTCCTTTGGCATGCAAGACCCAATCATTTGTCAGGGATTCTAGACACTTTGTAGAATTAATCAAGAACATGAAAATTGAAAGAACTGACTTACTGGTAAGCTTTGATGTGGAAAGTTTATTCACAAATGTACCATGTGAAGAAGCATTGTCTATTGTAAGAAAAAGGTTAAATGATGATAATAGTTTACAAACCAGAACAGCTCTTCCTATTGATAGCATAATGGAACTATTAACTTTCTGTATAAAAACAACCTACTTTCAATATAACACAGAGTTCTTCCAACAAAATCAAGGAATGGCTATGGGCTCACCATTGTCTCCCCTGATTAGCAATATTTACATGGAAGAACTTGAAACCACAGCCATAAAAACTACTCCTTATCCACCTAAAGTTTGGCTTCACTATGTGGATGATACATTTGTTGTATGGCCACATGGTGAAGCATTGCTACAAACTTTCTGGACACACATCAACAACATATCCCCTTCAATTAAATTTACAATAGAACCAGAACAAGAACAAAAATTGGCATTCTTAGATGTTCTTGTGACAAGACTCCCTCATGGCAAAATCAAAACTACAGTTTACCGAAAACCTACACATACAGGAAAATACCTAGCCTATACATCTAATCACACCAGAAACACAAAACATGGAGTTATACTATCACTGTGGAACAGAGCAAAAGAAGTTTGTTCAGAAACTGGTGATTTGGAAAAAGAAAAGATCTATATAGAACAAACTCTTAAGAAAAATGGTTATCCATCAGCTGTTATTAAGAAAACATTAAACAGACAACAAAAAGAACCATCAAGAGAAAAGACAATTATTGGTACTGTAATGTATCCATACATTCCAAAAATAGCAGACAAATTAAGGAAAATCTGCAATCAGTATAACATCAGAACAGCTTTTCAGAGCCATACCACACTACGAGGAATTCTAACATATACAAAGCCTAAACTTGAAATGCTGCAAAGAAAAAACTGCATCTATGAAATACCATGTGAATGTGGAAGAACATATATTGGTGAGACCAGCCGACCCATTCAAAAGCGCTTGCAAGAACATAAACTGATGATTAGAAGAGAGAAAACAGATGTGTCTAAGGTAGCAGACCATGTATGGACCAATGAACATACGTTCAATTGGGAAAATACAAAAATATTGGATAAAGAAGAAAATGTACAAAGAAGAAAATTTAAAGAAGCTGCTCACATGACAATGGCAAAAAATCCCATAAGCCAACCTAGTGTGACTATACATAATGTATGGAAATCACTAATCAACTTTGCTCTGAGGAAAAAGTGGAGAAATCAGGAGGAACCTCATAGATAAGTATATGAAATTACTACATACTGTTGCCTTTGGCAGGATGGCTCAGTTGGTTAGAGCGTTACCTTAAATTTCAATAATCAAGAATCTAAGGACCCAGGTTCTAATCCCATGCTAGTACTGTCACTGGTCAGGCCAGCAACACCTGAAGAAGAGGGGAGAAAAATACCTCTCAAAACGTTGTGTGTATACTAACCTGTTTGCTGTGATATTACTAACAGTTAGTGCATATACTAACCTGTTTGCTGTGATATTATTAACATTTGTTTGCTGTGATATTACTAACAGTTGGTGCATATACTAACCTGTTTGCTGTGATATTACTAACAGTAGAATGCATTTGGAATATTTAACTAAAAATTAAACTTTTCTAAAGACATTCAACACACATATTAGATGATGGAAATAGTCCAATATAAAAATACAACTTATAGCATATGTGTGTAGAAATGGTAATGTGGACCAACTGATGATTGCTGGCATGAAATACATGTATCTTTTCAACATATATGTGTTCAAGTGTATCAGTGTTATGAGATAGTGTGAAGAATGGTGGATCATGTGAAAGTATGTGCTCATATACCCTATATATAACATCTCTTTAAGTTTAAACGGCTGAACTTCTTTACTTACAACTTAAATTTTTATTTTTTTTATATATCCATCAAAGTCGTAAGCCTACTTTATTGTAAGATTTATTATTAATATAACTTAGTATGAAATTTGTAATCTAAATTATTATTTCAATAGAAGTCAGTAATCTTTAATTTAGGCTATCTTGAAAAACTTTACAAATGAAGCTCAAATATCAATGTTGTCTAACTATTATGATAATGTGAGATTTTAAAATAATGTTCAGAGATTAGGAGCATTATCAAACTTTTATTAATAAAGATCACATTATTCTCTGGGTTAAGCCTAAATGTCTGAAATTGTCTTTTTTCAAATAAAACACAAATACACTTTTATAAATAAAAATAGAAATAAATAAATCTAGAAATTATTTTATTGCACTGTATTTAAGTCTATTATTAACTCTTAAGTAGAATATTACTATTATATAACTAAACATATTACTGTTTATTTTGTGAGAAAAATTAATAACATTTATTTTTTTTATTCTAATTTTTTTATAACATTTTATAGAATGTGTCTAATTTATAAAAAAAAAAAAACATATGTTTGTGTACATACAAATGGTTTAAATATTTACCTAGGAATAGATAAAAAGATAACTAATATTTTATTTTATTGAAGAATTAGAAAATATAATTTAATATAATTTGTTAATATTATATATGTAAACAATAAAAAATTATGTTTTGAATTCCATTAAATCAAATATTTTTATAGACGTTAAAAATAATTTATTTTTATGTTGGTTTAAATGAATTACAAGTGTAAGATATAAAAAGACAAAATAAAAAGCTATAGCATCAAATGTTATCAGAGAATGTAAAGAATTTATACAACACATATATACCTATATCAATATATGTAATATGTAGAGTATATGAGCATAGACTTTCACACGACCCACCACTCTCCATTCTATCTCATAACACTGATACACTGGAACACATATATGTCGAAAAGGTAAATAATCACCAGTCCACGTACTTCATGCTAAACCAGCAATCATCAGTTGGTCCAGATTATTATCTCTATACATATATGCAATAAGTGCTCAGATATATATTAAGATAGCCAATCTTCATACTTTAATGGATAGGCTTCAATCCACTCCATACTCCGACTCTTCAACCGTAAATCCAATTGAAAACTGATGATGGAACGCTCAAAGGCCACCCTGAGGTCAAGATTCTTTTCACACCCATGTTGGCGTAAAGTCAATCTGACCCCTCATGTACAGGACGTAATCCATTTAATACATATATGAGAGATGGGCAGACATCTCTACTATGTAATAACTGAAATACGTCCCACTACTCTCCACTCTATCTCATAACACTGATACACTTCAACACATAATATTGTCTATCTTAATATATATCTGAGCACTTATTGCATATATATGTAGAGATAATAATCTGGACCAATTGATGATTGCTGGTTTAGCATGAAATATGTATATTGGTGATTATTTATCTTTCCAACATATATGTGTTCAAGTATATCAGTGTTAAGAAATAGAGTGGCGAGTGGTGGGTCATGTGAAAGTCTGTGCTCATATACCCTATATATTACATATATTGATACAGATATATAAATAAGGCTGTATTTCAGTTTTACATAGTAGAGTTGTTCTCCCATCCCTCATATATGCATTAAATGGATTATATTCTGTATGTGAGGGGTCATGGGTGTGAAAAGAATCTCAGCCTCAGGGTGGCCTTTGAGCATTCCATCATCATATTTTCTATTGGATGAATGGTTGATGAGGTGGAATATGGAATGGATTGAAGCCTGTCCTTTAAAGTATGAAGATTAGCTATCTTAATATATATCTGAGCACTTATTGCATATATGTGTAGAGATAATAATCTGGACCAACTGATGGTTGCTGGTTTAGCATGGAAAACGTTTATTGGTCATTATTTATCTTTTCAATATATACATGTTCAAGTGTATCAATGTTATGAGATATAGAGGAGAAAGGTGAGTTGTGTGAAAGTCTGTGTTCGTATACCCTATATACAACACATTATAGTAAATTATTACATTTTAATTCATGAGTACACAATCATGGTGATAAACTTCCAAACTAGAATTGAATATTCTATAAAAAATTCAGATCAATCCTCACCATCATAAAAATGCATTTTTTTTTTCTGAAATATTTTTCTATAAAATAAAATCTCCTGAAGTATTGCTGAACTCAGTAGAAAATGAATTCACAGAGGCAAAACTCTCCATACAGTAGTGCTACTTAGTGCAAACCAGAGTAATCAATGGATGCAGGAAGGTTTGTGTATAAAATCTCTATCTAGTACCTACCCATTCAATGTCCCCAGATTAGTTTCTAGCTTGTGGCTTTCATCAGTTAAGAGCCTAGAATCTGAGGGCACTGCACTTAGATCCAAGGATCCAATACAACCATCCAGCGGCCACCCTCCACTTTTTCGGCCAACCATAAAGCTTTGAGTCCAAAATGAAATTAAGCACAAACTTTCCTGCATCCATTGAATTACTCTGGTTTGCACTGAGTGGAACTACTGTATGGATAATTTTGCCCCTATGAAAAACAGCTTGTGTAAGCATAAAGAATGAGGATCCTGTAATGTTTGATGGTTTAATTAGAAAAGAAATTCTATTTACCATTATATAGATTTGTAACAATCATAATGAAATCACCCCTATACACATGTGCTGTATAGATTTAGACACTTCAGGAATACTTGCTCTTCTTTCTAAAAACAAGATAAAGTCTTCTGAAAAGATAAGATAAATCCACTTTAACTTTTTCATCTAAGTGAATATGTATAAGCAAATCTTAAGCATTTACAAATGAGAGAGTGAATATCTCAATTAATCACCCTTAATTTCATTCACTATGTCTTAATAATTGTGAAATTTTTACAATTTACTGCACATCAGTATTAGATGTAATATTAAACATATGGGGGGGGGGGGTTAATTTGTAACAATCATTAAGCAATCACCTTTCTACACATGCACTGTATAGGTTTAAAATACTCTTCTTACTAAAAACAAGATAAAGTCTTTTGAAAAGATGAATCCCTTTTACCATATTTGTATAAGCAAATTTTAAGCATTTAGAAATGAGAGCCTAAAGATCTCAATTAATCACCTTTAATTCCAGTTACTATTCCTTAATATTTGACTTTTGTGAATTTTTTACATTTACTGCATATAATATTAAGCATATATAATGAGTTATTTATTTATCTAGAACTGTGGAGTTTTTTTAATTTGTAACAATCATTAGGGAATCACCCCTCTACACTTGCGCTGTATAGATTTATATGATTCCTTTTTAAACACAAGAAAGTTTTTGAAAAGGTAAGATAAATCCATTTTAAATTTTTGACCTAAGCATATATGTATAGGCAAATCATAAGCATTAAACATTAAGACATAATAAATGGAATTAAAAAATGATTAATTGGGATTTTTATGCTCTCGTTTTTAAATACTTAAAATTTTCCTATACATATACACTTAGGTTAAAAAGTTAAGATAGATTCATCTTATCTTTTCAAAAGACTTTATCTTTGTTTAAAAAGGAGAATATTCCTTAAGTGTTTAAATCTATACAGCACATATGTAGAGGGGTAATTTCATAATGATTATTACAAATTAAAAAAAACCCACAGCATTAGATAAATAAATAACTCATTATATAGATTGAAAATCAGAATGTATTATATAGATTTTTAAATATTAAATACACATAGCATAGTTATGTATTAATTAAATCAATTTACCACCTTTGCATAGCAATCTATAAAGAATAGAGTAGACTATCTATTTCTTTTGGTATAAATATTATTTTCACATCAAAATTCCAATACAATTAGTTATTAAGATGTTTTATCATTGAAAATAAAATACTAAATGATCTGTTTTAGTTTTCTATGTAAATCATGATTTAATTATTCCATAACTCAATGAATTGGTTCTATTTCATATATGTTAATGCTATGCAAATTTAATATTTATTATTTGACTTTTTACTCATTATGAATACAAAATGTTTTTAAGATGAGGCACAATCTTCATTCTTTGCTTAATTAATTATGAGTTCATTATTAATAATACTATATTTACATCTAGCATAAATATTTTTACTTTAAAATTTTAACATGGTTAGTAAACTAAGGTTATTACCACCAAAAATGCAAAGTATAGATAATCTGTTCTGTTTTTATTGTTTATTACATAGACCATGGTTTTGTTTTATTCAGGTCATAAAATTGATTTTTTTAGTACCAGGATCATATCCAGATGTGATAGTCTCTACCAGTGTAAAATCAGAGAAGCCATTGAGATACTTAAAAGGCCAGATTGTATCAATAAGCGAGATGATACATGCAAACTTCCTCCTATTTGGAAAGATTTTTTTAAAAAACATTCTTAATTTAACATTTTTGCTATTGGTGGAACTTTAACATTTTTTTCAAATCAGTGATTGTAGCTCCCCTACAACCATCTTTCTATCTTTTATCACCCAGTAGATGACTTGTGTGATCATGTCAAAATGTCGGTATATTAGTATTTAAATTTTTTAACATAGATGAACCTGCAAAATATGTCTTTTATATATATGTAGAATAATATATATTCTTAGAAGTTGATGTATGAGAGTATGTTAAATAATTTGGTGATAAAGTAGAAATATAAGTTAAATGTATATATTAAAATAATATGATGTTCATGCTCGACAAATGGACATGGATAAAGGTCAATGAAATGTACATATTAAAATAATATGATGTTCATGCTCAAGAAATGGACTTGGATAAAGGTCAATGAAATTGTTTTAGTAATTAAAGAGTAAATAAAATGTTAATTTATTATAGTTATATTTAATTCTTATTAGAGAACATTTTATGCTTATCATAAACAACCCCCCTTAATAACATTGAGATTGTTCAACAACACATATTGAATCATTTACACTTGATTAGGATACAAAAATATATCTGACTTTAAAATTTTATTTTTATATTTAAAGAGATTGTCTGAGAAAATGTCCTATTATTATTATTCATCTGTAAATGAATTAAATTTTCATTTAAATTAACTTGTCTTTTGTATTTTGTTTATTTTTATCATCACAATATAAGACAAATTTTATGGTCACATCAATTGTTTACATTCATGAAAATTATAATTTAATTATTTATGTAAGTTAGTTGTTTAGATTCATGATCTAAGAATATATAAATATTTTAATTCCCAAATATAGTAGGGTATAATAAAATAACCTTTGTTACCCAACTATAGATTAATGAATGAATTCATCTGCATAGCTCTAGTTGTCGCATTTTAGAACTCCAAAAGTTTCACTCTTTTCAATCACCTTTGGCATTTTCCAACATGTTGGCTTATTATTTTATTCTATTATAATTTGGTAAGCCATACATGTTTGGCTCTACTTATTTTATATTGTTACAATACATATATTCTTATTGTTTATTTTATTTATCTTTTTTTTTAATAAAATTGTTTCAGATGTTTTGATTTTTTTATAATATGAAGTAGATACTGTTAATGAAGTATGTCAAATAGTTGTAAAGAGAAAGCTTGAGACTTTTATAAAATAAAATTTTCTTTTATTTATTATTGTTATTGTATAAAATGTGTATAAAGTTTGGGCATTTGAATAAGATTATTTTATTTATCAAAGCCTTCCTTATGTATATATAAATATGTTTTATTTCATGTCTCTACCAACTAGTTTTATGTAGTGGTTCATATGTTACTTGAAAATGAATAGGCCAAGGGAGGGGGTATATGCATGTAAAGTTTGTTATATTTATTATATGCACTTGCATGGTGACCTATTATGAAAATAAAAAGTTATATTTAATAGCCGTTTATTTATTTTGTATAAAATATTTCTTTATGGTTAAAGGCATTTTATAAAAACTAGATTTATAAGCATTTATGAGAGTAAAAGTTTTAATATATACTCTTTCTATTTAATAATAAAAATACATCTCTATAAGATTATCTTTTTGACGCACATATAAATAAATCTCTTTGAAAGATTAAAGATGGCCTTAGTTTTTGATATTTGTATTTAATTTAGATGTTCTATTAATAAATATTTGTTTGTGGAATATTTACAAGAATTTTTGTTTCAATGCACTTGTGTAGAGCAGACATGCACCTACATACACGCATGTTGTCTTATATTTCTTTATATAAAATTTGGTTTTACAACATGAGTCTCAATTAATCATAGATATCAGATCTATCTCTTTATATATATGTGTGTGTGTGTGTGTGTAACCTACACATTTAGTATATTGAATGTTTACTATAATAAATAGAAAGGTTTGAACTTAGGATTTTCAGCCTATATTCGCATGACCACATATATTTGAACAAGATAACTGATCCCCACTTTACGTATTTCATGCCAGACCAGCATCCATCAGTTGGGTCAGATCATAATCTCTCACACATATATACAATCAGTGCTCAGCTTATATTAAGACAGCAATTCCTTAAACTTTAATAGACATGCTTCATTCTTCTCACCCTTGTAACACTTCAATTATCCCTTAAAGCCCTTATAGGATTTGGTATTGTAGTCATAACCATGTAGATATTATATCAGTCTAGCTCCTCATATTATCAGACTATTATGTATCCACTTATATTAACAGATGTGTGGGCTGGACTTATACTGTAATATAAATTATTTCCAAAGCAATGTGTAATTAAACTATTTATTTAGTATACTGATTTTTTACTATAATAAATAGAGTGAATGATGAATATAAACTGAAAATGCTAAGTTCAAATATCTCTATTTACTATAATAAATATTCTGTATATTGAATAAATAGGTTAAATTATATATTTCCCTAGAAATAGTTTATATCATAGTATGAATCTAGTCCATCCCTCTTCTTTTAATATAAATGGATATGTAATGGTCTGATAATATGATGAGTTAGATAGGCATAATGTCTACATGGATATAACTACAATATCAAATCCACCAATAGCTTTGAGCATTTCATCAGTGGTTTTTTTCAATGAAATGGAAAGGATTGAATTATTGGACAGATGAGAAGATTGAAACCTGTCCATTAAAAGTTAAGGAATTTCTATCTTAATATAAACTAAGCACTGATTGAATATATGTGTGGGAGATTATGATTTAACCCAACTGATTAGTTTTGTTTCTGCATGATATATATATATTGTGGATCATTTATCTTTTCCACATGAGTGTGTGTATCAGTTGTTTGAGATGGAATGGAGGATGAATATAGACTGAAAATCCTAAGTTCAAATTCCTATGTATGTTTTTTCTGGTACAATGAATATTCTCACAGAAAGGGTAGTTTTTTAATATTTAGCTTTATTACTGCCTAGCTAGGCAGTAATAAAACTAAATGTCAAAAAACCACTTATTCTGTGAAACATATTCAGGATTAATAAAGTTAAATATTAAAAAATCTATCTTTTCTGTGAGAATATTGATTTTACCAGGTATTACATTAGCTCAGAAAAAAAGAAAATTAGTACCAATTGAAATATTTGTGTATGTATATATATATCAATATCAGTTTACAGAAAATCCACACATACAAACAGATAGATATCTTGATTTTAATTCTCATCATCATCCTGCACAAATTTTTTCTGAAGCAAAAAATCTTTTGAGTAGAGCTTATAATTTATCTGATAAAGAACATCTTACTCAAGAAATAGTATTACAAAAAATATTCTACTTTCTAATAATTATAATAAAAACACCATACGTAAGGCTTTACCTAACATTAATATTAAAAAGCAAAAAGAGGATAGAATTGACAATTCCTCTTTTAATAGAGTAATTTTGCCTTACATTAAAGTGGTTACTGATAAAATCAGTAGAAGACTATCATGTTTTAATATAAAGACTACTTTTTCTACTGGCAAAAATTTGGTGATTTTTTATATAAACCTAAAGACAAAATATTTTTGGAACATGAAGGAGTTTATAAAATTCCATGTTTGCACTGCTCAAGAAGCTATGTGGGTCATTCTAATAGACAAATAAATGTCAGAATTAAGAAACAGAAATGCTTTTAATCAAAAAATTAGCACATCAGTTTTTACTTCCCATTTTTTAGAAATTGGTCACAAACCTAATTTTGACAATACAAAACTACTTGAAAATTTGGAATGATATGATTTAAGAACCATGAGAGAGTCAATTGAAATATTAAAGAGACCTACTGGTTTAAATAGGGCTGACAAAGCACAACGTATTCCAGCTATGTGGAAACCTCTCATTTTATCTAATATTAACTTGAAATTAATAGGTTAAAAAACTGAGGGAAATAAACATTTTGATAAGCCTCATATTGTGAATGCTGAACAACTTCAAGTTGAATCTCACTTCTCATCTCACACTGAGTCACATTATTCTTTGAGATATAGCGAGATTGTTCTTTCAAAAGTTAACCTTGATAATGGCGGTTGCTAGTCCATCGAAATATCAGATTGTAATGCAAAATAATACATGGTTCGTACCCAAAAACATTGTATATATATATAGTAACCTTACATATGTCTCTGTAAATTAGTTATTATAAATCAAAACTGTAAAAATTTTATTCGTTATGTTTTTTTTTATAGTTAAGCAAATATATTCATCACTGTTATTGATTGTAGAGCATATTATGTAATCAATACCATGTTTAAAAGTCTCTCATATTGATGCTTAAGAAAAATATATAATTTTCTAGAGCATATAAAAGTAGTTTCTCACTCAGATTTTATGATCAAAGCTTATATAAAGATATATTTTTGTCATTCTTCTTCTTAAGAAACAAAGCAATTGAATTGTATAAACAATAGAGATGCTCACTTACATAAAACAAATAGTTTAGTATAGAATAGAATTATAAACTGACATTACAACACTAAAATATTTAAAGTAGATTACATTTTTATTTAGGTGTAGAATAAACAGTTTCTATATTTGTGTACATGTGTGTGTGAAAACGTACATGTTTAGATTTACTACATTTAGTAAAATTAATTATCTTATTTAGTTTGCTAGGATATTTATTAAATAATATCATTTATTAAAAAGTCAATTTAAAATTAATTGAAATAAATATCTGGGACCTTTATACTTTTATGATTTATTTATTTTAAATAAATGTTTGTAATATTATTTTAAACCTGAAGTAAAAATGAAGCAATTGAAAAATTTTGAAATTATTATTTTCTTTCTCTTCATTTTCGAATGGTTTTTTGAAAAATTTACTGTGTTGATTCAAAAATATTAGTATCTATCATCTGCTGGGTTATGTGCGCTAATCTTTTGGATAAAATTATAATATCTTTGCTTCATATAATAAACTAAAAATGTGTCTCTGGTGATAAACAAAATGCATTAGGGATTATCAACTCTAAATATTTAAATACCATTAAATGGATAATGGATTATGAATGCTAAATATTTAAATGCCACTCATGGATTATGGATTATTAAGGCAAAGTATTAAATATAAGTATTGAATTTACAAGCAATCCTTAAAATGTATTCAATGCAACTTACCTTGGATTAACAAGCTTACTAAGAAAGGATTATATTACAAACGAAATTGATTGTGCTTTACATTATTTTCGATGCTATTATTCAAAAGTGTTTGTGAATTCCCCAAAACAATGGAATATTCTCAGGTATCAATATTTCACTGGGATAATTTTTTAAAATTATTATAACCATTGAAAAATAAACCGATGGCTTATTTAATGAATTTTATTATGATTGCTTCTTTTTTAATTAGTTATTATTATTATTAATGTAATAAAAAAATATAACAATTCCACGGATATTATTTTATGAATGTACAAGTAATATTTTTATTTAATATTGTTATTGGTGATATTGAATAAGATTAAATATGATTTACCTTGGGTTTAGGCTTTATAAATGTAAGTAACTATTAAATTTATACAAAACTTTACTATATTGTAATTGTTATATGTTTTATGGGTTCTTAAGTTTCAACCTCACAATTAAATGAAGTTAATTATTTTTATTTAGATAAGTAGATCTGTAAGAAATATTTTATACATCACTCTTATATATTAGTATTAATTTTTCAAATATATAATATGTAATCATGCATCCAAATGATCTAATTATATTTTATTAGTAGAGTCTTAACTCCTAATATTTGCACCCTCAAAATGAATCCAGTAAAGGACTTTGAGATGAAATAAATAAGCGCTATGGTATAAATATCATTTAGATATGCTGAGCAATAATTTTACTTATTCTTTTAAAAGAGTGAAAACTTCTCCAGCATTATTAAGTGAGGTTGATTAATGATTGATTAATATGAAAACAAACTAATTAAAAACAGCATGAATTATCATTTATTATTATAATGATGATGATTATCATCCTCTCATATTTAAATTGAGGATTATTTTAAAATAATAAGCATCCTATTTCTATTTAATGTTAGTGTCTTTGGAATACTGTATACAGTGATGGCAAACTGATGGCACGTTCAAATTTTTTACTGGCATACGAACTATTCATATATCATAATTTTCTTCAATATTTTTTTTGTTGCTAAAATCTGTATTAATAAAAATTTACTGTCAACTAAAGATAAAATAAATAAATATTATATTATATTAGAATTCAATTTTCAATTGAACTCTGATTAGATGCAATAAATTATGATATTTTGGTACAGGTATACTATGGTATCATTTTCTATAAACCTGTCAAATGATTCCAATAAAACTAGAAAGTAAACTCAATACAATATTTTATAACTCTTTGAAATAAGTTTTTTTAAATCTAAAGTAAAAATAATCAAATGGTTTTCTGTCCTAATCTTTTTTCACCTAAACATGTTGACCCAATTCATTTTTTTAAACGAATCAAAATCGTGAAGGAACGAAATGCATAATCAATGCCATCAAATGAGTTTTTTTTTTTTTTTGATTAAAGTTTTACTGTAAAAATGAAATGATAAATATTTTATTTATAAAATTATTAAAGCTCATTTAAATTTACTTTTAAATAAATTTGTTACCATTATATTAATATGACTAGTGAAAATAAAAAACAAAAATTATCAAGCAATTGAGAATTTCACAATTGGTGGATGGATGAATATGGAATGATTAACAAAGGTACCAAGGTAGTATGTGTTTTATATTTGGAACAGTTGTATTGAGAACATCAATGGTAAAACAGCATTATGAGACCAATCATAAATTGCTCTGTGAAAAAGTAAATTTGAACACAAAGAATATATTGCCCAAGCATTTAAAAATATAAATATTCAATCAACATCTATAATAAAATTTATCGAAAATCATTCACATATAACTGCTGCTAATTTTTTTATTTCAAATGTAATTGCCAAACATTGGGAAACCTTTTAATGATGGAGAATATATGAAAGAAGCTTGGATAAAATATGCACAAGTTCTTTTTTGAGATTTTGAAAACAAAGCAAACATTATTCAAAGCATAAAAGATTTATCATTAGCTAGAAATACAGTTAAAGAAAGAATCCTGCAAATGGCTGACAACATAACTTACCAACAAAAAAGTGATATAAAGTCTTCTAGTTTACTTTCTCTCTGCCTTGATGAAAACACAGAGATAAATGGATCAGTTGGTTTGGCTAATTTTATTCACTATTGGATTGAGAATGATATCAAAGAAGAATTGATCGGTTTAACCTCATTAGTAACAACTACAAAAGAAATAGATATTTACAACATAGATGTTGCCAAAATTGTATCAGTAACTACAGATGGTGCTTATGACTGGAAAATAAAATAGCTTTCTCACTTTATTTACCAACCATATCGGACATTCAATTTTCGGTTTTCACTGCACTATATATACATGAGCAGGTTTTATGTATGAAGTTCAGCTTTAAGCCACTGCATGATGTTATGAACATTGGGACTAAGTTAATCAATTTTATGTCTACACATTGAGTGAAATAAACTCAGTATACTATGGTTTACTTATGTATAACAATATTGAGGAAAGGTTCTTCAAACATTCATTGAGTGTTTAAAAGAAATTGGACTGTTTTTACATAATGAAAAAATCATTGAAAAATATAATGAATTAATGGATGCTGAATGGCTTTCAAAATTAATGTTTTTTACTGATACGTGTTCACATCTAAATGAATTAATTGTGAAACTGCAAGGTGAAACACAATTGTTGTCATGTTTGATTTGATCAAAGCATTTGAAGTTAAATTACAATTTTTAATTGTGATGTTATTTCTTACACCTTCAAATATTTTCCAAATCTAAAAAAGTTCTTGACTGATTTAGAATCTCATGAGAAACCAGATCAAGCAAAATTGATGCAAGACTTTTGTGCTCTTATTCGATCGATAATTGATTAATTTTCTTTAAGATTTACACAGTTCAAACAATTTTCAGAAATATCAAAAATTTATTTTATACCCAGACATAACATCAATGGATAGTCTCAAGTTATAAATTTTTGAGTGGCTTAATTTGAAAGATATGGAAATGCAGTCAGTCAATTTTCAATCCAGTTCTATATGAAAACAGAAATTTGTTAACTTGAGGAATGAATTAGAAACAATGAAAAATGATCGATTATTGGATATATGTAAGAGGAAAGATATATGAAACCACTTATATTAATTATAACAAAACAATTGTATGAACATATATTAAACATCAATTAATTTGACTAATAATTGGCTAATGATAAATGAATGAAAGATTATGTAATATACATTTACACAGGTTTTTTTTATATGTTTTGAAAATATTGTATGGATTTAATAGGTTATAGTCAATTTTATAATAATAATAATAAAGACAGATGTCGCTAAGTATGCAATGTAGATCATAATTTACATTAGTTGAAGCACACTGAAAAGGGCAAAAATTAATATTTGCTGAGCTTTATTATGTGTGATTATTATTACATATATTATTGTTGTTTTATAAAGATATTTTATATTATATCAGTGATTTATTTAAATCTATAAAAGTAAAACATAATATAATAACATTTTTGATATGCAAAATTTTAAAACAATTAATTAAATACAATATTGCATAGAATATTTCCTAACTCTAAATTGTACAAGTGTAGTAAATTTGTTCTGCCCTTAAGTTCTAAAGTAAAAGTCACAGTTGACATTTTGTTTCTTTGGTCCAATCTTAAGTTATCACTGAGTTTACAAAACTATTAAACACAATATAATGTCCTACCTTTGTTTTAACAAGTTTTTGGTTTTGAGAATCACTTTAGTAATATTATATTATTCATACCACAATGTAATTTAGATTTTTTGCAATTATTTTTTGACGATTTTGGAATCAAAATTCACTTATGGGTCCTGAAATGGCTTCTGCTGCTTGGAGTTTATTTATGAGGAGCTTTTTCAATTGTTTTTGAGGCTTACTTGATTGTTAATTATTTGTTCATTTTTGGTATATACAATAAAGTGTTAAAATATCTTGTGTTGTATTTCAATTTGCTCATGATATACTGGAATCACTTCAGACAAAGTCATATATTTAAAAATATTTTCAGAAAAGTAGCAAAGTGTGAAAATATATTTTTATGATTGATGTAATAGATGTTACTAATTAAAACTTATTTTTTAACATGATATTAAAGTGTGAAATCAATCCTCAATATTTTTGTATTTCAAATTGATCTTATATATAAAATCTTCTGATTCTCTTTTTTTATTGTTTCTGATTGTAGTAATCTAATAATTAAACAACAGTTATGACAATATAACCTTTTTATTACTGATGGACGGAAATTTCCAGCTTTAAAATAATAAAAGTGTGAAAAATTTCCCATAATTATAATATATTTTAAAAAACAATATTTTAATAAAAGGATACTTCGTCTAGCTACTTTTTTATATTTATTTTCTAATTATAAATATTTTTTAAAACAGATTTGAATTGTTTTTCCAAGATTTAAAAACAAAATCTTTTGTTTTTTATATTTGGATTTGACTTTTAACTTTTGAAAATCTTAGATAAAATTTTAATTTTACATATTTTTCTTAATTAATTTTTAATCCTATATATTACATTAGAAAATCTTTGTTAAAAAAACTTTATAAAAATATTTTTCTCAACTAACTTTATTAAACTTGTACATTATTTATTTCATTAAAACTTTAATCACATTTATTTTATCCTAAATTAATTCTAACCAGGACTGTGAACCTAATTAAATACTTTTTTTTATTTAAGACTAAGTACAAATATTTTTATTTACTTCTTTCCTGCACATCTGTTTATATAAATTATGGATTTATAAGAATTTTTGTGGGTTTTTTTTTTGCTAATTAAGATTTTTTATACCACAAATAATTTAATTTTATTTAACAAATTATTTTTTAAACTAATTAATTTTTTTATTTAATTTCCCTTTAAAATTTTTCTGCCTTATTTAATCTGTCTATTTATTAATTTCTGTGTACTTATTTTAACTCCCCCCCCTTCCATGGCATTACGATTTCAGTATATGTTTTGTAAGAACAAATTTGTATAATAAAATATAATTTTCCTTGCATTTATTCTTGCACACATTGCACAAACAAAAATTAATATAAAAATAGAAACAAATTATATAAATATTTTAATATCACTTCTTTAATTATTTTAATTTCTTTATTATTTTTTTATTTTAAAATTCAACATTAGCCTCTTTTGGTCTATATAAAGTTTAAAATTAAATATTTAGCATTATATATACATAACAACCTATTATCTATTTAATATTGTTAATTTTAGCTCAAAAATAATTAAAAGTTTACTATCACTTTATTTGATTACCAAGGCAGTGAAATCAATCACTACTGAATTTTGGATTATTTTTGAGCTAATATTATAAGTTTTGAATAGATGCAATTTATTGTATATTTGCTGCTGCTGCTGCTTCTGCTAATAATAATAATAATAATAATAATAATAATAATAATAATAATAATAATAATAATAATAATAATAATAATAATAATAATAATAATAATAATAATAATAATAATAATAATAATAATAATAATAATAATAATAATAATAATAATAATAATAATAATAATAATAATAATAATAATAATAATAATAATAATAATAATAATAATAATAATAATAATAATAATAATAATAATAATAATAATAATAATAATAATAATAATAATAATAATAATAATAATAATAATAATAATAATAATAATAATAATAATAATAATAATAGAATGCCACCTGGCTACAACCATTTGCTGCAAGTAAATTAAAAGTCTGCTATTTTTAATATTAAATTACTTGCAACTTCATCATAAAAGGTAATTTTAAATTATTTTTTTAAAAACAAGAACAAAATTAGTTATATTGTAAAAGTTTACAAATATCTGTGCTTGTGTCTGTGAATGCAAAAAAAAACCCTAATACTCTAGTTCACAGTGTTGGCTAAAGATAATGAAAATAGCTACCATGCCTTCAGTATCATATAACACCAGTGGAAAAACAAACCTAAGAAATAATGTTACTGTATTTAATAAGAATCCATTTTCTGATATTGCAAAAAAAAACTTTGGTACCTCAACATTAATTACAAACATAAATTTTAATCCCTCTTCCGAAAGATTCAGAAAATCTACAACAAATGATATTGAAAATTTAGATTTACAATATTGAAAATTTAGATTTACAAAATCAAAATTATGAAGAAACACAACCCATCTCCCTTCTGTAATATGGACTGCTGATATGCTAGATAGCATTTTTGAGAAATTCCAAAAATCTATTCCTAAGGGACTATTTAACACATTCTGCCATTTTTTCAGATTGTTCAATAGTTTTATCAGCTACAAATATTCATTGCTCTTTGTATAAATTCCCAAGAGTTTTACTATATGAAGCACTCACTTTACATAATCTATGGGACAGTGTATTACACTTAGCTGATCATCCCAATCAAAGATATCCAATTATATAATTCTATGATCAAAATGAAGATCAAGACACTGGGCCATTTTGTTCTAATTGCTGTAGATGAAAACAAACAGAGATATAACTGGCATATTGAAAAACATATAACTATACTACTCCACACAGGGTTTTAAAAACTAATGGAGCCTTTCAGTAAGGTTGTCTCATTGCAACCAGTTACCCTAAAGGACACACCAGTTCCAATATACAGCAATATCTATGAGTATAAAGTCAGAGCTTGAAAAACATTGATTCCACTGCTATACCTACTCAGATTACAGACAAAGAATCAATGTTTTCCATACTTATAAAAGGATTAAAGCCACCATGTTTCTCTTGTCATCAGCATGATCATCTGGCAATCAACTTCACAAACACTCAATGTTTACATGTAATCAGGTGGCTAACCATACATCTAGATGCATTTATAATCGAAACCAAGATAATATTGACAAAACACCTAAAATTCTTCCTGAAATAAAGATGCTTCACCAACTACACTTTAATCAAACTACACCTGCACTATTCATAAAATACCAACCTATGGCTACTGAAGCCAAAATAGATGCAGAAAAAGATAGACTAAATGCTTGTGAGCAACTCACCAAAATGGCAAGTCACAGGAACCAAAATACAAAAAAAATCCCCATCCAAATTTAAGGTTGGAGATAAAGTTTTAATAAAAACTCCATACTCAAGTAAACCCCAGGAAAATGAGTACCATAAGTTCTACAATACATATAAAGGACCATATACCATCATTAAGTAAATAGGTTCCAATGCATTTTGGATAAACTGGGAAGGATTTGAGGCATGTATAATCTCTGCATCTTAAAACCTTTCTTTGGCTGCTCCAAATAACCTATGATGACCCATCAAATCAATCATGCAGCTATAGAATGAAAGTAACCATTGAGCAAGGTATAAAAACCTTGTAAATTACATTAGAGAAAAGTAAAAACAACAGGTAGTCAAAAAAAAGAAAATGTATCAGATTAGAGATATTAAGTTTTATGAGAGTATTCCAGCTAATACTCAAACATGGTCACTGGGATACCTTGAGACTAGCCAAGACATAAGAGTCAATACATTCCAATAAATGGATACTCTTATTATTTGACTGGACCTTCATGAATGCAGTAAGTCTCAAAAAAGGAGGAAGAAGGCTAGTAAATAAACCCATATGCTATCTGTGACAGGCATATTACCAGTTAAGTTTTGACCATAATGCCACCAAAGCCCCTAAGTTTAGATCACCCCACAAAAGCCATATGAAAGATGGTAAATTATTCAAAATGAGCTATGAAGGTATGAAGTAGTCAAGAAATAAATTTAGTAAGCCTTCATCCAATTTAAAAAAAGCCTTACATTAAAAACATACCTGCACTATTATGGGTGTTAAAATTTTGAATACAAATTAAATGCTAACTCTGTAAGGGAAGAGAGTTGTAGGGGGACTTAAAAACTACCACTCACCTGCACTAAGTCATACCATACTAAGTCTAACTGAGCAATTGTTAAACAATTGCTTACTATTTTTCAAATACACATATATACACTAAACACTGTGATCAGCAAGTTATATTTTATTTTGTTACAAAAAAGATAAAGTTTCAAGTTAGATGCTAAGAAAATAAATACACTCACATATATATACACAATATGACTAACCAAGAGTATTTAAGTCATCAACTAACCAACATTGTGGTGTGAACATAAATAAAATAATACAAGATAATGATGTAATGTCAAGCATATTGCTAAGTAACCAGATATGGAAATGAAAAGATAATCCCAATAAATATTTATTTTAATAACATTACATTGAAGTACAATTATGCAATAATAGCCAAATACAGCAAGCATGAGAAAGTCATTATCTTGACAACTCTATTTGTTTTTTCAACTGAGCAAAATGAACATATGTAATTGATTTTGAGAACAAATTTCAATCATGTAAGAATAAACAGTAATTTACTTTATCCATCAATATAAACCAAAACCTGAAATACTTCCAAGATATGGAAGTAAACTGAATGAATTGAGCTAATTGTTAAAAAGAAAACTTCAAATTTACATCAAATCATTGCAAGAGAATAAGTAAATAACTGCTAACAATCAGCTAGGACAGTTTTTTCCATCATTTCTTTATGTATAAAAACAACCCTAGAAAAACTACACATATTAATGAGGGTATTGCAATGTGGTCTGGCTAAAAGAACTATGCTGTAGAAAGCTGAATGCCAGTGCTTCAAGCCCCTAGAACCTTTATGATAGGTGAGATGCCTTTCTTTATTAATTACTGGTCAGTGACATTGATCTTCAATGAATCGCCTGCATCTTCTTCAAAGGAAATGAATCAGAGAGCATTAACAATCTACAATCCTGGAGTGAGTGCATGTCAATTAAACTTATGGATATTACACCACCTGAGAATATCTATCACCAGAAGAAATAGACTTTGAACAAGATGGACAGTTCTTGCTAGTCTCAGAAATTTTTTTTTATTTTATCCAATTGATTTGTATTTTTATTTTATTTGATATTTATCATCTTATTTTTACTTTTCATGTTTTTTCTTTCCATTACATGTTTGGAAGCTTATATTTTAAAAAACAGGAAAGTTTATTTTAAGCATAGAGGGGAGAAGAATTATATTTCATAAACATTTTTTGTATTAAATAAAATTTAAGTCTATGCACTCCTCCAGTAGCTTGATATTATCAACTTAGTATGTAATAATGTAAGATCTTGATATTTTTCCAAATTAAAAGGATACAGTAGTGACAAGAGTTTTCATTATTTGTTAAATGTTTTAAACTAAAGATCAGCTTTTCAAGCTAATTCACATGTGCTTTAAGAATCTTAATAATAAATGAATACTTTCACTTACTTAAGCATTTGAGTTGAAAGAATAGGTGATTCATTCTATTCTTTCACAAAGACTTTATCTTGTGTTGGAAGTGAAAGTATTCATTTATTATTAAGATTCATAAAGCACATGTGAATTAGCTTGAAAAACTGATCTTTAGTTTATTACAATTCATAAACATCACTATATAAAATAAATGTCTCATTTAAATGTTTTACTAACATTCATTATATATTCATTTTTTGGGGTACATGACTAACCTCCTGGAATGTATGGTTTCTCCTATCAATATTAGAAATCACATCTCCAAGAAGGATGATGATACTCATCTTGAATCAGACAGTAAGCATTACTCTATAATATGACTGTATATAAGAATAATTAACAGGTCAGATTCATGATCTTCTAAAAAATAATTATTATTTTAAACTTTTGTAAAAAAAAATCACCAGGGTATGGATTTCTATCATGGGATTTAGAGATCAGGATATTAATCACATTTAACTCTTAATGTGATAGAAAACCATCTTTGACTCATTATTATATATGTAAATATTGTTAAAGTAGCTTCATTATTTAATAAATGTTATTAAGTTTCAATCCATTTGATCTCTGTCTTGTTCCCATTGTTGTGCATTCATATCCCTAAATATATGTACTAAACTCCAATACACACATGCCTTTTTTTTCATGTGTCACAGCATCAACTGAGACATGAACTCTCTAACCTGGGACAACTTCTTGTAAGGCAGCTGTACTGATCTCTCGACCACCAATGCTTGACAATACAAATTATCAATAAAGCAAGTCACATGTAGTGCAACATTGCTTTTATTTATATATGTACTGATATTAGAAATATTTTGGGAAAGTGCCTTGTTTATATGGAGGTGAATTAGTTGTCCTGAGTAGGTCCATCCCTGAAGAGAGCTGACTACCCTGAGTTCGAATACTGAGGCATAATGGAGAGCTGGAAAGGGGATAAGATGAGGATGAACTAATGCAAATCATATCTAGATTTAATGTGTGAATATAGAACTAGCCCATTGGAGGTGGATGTGATCATGAGTTAATAATTTTATTGCATCCTTGCCAGCATCCTACTCAAAGATACTAGGTCTGACCATAGTTAGATGTGTCCCCACCTTTTTGTGAGAATCACCAGTCCATTACAGTAGTTTGATAGTAGTCGTCAGAATATGACATTGTGTTAAATCTATAATTTTATATGCCAAAAAATTTTAATCTCTGTAAAATTCTGGGTAGAGTTATATGCTTTTTTATAATCTACAAATCCATTAGATAATATCAAATTCTTTTCACTGATTCTTTCTTTAATTTCTCTTAATACATAAATATTATTTAAGAGCAATATATCTTTTCAGTCTAAAGTTCTCTGTAAAAGGGTTGTAATGATTTTAGTAATATGTAACTTAGAGAAGTCATAGGTATTTCATTTTTATTTCACTATTTTGCATTTTTTATCATTTTATTTATCTTTATCCTTTAGAGTCTTTGCCAAAATTTCTGGCCTTATTCATCTACTTTTTAAAAAAAATATATAATGATTTTATAATTTTTTGGAACTTTTTCATTCTTTATAAATTTAATTCTATGTCTTATTTCTACATTTTAAATACTATGATGTGAAATTCTCAAAGTATTAATTCTTTTCATAAAACTATATAATTCTAAAGCATTTATTGGCTTAGAGATCTGATAAAAAGGTATACAAACATAAACTAATTAAATGCACTAAGCTAGCTTTTGGAAAAACATTGCCAGAATCATGCTACTGAATAAAGTTATGCAATACAGGTATGCTTATATAAATGATGTGTTGTAATATGCAAATTTTGCATGATATGCATATAAGTCAATTCAATATTCATTTTTCAGTTTATGTTTATTATACCTTTTCATCAGAACTTCTACTTTGCTTTCTTATTATTTATTATTAAATGGTTTGGGTTTTTATTGCACTCTTTCATTTTATAAATAGCTTTTGCCACTTTTTTTTAATAACTTTCTTCCATATGCTTATACATTTTTGATACATTTAAGTAACTTTGCTTCTTGTTTCACTTTATATTTTTATGGCATCTCTTTTTTGTATTATCTTACTGAATTTCATATATGAAGTTTTTTAAATGAATTACCTTATCTTAATAATTTTCTGATATTTATTTTTTGTTGTTGACTTTGTAGCTGTTCTTATTGAAGTACCGATCATCTTCTATTGATCTTATTCATATATGAACTAATATTTATTACACATTTACTAATTTAAATTTAAAGTGACTGAAAGCAAAGCACATTAACTATTATTTTTCATTTAAATTTTATTTCATTAGTTTATATTAATATATATTTTAATCTCATTAATAGATTATTACTTTCTGTGTTAAATCAATTTAAGCATATTATTGTCTCATAATACATATTACAATTAATTGAAATATAATATAATCTTTTCATGCTTTATTTAGATGTATCCATATTCATTTTCATGTTGATTTTTTTTTTAAAAATCAAAATATACATTTTTTTCTGCATATTTTACAAGTTTATGTCTTTTTATATTTCTGTCACTATAATTATATTTACTCACTTCATTTTACTTTTGTCATTGATTTTTTTCTAATTCTAAAAATTTCATATTACTTTAAAATGTTGATTGTTTAATCAGAATGAATTTTTGTTGTATATAAATCTAAATTATTTTATTGAAAAACTAATCTTTCCACTTTTTTTTCTTAGTGATGAAAGTTTATTCATCAAAAAAACAGGTACAAATACAATTTTAAAAAAGGTTTACAAAGATGTGATTACATGGTAAAATGAAATTCAGGAGCAACATGGTGAAAGGGGAAGGATACATAAAAAAAGGAAAGGAATGTGGAAATGGTGTGTAGTCCAGACCAAGAACAGTCTTTGTTTGCAAGTTCGAGATGCACAACCTCATTGAGCGAGCAATGGCACAGGTCACAAATTTTTATATGGATGAGTTCTGTGACAGAGGCTGAGTGGATGGGAGTTGGAGGATTTCCCAGGTGTCTGTGAGAAGCAGAAGTGGGGCTAGTTTGGTACCTCTGGTTTTGAGAGTACGAGTTAGATCCAATAGTTTTTGATTTGCTGAGTGTACTCTCTGATCAAAAATAATAGAACATTGTAGCAGCCAGAGTGAATATATAAGGAAAACTAATAGTCTGATAGTTGCAAAGACCCTTATTTCAATGAATCCTCGGAGATTGAAGATGGTGTTCTTGTGTGAGGAAAGGCAGGAATTTATGACATGTCTCATTTCAAGAAAAAAGGAACATTTGAGTAGGAAATGTTAGAGAGTTTCATTGTCAGTTTTACAGAGATGGTATAGGGGAGAGATCTTGGTGAAACCCCTATGATTGACCAAAAATTGATTGGTGGGAAGGGAGTGCTGCAACATCCACAATTTTATTTATAAATTTTACTTTTTTTATATATTTCACAATTTTAGCAATATTCCATTTAATATTAGATACTTTTTATTCTATTTTATGTAATAGTGTTCATTCTATTTTATACCCTGTGTGGTTTGGCACAGTGGTAGAGTTTTCTAGTGTTCATAGGTCTAGTGCTCGAATTTCTTATAAACTATTGAGCAATAAAGTCAAATGTATTTTTTTCTTCTTTTTATGTAATCTTTCTTCATCTAAAGATGGTCAACAGCTTTACAGAGCTATTTTAAATGTGAGCATCAAATGTTCAGCTTCATTACTTAAAGGCTGTTTCTCTGTAGCTTCTACGTTCATTTTTAATCCAGGCTTATTACCTATCAGATTTGAGAATATGACACTGACATTTACATTTTATATTTGTAAATATAAAAATGGAATGAGCACTCATAAGCATGCACATACACACACAATTTTTTCCTGCTTTTGAGAAAATCCAGCCAACATCTCAGTTAAAATCCTACTACAAATCTTAATGGAATAGCCATATCCCTTTTATTTCAAATTCAGAGATAAAAAAAACAGTAAACTCATTGTGATATAAACTGAGCTGGGATTATATAAATGATAATATAGACCAACTGATGAATGCTGTTTTAGCACAAAATGTGTATTGGTGATTATTTATTTTTTTATATGTGTGTGGTCATGTGTATCAGTCGTATGAGATAGTGTGGATAGTTGAAGGGTGCTTGAAAATCTGAGTTCATATCCCCTATACTTACAATTAAGCTCCAGGTTTGTGAAGAGTGCCTGGTTTTCAAACATTTAAACTCATCAAACTGATTTATGTTTATGAATATATCATCTTATATTCATTTACTAAATAAACAATCATATGATATTAGGAGCTTCAATGATAAAATTGTATGGAGTGGGCAATATAAATTTTCTTAACCTATTTTAAAATTTCTGACAGGAAACAAAGACTTTTTTCGTTTAATAACTAACTTTTTGCAGTAACTAATATTGACTATATTTGTGTATGTGTGTATATAAAATCACATACAATTTTATATATAATACAACATAATTCGGTTTAATCCCGTAAAATTTAACATAAACGTATAAATAAATATTAATTAGCAAAATATTTATTTATATAACTGTTATATGAAAATTTATCAATTTCATTAAATATTTATGTAAATAAAATGTATGCATTCAATTTTAATGCATATATAAATATATGTTTTACGTTTTATTCCGTGAAATTATAGTAAGATTTATCTTTACAGTCATTTGCATTCATCTGACAACGCTAGTAATTATCGAATTTGAAGATAGGTGAGCAGAATTCGATTTTCTTTTTTTTTTTTTTAAAAAAAAAAAAAGGAAAAACAATATTTGTGATGAATTTATTAAACAGTAATAAATGTTTTATTGATCGAACTGAGCCACAGAATTAAATGTAATTTTATATTCTGTTTTATGTATTAATGAATTGTAATATTTTAAACTTAAATTTTTTATTGATAAATTAGTCAATATATATATTTTTTTTTAAGTTAATTATTTGCTTTTCCAAGAAAATGTTAACGTTTATTTATTTTATTTTGTGAGTAGTAAATCCATTTTATCGTTTTAAAAATTATTCTATTATGCTTTTAAAATTGCATTTATAAATATTGAAAAAAATTATGGAAATTACACACCCATATCAAATTATTTAGCCACACCCTATGTATAAACTGAATCAGAATAGCTTTATTTTTTTTTTGAATAATGTAAACATATGTAAGCAAAGAGAGGGGGATAATCTAAACATAGGTAGATAGCTATAGTAAAGTAAAAATGGCATTCAAATCTTAAGATATGCTTGCAAGATGTGGCATCTGTTCTATAATTTTCAACCTAACAAGAATATTATAATGTTTTTGAATGTGACACATTTATTGGTATCTTTTTTTTTTTTTTTTTCAAAAATAAAAGTGAAAGGCTAATTAAAACTAAATAACAGCAGTTTAAAAAAATATTTGATTAAAAATATTAATCATTTCAACAATCAAGTATTTTTGATCAGCTTCTGCCATTAATTTGTAACTATTTTTCATCTTTATGCTTTAAAAAATTAATTAATTAAAAGTTTAAATACAATATTATGTTTTTGAATAAACATACAGAAGTGGTATTTTTTTAATATTCAGTTTTATTACTGCCTAGCATGTTTTCAATATATTGACTATATCATATTCATGGCATATAGTGGTATGATTAAATAGTTCTTTATGTTAGTGTTTAATCTATGTTTAATTATTTTAATTTAAAATTTAAATTCAAATATAAAGACACTTTACCAAATGAATGGGCCATAAAATTAAGTGCAGACAATCAGTTTGCAATACTGCTTATTATGGGGAGTCGAGGGCCAACTTGTCAATGAAACTTGTCTAACACAGATATTTATACACTAGAGCCCTCTGAGACAAAGAACACACATCAATATTTACAGACCATGAGTAGAAAACTGGCCATAGATTCACACTAACAAAAGCAGAGATAGTGTACAGAGAGAAAGAATAGAAAGCAGATCAAAAAAGCATGTGGAATAGCTAGTGACCTATTTTCTATTAACAAAAAATAAACAAGCATGCCCATTTTAAAGAAATTAGCTATTTGAATATTCAAATTTAAATTTTTAATTAAAATTGAATACATAAACAGTTAATTAAACATTGATTAAACACTGATATAAAAAATCATTTAATCACATCACTATATGACATATAGATGATATAGTATATATATTGAAAGCATGCTAGGTAGTAATAAAGCTGAATTTTAATATATATATACCTTTTCTGGGAGGATGTTCATTAACAAGCAAATATCATGTTAGCTCAGAAAAGAAAAAAATTAATAACAATTGCATATTATGTTTTATTTATATTATTGCATTTCATTATTAAAGCAATTCAATTTATGAAGAATAAATAATGTAAACATTTTTATATTGTAATTTGTTATATAATAAAAAGATTGCATTCATTATTTTCTTATTTATAGTTAAAATATATTAATGGAAATAATTATTAAATAAATATTATCATCTTTATTAGTGCTACATGTATCAAATATGCTAATACATCTTTAATTAGCTTCTCATTTTAACTAACTTTTACCTAATCAAAATGTGAAATGGAAGAGAAACAACCAAAAATTAATTAAAGAGTAACCAACAAATTACTGATGTAAAATCTCATTTAATATATAGTACATCATTGAACTTATATTATTTATATATGTGAACGTATGTGTTAGTTTTTTAATTAATATTCTTATACTAATATTTAATTGAATTACATGAGCTATCTCCCAAATAATAGAGATCATTCAAGAACATTGCAAAAATTCTCAAGAAACAGTCCTAAATAACTCTTTTATCAGGAATATATTAATATTAACAGCAAACCAATATGCTTCATCATTGTTAATATCAATATTATGATGATGTTTTATCTGTATCAGATCTTCTGTCTTTTATGTAATGATTGTAACAGTAATGTTGAAAACAAAATGTACAAATTTATTTTAAAAATAGTCTTAATATCTGATTTCATATAATCAATCATATTATTGGGATAATGTCATTGTGCAATATTACATTAAAAAATGAATTCATATTAAAAGTATTGATAAAATAAATTAACTGGATTTTAAAGATAGTGGTTTTAAAATGATTGATATCTGTTTTACAAAGTTTTCCCAAATAGAAAAAATTTTAACTGTAACATGGCATTTATCAATATAGCCCAGTATTTAAAAGAATTTTAATGATCTCCTTTTATGGTGAGTATGGAATCTGAACAAGATTGTGGTGTTGATGAAATCTACATTATGGCTAGTGTCTAAAACATTTTTACTGCTTTAATTTTGTACATTTATTTTAGCACTAATACAACAACTATTCATGTCCAAATAAAAGCCTAATAAACACAAATATTTCAGATTCCTTGGGATGTGGGGTAGATCAAATCCTTAGATTTTAATAACAAGCTGGCAAATTTTTAATTCTCTGCTAAATATCATTTCATTATTAAAGCATTTTAGAATATATCTGATTTTATCTTATCTTTTTTGATATTGTTTTGAACCCACCGATATAACTTTTCTTATAATTATAACAATGTATCTGGTTGTCGTCATTAAATTCTTATTCAGAAGAATATTGTTTGAAAGAAGAAATGACTAAACTACTAAACGTCACGTTTACCAGTTCCTATGATTTTACAAGCTGTTAAAACAGAGGCAAAACTCTTTATACAGTAGTACCATTCAGTGCAAGACAGAGTAATCAATGGATGCAAGAAAGTTTGTGCATAAAATCCCCATCTAGAGCCTATTCATCCAATATCCCATGCTAGTTTCTAGCTTGTGGCTTTCATGAGTGAGAAGCCTTTATTTTGTAAAGATAAATTTTTCTATTGGTAAAAATTTGTGCAGGTATAAGGATACCTTTAGTTATCTATTTCTCATCGTTTTTTGAGTGGATAAACATTATTTAATTATGTCACTGATAAATTTGAAATCATATATTTAAAACTAATTTTAATTAAATTAGGTCTTCTTTTCTGATATTGTATTTCTGAAACAATAGCTTGAGGAATCTCTATTAACAAGATAATAGCTGATGTAGTTAGATGAAGTCCAACTAAATATTGATACGCTATTGATATTAGTAGCAAGCAGCAACATATACAAGCAAATAGGGACTCATAAACTTAAATACATACTTTTTCCTTTTTATTATTGCATTATATCAATAAAGGGTTAAAATGGAACTAAATGTATAAATTGTAAAAAAAAAACCTGATCATATATTTTGTGTTTGTATAACTATGTCAAATCCTATATATATTCTCTCAGTATATTTATTTAAACATACATGTAAACAAGCCCACACATGTAAATATAAATTAGCAATGGAGCAGAAAAATTTGTATTAATTTTAAAACTTTCCGAATCTATAGCTTTAAATAGAAAGTAAACAGAAATGAAATCCTTGTAAATGTTTTGAAATTATTCACATATGTTTTATTTATTTACTTTTTCAGAATTTGAGAATAAATTTACGTTGAAAACTTGAGTTAGACTAGACTTTATTTTTATATGCTGTTTCTTTTATTTTGTCTAGTCACAAATCCCATTGAAAATAAAATAAAATCTGCAATTATAGAGACAAATTATTATTACAATTATTATCATTATTGGTTTATACTCTACCATTCAGTATATATTTTCCTATATTTTAAATGTGAAAAGAAATAGAGAAAAACACAAAAATGTATGTTCCCAGAGCTGGCCCAGAGCCTGGGGCAAGGTTTCCATGGAGGCGAGGGGTTGGTTACAGTAATAAAAAATACTTAGACATTTTAAAAAAATTATCTTATTTGCAGATATAAAATTAAGTCTAGATCAATTCCCTCCCTCTGTTAAAAAAATTATTTATTTTGAAGAGAATTCGCTAAAAAAAAAAAAAAAAGCATTGAAGGAAAAAAATTCATGGCATTAAATGTATTTTATTTTGTTTATTCAAATATCGATATCATAAAATTATTTAATATTTATAATGTATAAATAATTACCCATTCGTTACTATTTAGAAATTATTGAATCAATATTTGATAAAACATGAAATACATGTAATACAAAATACATATATTGTACTGTTTTAAAGGAACAATGTATATTGGGATTTGAAAGGAAAAGAGAAATTGCTTTAATAAAATAGTAATTATATAATAGATTTATAATTTTTGTAGCGATTAATCATAAAATATAAATATGTGCATGAGTCCATCCAGAATTATATTTACAAAATGTATTTATCTGATTTAAAATAGACATTTGATCTAATCGTCTTTAATTATAGAAAGAATATGAATGTTTTCATTCTAATTAAACATCACATGATCACTATTTCTTATGCTGTCTCTTAACTGTTATTAAAACAGGCAAAACTCTCTATATGTATTGCTACTCAGTGCAAGCCAGAGTAATCAATGGATGCCAGAAGGCTTGTGCATAAAATCCCCATCTAGTGCGTACTCATCCAATATCCCTAAACTAGGAACCTATATAAGCTGATGAGCTTGGATTGAAAATATTTTAGTGTTTTCAATTTAAGTCCCATAGTTTTGTAGTTAAGTAGAGTTAAAAGGTGGTTGCTGGAGGGTTGCATTAGATCCTAAGATCTAGGTGCAGTGCTCTCAGATCCAAGGCTCCTATTTTGGAGATATTGGATGAGTAGGCATTAGGTGGGGATTTTATGCACAAGCCTTCTGGCATCCATTGATTACTCTGGCTTGCACTGAATGGCAATGCATATAGCGAGTTTTGTTCTGTTTTAATTTCATTCTAATTAAAAATAGCAATGGAGTGTCTATATCCAACACCATTATTTCAAAAGAATGCACTTTAATTGTATAAGGTGTGAAATAATGTAAAGAAATTATATAAATGGTACACAAATATAATTTTACATTTTTATTTGTATTTTCTTTTTTGTAAAGTACGCCATTCATTCAGTTATGAAACTTTGTTACTGCTTACTAAAATTGGAATAGAAATGTTATATAAACTTTGTAAACAGTTTTAAGAGAATTAGTAAAAAAAAATAATAACTAGGTATGAAAATTAAATTCTTAGAAAAAGAATTAAGATGGACTTAAACATGCGCAGAAAATAGTGGGGGGGGGGGTATCAGAGAACAGATTATTGTGATTACTCTTATGACAATTATGGTAAGTATTATTGAATGCTAGGATATTTTTGAGAAGCACAAAGTGTAAAAGAGAAAAGAATATATATATAGCAAAATGTTAGCAATATATGTAATCAAGTAGAAGCTTTTGGCTTGGATGAAGTAAAAGAGAAAATGCGTGGCTAGATTCACTACATGTTCGCTAATTATATCTTCTGGCCATGCCGTTGTACTACTACCTTGATGATCACCACTGTTTATGTCTAATTCTGAAGATCTACTCATACACACACATCTGTAGGAACATCAAACCAAAGATCCCATAGATTAGATTTTGAAATGCGAAACCCATGATCGTGGTAAATGTTTTAAAACTGTATATTGATGCCAGAAACTAAATAACTATTTCGGTAAAAGACCAAAAACTTAATAATGCTCTGCATATAAATGCATTTATGAAATTCTTAATAGAACACTGCTAAACGAATAAAGTATTTGATTTTAAGATCTCTCATAATAATTGTAAATGTTATACTTACTATTTATCCATAATATTTATATATAATCTCTATATATTATCTTTGTGTTGTGTTAGATATATATATATATTATATTTAGTAAATTAATAATAAATCATGTTAATTAATGGGTAAGTATTATATATAAATGTATGACTTATTGGAACTTTAAATATGGTGGTAATTAATGCTTAATTAAGAGTGTAGTTATTATTCATTTTCTTATTTATTGATTAAAATATGGTTTAAAGTGAGAAATAGCAATCTCTTTAACATTATTATCCCAATGAATGAACAGCTGTATGCATAATTTAATTAATTTCTAAATAGAAATTTGAAACGTCTACCTCAGTAGGAGTAATTTTTAAACTTCAGATGGTGCGGTCAGTAAACAATCACTGATGCTGGCACCTATAAAATGAAATAAAAGCCATCAAGAGTTTATAAAATAATTATATATAATTCAAATGAAGTGCCAAATATTAACCTAGGGGAATTTGCATGGCCTGGAAATTTAATTGTGTCTTTTAAGTAATGAATTATATTATTAGTTGCTAGAGGATATAATTTGGTCATACCAGTATTTGATATTAAACATATTCATAAAATTTCTAATTAGTTACCCGTTGGTCAAAATGAATACTTGTCTTCTTACAACATAATTACCGTTAACGGATCTATTTAAAAGTTACTTAAGAAATAAACGACTCGATATATATATTATTTCTTGAATGTTTTGTTGCAAATCCATTATTGACATCATTGTAATTTAATTTTTTTATGAATTTTATCTTAATAGATAAAATTGCTAATGAAGAAAATTATTCTTCACCTGTATGGTTTCACATTAACATGATCAAAAACTACATAGCAAACTATTTAAGTATACATGTTTGTATCTACACCACCACCCAAACAGTGCTTCTACAGAATGTAGTTATATTTAGCAAATGTTTTAACATTTTATTTTTTGATTTTTGCAGAAAATGTAGATAATGGCTTGATAAATGTAAGACCTTGTGTGGTCACACCATTCACACTGCCCTTGAGCTAGTTCTTTATGCTCATAAGCATGATGTTTACATATTTTATATTTTCTACATTTACCGAAATTCATAAAATATTGCTTATACTTTAGTTTGTAAGGTTTGATATATTTTATCACTTAATTCCTACATTTTACAAATTGTTTTTTTCCCTATATCCATTTTCATTTTTACATTACATTTTGGCAATTAGAAATCAATTGAAAGAGAAAGAAATTTATTGTTTCTTGATAGATAGTATTATTACAACAATATCATTATAAGATCAAAATTTCTTTTTGTAGATTTAATGCATATGTTAGTAAAAATAATGATATGTTACAAATTCAAATGATCTGATGTTATTGAATTTTCCACTATATAAAAAATGACTATCATAACTCTTTGTATCTGCAAAAAAACTGTTATAGAAAACATGGATGCATCTGCACTCAAAATAATGGTATTTAATAGATTACTTTATAGTTAAGAATCAGAATGCAAGAGAAGTTCACATTATGAGAGCATTTGTAAATTTAATTAAATTAAGTGAATTATAGATTGATATATTTCAAAATTAAATATAATGGATGCCTTAAAAAATAGATCTTTTACAGTCATATTTCACAAAAAAGAATGTTTATTTTTTAGAAATATCTACCATACATACCAAATTTCAGCAGTTTTAAAACACTCAGATTGTTAATTTGAATTATCAAGATTATCATATTCTGAAACATGTAATTATTTTAAATAGTGTGTTGTGGATTCAAGAAAATCTACTTTTGGGTTCACCAAAATAAAGAATCAAGATTGGTTTTTTTGCAATAGTTTTATTATTAATAATTTGAATAAAAGAAATTGTGATATTTTCTGTTTTTAGGAATAATAAATGTAGAGCTTCATAATAAATATAAATACATAAAAGAAGAAGTTCAACAACTGACACAAAGGCTTGAAAATGATTTGTGGATTAAAACTGCAAAGAAGATACAGACATTTGCTAATTAGGGTTACTCTAGATTATTTTTGATATACTGAAGATAATGTGGACTTAAGAATCTGTATCATAATCCTATTAAATGCAGCAATAGCACTAACTTATAAAAGAACAATGATATTTTGTACTCATGGACAAAGTATTTTGATCATTTTCTGAATAATGATACAAGAATTTAGATAATGATATTTAATGTTAGAATCTACTCATTTACATTTAAACAAAGGTCTTAAAAATGGGAAACTTTCAGGTCCTAATGAAATACTTAGAAAAGTTTTGGAAATATAGTGATAATATATTATCTTAAAAAATATAGGAATTTATGGATCCAGGAAATTGTGCTGCCTGATTTTAAAGATGCTACTATTGTTCTAATTTTTAAAATAAATGGCATATATGGAATTGCAGTAATTATTATGGAATATCATTATTATCTATTACAGCAAAGGTACTTTCAGAAATTTTTGTTGAATAGGTTGCCTTTAGTGACATATGAATAATTGTCAGAGATTCAATGTGGTATTAGAGAAACAACCAGCATTAATAATGTGGTTTTTGTTGCTAGAAAATATAAGAAAAATATCAAGAACAGTAGAGTGAATTATATAATGCTTTTTTTTTTGATTTGGTCAAGGCATTTGATTTTGTTAATAGATTTTAAATCTATGGATATTATTTGATATTATTTAGTTATCTGCCAAAATTTATTTATATTATACTGTTTCTATTTGATTACATGAGAGAAAGTGTTTTTACTACAGGTGGAAAATCTGAAGCATTTAAAATGAAAACTGATGTTAAATACAAATTTGTACTTGTTTCAACATTGTTTTTAATTTTTATGATAGTTGTCTATGAAACTGTTTATAACTGATTAATAAAACAGGAATCAAGATGCAATACAGGTTTGTTGGTAAAATGTTTCATTTAAGTCAATTAAATGCAATACAAAAACTTTAACCTTTTGATTCTGGATGTACTGAATGCTGATGATTATGCTATTAAGCTTCTGATTCAAAATACAATCTACAGAAAAAACATAATCTTTTGATTGGAGCATTTAAAAAATTCAAGTTCATTATCAGCCATGATAGAAGAAAAATATTTAGCCATTTTATTTCTGGTTAGTTGTCAACTTGAGAATATAAACCAATTTAAATACCTTGGTAGTTTTATAAGTAGAAAAATGAATTTATATGTTGAGATACAATGCAGACTCCAATATGCAGCTGCCATATTTAACTAGTTAAAAAATATGATATTTCATCACAAAAAAATTAATAATTGCAACTAAGTTAGCTATATGTAGAAGTGTTATTTTACCTAGTATATTATATGTATGTGAGAAATGGAAACTCTATTCATGCAACATCAAGTCTTTAACAAGAGTTCACTTATGAATTTCCTGTAAAATATTTAAAATACAATGGCATGATCATATTATTGATATGTTTTTAACTTTCTGTATGTGATACCATAAAATCCACAAACTATAAAATCATACCTTCATTGTATTTGTCATTTAAAACAAATAAACAATGCTAGACTTTCTGAAAGTGGATTTTATGGTCAACTTAAGCATGGTTTTTATATGAGATGGACTTTGTTTACAATATAAAGATTATCTCAAAGACATATTAAATAAAATAATATTTATTTTTATTGGAAAAATATTGAAGAGTCACAATTACATATTGTAATGGTATAGAAAATAGGGGTTAACAGAAGAGAATCTGAGGTACAAGGTCCCACAATTGGATAGGCATTTGTAACAGTACACCATATTAGGGTTGAATTTTGAGGAGATGGGAAACCATCATCATCCCCCAATAAACAAAATACAAAATTAGATATAAAAAGAATATAATGAGGAATGTGTATGAGGCATATAAGGTCTGCATAGAACTAATTAACAGTCAATCTTGTAACTGGATTTGAAATGAGTCTACTATAAAACAGGTTAGTTATTTAGACCTTGCCAAGTTTGAGACAGATTTCATAAACAATAATTTGGAGGCACAACCTTAAATACTATTCCATAGAAATATAATAATTAAAAACATAATAATGATGGGATACTAAAACATGATGACCATCATCAATGCTCTGGCCACTTAGTACCATTAATATACTGGTAACTATAAACTTAGTTTCTAAATAAATAATTAAAATGAAATGCGGATTTTAAAGGATATCTCCTTTGCATCATTCGCATCATCAGCATCTGGATGTCTATAACACTAAACATAAACTTCTTTTATATAAAAGACCATAATGCATGAATCCAGCATTTAAAATGAATAGAAAACAAATAAAATCATTACTTAAGCTAAATTAAATATAAGTATTATATGCAATAGATTAAGGATAAAATAATAAAACTAAATATGACTGTCTAATAAATAACAATATATGCCTATTATATAGATCCCTTATAATAGAATTAAAATAATGACAAAGAATTAGGCAGGTAAACCTTAATATTCCTTATGAGTCAAAAAACTATTTGTAATAACACAAACTTATATTAAAAATTAAACATTATTTATATTTTTATGAAATAATTAATGGATGGAAAAAATAATTTTAATATACCCTACAAGATTACAATATCAATGATATCTAACTAAATATAAAACTCAATAATTGATTTCTAATTATAACTGAATATAAAAAATAATGCTAACATAGTCATGCTATTCCACTAACACCAATATGCACTTATTAAAGATTAAATATTCAAAAATGATATAAAGTCAATTTAACCTAACATATTTCTCCACTTTCATTAACTTACAAGTCTATAATATAAAATCATATTATATAACATTAAAATTTATAATATCCAATCACATCAATATATAAAATAAATAATAGATTTCTATTTCACACTTATTCAAACACAATACACAAATTATATCCATTTACTCTTCTGTTTAATAAAGCTAAGTTATTAAAACTTGAGACTATAATTGATAAAACATATGAAAGATCATTAGTTTCTATTATAATCAAATATTAATATTAAAATGTAATATTTAAACTGAATTTACAATTTACATCAATGAACTTTAAATATAACTAAAGCAAATCACTTTAATTTGTAGCAGAATAAAATATATTACTATTACCAGCTCTATATCTGAATAAGATTATGATATTTATGGTTGTATACTGACTTAATATAATATTCATTTTAGTCAATAATGACTTAAAATAAAATATGTGAACATTTTATTGCAACTATCTTTTCTCATATTCAATAATTATCATATCTGTACTTTGATCAATCATCAAATCAATTCATATACAATTTTTATCTTAACATAAATGTTATTTATTACTAACAAAATAATTACAATAAGCTTCTAATTATTTATTAAATATTTAAGAATGTCAAATCAATTAATTTATTGCTATATAAAAATCTGTATCTGTTCAGATAATAAACATTCAATTCAATACAAAAAATGATATGTAATTATATTCTTTTATCTATCTTGTTGTTTGGGTTCTAGTCTATTTTGTAACTGCTTCTAATAAATTATGTCATATAATCAATTAGTAAAAATTATCTCATCCAAATACAGTTAATCAATAAATTTGCATTGTACAATTGAATGACAAACAATCAAGTTGACTTTCTTTAAATTAATTCAAAATTTATTAACAAATGACAAAAAAAAACATTTGATATATATATATACATGTGATCATATTATGCTTTATGCAATAGGTTTTTAATTGACATTATTTTTTTAATTAAATAAGTGACTGTATATCAAACTTTATCTATGAAATGCTAAAATTTAAAATGTATATTTATGTAACACAAACATGGTGTAATTAATAGGCACTTTTCAAAATATAAGAGTCAAGGACATTCTTAATCTTTATATATATATATATATAATGGAAATAAAAATCTACTCAAATTGTTCTAAGAGAATGAAACCAAAAATAAATACTTTATATTAATTTGTGATCAATGAATAAAAAGATAAATATTTTTTATCAATAAAAAATGGGGAAAAAAAACATTGTAAAAGTTATTACATCATACAGAATGGTAATATTAGTTACTGAACTTAATGTAAGATATTAAATACAGGTAATTCAGGTTTATGAGCTAATATGTTTTTCTGATAATGAAGTACAGAATTTTTATATAGATAAACATAATGTGTTTGATCACACAACTCATGTAATAAGAGAATTTTTTTAAAAAAATTATGTTAAATCAAAATTGTTTTAAAAAAATTATGTAAAAACAGGATTAGGTGTATATGTATGTAAGTTTTGATTTGCATTTCACCTTATTTCTTTTTTAATTTTCAATTTTTGTCAAACAAAGTTTTATAAATATTAATTTTGAATCCATTTATTTTTTTTAATATAAAATAATTTTATTTCTATATTTAACACAAAATCCAGAGTTTAACCAAATTGCTTTCAGTATTTTTGTTAAATTATTAATTACATTCATTTTCTAATTTCCTTAAGCAGTTAAATTTTTTATTATTAAATATGTATCACATCTTATTGACTATAATATTTTCAATATATGCATTAAAACCATTGCATTATGCAGATAAAATTTTTAATATCTTTACTTATTCAGTTTTTTAAGTTTATAAGCACAACACGATTAGCTACCTACAACTGCAAATCATTTTTTTCTTAAAAGATGATTACATAAATTGAAAGAACTAACTAATTTGAATAAAATATCATTGAACTTTATGAAGTTAAAAGAAAAAATAGGCACAATTGTTTTAAAAAATAGAAACTACATAGCCACAAATAGTGTAAGTTCAAGTGGAATGAGATTCATTATAAATAAAAACTGGAAAAAAAATTGTAAAATTTGTTATTATATCAGACATAATGGTAATATTAGTTACTGAACTTAATGTAAGATACTAAATACAGATAATTCAGGTTTATGAACTAATACATTTTTCCGATAATGAAGTACAGATTTCTATATAGATAAACATAATATGCTTGATCACACAAATAACATTTTTAATTTGTCAAAGCAGATTTTAATGTAAAAAATGGAAATTGATTGAAAGTTAAAAGTATTGGAAGATTCTAAATGAAAATGGATATTGAAATGTTTGAATGAAAGTACAGTAAATTTTGATTAAGAGAAAAGATGTATTTTAAGATTATAATATTCTTATCATCATTATAATTTAGTAATATATAAGAGAAACAAAACTATTATTAACAGTTGATACTCATAACTTTTAAAAACATAAAAATGAATTTAAATTAGAACTTGGTAATCATTTTAAAATATTGATAAACTTTAAAGATGATTCACACTTAACTGGGATCAATAATAAGATAACTGATTAAATAACCAAACAAAAATAATTGTATAATAAAGCACCAGTTCACCAATAAATTTTTAATTAAGAAAAGATAATATATAAAGGTCATATGAAAATATTTAAATAATCCATTAAAAAGAATTGAATATCTGGAATTCCTTAAAATAATATGGAAAAGAATTTATGAGTAGATAAGAAAAATATAACTGTGAATTGGCAAGACAAATTTTAGAAGGAAATAAAAGTTTCAAAATATAAAATGTCTTTATGTTGAAAAAAAAGTTGTCTCAACAATAACAAGAAACAGTGAAATTGTTACTAAAAAAGAGGCATGATATTGTGAAATGTGAGAAAGAGTTTTACAAGATTTTATGTGTTAAACCACTAAACATCACATGATCACTATTTCTTATGCTAGCACCTTACCGTTATTAAAACAGCCAGAAACTAATCTGGGGATATTGGATGGGTATGCACTAGATAGGTATTTTATGCACAAGCCTTCTGGCATCCATTGATTACTATGGTTGGCACTGAGTGGCACTACTGTAAGGAGAGATGCCTGTTTTACTAACAGTAAGGTGCTAGCATAAGAAATAGTGATCATGTGATGTTTAGTGGTTTAGCACCAATGCTACCTAATAGGATAGTGGTAGCTATGGTTATTAAAGAGCCAAAGACACCAAAAGGTATGGGTACTGAACTGGGTTCAGACCCATATGACTATATGAGCTGATAAGCTTGGATTGAAAATATTATAGTGTTTTCAATTTTATTCTTATGGTTTTGTAGTTAAGTAGAGATAAAAGGTGGCTGCTGGAGGGTTGCATTAGATCCTAAGATCTAGGTTCGGTGCTCTCAGATCCAAAACTCCTCACTGATGAAGGCCACAAGCCAGAAACTAGTCTGGGGATATTTGATGAGTAGGCATTAGATAGGGATTTTATGCACAAGCCTTCTGGCATCCATTGATTACTCTGGTTGGCACTGAGTAGCACTACCGCATGGAGAGTTTTGCCTGTTTTAAGATTTTATGTGGTAATAAAAAATAAGAAAATAGAGTTACCATGACAATTACTGTAATATTTAAAACAGCATTATGCTGTTGCACATGCGCTTTGAAGATTTTAATTATAAATGAATGAATACTAACACTCAACCACATGATAAAGTCTTTGTAATGCTGTTTTAAATATTACAGTTTATAAACATCGCGCTTTATAAAAATGATTTATTTACATGACAATTACTATATCTTCAGAATTGACAAATATTTTAAATGAAAAGAAAAGTGATGTATTTAAATATGCAAAGGAAAGAAAATGCTCTGGGAAATGTATTATTATTATTATTGGTCTCTTAAAATAAGCAGATTAAGAAATTAAAAAAATAGTATTGCTAAAACTATATACCAAATATCCAGATGATTAAATTGTATGAATGATTGGATGAATTCAGTTGTAATATTGATATTTAAGAAAAGTAATAAAAAAATTAGAAATTAAAGATCTATCCGTTTTTAATCAGTTTCATGCAATAATTTTTCTAACATAATTAGAAATTCAAATTTTGAATACAATCCAATCAAAAGAACAATCTGGATTTAAAAGTGAAATTAACAGAGTGACTAACACCCAAATATTGACTAAAGTTATAGAAATGATAAATGAATATGAGTTATTATTATGCTTTGGATGTGCAGATTATGAAAAAGCATTTGATTATATAAGCATTTCACAGTGATTAAAGCTGTGGATCATCAATATAATCTAAATAATATTTATCTTAATGCAACAACAATTCTTAGCTATTAGCGTAATACTAAGAAGGTTTAAATTGATAAGGATATTTGACAGGACAAATCCTATCTCCAAAACTTTTTGTAGCAGTCTTACAAGAAGTAATTAGGAATTAAAATGGAAAATAAAAGAAAAATATTTGGAGATTATTTAAGTAATCCAGATTTTGCAAATGACTTGGGGGGGGGGGGGTCACAAATAAAAATTCAGAGTTTTGTAAAATGTTGCAAAAGATATGAGTTGAAAGTAAGAAAATAAGTCTAAAATACTAAAAAGATTAGAATAATGTCCAATTGATTTTCTTGGGGAAAAAATTAATATTGAAAACCATGAATTAGAAGAAATTAAAAATATAAATATCATGTATGAAATGTTTTTATTAAAATAATTTAATATTTTAAAAAATATGCCTATATGTTTGAAATGGAAAATCTTCAATATATATATTTTTATTAGTTCTTACTTGTGAACTAAGATTTGATTTTTTTAATAGAACAATATGTGCATTTCAGACCACTGAATAAAGCATGAAGAAATGTATATTGGGAGTAACAAGAAAGAATCTAAAGCAAAATATTATGATGAGATAACAAACAGGTATTATTGATATCACTGGAAAAAATTATTAGAATGAAATTAAGCTAGGCTTGACTTGTTGCCAGAATATATGGTAATAAATAGACTGTTGAAATTTTAAACTAAATTCTAAAAGATTGTAAAAGGTATAAAATGAGACCATGATTAGTTTGTTAAAGTGGTGTAAAGAAGAGAAACTATGTATTGAAAAAACTGATTACATTTGAAAAAAACTTTCATTATGAATATATTAGTAATAGTTGGAAATAATCATGATGATGATGATGGTGAAATATTTCTGCTTTATTTAATTAATTGTATATGTTTCAAATAAATGTAAATAAATCACCTATTTAGTTTTGCAATATGGATATAGATTCTCAATTTATGTTTAGATTTTCATTTAAGTAAGTTATTATTGGTAGAATATCATTTAGTAATTTATAAATGAATTTGGTGTAAGATTGGATGGTATATGTTGAAACTTCGCTAATAATATTTTCTCCTATAATCAGTCTGATCAAGTCTGAGTCACTCTGTGGGTCTTCATATGCTACCAATAAATCCTCATAAAATGATGTGATAATATGTTGGATTATTTCCATTATCTATCACTAAGTGTTAAATGTCTAAAAAAAATTAACTTTATTTAAATTTTTTCATGGACAAACAACTTTTAGTAGTAGCACAAGTTAGTAGATAACATAGGTTTAGTAGATCACACATTGTTTCAAATGGTATTATTCTTCATTCTGCGTCAGGTGTTGCTGGCCTAACCAGTGACAATAATGTGACTAGAAGCATTGTGCAATCTGCTACTCTGTGTTGTCCACTAACCTGTGTTATCTACTAATTTGCATGTTATTATTAACAGTTGTTTGTATTTTAAAAAATTTAAATAAGTTTTAAAATTTCAACATATCTAAAACACCACCATCATCACAAACTTTCAACCAAACATCTCAAATAATGATTTTTTTTTAGTTTTATTAATTAGATTTATATCTGGTAATAATGGTTGTATGTGCATTATATTAATTATGCTTTGGCCTTTATATATAGGTGTATTATGTATGATTATGGTTTCAATAAGATTATAAATGAAACTATAAGATAGAAATATTAGCAGAACATTTTATAAACAAAATGTTCACATTAGATTCTGTGAAATATTATTTAAAAAAGCTTTTATCAGTGATTCACAATGCAAATCACAGCTTGAATGATTTAGAGCAGTGGTAAATATGTGGGCTCTGGAGCTAAGGGTTCTTGAATTATGGCTTCAGCTAAATCATTTCCAACACTTGAACTTTCTTATGAACTTCCCAAGCAACAAACCATTCTATTATTTAATACAAATCACTAACTTCACATGATCACCATGTTTTATGCTTGCTCATAATTGTTATTAAAACAGGCAAAACTCTCCATACAGTAGTGCCATTCAGTGCAAGCCAAGCTCCTCATTGATGAAAACCACAAGGTAGAAATTAGTCTGGTGATATTGGATGAGTAGTACTAGATAGGAACTTTATGCACAAGTCTTCTGGAAACCATTCATTACTCTGGCTTGCACTGAATGACACTACTGTATGTAGAATTTTGCTTGTTTTAAATCACTAACTTTTCATTTCACACAATATGCAGTTATTTTCAGAAATCACTAAATCAAACCTGCTCTTGTAATTTAATTATTTTGCATAATGTTAATGCTATTTTTTTTTTCAGATATAAACACTTATTATCAAATCTTTATGAAATGAAACTGCAATTAATAAAAGTAAAAGATTTACTACACCTGACATTGTCTATATAGTAGTCTTTTAGGTTGTGAACTGCTCAGACAAAAAAGGAGGGGGAAATTTTGCATTTTTAATCATTATTCTCACTTCCGAATTGTTTTTTTTAATTTCCAAAGAAAAATAGCTATTTAAGTAAATATTGGAGGTGGGGGTATTTCAAAACTAACATAGGTTTTTACTTTATGACTGTGGAAATCTTTATAAATAAGAATAGTAGCAGAACTGTGGAGTCAAGAAATAAAGGATCCTGAATCAAAATCAATTGTCAGTTGAGGAAAGTAAAAAAGAAAATCTCAGTTTGGTCACTTGAATATAACTGTAGTGACCAACTTATTGGGTTCTCAAATGTCACATGATTTCTCAAGCAACTACCTCTGTAGTTATTTATTAATCAATGTTTAAGCATCCCCCCCCATCAAAAAATATACAGAAAAAAGAAAATATATTTTTATATTTAATTTAATAAATGAGACAATAATAAAAATATCATTTTAATTCCAGAAATTTAAAAAAAAAAACATACTTTTTTAAAAATTTATATATATTATTACGATAACAGGTACACAAGAAAATATATAAGCCTTTATATAGTGAATGATTATTTCGTTATCAAATCTATGACATCTAATATCAACACTGATATTGTATAGCATTGTATTTATAAATTAAATAATTTTTACCGTAAATAAAGCTTTGAAAATTTAAATAATTCATTTATTTATTTATTTATTACTTTTAACAAAAAAAGAAGTTACATTTCTATAATGTTTATAAATTAAACTCCTTCACAAAAAAAAAATATATTAAAAATTTAAATTGCTCATTTATTTATTTTATTGCTTTTATTTAAAGTAACACTTAAATAAATAAATAATTCACATTAATTTATAAAGAAGTTTTATTATTTATTTAGCCATTAGTAAAAACAAAATTGTCATTTTTGTTCAAAAGTTTGTTTATTTATATATACAATAGAAAATAAACAGCGCAGAAGTGACTGCATGTCCAATTGTTTCTCAAAAAATATTTGATGAGGAGAAAAAAAATAATTTTAAAAAGTATTTATAATCAGTGCAATGTGATTCAAAGAAATAAAGAGAGATTGCAACATAATTAGAAGTATGTTTAAATTCAGTTGCAGTTTGAGTTCTTTTGGAAAGTTAATAGTTATAACCAATATGAATTCATCACCATCATTTTAACCATTATCGATCCACTGCAGAATTAAGGTCTGCTCAACCTGTCTTTTCTGATCTCTAGCTTCTCTTCTTCACATCACCCCAGCATGCTTCTTTATTTTGTACATCCATCTTACATGTGGTCTTTTTCAAGGTCTTTTAGAAACTCTTGTAAAGCAATTTAGGATTTAAACTGTTTATCTATTATAACCTTCTCTAGCAATATGTCCAGCGCAATTCCACTTGTCTCTTAATTCTTTCAATGATGTGAGTAACACTTGTTTGTTCTCTAACCTATATATTTCATTTTTAATATCTTCTTGTTATTCCTAGCATGTATCTCTCCATACTTCTTTGAGTGGTCTGAAGTCTCTGTGTTGCTCTTCTGGTAAGTGTCCAAGCTTCAGATCCATAAGTAAAAACTGGTAGAACACATTTATTAAAAAACCATTCTTTTCAAACACTGAGGCATATTTCCTTTTAATATTAAGTTATATCTATCAAAAGTACTCTTACAAAGTTTAATTCTATGACCAAGGTATTTGTAGTTATTAACTTTTTCTAAGTCATCATTATCAATATTTTCTTCTTTTGAGAAAATCCTTTGAACATTACTTTAATTTTTTTAACATTTATCTTTAATCCTACGTTCTTACTTTCATCTGATAATCCTTGCAACATTTCCTGAAGCAATATAAATTAGACTTAATTAAATCAAAAGCAATTAGTCTGTAGTGATATGTGGGTGTGTGTATATGCAATGAGATTAATTGTAATAAATTTGAAGCACATCTACCATTTTCTAAATACAAATTTTAAATTCTAATATATGTAGAATGATGTTGTTACATGACATAAACAAAAAACAGCCTGATCTTATCTCTCCTACATATATTCAGCTGCCATTTTGGTTTTCAAAAGTTTTAAAAAATCTGTTCTCCATATTAACATAACTGCCATAAGTTTTTATATAAGCAGTATAATGCATCCATTTTATTTTTGGAACATTGAAAATATACAAGATGTTGAAATAATGGCTTTCATGAAAAAAAAGATGTATAATTTGGTTTTAATTATACAAATATTAAAGATTTAAGTAAACTGACCTTTCAGTAAAATAACATCTTACATCAACTGGATAAAGATATCATGTGGTTATTACCAAATATATAAAAAGTTATCACAAAAGATTATTTAAATTAAAAGTAGTTCTTATATAAAGCATAAATATAGTTTTGCATTGGATTTCTTTCTCATGTCTAAGGCAAATACCTCTATTCATTCTTCTAAAATAATTTAATATAAAGCAGAATGTAATTTATACTGAATGTTTTTTATATATGTAATTAGAGAGATTTGAACTCAGGATTTTCAATCTATTCATCCACCATTTTATATCAAGCAATTGATAGCAATGACCACACACATGCAAAAAAGATATATGATTCCTAATATACATATTTTATGCAAAACCAGAACTTATCAGTTGGGCCAGGTTTATATTAACAAAGCAATTCCTTAAACTTTAATGAACAGGCTTCAATCTTCTCACCCTCACAATTATTCAACTGTCCATTTCATTGAAAACTGAGAATGGAATGCTTAAAGCTTTTATTGGGTTTGATATTGTAGTCAAACCCATGTAGACATTAGATCTAACCTCTCATATTATTGAACCATTATGTATCCATATATATATTAATTGCAGTAGGATAGACTGAATTTATACTAAGATATAATCTATTTCCCAAGCAATATGTAATTCTAAGGCAGTATGTAATTTATACTGAATGTTTCTTATATATGTAATGAGAAGGATTTGAACTCAGGATTTTTCAGTCTATTCATCCTCCACCCTATCTCAAGCAACCAATATATATGAGCACACACATGCAGAACCAGCATTCATCAGTTGGGCCAGATCATAATATCTCAGCTCTTAATAATTATTCTATTCAGTCTCTATTGTTTTATTACTATTTTTTGACTTTAAAAAAATAAATATTATCAGTCACTTTTAAATTTAAAATATATTTACTATTCAACTTTTTTATTAACATCTTTATTTATTTAATCGTAGAAAAAAAATCATATGTTGTTATTTTGCAATTTCTTTTCTTCTTTAATAACTGATTCTCTAAAAAACAATATTTAATTTTTTTTTCTTTCAAGCAGATTGATTTTTTCTTTTATATTTTTTGCTCTTCTTATTTCTTAGCACTCATTATTTTTATAAACAACTAAATACAATAGCAAATTGTAATATAATCCTCAGAAATTGCAGTTAGCAGGGTCACCACATGTGGATGTGCAGGTTGTGTAGAACAGAAAGCTGTTTCATCATGGAGATGTCAAGATAATTAATCAAATGTATATGTAAATAAAAATGCTTACATTTTTAAATTAAATTCTTTGTTTGAAATACATTCTAAATGTTAACATTTTTTATAAATATGAGAGAAATACTTCTTTACTTAAACTTATTGTGACAATTCCCAAGCCTTGAACCGAATCGACTGATGCCCTTTGTCATTATAATTAATAAAATTTATATGTAAATTAAAGTGTTTAGATTCCCCAATCACTTTTATTTAAATATGGTAATTTATGTAAAAGGTAATACATTATTATTAATAATTTATTTTAAAATATAACATTTTAAAAATATTGCCTCATAATTACAGTAATTCTACATGTGATGGAATTATTTTTATCAATGATGTTTCACAACTTTTAAATGAGTTATTCAGGTTAGAGTACTAGTAGAGAGACTGATTGTGGAATGAGATGCCTTAGGATTGAATCCATTGCTGACTGTGTGCAGAACTTTTTAAATAACAATGTTATCTTTCTCTTTTTTTATTATGTTGTATTATCTTTTCACACATTTTACTAAATAGCTTTTCCTATTTTTAATAATAATATTGTCTTTTGTTTAATTATGCTGTATTATTTTTTTGCACATTTTATTAAACAGATTTATATATATATGGATTTGGATTTATTCTGTAGCTAAAAACTCTTAATTAATCCCTAATCCACATTACAGTCCAAATTTAAGGAAAACAATGAGTAAAAAACATAATTTTTAAAACAATATTATTGCTTGCCAAAATATTTAATTCTTAACAAATTTCATGATAACAATATTATTTAATGCAATTATCTTAATTATAATAAAACCCCTACATGATTACACTATTGACGAAGTCTAAAAAATGTATTTAGTGGAACAAACTAATTGTATGACTTTTTTTAGTTATCTAACACAACTTTATGAATAAACAAAATAAAGTGCAGGGTATTTTAATGCCTTCTAAAACTATATTGAAAAAACATTGATTATATATATATAATATGTCTTAGTTATTAATAAGTGTTAGAAAATAAAATAATATAGTAGTGTAAATATTTTTTTACTGAATAAAAACCAGTGAAATTATTTTTTGTTAACAGAAAATAAACACTTTATGTGTGAGAGAAGTTCTGAATTAAAAGTAATTAATGGATTTTTAAAACAAAAAACTATTTTTAACAAGTTGGTGCTAATTGAATAAAAGAGTTATATCAGCCATGTTATTTTAAATTGACCTTGTTTGTGCTCTTAATAAAATATAAAACTTATATCAATAAATAATGTATGAAAATTTAAAATATTGGACTATATATACAATAAATTGTAGTTATTAATAGTGGAATAACATGCACATAAAAATTAAATAATAATATAAATATTTATTATTGAAAGCATATAATCTTATTAAATAAAATGTGAATAAGTTCATCCTTGAGAGAATTTGAGTGGGTTTCAAACAAACAAGAACTTTTTTTAATGAATTACTGACCTGCTGATTAAAGTTGGTCTAAATATTGGTTCAGAAAGAATAATGGAGACAAGCCAGACTCTTTTTCCCTTCATTATGAGAGATAGGGTTCAGAATTGAAGCATTCCATTGAATCAGACTCTGGCTGTAGATAGCATTTTTAATAGCAAGGTAAATAAACTAGAATTACTTACATAATATCAGAGCCAGTTCAAGAAAATGAGAGGAGCAGTGCAATGTTTTCATGTGTGTGTGCATGGTAGTTGTGATTCTTTTAAATATGATAAAACCCTTTGATATTTAAAAAATTATTTTATTTGCAGATATTTTCTATCTCTACTAGTAATTTCATATGATTATCCAAAAAAATTATATGAAAACTTTTGAAAGAAAAAATTAAAAATTTCAAATTTACTAAATAAATATTTTGTTTTAAAATTTTATTTTAGCATGTGTTTTAATCTCCAGGTTTATTTTATAGAAATAAATTAATAAAACACATAAGATATTTACCAAACGGATTAAATGATTAAAGCCATATTTTCACGTTTTTTTTTGCAAAATTGCAGACCAAAAAAAATGTCTTCATTTATAAATTTCATTTCATAGAATGGGGGGGGGGGTGCTAAAATTTATCTTGCATAAAGATGCCTCTTACCCATGCAGCAGAATTGGCAGTCAGTTTATGTTTTGATAAACCTTAATTTAACCATATTTAAATTAAGTTCAGACATCTATAATTTATAAACATATATATAATAGTAAATTGTAAACAAATATTTATAAAACTCTTTCATTTATAAAAACGGATACATGCATATTGTAACTTGACAATATAGGATAATGTGATGCAAAGTTATATCTGTTTGCTGAATGAACCTGATTAAAAAACTAAATGGAAGGCGGATATTTTTATCAATGACAATTGATTTTTTAATTAGGATTCATACCTGACATCTATTAATGTACATTGTGCATGTATATACTATATTCAATTTTTTTCTTATATGTATATATTCAACATATATATGTGCAAATATTTATGTGTTATTACATTGGAAAAAATATATTTAATAAGTCTGTACATTGTAAATACCAATTTTGATGACATAAATTAAAAATTAAATATTTTGTTTTGAAAAGTTATAACAAATTATTTTCAATTATTATTCGTTTTGTTTGAACAAATATTACTTTCTTAAAATTATTAAAACAATCGATTGCTTTTATTTTAAAGAATTATATTAATCTAATATATAAAAAAAAAAGTATTCAATACAATTATTAGTTGATTATTACTTTTAAAAAATAAAAATGAAAAATAATATTCTTAATTTAAAAAACATTCATCTTATAAAGTTTGTTTTATTCAATTATCTCCAGTTATATTTTTGAAAAGTATTAAAATTTAAAAATTTTATTTATATTTTACGATTATATGTTCTTTTAACGCCAAATGAATTATTATTCACATTTAATATAATTTGTGATAGTGAATTACTTAAACTGTTATTATCCAAAAATAATTTATTGTGTACAATAAATAAAGAGAAGCATTTTTTATATTATCCTAGTGAACCTTTCCAACAATCCTTTTAGTAAAATAGCAAGGGAGAAGACAGTGCTCTCCAGATTTTTAGCTAATTTCCAAGGATAGAAATTTGAATGATTTTCCAATCTTATTTTCTAGTTAAGAATGGCAAGATATCGATTTACTTATCAATATGCATTGTTAATTATATTGGCTATAAATTATGTGTCTGTTAAAAAAAAATTAAGATTGTTAAAAAAATTTCAAGTCTACTTTGTCTAGATTCAAATTTAGATCATAGGCATGGCATGATAATATGTTATTATTGCACTGCAAGATTTTATATACATAATAATGAAAAGCCATTTTTTATAAATCAAAAAAATAATAATTAAAATTGTTTTCAAAAGTACATTTTTAATTCATTATTTACTTTCTTGCTTATAAAACTTTTTTTTATCGAAATAAAACAACACCTTTTATAATTATGCTTTCTCATTATTCAATATAAATATTTTACATGCAATGCCGTTTCAAGTCCACAACTCTATGAATATGTTAAATGTACATGGCAGTGACTATTTTAATGATTTAAAAAATTTATATATCTGAAAATGAAAATGGCTGAAAAAAATTAGAAGTAAAATAGCTAAACAAGCTTTTAATCAGAGCAGGAGATTATTCTTAAATTTACTGTACTTATTTAAGAGATTATTCAATGATTTGGTTTTAGTATTTTTATATATAAAATCCTTATTTTGTTTGTTGTCTGAATATATGTTTGACTGCAAGATTGGAGCACCCTCTAATTTTTTTTTAATCAGAGAGTGCTTCAGTAAATAATTTTCTTATTATATACCATCCACATTTTATTTGTTGTCATTGTCAAATTCACAAGAAAATATGGATTTTATTTATAAAGAAAACTATACCTAAGTACACCTTTACCTTTCTTAGCGATGGCAATTTGTTCTCCAGAACTCATAGTTAAGCAAGAATATCGTATACAGAATACGTATTTATAATGGGGGTCTATGGGGAAAAAATTGATTGGTTCCTAAAGCTAAAAAATTATACTAACTTGGGAATAAAGAAAATATTTACAAAATTATTTATGAATGTAGTGTATGTGTAAACTGTACAGTATCTAAAAAGAAAAGTTTTATATCACTAGGAAAAAAAATTGCATATTTTATCTGTTTAAAAAGTATAGTACATCAAAAAGAAAGAGAAAGTGAAACTAAATTTTAATTTAAGTTTTTATTATTATTCCGCAGAAGTTTTTCAACATAATAAAAAAAAAATCCATACTAAAGAGCTTTTTTTTTTAAAAAAAAAAATCACTTTATTCTAGCTTCCTTATCTGTGCAAATAGCTCATATATATATATATTATTGTACATTTATGTTTATTACTTATGTGAAATTATTAAAATTAAAAACAATGTTTAATTATAAATTATTTAATTGAACATAAAGATTTATTATTGTACACCAGAGTAACAAAACGCATATTATAAATCAGACAACTTTAGAAAAAAAAAAAATTCAACTTATTTTAAAAGAAAAAAATATATAACTGTACTAATTTTCTAAAACATATGCTAAGTTTATTTTTATTTTATATTTGCTTAAAGTCGATTGTTTTTTGGGTAAAATGACTTTAAAATACCTATTCTCTGACATCATCAGTGATGCAAAATTCAAGATGTGCCAAAAAAAATTTAAAAAATTTTTCCTGATCATTATAGTGAATAATCGATTGTAAATCAAAGTAGTGGGTCCAAATTGATGATGATCACTATTGTGAAATATCACTAAGTAGCCAATCACTAAGTGAGGTCTAGGTGTATATATCATTTACCTATCAAATATAACAGGTATATTTAAAAATTTAAATTTAGCTGTATTAATACTTTAAGTTATTGTGTATACTTCACAAATATACTTTGCCAACAGGCTGGGTTTTTCCAAACATTTTTTTCCAATGGTTAATTTCTCACCTTTATTTATATAATATTAAAATCTTTTGTTTAATTTACATTAAATTTTTTAAAAAAATGCTAAATCAACTAATTAAAAAAAATAATGGACTTTCCATAGGCTGGACATACAGTGTCTTTATATAAACAAACACTTAGCCAATTAAAAAAATAAGAAAAAAAGTTTTTTTTTTTTTTTAGAAATATAAATTTGGAGAAGAATAAAAGGAGCAGAGTAAAAGTGTTACGAATAGAAAGGTTATTTATTAAAGAAAATATGAAATAGTAGAATATGTTTTAGACAGAATATTTTGGAAAAAGATGTAGATAGAAAAATAAAAGAAAAATTGATTGATGATTTTAAGAAAGTTGATAACTTTAAATATAATAGGAAAAAAAACATAATGCAGCATGGAAGTGATATTTCATTAGATTATATCAGCAATATTTATTTTTTATAAATTAAAATGCACCTCAATAGACCATGTGTTTTTACAAATTATTCAATAAAATTTACATTTTCCAACTTTATTTATCATTGCCTTTACACATAAAGGGTTTTTTTTTAAATAAAAGTAATCATTTCTCTGCTAAAACAAATATATAAGATTATATTAATAAGATTCCTAATCTTCTGGTTTAGACATATGCAATTTATAAGCAGAAGATTCTGATTCATGTCTAGAGATGGAATAGGATTATGTCTTAGAATAAGTTTATAGTTTTTGACAAAGAAATAAAAAACTGATATGAAGCCATTTACAATAATATGAAGTAATGAGATATTATTTTATATAGTGCTATATAAAATAATATCTCATTATATATGTTTAATTTCAACTAAAGAATGGCATGTCGTAAATTGTAAATATTTTGCAAGCGTCATTCGTTCAAACATAATAAATGTAATATAAAGTGATTGCTTAACACCTTCATGCTCTTATTTCCATATGCTTAAGATTTTCCCATACATAAATGTTTAGGTCAAAAGGATGGGTGGGTTCATTTCATCCTTTTTAAAATACTATATCTTGTGTTGGGAAAAGTGAGAGTATTCATTTATAATTTAGCTTTAAAGTGCATGTGCATTGGCTTAATCACTAATATCATTATTACAATAATATGAAGTAGAAAATGGATTCAGATATAAAAAAAAAGTACCAAAGAAAGTTGTGAAAATTCATATGATTGATATAATAAGAAGCTTCAATTAAAGAAATAATGGATTAAATAAAATTGTGTATATGTAAATAATATTAATAGAAAAGAAATAGTAATAGTTTTTTTTTTTTTTAAAAAAAAGTGATTATATTAATAATGATAATGATCTTCATACTAGCACTAGTAATAATACCCTTGACACAGATCTCTTATTTTTAAATAAATAACAGGTTCTGTGTATTTTTGCTTTTGGAGAAATTGTTTTTAGAGAAGTTAGGGTATGCAATTATTTCACTATTAAATGCTTATATATAATACTTTGGGATCATATTATATATTAGTTTTCTGCATAAAGAAGTTATTCTATTCCACAAAGAATCTTGTTTAAAGTTTCCAAAATCTCCAAAAAGATCTTTATATACTGAAACAGAAAATTTCTTTGTTGAATTAAATTCCAAATTTTCTGTTTCAATATCAAGTAGTAGAAAATTATTGGACTTAATAAAATTATATTGATAAATAATTTCTTTATATAGTCTCCAGTTAGCATTAACATTTAGAAATTAGTATATATATATTATTTCTGGGAACTTCCATGCAATAAAAATATAATAGCTAAATAGCCGATGTTTCAGTACAATAATAAGTATTTTCTTCAGAGCTGCTTCTTTCTCAAATCATAAGAATATATGTGATGATATTTACAATTGTTATTTTCTTCTCATTCTCAAATTCTATTGATTGAGAACTTTTAAAAAATATTTTATCCACCAATAGCTTTTTCCACATATTATTAATTTTTTTAATTCATACTTTTCATTTATGTTCTTAGGCCTTTTAAAAATATCTATAAATTTCCTTAGCAATCTCTAGTGATATTGTTCAATTTTTACCAGAATATGTGTTTTATTAAAATTGATGTCACGGTTAGATAATTTAATGTGTGAATAAATGGCTGATGAATTAGATTTTTCTCTCACTGCCAAAATGTGTTCTTCCTTTCTTATGTTTATTCTATGATGAGTGTGGAAATACTTCATTAATTTTTTTAATGTAGTATAAATTGTGTAGATATTTTTTTTAAAAAACATTACCAATTTTATAGGTTACTCTCTTTATATATGGCAAAACAGTCTTAATTTTTGAAATATCAAAATCTTTTTTCTTATTATATAAAAAAGCCCTATTAATAATCTTATGATCAAAATCATTATGAAGATGCATTTTTTTAATAGCATAAATATCTTTGTGAAAATGGTTGTCATCAGAAAGTCTCTTACTTCTTTCTAACCATCTCTTTGTCATTGAAAATAATTGTGAATAAAATTGGTAATGTTTTTTAAAAAAATAATATCCACACAATTTATACTACATTTAAAAAAATTAATGAAGTATTTCCACGCCTGAAGATAAAATTCTTTTGAAGTGTCATAGCATATATGAAATTCCATATGGAGTTTGTTTACATTTATACATTGTACAGACCAATTGTAAAATAAACATAAGAAATGAAGAACACATTTTGGCAATTAGAGAAAAATCTAATTCATCAGCCATTTATTCACACATTAAATTAACTAACCATGACATCAATTTTAATAAACATGTATTCTGATAAAAAATTGAACAATATAACCAGAGATTGCTAAGGGAATCTATAGAGATTTTTAAAAAGCCTAAGAGCATAAATGAAATGTGTGAATTAAAGAAAATTAACAATATTGGGAAAAATCTATTGGAGGATAAAATATTTTTTAAAACTTTGCAACAAATAAAATTTGAGAATGAGGAGAAAATAACAAATGGAAAAAAACAACAATTTTAAATCTCACCACACACATTCTTATGATTTGACAAAGAAGAAAGTACTTGTTATTGTATTGAAATGACATCTATTTAGTAATTATGTTTTTATTATACAGAAGTTGTCAGAAATAATACTGTGAATTCATTATTTATCTGTGAGAATATATATATAATTAGAAGGGATTTGAATTCAGACTTCCAAGTTCTATATAGCTATCCACTCTATCTTATACAATCAAACACATGACCATATACATGTGAAAAAGATAAATAATCTCCAATATTTATCTTTTTCAGATGTGGTCATGTGTTTTAGTTGTATAAGATAAAATGGATAGCTGTGGAGAACTTGAAATTCTGAGTTCAAGTCCTTCTAAACATATTTAGTATAGACAATACCCATATATATATATATTACCAAATATTTTTGTTTGTGTTGGTCATTTTAAAATTCACAAAATTGATGTTTCTTTTCATTCAACTGATACTACCATGAGGCTTCTATGCTAAAGTTGTATGATCTTACTCATAAAAAATCAAAAGACAGTTTGGAATCTTTTGTCTTTGGAAAATATTTATGTCAATGTGTCTTAGAAGTTGAAGAAATTAACAAAATTTTATTAAAATGTATTTAAAATAATATAATAATCAATTTTCTAGAGAGAATTCTTCCATTCATTTTGTGATCATCCTTTTTAAATCCATGATAGAATCATATGAGATTATAGAAAATCTGAACTCATCACTATTAAACTTGAACTAGACCATGCACTTGACTCAGTTCCTATATCTAAACTTATTCAGTTGTCACAACAGTATAACAACACTACTCTTTCTTATCTTGACTTAATTATTAATCTGATATTGCATCAAGAAATTCGTATCACTTTGAGTAGATAAAAACATTGCTTGATTTTATCTTTCCACAAATTTCTATTGAGTGTCCTTATTTTTGTCTTATATCTTGGTTTTCTGTTTATTTAGATTTCCATCTTTTTTTTATACCAACAAAATGCATTTCTTACATGAATAGTTTGGTCAGTCTTCTCTTTAGAGAATTATGTTCGGTGAAATAGTTTCCTCCCTTTTCACAGGATTTTCCATTAAACTTTTTTAGTTTCCTCACTCTCTTTTTCCTCAATCTATTACATACTAACATTTAAAACTTTCATTAAAAAAATAAGTGATGCAATTTCTAAAATATATCTTTCCATTCAACCATGGCCTCATATATCAATATTTTTGTTTAAGTTTTCAGATCTCACATTTTAACATAGAAATTATAATCTTTGTAAATTTGCATATGACTGGGAAATCAATATTGAAACATACATTTCAGCTCTTATTTACATCATCAAAGTAATATTCTATGCTAAAATTATGAATAGACCTATTCATGTGGATGGAAAACCCTGGATATCACTATCACATATCCCAAGAACAATGCACAGCATAAATAAAATATGTACTGAAACATAGTCTTCACACTTTTCCCACCCTGAACTGCCCAAGTAATGTATAAAGTTATATGCAATAACACAAACTACTTTGAAGAGTCTCATGCCAATCTCTCTACAAAAATTGTGCAATACAAATATCAATACAATCAAGTCAAAACTAATACTGACATTAAATCTATCTTCCTTGAACATGAGTCCTAACACAATCACAGCTTTGAGCCTACATCCACCAGAATTGTCTGATCTGAGAGAAACAATGTCAAATGCAAAGTTAAAGAGTGACACAATGCCAATAATATACACACAATTAACAAGAAAAAATCCTGCACCCCCCTGACAAAACAATGACTCATGTAAATAAATTCATTTACATCTTATAATCAATTACTTTTGTAATTTTTCTATAAATCTCATAATTCTCTTGGATAATAATAGTTATGATTATGACTACTAATTAGTCAAAAGCATTATCAGCATTCTATTTTGATATATTTAGTATATTTATATAAAAATATTAAACAAGCTTTTCTTAGTATACATATTGTATGTATTATTTATATTGAATTACTATGATTTGCTAATAAAACTCTCTGTACATTCAATTGATTGGGATTTTGAAACTGATTCCATCTCATATAAATATAATGGCTTGTCTTTAACAATTCATTTCCATACTTTATATGCTAATTAATCAATATATTGTGCTCATTTCAAAACCAATTCCCAGAGATTTTGACTTTCATGATATTTTTACCAATTATTATTCCACTTCTATGTTAATAAATTTATAACTACTATTATTCTATCTATAACTCAAAATAACATCATTCATTTTTTATTTAACAGCAAATTTAAATATTAGCATGCACACTTAAAGACTTATCCCTAAACTAGAAGGCAATTTTGAGTCAGTGCTTCAGCTGAGTAAAGATTTTCTCACTAAAAATATGTTACTAGAACTGAAATATTTAGATTTTCTTAATAAATTTATTGTTAAAGTTTCTCCAACCAGTGCTTTTTTTATTAAGGTGAGCTAATCTCAAACTGATGCTGTGTATTCATTGTGTGGCAATAAAGATGAATAAAGTCTGCATGATTTTTTAATGCAATGCTTTAAGCAAATGCAGAGGCATTGTAACTAATATATATTATAATATTCTTTTCTTACATGTACTTATAGACGATGTAAAGAAACTCAACATTAGAGTCACCACATTTATTATTTTCATATTCAATTCCACTTCTCCAAACTTTTATTTATTTTATTTTTGTTTGTAAAAAGTAAGAGATAATATCCATGTACTACCTGATATTTATGCGGCCATTTGGAATCTTCTCTCATTCCTGTAAATTTACAAACAAAATCTGAAGTGTTTTTTTTTGATGGCATATTTTTTTGTTGGTTTGTTTTTAAAGCAATACTAAAAGTCATCATTCTAATAAAATATCGCTAAAGATCTTCTAATCTGTTGTTAGTGAGAAATTGGTTTCATATATTTTTTTATAATAAAAGAGGGGATAGTTTCTTTTTTTTTGTATCCTAATATTTCACATTTTTTCAAATGTAATGATTATTTGGTCTTGAAAATGTACGGTGTTCTTGTTACTATACCATTAGAATACATTATTTTTATTTGAAAAGTAAATAATATAAATGAGCGTCTAACCTATACGTTCAAAATCATTTTCATTACAAGTACTTAAATATAAGTTACAACAGAAAGAATTAATCTTTTGAATCTTTCTTCAGAATAGCTACTTCATTAGCAATGGATTTGAATCATAATTTTTTTTATAAATAATATATCTAACTTTTAATAAATCAATTTGTAACTTTGATTGTCTATGACTTTTTATTAACTATTTGTATCTAATGAGTTTATCAGAAAATTATTTAACTTCTTATCAATGTTTGAAGCTTTTTTTATGATGTGCACATAAAAAGATAGATAGGTAAATAGGTGGAACGTTAGGTGGATGGTTAGGTAGGTAGATATGTAGAAGGATAGATGAATGAATAGGTGGATAGGTAGGTCAATAAATAAGTAGGTAAGTGGTAGGTGGATGGACAGAAAGAAAAAATGATTATAAAATATGGTTTTTATTAATGAAAAGAAATTATTTGATTTTTCTTTGAGGTCTTCAAAAAATTATTCAGGACAAATTTCTAATAATCCATTCCATATATTCTTGTTATCAAAATTATTTTTCTATATAATAAAGGATCATGAATAAACTGCTTATAAACACATATTAATTAGCCTAGTGCATTATTGAATTTTACTTCTGCTAGGTTTTCTTTAAGATAGAATGAGTATATGAGTATGTTAATGCTTATTCTCTTATATGTTTATAATGATAACATACAAAAATTAAGTTATGGTCTTTATATTCCAAAGAATATAAAATCATCAACCAAGACAGTATTTAGGAATTGAAGAAAGATTCGATGTTAATAATTTAGCTTATTTTATCATTTTTATGAGAATAATAATTGCATAAATTTAAATAAAAGTTGTCTAATATTTAATGGAAAATTATTAAATTTTGCATAGTTAAAATTTAAGGGGAAAAAGTGATTTGAAAGGTAATCATTCACTTTATTATAAAAGCACAAATATCAGAAACATAAGAAAAATTGATTCATTACAAAACTTTATGAATATTTTTGACATATCAGATAGAGTAGCCAAACTAGTTATTCAACTTAGAATAATATACACTTATGCCACAACAAGTTCTCATTCTAATGAAGAAGATTTTTATATAGATGTTTAAAGTGTAAATTGCCATATAAAATTTTCATTCTAGGTTTGAAAAGCAATTAAAAAATATAAGTGTTGTGAACATA